>OU015744.1:145055196-145066838 GCA_907169655.1 Acomys percivali
GTGTGTGTGTGTGTGTGTGTGTGTGTGTGTGTGTGTGTGTGTGTGTGTGTAGGCATGCAATAGCAGAATGCTGACCTCTTTTCCTTTCTCCTGTGTCACTGATCTTTTTGGCTGCCCTGATGGACTGTTGCCAATTTGAGTTTACTCAGTCCCACGAAGGACTAAGCCTGTGTGCTCTCTGCAGCTGAGCAGTTATACTCCAGACTCCTCAGACTGATGCCAGCCAGGATCCTGTTCCGAGTTAACTGCCAGCAGTTCAGTCATTAGCCTGCACTAGCTGCTGGTGTGTGAGTCAAGCCCCAGCAGTTGGAGTGCCCACTTTCCAGGCTGTGGCCATATCCCTGACTGCTGTTCTCATTGCAGGATGTCTGGCGCACCTCCAAGTTACTGTTTTGTGGCTTTGCCACCTCGAGCTAAGGATGGTCTGGTGGTGTTTGGGAAAAATTCAGCACGGCCCAGAGATGAAGTGCAGGAGGTTGTGTATTTCCCGGCTGTTGACCATGAAGCTGAGAGCAAAGTGGAGGTAAGTGATGAGGTGTGGTCCCTCTGCTCCTCTAAACCTTCTAGAATCTTCTGGCCTTGCCTCTTTCCACCCACTTCTTCCCTGGAGAAGAATGGTCCTGTCATTTCTACTAATTCCATTTTTCCTGCAGAACCTTAGCAACAAGGGCACATGGAGAATTATGTGTTCACTAGGGATCTTGTGTTATAGCTAAGAAAAATACATAATTTCAAAGACAAATCTGCAAAAATACAATAGATCCTTTAAAGTCTAGCTTGTCTCCTTACTCGGTTTCTTTTCTCTGCATGGGTAACCTCATTTTGGAAGTGTTCGGTTTTGGCTTGGTTTGCTTAGCCTTCTGCAATTGTTTAAATGAGAAATGCCCCCCCCCCCCCCCGGGAGGTGCCATTTTGGAAGTTTGGGACCTTTAGGTGGAGCAGCCTTGCCAGAAGAAGTACTGTCACTGGGGGTGGCTTTTCAGCGCTTACTACCTCACCTCACTTCTGCTCTACTGTCTTTGCTTCCTGTGTGAGACTGAGATGCCATCTCTTAGTTTCCTGCCCTAGCCATCTGCCACTGTGCCTCTCCTGACACTTTGGACATTGATTCCTCTGAAACTATAACCCCAAGTAATCTCTTTAAGTTGCCGTGTGTGTAATAAATCACACACAGTGCGTGTTCATCCTCACTCCTCTCCTATTGGATTAACAGTAGTCTGCTGCATATACTCTCCCCTCACCTTTTCTTTTGTTTTTCTAAGGCAGAGCCTTGCTATATACTCATACTAGCCTTGATCTCAGAGTCATCTTGCCTCATGCCCCCAAGTGCTAGGATTAGGGGATCATAAGTGTACACCATGAACTGGTCTGATTTTCTCTACTTTGCTTCTTTTGTTTGTTTGTTTTCCAAGCAGAATTTGTATTGGGGTGTATTAGTTGCTTTTCTGTTGCTGTGATAAAACACCATGACCAAGTCAACTTAGAGAAGGAAAGGTTTTTTGGGGGGTTTATGACTCCAGAGGGGTAAGAGTTTATCATCCACACAGTGAGAAAGCCTGACAGCAGGTAGGCATGGCAACTGAAACAGTAAGCTGAGAGATGACAGCTCGAATTGAAAGCAGGAAGCCAAGAGCACACTGGGAATTGTGCATGGCTTATAAAACCCCAAAGTCAACCCTCAGTGACATACTCCCTCTAGTGAGGCCATATGCTCTAAACTTATCCAAACAGTGGGACCGGCTAGGGACCTAGTATTCAAACATCTGGTCCTATGGGGACATTCTCAGAGAAACCCCCACACGCAGAGGTCAGAAGATACAGTTTACGCTGAGTAAACATCTTCATTGTGTAGTGTCACATTCAATGGCTGTGCCAGCGGCCCCACATTGCTGCTGGACACTGGGGTTGTTTTCTAGTTCTTTGCTGCTCCCAGAAGAGCTGGGTGAATAGTAGCCTTTTTATCTATCACAGTGTCTTGTCTTTTGTATTTCTATTTCTTTCATGCTAAAGATTGTTCATAATTTTCTATTTTGAATGCTTTAAAATTTCATTTTCCTTCATATTTATTTGGGATACATGACTAGCAATGAGATTCAGGCCATAAGCTAAATAAACATGTAATTTTGGTAAATATAATCATACTTCTTCCCATGGGTGGTTTACTATTTTGCATGCCCTCCAGAAGTGCTTTATAGTATGGGTCTCTGTGTTCCTAGCGTGTGTCATTGGACTTTCATGATCGTGTGTTATTTTATGTTAATTTTAAATCCTGCCATTTTACCAGATACTTTTTCAGTTGTGCCAGCTTTTGCCATGGATTCTTTTTGGTTTCCAAGTGTCCTGTTATGGCTTCTAAGTAGGGGTGGGTCCTTTGGTTTTTCTATCTCTGATTATTTTCCTGTCTAATTATGTTGGCTTCCGTCTTGAATGCAGTGGAGATAATGGGTGTCTTTACAACTGAGCCTGATGGAGTAAAGATGCCTGGAGACATCCACTCCAGGATGCTGGTGTGGGGACTGAGGCGTGGATAGATTTATTAAATTAAAAATCTCTGTATAAGCTCTTATTTAAATGTTTGAAAAATACCTCAGAGCTATATGCTAAATTCAGGGCTAATAAGTGAACAAGCTCTTTCTATATCTGTACTCTTCAGTATTTTATGGTGAAAAACTAAACGATTTTTCTCACATCCTGCTTGGTTTTAAAGGTGCAGTTACCAACTTGTCCAGTGCTTTCTTTTCTGAACAACTGTCTCTGCTTCAGTCTTTTAAGTCCACATTAGCGCCAAAAGGCAACAGGCCCTGATGAGGCGCTTCCTGTTTGGGGAAGGCAGAGCTGGGTGTGACTGGTGTACAGGCTGGTGGGGACTGTGTCCCACAGGGCTTTCAACAGTGCCACTTGCTTCTTGAGTTGAGCCACTAACTAGTCTGCATCTAGAGCCTTCAGTGGGACTCTCATGCAGGTGAAGAGAGGTGTGGTTTTCTCTGATGAGCCTGTCACATTTCAGTGTCTATTCCTCAGTGGGTGAAGGTCAGTGTCATTTGGTAGGGATTGTTTTTCTTTTTCCGAAACAGGGCAGACGGCATGGATGAAGCATGCTGGCTTGAATTATGGTTGCCCTCTCCTGTCTTCTTTTCTGGATAGTTCTACACCCCACCCCATACTGTGTGCAGAGACATATGAACTGAAATAGTCCCATGGTTTTTACAGGATGATGTAAATCCCCAAAGGCAGTGGGTGCCAATTCCCACCCTGCATGCACTTCTTATAATGCGAAGGGTATCGATGACTCCAACTGTAAACACAAACGCTGCTGGAGGCCAGTCATGGAGAAGTGGCAGCACTGAGTGACTTCCGGGGATGGATAATAAGATGTAGTTTTTTTTTTCTGTCTGTCCATATCTTTCTGGACTCTATCCTAAAAACTCAGTCATATGTCCCGCTGGGGGTATTAAAGTAGTCCACATGCACAGGGCAGGTCCCACAGGGACAAAACCTGTGGATAGCTAGTCAGCTACCAGGATTAACTGTCAGCTCATAGATGAAAGACCTCTTGGGGATCAAGCCCCCGATGCAGGTGTGCAGACACCTACCTGAGCCATTGACTCTATGAGCACAGTACATGGTTGCTAATACCATTTAGTGTAGGGGGTCATGTGTTACATAACCATAGTATTTACACTATTATACAGAGACATGGTATAAAATGTCTGAAATCAGAATATTATAGGGCTGGAGAGATGGCTCATGGTTGCTCCATCAGGGAACCCTGGTTCAAATCCTAGCACCCATTGGGCAGTTCAAAGCTATCTGTGACTCCAGTTCCAGGGGGTCTGATGTCCTTTTCTGGCCTCATCAGGCATCAGAGATGCTTGTGGTACACATGCATATACACAGACAAAACACACATAAATATTTTTTAAAAGTTAAAAAAAAAAAGAATTAAAAAAAAAAAAAAGGATTTCAGAAAATTTGTTTTCTTTTTTAATGGACAAGCTAAGTAGCTACTGGCACTCCGCTCTCACATCAAGAGTCATGCAGGAAGCAGGGATGGTTGTGTTCACTGGCTAGTCCACAGTAAGTTATTACTCCAGTATGCCGTGCATTTTAAGTCATGAGCTCTGGCACTGGTGGAGGCCTGGTTGGTAATAAATAGCAGTTATTTTCTGGGATGCCCCAACCTCTTCTCTACGTTCCGCACTGATATTATGAGCTGCCTCCGTATACGAGTATTTGGCAGGAAAAATAATACCTCAGGTAAACCCACGCTCATGGTCTCTTGTCCATTTGTCTCTGCTGTCTGCCCACACCTCTGTATACACATAGTTCACACTGGAAGCCAGGGCAGAGGCTGGCCCTCTCCACCTTCCCACATCCCAGGATGCACTGGGACAGCTGCCACTGCATCTCCTCTCCAGCATCCCTGTCTCATTCATACTGCCCTTGTCTTCCTTCCGCTATTCTCCTCTTCTTGGTGCCCACGTCTCTCTGTCTTGGAACCTACCTTGTCGACGTGTTTGGCTGGGTGACAGTCATGGCTGAACTGGGTGCTGGGAAGAACTCTCCTCACGTGACACCCTGTCCACTTCTTTTCTTTCTTCTCTTTAAAAAAATAAAATTATTAGAATTAAGAAAAAGAGAGAGCAGTGAAGTGTTTACAATAATCTGAGCAGAAAGTAGACTTCCCACAGAACCTCCGCATTTGTGCCCACCCTACTGCATCAGTGTGGTATATTTGATGTAACTGACGGATGGATACTGACATGGGCTTTATCATCTCACTTGTGCTTTCCTGCTTCGTTCTTAGTTACCCATTCAGCTTGTGCCCTAGGCCTCAGCTACTCTGAGCTCTTGCCATTTCATAGACAAACAACATGTGTTTCTCTGTTCTTTGGATCTTCCTGTCATTGCTGAGAATGTCGTTTCTCTCTCATCCCATCTATCTGGTAGACTCCTAGGTATCCTTCAAAGTCTTTGTACCAGTATGTTCTCTTCCTTCTAGACTGTGACTCCTCTATGGACATGGAACACGTTATGCGCGATCTCCCGTTGTGAGTCAAGTGACACAGTGACCTGAAGCCAGCATAATGAGTTCTGACCTGATGGTGGGTCCTGGGTTCTTGTCCTGCTTTCTGCTTTCCAGTGCCTTTTGAAACACAGTTCCCTTATCTGCTTGGTGGAGATCATAGTACCTGCTCTGCCTGCAATCCAGTATGTTATGAGATATATGAGCTGACATAAAAAAAGCCCTTTGTGAGCTAGAAGCAAGGTGTGGTTAAGAAAGGGATAGATCTACTCCCTGCCCTCCCCTCGCCCCACCCCTTTTCTCTACCCCTCCCACAGCTATCTATGACTAGCTTGGAGACCTTGTAACTCCAAAATATTCATTCATGCATTCATTCATTCATTTTTGATGAGGGTTGAGCAAGGACTGAGCAGGCCATGGTGTGTGTGTGGTATGTGACGAGGACAGCTTGTGGGAGTCTCCCCTCTCCTTAAACAGTGTGGATTCTAGGGGATCAAACTCGGGTCTTCAGGCATAGCTGCAAGCCCTTTCCCTATTGAGACACCTTGCTGGCCCACAGCCTGAAATCTTATATGACCTCCAAAGGCCCATGTGTTGAAGGCTTGGTCCACAGCTGGTGGTGATATTGAGAAACAGTGGAAACTTTTGGGGTCTGGTTGGAGGAAGTGGGTCTCTGCTTCCTGGTCACCATGAGATGAGCACCTGTGCTCTATTCCACACGCCCTGACACCATGCCGTGCTACACCACAGGCTTAGAGACAGCAAGCAGAGTGGCCCCTCATGGAGGCTGCAGAATCCCTGAGGCAAAGCAATCCTTTCCTCTTCTGAGTCCATTTCCTCAGGCATTTTGTCATGGTCACGGACACAAGGTCTTAGTGCCTGGATTGTCATTGGCATTTGTGCCTCAGCCTGCTTTTCAGCCATCCGCGTCCCCCTTTAACGCCTTATAGTTATGTCAGTCTCCATTTTATTCCTGTCACAAATGCAGAAGGATAATTTCTTTTATATATTTACTGCTATGAATACAATCACTATCATAAGACTTCTATAGAGGCACTCGTTACCATAGAGACTTAAAGACCTCTAAGAGCTTCTTATTAAAAAAAAAAAAAAATCATGGGTTGGAGAGATGGCTTGGTGGGTAAGAGCACTTGTTGCTCTTGCAGAGTCCCAGGTTCAGTTCCCAGCACCCATGTGGTGGTTCACAACCATCCGTAACTCCAGTTCTAGGGCATCTGGTACCTTCTTCTGACCTCCATGGGTACCAGGCTCACACATGGTACACAAGTACATGAAAGCAAAACACGCATGCACATAAAATAAAGGTCAATGTAAATTTTATTAATATCACAATTTAATAAAAATCAACGTCACATCCATCTTGTGCTATCTCAAGCACATGGATCCTGAGGTTTGCTTTGAGAACTCACCAAAGCATGCTAACGCGGCCTCCTGACAGCTTGCTCATCCCTCCACGCGACTTTTCCTTCCATCCGCCCACCCTTCATCTTCCTATCAGCCGTTCACATCGACCCGTCACTTTGTCTGAGACACTAAGAATAGGAAATGAGGTGCCCCAGCACATGATTCTCAGTTCTAAAATTACACCCAATGCTTTTGTTCCAGTGCGCAGCAGGAGGATTAAAACATCTGGGTTTGATATCCTTTAGTTTTTCCATGTGGGTTTTCAGTTTATAACAACTTTTCTTAGGGTTGAAGAACAGAATGGACAAGATTTTTCTCTTTTTGTTATCATGTGTAAGGACTATGCTAATCTCCATGTGATTCTAATCTTAGAGTATGTGCCACTGAAGTGAGCATCTATATTTATCCTTGAAAGCTCTCTGTGCTTTCTGGGAATGTTCTATTGCTGTGCATCTCATGACTCTCCTCCATCTTAGGGCAAGCATGTGCAGCTCTTCCTGGATTGGGGGGGAGGAGGAAGCAGACAAACAACTTCCTAGGTTATGCTGTGTGATGTGTGTGTGTGTGTGTGTGTGTGTGTGTGTGTGTGTGTGTGTGTGTATACACACATTTATTCTTAAATAGCCTGGTCTTCTATTTAGATGGCATTGTACCAATGGTAGAATACTGTTTCAGGAAAAAAATGAGTTTTTAGTAAAGCTCATATTTATGCTTGGTGCCTGGGAGACTAAACGTTTATAGCAGAGTTAGGTTTGGCGCATCACACATCCTGACAGAATCTAGTGCTGCTTGATAGGAAATCTCCATCTCCGTTATTTTGCTGTTTGTTGTTTCCTTTGCTTTCTTGAAGGTCCATTTTAATGTATGTTCTCTCTCTCTTTCTTTCTTTCTTTCTTTCTTTCTTTCTTTCTTTCTTTCTTTCTTTCTTTCTTTCTTTCTTTTTCTTTCTTCCCAGAGTGCTGTGTGGCTCGGTAGCCCTAATGGGGCTATTTAACTTCCATGGTTTAGAGTGAGCTTTTGGTAAATTGTTTCTCTTCCTCCCAGGGAACACATTTATGAGAAGAGCAGCCTCACTAGAAGGGTCACTTAGATGGTGGCTGTAATTCTTGTTGGATGTTTTGAGGCAAAGACCACAGCTCTCATCTTAAAGGGAATAAGAGATGGTTTGAACTGGGGCCATTTTGAGTGACCATGGCCTGGGAACACATATTTAGGTTACCTAAAATTCCGTGTTCCAGTGTGGAAGCAGTTCCATGAAGTTTTATAGTTTTACAGAACAAAGAAAATCGTAAATCAAGGCAAGTTTTAAATACATTGGTGGGTATATCAGAGAAATGGTTACAGCAGGGTGGGGGAGGAGTTTCTATAGTCGCAGGATGCTGTCTGATAACATTCTTAAGTCTGGGGGTTGGGAGAAGGTAGGGGTCTGCTAAGCTAATAGATTCTAAGAGGTTTCTATCTATTATTTACAAGATTTAGTTCTGACACAGAGGTGGGCGAGGGATGGCTGCTCTGGAGGGCTAGAACTACCCAAGATAAGGTAATGAGCCTCTGGACCTGCAACATTCCAACCCCTCCACAGTGCTGCAGTTCTAATCAGTTGATCTGCCTCTACAGACACAGCTTCTTTCCAGGGATTCTTCTTCACGTGTGAGTACATGTGTACGTGCATGCATGCATGTGTGAGAGCAAAATCTGAATTTTAATTCTGTAGGTAATTTCTCACAAAAGGTGAACACAGCGGTGAACAAACACTGTGGCATCAGGACAACTAAATAGAGTTTCAGGGCCACTGGGCCGGCTACACCCTGTCCCTTAGGCTAGACCCTGCCCCTTAGGTTAGACCCTGTCCCTTAGGCTAGACCCTGCCCCTTAGGCTAGACCCTGTCCCCTAGGCTAGATCCTGTCCCTTAGGCTAGACCCTGTCCTTCACATCTTTCTGTAAGACCAAGGCCTGCTCTGAGGAGAAAGTGCAGTGTTCACGGCTTTGAGATGGTGGCCTAATCAAGGACTTCCTTCTGGCATGCCTCCCTCCCCAAACCCACTCCTCAGGCCAGGCCTGCACACTGACCATCCCCAGAGATCTTAACGCAGTGTCAGGGAAATGCCAGGCAGTCCTGACAAGTAACTGCGGGTGATGCTCTTTGCCCTCAGCACCTTCCGTAGAACACACTGCTAAGTCAAAGAGCAGATGTGACCCTGGCCTAATGTAAGCCCCTGCCCTAAACCTCAAGGATCTGGGTAACACTGCCTTAATGATGCAAGCCTCTTAAAGTTCTTTCCCAAGCAGGCCAGTCCAACCTTTTCTCTTCTGCCCTTGAAGTCTGGCTGAGTCATCAGCTATCCCACTGGTGGCGGCAGGGCTGTGGTCTCCATCAGAGTACAGTAGGAAAGATACAATGGCCGCTTTTCACAAGCTGAAATGCCTATTGTGTGAGTCTCTGCTCGCCTTTCACTGGGCCACGTCCAGAAATAGTGTGCTGTGGAACGTGGGTGGCGTAGGCATCTGAGAAGCTGAGCTTGCCTTACAGTGTCCATCCAGCCCCACAAGGCAGCAGAGGGCTTGCTCTGCACACTGATTGTGTCTGTCACTGTATGTGAGGGCTTTGGAAAGCCCATCATGTTTTTGCCCCTCCCCCTAGCTGTCCCCCTGAAGCCACCTGAAAGAATGAAAGCATAGGATGGGCAGGTGCTGACAATGGAAAGTTTCCCTCCTGCTCAGACATCCTCCTATTTTTGTGGCTTTGGCACTTGAAGTCATACTCACTGACAGATTGTTTTATGGGAGGCAGAGAAGGAGGGGCCGTGGGGCTGTGGGGAAGCTGCTCATCTGATTCTTATGTGTATAGTGTGTGTATGTGTGTGTGTGTGTGCAGCATGTGTGTGTGTGCAGTGTGTGTTTGCAGTATGTGTGCATGTGTATGTGCAGAGTGTGTCATGTGTGTGTGGTGTGTGTGCAGTATGTGCATGTAGTGTGTTTGTGTGTGTGTGTGTGTGTGTGTGTGTGTGTGTGTGTACAGTGTGTGCATGTGCACAGTGTATGTATGTGTGTGTTTGCATGCACATATGGAGACCTGGGGTTGGTGTGAGGTATTTTCCTCAATCATTTCCACTCAAGATTTCGAGGGTTTCTCACTGAACAGGGAGCCTGCCAGTTTGGCAAGACTAGCAGGCATCCCCCTGTCTCTGTCTTACCAGTGTTGGCATTTCAGGTGTGCTCTGTTCCAAAGAGCTTCTCTTGGGTGCTGAAAAGAAACACAGGCCTTCATGCTTGGGTAGCAAGCGCTTTGAGGCTTTCTGAGACATGTCCCTCCCATCCAGGGTTTTTTTTTGTTTTTGTTTGTCTGCTTTGCTGTAAATTTCACTAGGAATTTTGACTTGGGGCACGCATCTGCTTTTGCCATGAGAGATTTCAGATGCTTTCTAGATCTGCAATCCTGAGGGAAGCCAGTGCGCCTCACTTCCTGCTTCTTCTTTCCCTTATCAATTATAGCACAGTTGCCATGGTCCATGGATTTTATTTATGAAATGGCTTCTTCAGGGCCTGGGTTCTCCAAGGCTGGCTCTAGCTAATCACGTCTGATGTAAATGGGCCTTGTTTTGTGAGATGTACTTTCCCACTGGCACTGTGAATAGCAATCTGTGTGAATTTGTGTTCATTCCTCCCCAGCCCAGGCCCACCCTCGGAGGCAGCTGTGATTAGCTGGGTTTAACTGACAAAGGAGCAGAGAGGCTGGAGTAGCTGTCACACAAGGGCCCTTGTTAGGCCATGGCTCCTGTGGCCTGTGACAGAGAGGCCTCTGGGGACATGTTACATGTGTTACAGGCTCCCTGAGGCTCTCTTACTGGGTGGATTTGGAGGGACTGACTCGGTCCATCTGGCTACTTGGGGATCCCCTTCCTTCCTCATCATCTAAATTTGGCCTGAAGAGTGTCAGGCTGGCTGCATGGATTTTAACTCCCACAGACACCATCTGGTCTTTCTGATTCAGTGTGGGACGTATTTACCATTCAGCCCTTACTGAGCCCTCATAGTTCTGTGCTGCAGTGTGGCAAGTAGCACCCCTTAGTGCTACTGAGGGGACCTTCTTGAACTGTGATGCACAATGAACATAGTATTATATCTTCAGGTCTTTAATTCAGCCTGGAATCTCTGCTGCCTGGACCATCTTAATATTATTCCAAATGCCCCCTACTTGGTATAATCTCTGGCTAAGTAGATGCCTTCTCCTTTATACTCCATGAGACCTTTGTACTTTGTCCATTCAAGCATCCATCTACCAGCCATCTGTCTGTCTGTCCATCCATCCATCCGTCCATCCATCCACCCATCCATTCATTGATCCATCCATCCAGTCTATTGACAGGGCTGGAGAGATGGCTCAGAGGTTAAGCACTTGCTGCTCTAGTAGAGGACCTGGATTCAGTTCCCAGCACCCACACAGTAGCTTAAAACTATCTATAACTCCAGTTCCAGGGGATCTGACACCTACTGCCAGCAACAGGCCCTGGATACACCTGATGCATATACATTCACGCAGACAAAACAGTCATACACATTAAATAAGTCCTTCAGCAAGCTCATTGATGATGACTAAGTTCAACCTTGGAATATGTTTATAAACTAAGCAGTAGAAACATCTTTACTAGTGGAGCTGACATGCTACCCAGAGGAGACAACAGCAGTTATGTAAATAACACATATAACAAAGACATCAATTATATGGAACAGAATATGAAACACAGTAAGGCTAACAGAAGAGGGTCACAGGATACCATGTGCATGAAATGCACAGGCCCATGTGACATGTCCTGAAGTCATTCTGATGATGGCCCCCATTTGTGCGTGTTCGTTCTCCTCCCCAGTCATAGAGCAGGGGCTGCCTCCATGACGTCAGCCAGCAGTACATGGCATAAATGCTCTTGAGGCAGGAGAGAAAGGAAAAACTAAGGGGATACGGGAAGGGAGTCAGATTGAAGCCTCTTGCCAGCTGAAAGTCAGAAACTTCAGTGTAATTTACAGCATTTGCTGCAAAGGTGGTCTACATGGTGCCGCTACTCCTTAGGCAGATATGTTTCAGATACACATATTAAAATAGCAGTGGATCATGTTTGAGAACTGTGATAGTTAATATCAATGATCAAACTTGATAGGAGCTTGAATCACCTAGTAGAGAAAGCCTCTGGCCAT
>OU015744.1:145067096-145100199 GCA_907169655.1 Acomys percivali
CACACACACACACACACACACACACACACACACACACACACACACAACCCTACCTTAAGAGATTCTTGGCAACCTCTGAGATTAATTAACTTTCAGTTTCCAAAAACATATCGGGCGAAAAAGTATCACTGCGGTCCTGAGAAACACCTGACGTGAGTTGTAAAGAGGCCGAAGCCATGAAACGTGTGTGCAGCCTGTGTTTCCACTCTGGGCAGAGCTTGGCATTACAAGGAATCAATTCGGAGTGATTATGTGTGCTGCATCCGGTTCATGAGCAGCTGTCTTGAATTGATAAAAAGAAAGCTCTCTCGAGCTCCCAGTTTGAAATGTAGATGGAGCCCACAGCTAGCTTAGCATTTCCACCATGCAAAGAGCATGATACAGCCTTGGATGACGGCCCGCAGAATGTAGTGATGAGTGCTGAGGCCCAGTCCCCCGGGGTGGACTGAGCCATGATGTGGGCAGAGAGAAGGCAGCAGAGTAGATGATGGTCTGAGTGGCTTTCCAGATCCAGCGTGTCCCCACCGTCGTCTCCTGCCCCTTCCCACATTTGCTGGGCCAGCTCTATTGTGTTCCAACTTTTGCGCAACACTTTGTTTGAAGGAAAGATCCTTACTTTTTTTGGTTACTGTCGTCCTGCTTATTAACTTGCTGAAACAGGCTCTCATATAGCCCAGGCTGCCCTTGAACTTCCTGCGCTGTCCTTAAACTTCCTACGGGGCCAGGGCAGGCTTTGAACCTCCAATCTTTCTACCTCCATGGTCCAAGTGCTGTGATTACAGAAGTGTGCCACTGTGACTGATTGGTGGGATTAAACTCAGGACTTCCTGGATGATAGGAAGGCACCACCCCTGGACCCTGGCAGAAGGATGGGAGGTTAAAATGACCTTAGAAGTTGTTTGATGTCGTGAGCGCTGTCCTTCTTCAGAGATAGGCTCAGGTTCTTGGAGCAATGTGTGCTCTGTCTCTGTTGGGGCTGAGAAGGACACCTCTCCATAAAGTTTTTCTGTTGGTGGCTTCGCTAGCCTAGCATGACAGTCCAGTGGTTAGGCAGGGCAGCGAATGTGTGTATGTGTATGTGAGCACTCCTTATCATCTGAAAGCTCAGCGTAGAGTCATGTTCTGGTCCCCTTTTCTACACTGTCGAGATCATAGGCTGTCAAATGTCCCACAAACCCCAGGGCATCGTTTCAAGGTGTTGAGAGCCCTATATTTTTGTTTGCTTTAGACAGCATCTTCTTACCTGCTTTCTGGGTCAAGTTTCTGGGTGAAAGTTCATTCAAAGCTAGAGATCTATGGTTTCTAAGAGAGTCTGAGAACCACGGAGAAAGATGGAGGTTTGCGTATGAGGTTGAAGTTTTCTGAGGGCCATATGGGACTGTGGCAGTGAGCAGAGATGGCAGTGCAGTGGCCAGCTCAACACCCGACTGAACGTGATGGTGTGGGAGGAAACGCTGTCAACAGACCGACTTGACCAAAGCAGAAGGGTGCTCACCACAGGAACCCTGGGCTGCCCCGGGGTGTCTGGAGGCTGGAAGTTCAGGCCCTTTACTTCTCAGCTCCGTAACTGATTGATGGTCCAGTGTAGGTACCACGGTGGGAACTAAGAGGTTTCTGACAGGTGACGGCACCTTCTTGCTTGTCTTTCTTTTCAGTGTACTTACATCTCAATTGATCAAGTTCCCAGGACCCACGCCATAGTGATAAGCAGACCTGCCTGGCTCTGGGGGGCAGAAATGGGAGCCAATGAACATGGGGTGTGCATAGCCAACGAAGCCATCAACGCCAGAGAACCAGCTGCTGAGACGGAAGCTTTGCTGGGGATGGATCTGGTCAGGTACAGAATGGTGACAGTGGGGGTAGGAATTATTTTTTTCCCCATACTTCCTGTATTGTAAGAAGTTCTGCTTAATAGAAATTCTAAGATGGGGAAAATGGAGTAGATGGTAATGGGATATTATTCATCATTAAAAAAAATAATTAAGCGCTGATATGTGCTACAATAGGATCTTGACGTGATACACACTCAGTGGAAGGCATCACGTAGAAAAGTCACGTGAGTGAATCATAGAAGAGGCGGGGTCACAGAGGCAGAAAGTGGACTTCTCTGGGGTTGGGGTGGGGTGTGGAGTGGGTAAGGGGGCCTCTTAGGGGATCATGAAGATGCTTCTACACTTAGGCTGTGGTTGTGGTCATACACGCTTCTGTATAAACTGTCTGAATAGAAGCCCTGAAAATGAAGAATTACTAATGGGGGAAAAAAAAAACATGTCTTTAAAATGCCTCATTTACAAGCCTGTGTTTTGGACCTTTATAATCAGTATTTTAAATAGCGTTTTATGGAGTTGGAAATTACAATAGCACACAAGAGAAACAATAAACACAATGCATATACTATTAAAAGAAGAAGGAACACAGGTGGAACGCCCTCTTTTCTGTCTGCCATTTGGTGGTCTGGCTTTGCTTTCCCCCTTTTCCCAGACACTGTGGACCAGAAGGAGCCAGATGCGGAATCTGGGTGGGCTGAGATCTTGGAATCTGTTCTCCCCTGTGGCTCAAGTACTGGCCACTGGGCCTGGCACATGAGGGTGGTCTGTAGCTGAGTGCTGAATGAACGAGAAGGGTGTAGGAGAGAGCAGTATGCCCTCTGAAATGGAATCATAGTGCAGCTGAGGGAAAGTGGGGCTTGGGGCTGGAGGGCGTGGCTTCCAGAGGGTGTAGCTTCCAGAGGGCGTGACTTTCAGAGTGGAGTAGATGCACCAACTTATGGTTCTGCTTGCTCTGCGCTAGGTCCCCTCTGGTTTTCAAGGTGAGGCCTATATTGTACAGATTTAGAACTTCCTCCCCAAAGCTCACTTCCTAAGAAAAAGAACTGAGGTTTGGACATTCCCCTTCTTCCACGCCTCCACCCCCCCCTACCAGGGGAAAGTTGCTCATGTAGAATTTGTTTTGACAGCTCCTTTTTTGTCTTTTAAATACACCTCTACATTTAATATAAACCCCGACAATGAAGAATCAGCGTTGAAAACATCCCTCATGTATGACTTTGTGCTAGTGTTGCAGTATGGGATCTAGGGAGCTGGCAGAAATCCTAATCCCAGAAGTTAATTTTTGAGCGCTGATGGAGAGTGCCTTTCCTTCTCTGCCCTGCCCTGGGTTTTGTCCTCCTGAGATCCTCAATTCTGTGAGCCTTGTAGCCTGCTCATTATCAGTGTGATCTTCACTCTTCTGAAGAAAAAAGCTCAAGGCTGCAAAGAGATTGTAGTCTGCTTGCAGTGAGGGTGTGGCAAATGAGCAACACAGAATAACACAGATTCTCTTTAAAAATTAGATCAAGAAAAACAGTTATTTATATTTTATTATAAAAAGCCTTGCAAATAAATAAATAATATCACATACACAGTTTAACCAGGCTATAAGTCTATACAACCTAGTGAACTTATAGACCAGTGGTTCTTAATGTTCCTAATGCTGTAACCCTTTAATACAGTTCCTCATGTTGTGAGGACCCCCCAACCATAAAATTATTTTTGTTGCTACTCCACAACTTCTAATATCTTTATGTAAATATCTGATATGTAGGCTATCTGATAGGTGGCACCTGTGAAAGGTTCATTTGATCCCCAACGGGATTGAGACCCAAAGGTTGAGTTATGAGTGAAGATATAAATCCAAATGGTATTTTTAGTTCTAATTATGACATGGATTTGGGTTAGGTGGTGGATAAGGCATAAAATACAAACATAAGGAAAGTGTCAATTTAATGGGAAGCTTCACAGCTTCCATTTTGAATGTCAATTTTACCTGAACGGCACAAATCTAAGGGCGACTGAAGGTGACAGAGAGAGGAAGCAAGGGAGATGTGGGATGTGATGACACACAAGAGGCACAATTTCCAAGGCTAGCCCTCCACAGGCACTGCAGGGTGTGAAATCTAGGACTAGCCCTCTGCAGACACTCCAGGATGTGAATTCCAGGCCTAGCCCTCCACAGACACTGGGTGTTTGGAGACCCCTGCCTGGCACACTTGGGATGTTGAGGGAAGATGTGCTCTAGGTGGGTCTGCAGGACCTAAGGGTAGAGACAAAGAAGTTATTTTTGCTGGATAATTCTTGCTGTGAAAGTTATCAAGGTGTGGGATAATAAATGCAGGAGCAGATAGTGGCTGGTCCACAGCCATTTAAGTTGACATCTCTCCTGTCTTGCACATAGCTATTGCAATAAGAATGGTGTGACAAATACCCAAGTACCCTGACCTTGGAGGGGGTACATAGTATGTACCTAGAGTAGACTTCTAAGTTCAGAGTCTAGTTCAAAGTCTGCTCCCAGCTTTAAAATGGCTAAACCTACTATTTCACACTAAGCAAGTCCTATGAATGACTCTTGAGCCCAGAGTCCTCCAGTGTTGGCTGGGGAGCTGTAGAAATGTGGATACCATAGATCACAGCCACAGCACTGCAAGTGGAGAGGCTCCAGGGCATCAGTTCTCAAAGCATGGCCTCCACAGAAACGCTGCTCAGGAGCCTGCTAGAAAGGCAGCTTCACAGTCCTCTGCCCCTGACTGCAGGTGGGTTGCCCACAGTCTACCTCAGCAAGGCAGAAGGAACATAAGGCAGAGATTTTATCGCTGCACAGCTGGAGATCACCTTCTACAAGGTGCTCAGGCCCTTCCAGCTGTTGCTGTCTGCAGCATCGTTTCCTGCGCTGTCCTTGCCTGTCCTTCTGTGCCTGTCTCTGCCAGCTTCTTAGGGAGCTCCTGCAAGAGTGGGCTATTTATATTTCACACTCTCTACTTCAAGTGTCTATGAGACTGCGGCTGATTATTCAAAGAATATAGCTGCTCCCCATCTGCATCCTCTGGTCCTTTGTGCCTTCCATCCATCCATCAGCTGCACGAGACACACCCGAGTGACAGCCTCAGTTTAATAGGCGCTGCCTTTAGGGTAAAGGTATTATTTGTCTGTGCTTTTTAAAGGTGTGTGGGAATGTAAGCATTAAGCAACACTTGTTATAATTCATTCTTAGTGCTGTTAAGAGCCAAGCTTTGTCTGTTTTCTCCCTCCCTCCCCCTCCCTCGCTCCCTCCCTTTTTTCTTATTTACATATGTCCGAATAGTCCTCTCCCCAGCACCCCACACACACACCAAAAGGCATATAAACACACACACACACACACACACACAGAGTTTTGCTTGTTAGTGACTGTGGATCCACGTACCAAGCAGCTGGCAGGAGCTAACATTAAAATAGGGAGTTATATTTTCTGGAAGTCAAGGTGTCTCTTGCACCTGGAATCTGTTCTATCTAAGGTCTGTTTGTCCCTTGATGCCACTTGGCCTTTATCCAGATGAGGGCCAGGAGGTGTTCAGATCCCATTAGACAGTGGCATTCTAGGAAATACCTAATGATCAGTTAGAAGTGGGGTGGCAGCGCTAAATTGTAGCCTGCTCAACACCTGTGTTGTAAAGATGAGGAAGGATTAGCAGCTAGCTCAAAACCCCTCACATTTAACCCTCTGTTCTCCGAGTAGGTGGGGTGCCAGCTGGCTCCAGAGAGCCCTGCATTCTGTCCATGCATGGTACCTGACCCTTATACACCAGTTTCATCCTTTTCTTTTCCTGCAGACTGCCTGCACTTCATTTCAGGGGTCTGTGTGCACAGTGCGGATGCGCGTGGAGGCCCAAGATGATGTCCAGAGTCTTCCTATATTACGTTACCACCTCATTCTTCCAGGGAGGGTCCAGGACGGTTAGCCTCACCAGCCAGCCAGCTAGCCTCACCAGCCAGCCAGCTCTGGGTGTTCCTCTCTATGAATTCCCAGGGAGCTGAAACCACAAGTGAGCGAGCACCCAGCATTACATGGTATCTGAACTCTGGTCCTCTGAGCCATCCGTCCCCCTGCGGCCCGGATTTTCCTACTTCTAAATGAGTTTGGCATTGACACTGAACCTGGTCAGTCTTAGTGTTCCAGAGCATCATATAATTCTGAACACAACCCACCAGCCTAGGCTTCTCATGTCAGACATCTTAGACAGTCTTGAAAGAAAGTAGAAGGAAACCTGGCTGGAGGCTTGTGGTTTTGGGATGGGTTGTTAGAGAACGTGGGAGTTCACAGGTGATGGGAACAGAGGCTCTGTCAATAACTGTAGGGGAAGCATCTGTGGAATTAAAGTCACAATTTCCCCAAGTCTCTTGAGAAGCTGGATTCATATGTGTTATTTCATTTAACACAACAAAGGAAAGAGCTCAGTCTTCTAAGCTCTATGGTAGATGAGGAAACTGGAAATTAGGGAAGTTACGTGGCCTGCCCAGCACCCCAGGGCTAGACGGTGGCTGAGCTAGGAATACCAGGGTACCACTTCTCTAGATTAGATCATGTTTTACTTCTTCCAGGGAGACAGGAAAGTGAAGTGGAAAGGAGTCAAAAGGTCTCAAACAGCTTCTCCCCTGTCAGAAGATGACATGACAGCAAGTTTAGTTTTAGACTGAGTTGGCATTTGTTCGTGATGCACGAATCAGGGCAGCCTTCACTCTGCGAAGCAGACAGCCTCCAGCAGGCAAGGGTGGAACACTGGCTTTCACAGAGTGGGAAAAGGAGAAACGGAACAATGTGAGGAAGAAAAAAGCAACTCTTTATCATTAGGTGACTTCAGGTTACTTTCCTGTAAGGGTTACAGCTACAGGGACTTTCTTGTGCTGCCCTAGGCCGACTAGAATCATTTGTTTATCGAAGAAGGGAAAGAGTGGGATACCTCTGCCCTCAAAAGCTCCAGCCACAGGGCATTTAAGCCTAGGCAACTCCAGTGTCGTCAGAACTGGCCAGCTGAGAGCCAGTTGCAGGGGCTCAATCCAAAACAGTGACCTTCCATGATTTTTAAGTTCCAGTGCACAGAGCATATAACATCCACTGACCACTTTCCTTAGTCCCTTTGGAGTGCTGTAACAAATACATAGCAGACTGGAGGGCTAAAGGACAGATACTTACATCTCAGCTCTACAGGCTGGGAAGTTCAAGGTCACAGTGCCCAGGAACAGAAGGCCACGGTGGAGAGAGGCCAGCCTTTGTGTCTCTTTGCTAAGGACCCTCATCTCATCACGAAGACTCCATTCTCACTGTCTAACCACTCCCCAAAGCTCTCACCGACCCCCACACGGGAGAAGTGGCTTCGGCATTTGACGATGGCTATAACCATCTGTTTATAGCATCCTCCTGTGTCCAGCCCTTGCTAAAGGCTGAGGATCTTCTAAATGTCCAAAAGGCCATAAGCCAGACGGGACCATGAGGATGTGTTGGTAGGAAGTGGGGGTGGGGATAATTTGCAACAGAGTCCTCTGAGGACAGTGTCCTCTGAGAACAGAGTCCTCTAGGGCTGGGCTATCAATTATTTTCACTACTTGCCTCAGAATAGCAGTGGTTTACCAAGCTCAAACCAGTTTTCACCTAGCCCTGCTTATTTGGGGTATAGAGAGGAGCCCATTCTGAATTACAGAGTCACAGATATTGCAAAGCTCAGTGGGCACATTTCTAAAGCAAAGTGTGGGTGAGGTCAGATGGATTCCTTCAGGACTGGGAAGGGGAGCATAGCCTACTTGTGAGCCAGGCTATGGGCCTCAATTCCCTCCCCCCACCCTGCAACAAACCCAAGAATTGAATTCTGGAGCGCCTAATTCTCAGAGCCAGAACAACTCTGTCAGAGCACTTTGGAAGGATATAGATATCTGAATGAGACCAACATGGGTCCTTCCGACCCCTCTCTGTCCTGGTTAGGCTAAGGCACAGCCACCAAGTCACCTTAGGCACTGGGTCAGAAATGCTGTGTTCATTTGGATTCCTGTGCATCCAACTCATCTAGGAGGTGAGAGTGGGTGGGGACGGCTTAGAAACATGCCTAAGGATGCTGAGTGATGTCCTCCTGTCCAGTGACTTAGGACTCATCTGTACCTCTTGAGCTCAGGTGGGGTGTATGCAGTCCCAGAGTCCTTAACGGGCCCTTGTACTGTAGAGTGGGCGACCCTGTCCTCAGCCCGTGGCCAGGAGGCCGGATGGGAATGATCACGTGGGCTAAAGGCACAGATGCCTTTTCATCCTTGGTGCTGATCTGAGGAGCAGTGAAATCAGAATGCTCCCTGTATTTTGGGATGGGGGAAAAACACAAGTACAGAGCCTCTGTGGGATGTCAACAGCCATGCACACTAGACTCTACAGAACAGAAATTCCAGCCTCCAAAGACTATTGCACCAGCTGTTGTCACATGCTCCTGGAATGTGCTTGTGTGGGTCAGTTTAGGCCTGCAGAGGCCTGGGGGGCATTGAGACATGAGGCATTGGGACCAGGGACCCTGGAGAAGACTTTGCTCCAGATCTTTGAGATGCACCTCCTTTTAGGAGGTGGTGACTTTCGCACAGGGAAATCTACTTAATGTAGAGATTGTTCTTTTTATTCATGCCGGAGGGATAATGTGCTGCGCTGACAGGGGGAGGCCTCAGACAACAGTTCGAAACCCAGCCACCCTATCTGTGAAGCCCAGGAGTTACTCTTATTATTCTTTCAAGGCCCTAGGGTTCATCGCTGTAAATTACGGCTCTGTTATCAAGTCTTCCTAAGTAAGCTTAAAAGGAGGCCCCGTCAAGTGAATTGGTAGGCGATGCTCTGACCATGAACATAAGCCAGTCACAGGGCTCAGTCCACAGCTTTCAGCTGCATTAGCCTTTCTTCTCCATGACAGCACAGCGGGACCTTTCTTAGGATGCATTCAGTTGAGAGAATTTGAATAGTCGATACTTCTTAAGTCGAGGGCGGATTTCTCGAGGACAGGATTGTGTCACCACCTGTGCAGCTCTGCTGCTGCTCTGTTCTAATGATGTGAAGGCCCCACAGGTGGAGTAATAGTTCAGCACACCTCATGCTGTTTATGTGGTGTGTGCACATGCCCAGTTTGAGGACATGGCACCAGAAAGGGTCACATGCCTAAGGCCATACTGGCACTGGGTGACACGACAGGAGCTGGGGCTGGGTCCTGTGCTCTCTCAGTTTCTGGGCCACAGCACTCCACCTGCCGAAGTTGACCAGTGACCGGTTTGGCTCCAGCCATCATTAGTGCTGTGTGTCTCCGTGCTTACTGTCTTACCACACCCCGATGACCTTGACTCTTTTTATAGGTGGCATAGAACTGAAGTTCAAATCTGTTATGCAGGCTTCCCAAGGCCACAGCGGAGGCAGTGTCTGCATTCTCCTTAGCAGGCTTAATCACTGATGGGGCTGGAGAAGAAGGGCACCTGGCTCACTTTAGAAGGAGTCTGTGTTCTTTTGATAATTGGTTCTGTAAACAACGCCAATTGATGCAGTCCGATGTGTAGGAGAGAAGTACATAGAACCAGCCATATTATAACCTGCGCCTAATGAGATCTCTGAGCAAATTATATGCACAGAGGACAGTGGCTGGCCTCTGTTGGAATCAGTTTCCTCAGTCCACTATAGGATGCTATAACAAAACACCTTAAATGGAGTAATGATAAACAGTAGAAATGTATTGCTCATAATGTGTGAAACAAGGAAGTCCATGATCAAAGTACCAGTATTTAATGTTTAATATGAATACATTCTGATTCATACACAGCGACTACTTACTGCGTCCTCCAGTGGTGGAATGAGGCAAGGCAGCTCTCTGAGGAGGCCTCTTTTATAAAGGACACTAGTGGCACTCATGAGGGTGCCACTCCCATGACTTCATCATCTCCCAGAGGACCCACTTCCTAATACCATCTCATTGGTGTTAGGGTTTCAACATGAACTTTGAGGAGACGCAATAGGCTGTGCCCAAGATAGCCACTGTAGAAAAGCAGCTGGTCCAAGCTGGCCATATTTCCTTTTGCTTAGGCAGCAGTCAGAAGGAAATCCAGGCTACAGCTGAGATGGACAATCCTATGTGAGATATGGTCAGCCAAGAGGAAGAAGGAGCTGACCTTCCAGTCCAGAGAGTGCAGCCACTGGCCCCTGATATTTCTAGTCTTATGGGAGTGGGGTGTCCAAAGACAACACATTCCTACCGTCTATAACTGCATGTGTGACAGAGGCACTCTGTGTTCAGTTCATATGTAGGTCTGAATATTTAACATGTTTGCACACATTGGCATGTTTCTTGATTTTTCCTTGTCTCAGTCTTTGCTTGCTATGGTAGTGATCGTGTGGCCTGAGATGACCGAGGTGTACTTACAATTTCCTTCAGGCTTGGTTTAGAACGAGGGGCAACAGCTAAAGAAGCCCTAGACGTCATCGTGTCCTTGTTGGATGAGCATGGACAAGGTGGAAATTACTATGAAGACGCGCACTCCTGCCATAGCTTCCAAAGTGCATACCTGCTGGTGGATCGCGAGGAAGCCTGGGTTCTGGAGACTGTAGGGAAGTATTGGGCTGCCGAGAGAATCACAGGTGAGGGGGCACAGAGTTTTGAGGATAAGACAGGCTGAGGTGATGTTGGCTGTGCTGCTGTGGTGTATCCTATCTGCAACCGCCTTCAGACTTAGGCATGCATGCCTCTCACTTCCAGGTGCCTGTCTCCAGAAATGTATCTGGAGTCTCCTGAGTCCAGTGAAGGGGTATCAGAACTAAAGAAGTTCCCAGCATTTGGGGAGACAAAGGCAGGTGGATCTCTGTGAGTTCAAGGCCATCCTGGTCTACAAAGTGAGTCCAGGCCAGCCAGGGCTACACAGAGAAACCCTGTCTTGAAAAACCAAAACAACTAAACCAAACCAAACCAAAACAACAACAACAAACAAATCAAAGTAAACAAAAAAAGACTCAGGAAGCACATACCTAATTTTGAGTTAGGCAAGGGAACAGGCAGTCTTGGTTCACAATAGGTCAACAAATCCACTGTTGCTCCCAGCTTCATAACTGCTTAAGCTTAGACTTAAAACATGGCTCTGTGAAGACCATGGAGTGCTGCTGTGGGCCAACCAGGTCATTCATATGTCTGAGACTCCATCCCTACAAGGGCACGGGCTTGGCCATCTACATGAGAAGTGCCACTCTAGCTCATGCAGAGTCTCATTTCTGGTCAAGTGCTGAGACAGTGTTCCACCACTACCCCACCCCAACCCTCCAGCCCCACTTCCCTCGAGTCCCAATGGGATAGAGTCCTAGAGTTAGTTAAAGGGCTTCCAAACATCCTTCATGGTTGCAGAGAAACTTCGGTCTGTGGCTATCCCCTTGCAGTTCTTGGGACAAGATGACAGGTACACACCATGTGGGCTGCCATTTTCCCCTGCCAAGTTCCAGGCAGCCCCAGCAAGTAGATGCACACACTGTCATCTTGTTGAACCTCTACATGGCTGCGTGTTGTTGTGTTTTTTTTGTCCAGCTGAGTTTACTATAAAATCTTTACCACTTGATTAGGAAAGATATTATGTATGCAGTCTGTTTGCCACCCAAGTTGTTTTTTTTTTTTTTTTTTTTTTTTAGGTAATCAGAACCAAATCCAACCATAGCCAGATCTGTTATAGTCACTGGGAGTCAAGCCTGATTTTGTGCACAGATCCCAGTGATGAAGGCTCCATCACAGTTAGTGTATGGACTTTGTACAGAGTTGCCCCGATGAGAACAAGCCATGTAGAGCAGTTCTCTATGTGTGTGAAGACTGTCTGCTCATTCTCACAGTGTGTCAAATGGGCTAGCTGAGCCATCAGGGAGGTTTCCTACCTCTGTGTGCCCAGCATATATTTCTGAAGGCCTGTGCATGCTCCGGGTCTTAGAGTGTATGCAGAGCAAAAGCCCTTCCCCTAGACCTCCAGCTCTCCTTCTCTGCAGGAACATGAAACTCCTTTACACAAACCCTCCTAAGATAAAGTGGTGCTATCAAATGGCTCTCTCGGGAAGGCGGACGGATGGGCTGCGCTTCAAAGCAGTCCAGTTGCTTTTAAGTAGAGTCTAAGACTTTTTGATGTGTAACTGCACTCAGAAGCTAGGCTTCCTTCAAAGCATCCCTTATTTAAAAAAAAAAAAAAAAGTCCATGTCTACAAAACGAGTGTTGTTTTTCACTAAACAGTTTTTCAAACAGCTCTTTTTTTTTTTTTAAAAACTCACTGATTTCATGTTCTCTGACCCCAGCAGCATTGTGATTGATGGCGGTAGGAGGAGCTAATGCACTCTGTTCTCTCAGTTCAGATTCTTACAAACAAATGTCTAACAAACCAGCCCTCTGGGAAAATAACCTCTGCGGAGACCGCAAGAGCGTTCCTTTCTTTGACTAGCTTCCTGTGAGTGGTGTCAGTATCACTTTTTGGGGGACCATAGCTGTATTCTGTTGCTTAATTATAATTTTACATTAATTATAAATTTAATTATAATTTTACATTAAAAAAAAAAAAAAAGGAATGGTCAATGACCAGTGCCTCTCAGTCAGGAGTGCATATTTTGGAGGTGTCAGTCATCAAAGCTGGGAGTGCTGGGGAAACCGTCCAGCTGATCTTGCTTCTAGGGACCTGGATTCAGGCAGTAGGCACTCTAAGGTCTTCTTCATTCTTACATAATTCTCCAAGAATTTGGAAGCTGCACGCTCCCTGGGAGTGGCCTCTGGGAATGGCCCTTAGGAGCTAGTGATGGTAACCTAGCCACTGGCCATCTAGATAGACAGCACCTTGAAGCTTAGGGACCAACTCGCCCCTTATTTGTTTGGGTGTGTGGTGGTGGGGGCGGTGGAAGTGCTCCTCGAGGTAGGAGCATCTTTATGGGGAGGAGGAGCCCATGAATATTGTGGAGTATCCCTGTAGAGGAATCGCATAGAGAGCCCAACTCTCGTGAGAAGTCCGTTCAAAGAACTGTTCTGTTTCCCCATAAACATGCATGATTGGGGCTTACTTAGTCAGAATAAAGGGTAGTGTTTCATTTTGTTTGTGAATTTACGGCCATAAAAGCTGATGTCCATTTAAGTTTCGTAATATCTGATGGAGACAGGCTGAACTTTTAGAGCATCTCCTGGAGCGAAGATCAGGATTTTTGTGTTTCTCTCCTCAGAAATGGAACTGATCCCTCCCTGTACTCTTGGGGTTTCTTTCATTAACCACTCATTGAATTCTTTGCAGAGGGAGTGAGGTGCATTTGCAATCAGCTTTCACTCACTACAAAGATGGACGAGGAACACCCAGAACTCAGAACTTATGCTCAGAGTCAAGGCTGGTGGACCGGAGAGGAGGAATTCAATTTTGCCCAGGTTTTTTCTCCAGCCGATGACCATATGGACTGCTGTGCAGGGAAAGACAGCTTGGAAAAGCAGGAAGGTAAGTTAACCTGCTCCGTACAATTCTCCTTCTTACACGCTTTGCTTCTTGCCTGAACTTTGGATGATGGACAAAGAGGAAGGGTAGAGAGTAAGCCTTGAATGTTGGAGACAAACTTGCACCTTATGTTTTTGGTGTCCAGGCGAGGAGGCAGCTTGCATCTCTTTACTTGTGGCTCCTATGCTTGTAGAAACCTGCAAGGGTTTCTTATATCCACTGATGCGGAACACTGCTGTTGCCACGCGATCCTTTGTGATACTGACTACAGTCTTCCTTAGAGCTCCAGAAACTTGGGAGAACTCTCCTCCAGCCCACCTAGCCTGCAGGATAAGCCTTCTGCTCATTTTGAGATCCTCTCATAGTGCCTGGGTACCACTTTTATCCTCAGATTTCTGCATTGGATTGGTGAACTGAATTCTCTTTATAACTCGTTTGTGCCATACAGCCATGCCAAACATACTAAATTCTGATTAAGAGTCCCCATTTAGGTAACTGTGTTGAACAGATAGCTTCTTGTTTATATGTGTGAATAGACCCCCTCCTCCATTGCCTGTAACGGGCACCTTATCTACAGGATGGTTCTACATGCATAGCTGTCAATCAAACTTGATCATTTAAAACTAATGGCTTCAAAGTATATCCTCTAGCAGCAGCCTCTTCTGTAAATAAAGCCCTACTATTGCTAGTCAGTTTTCTCATCACTGTAACAAAATCCCGAGATAGACATACTTATTAGGAGGAAAAGTTTTCTTTCAGTTATAGATTCAGAGATTTCGTTACATGATCAGTTGCTCTGTTGCTTTTGGGTCTGAAATGGGAACAGGTGTCATGGCACCTGAGGCATGTTGAGGAAACTGCTTACTTCATGGTGTCCAGGAAGCAATGAGAAACGCGGGGTGGGGTGGGGTGGGGTGGAGTAGGGTGAGGTGGGGTGGGGTGGGGTGGGGTTATGGAGGGAGAGAGAGGCAGAGTCCTAATACCTCTTCAAGGCCACACCCCCAGGGCCTTCTTCCTTCTATTAGGCCTCCCACATCACAATAGCATCATAGCCTGAGGACCAAATCTTCCGCCCTTGGGTCTTTGGAGGACATTCCAGGTCCAAACCACAGCACAGACTCACTTCATTGTGAATGAACTGCCTGTGGCCCCCTTTGTTCTATAATGGTGGATCTGAGAAGTTGCTGTGGGGACAGTGTGGTGGAAAGCACATGGTCCAGAGGCTTAAAATATCTTCTATCTGGCTCTTTTGGAAAAATGTTTTCTGGCCCTTGATATTGAATAATACATTGGGACTTTTGCCTGTAGCAAAAACAAACAACAAAACCACAAACAAACACCCCCCAGACACACTTGTTACATAAAAAGGCATGAAAGTATTTATTTTTAAATGGGAGGTTCATGAAAAAGTTCTAAAAGTTTCAAGCTAAGTGATGAACTTTGTCCTGCTCAAGCAAACATCAACCCTAAATAGGCAGTGGTTAGCGGGAAGCAGAGGGTGGAGGAACCCGTTGTAACTCCAGGGGGCGCCACCTGCACAGTCCAGGCTGGGAAACCGGACAAAGGGAAGAATGGCAAGGCAGATAGATGGCAGAGATACTGCCAACCTGTTAATATAATAGCAACTTATGAGTCAGGATGCTGGGACAGTGGGTAGGTGAAGAAATCAAAGAAATTGCTAATATTTTGTGTAAAATGCAGATAGAGGTTTACAAAGCAGATCTGCATCATACTAAGGAATCCTTACCCTGTGTGATTCCATCTTTGTGTACACAGATTAAGGGTGGGATTGTGGGCCTGTATGCTTGGTTTTGGTACTTTGGGGAGCAGTTTTGAGGAAGGATGAATTTATTACAGGTTCCAATCTGGATCCCAGAGTCCACAGTTAGCCAGCCACTTCTCCACACAACTACTGTTGTTGTTTTGTTTTTTGTTTGTTTTGGTTTTTTTGTTTTGTTTGTTTGGTTTTGCTGTTTGTTTGTTTGTTTGTTTGTTTGTTTGAGAAAGGTTTCCGTGTAGCCCAGGATGGCCTCAAATTAG
The DNA here is from genome assembly GCA_907169655.1 of Acomys percivali. NCBI lineage: Eukaryota > Metazoa > Chordata > Mammalia > Rodentia > Muridae > Acomys > Acomys percivali. The sequence continues at coordinate 145,082,409 of OU015744.1, forward strand.
TGTTTCTTCTGCTTCAGCCTCCTGAATGCTGGGATTGTAAGCATGAGCCACTACACCCAGCTGAGAGACTCCTAACCAGGGGAGAACCTGTTGGAATGGGACGCTGTATACTGAGGAGTTAATCCACTCTTCTGGATTTACAGCCGGTAGTCCCGAAGACTGAGTACTCTAAATGCCTGTGCGCGTGTTTCACACTGCAGAGTGGTCATTCTTCAGAGAGTGTACTAACCCAGGGCAGCAGGCATGAGGAGTGCAGAGGGCTGCGTATCAGCCCCATATGCTTTACCTGTGTGTCGGTTCAGTTGTTGCACTAGTTGAGGTAGAGGTAAGGCTGTAACAAAGAGATCTGAGTTAATGTGGCTTAAAGGGAATGGGAGGAGCAAAGCTATTTCTTTCCCACACTAGCATCTATATGGAAAGAGACAGTCCAGAGCTGGGGATTTTTCTGCTCAACACTGGGCTGCAGTTTGTGAACCACTTGTTGGCTTCTCCCAGCCAGCAGGAAGACAGAGCATGAATATTACCAAAGATGTGCACACACCATTCCTGCCCATCTCCTATTGGTCAGAGTTTATCACGTGGCCAAACCTAGTCGCCAGAGTAACTGAGAATTGCATACAGTAGTCGAGAAGTTATTTCCTTAGGTATGATTTCAGGGGATTTATTAGTAAAAAGTGGTTGACAGTTTTCACGGTTATATACAGTCATGTTTCTCTCTCTGTCTCTCAGAAAGCATCACTGTGCAGACGATGATTAATATCTTACGAGACAAAGCCAGTGGAGTTTGCATAGACTCTGAGTCCTTCCTCACCACAGCCAGTATAGTATCTGTCCTGCCTCAGAACAGAAGTTCACCGTGCATCCACTACTTCACCGGGACCCCAGATCCTTCCAGGTTTGTCTAAAACACGTCATACAGGCAGGACAAGCACACCCCTGGCTGTGCCCTTCCTTTGGATACTCAAGTGACATTTCTCTGTTCTTGGTCGCATGGGAGCTATGCTTACATGGGGTGCTTGGCAGCACCCACATAAACGTTAATTCTGGTCACGGAACCCAGTCATTGCTGTTGAATACAAATCATGGGCTAAGCTTTGTGTTATAGACGGAGATGGAAAGATGCACAAGACTCAGTAAAGGGTGGATACGGGGATGCTCAGGGTTTACAGAGAGCCGGTTCTGGCGAGTTACTGGATAAGATGGTCCAGGGATGATATGCTTGGAAGCACCTGCCACTTTTTTGACGTTGTGTTTGGGGAGCTGCTTTCTGCCCACCCATTTCAGCAGGGAGGCAGTACTGCACAGTGCTATGGGCACCTCCTCTAGGAGGAACAGCCAGGTTTTGAATCCTCGGCTACCTAGCAGTTGTGTAAGTACCTTGCTTGCCTCACTCATCACCGGCCTTTGCAGTTACAGTAGGATGAACCTAGCCTCTGCTTTCTATTGCTGAGAAGACTATGAGACAAAGTAATAATTCATAGTAGCCTTAACATTATTTATAAAGACCATTTTTTTGGGGGGGCCAAGAAGACAGTGGCCCTTCTCCTGGGCAGCATTCAGTCACAGGTCATGTCGCCAGTAGCTTAGAACCAAGCAGCCAAAGGTCTCTAAACCTGCACACACGAGGACAGTGTGAAAAATACAGATGCCTTGGTTCGAACCTACCTCACCAGAGTGTGGGAGGTGGACCCCAGAACCTGTCAGCTGAATGATCCTCAGCTGGAAAACTTCTGGGTGACTCTGGTGTTTTCAGGTGTCATGCTGGTGAAAACCTGGAGCACTGTTTGACTAACAGTTTGTAAGCCTTTGGGTTTGTGGCTGAAATTATTTTCCTTCTTCTGTGTCAGGAATTTGAAACAATGACTGTGTCTTCCTCCTTTCTCAGAGACTGATCTAGGTGACTCAAGCACCACTTCGACCGCTTAGCTTTTTTTTTTTTTTTTTTTTTTACCATTATCAATGCCAATAGATACTTGTAATAAAACATGGTTCTTTTACATCCCATCGACAATTGTCAGGCACTTAACTACGCATCAGATTTTGTACTTGTTGAGTAGTTAGGCATGGAGTGTGTACAGGAGGGAGGGGGCCATAGTTGAGGTGATGAGGGGAAGAACCTCCTAGATGAAGGAACTTCAGGTCCTAGACTCTGTGGGAAAGGTGGGATTCAGCAGGCACAAAAATCAAAACAGCATTCTAAGTAGGCAAGACCTTTCCTTTCTTTCTCTCTTTTCCCTTTCCCAACCCTCCCTCCCCTTTCTTCTCCATCAGTCTCCCACATCTAGTACCACAAGCCTGAACCACCGGAACTGGCTGGGTCACCTTCCTGTGTGTGAGGATGGTGATTAGGTTTCTGTTAGTCCTTCCCTGACCTTCTGCTCACCAAGCTCGGCCATCCTCATGGTTCCTGCCACTGGCCCTTCCCTTGTCATCCACTCTGCAGTATTCCTGCCACCCTCTCTGGATGAGTCTTCCCGACTCCCATCTGCTCAGCCTTGATTTGATCTCCACCTTCCCCCATGTTCTGGCCTAGCAGATCCTGGTTTTCAAACCTCTTGGTGTCCAGCCCCGAGCCTAATAGGGCAAGACTTGCTTCCCAAAGGGTCTACAGGGGCAGTGAGAGTTCTGTTCCAGCCTGGAGTGTTCTGCCAAGTATAGCTATTACTCTCTAGGAAACAGGAGTCCTTCAGGTAGTAGGTCTGACGGACCCATGCTCCATTGCCCTATCTGGATGTCCCACTCTAACTATGCTTAGGATATGAGACCTTTCATGGCCAGAACACTCAGAGAAAGGAATACGGTTGCCCAGGCTGAAGCAGGCCACTTACTACAACTATAGGAATGGATTGTGAATTTGCCTTCTGGTACTAAATGGAAGCTTTAAAGTAGCTTTAAAAGAAAATTTTTCACGGTTAAGTTAATTAGAAAGACCTTGAGGAAGATTACAGTCGGTTTGAGAAGACAGTTCAGCTTTGTCTACTGTGGTAAAATGGGCCGTGTCACCCACAGTGACTTATGACTGTGCTTAATTGTCATTTCTGTCCAACATTCCAGTGTTTCTCTGTAATTGGGCATGCTGAACACTCTGTCTTTTATCAGCAGGCAGTGTAATTACCTGCTCCTGGATTTTTGGGGAGGGGGGAGAAAAGGTAATAAATTGGGGTGATCTCAGCAGACTTCTGCTATTATTAAAAGATAGAATGTTTTGAGATGATCTGAGCAGAAATCATCTTTGGACTTTGAATGTGGTGCACAGATTGCTCCTCCTGGTTGAGATCAGGTCCAGTGGCTCTGCCTGGGGCCTCTGTCCGCTTCTCTGTCATGTCCCACACATTAATTTACAGATCTTGGAAAGCTCGCTTTCATGCACGACTCCATCGTCCATGCTGCCTCCTCTTGTGTGCCAGACACCATGTAAATTTGAGAGCAAAAGGAAGTGCGAAACTAGCATTTGAATGCTTGAGGGAGAGACAAAGGGCATTTAATCAAGTTTACTGAGGAGTCAAACTCTACCATGTTACTCTGTTAAACCAGCAGGCTCCTCGCTTATCCATAGAGTGACACTGGCTGGCTTTGGGGAACGGGCTCTGACCTGCAGAGCTATTTCCTGAGAAACCAGTACTTGCTGATGCTCCACTGTTGTGTCGGGTTGGGAGGGAAGGAATATTTAGAGAGGTACTTCGTTTCTTTCAGATTGTGACGTGTAGAGTTGTAGGGCATACAGCACCCAGAGTACTTGTGTTTACCTCTGGCCGCTCATGCACTGTGGTGTCTTTGGTGGTTCTCAATGGGCTAAAGAGAGAAAGTTTATACCACAGAAATTGGCAAACACCACAAATCTGAGCTTCTTTCTCCTTAGAGGTAGAGTTGTAGACTGTGCCAAAGGGCCCTTGCATGTAGGCAAGCCCACACAGACTCAGGTTACAAGATGGGAAACCAACAGGGGAATGAAGATAAGGCTCACATTAACTGGAGAGATTATGGGGGAACAGAATATCGCTCAAGGATTGGCCCAGTGGTACCTTTAGGGTAACTGTCAGCCTCAAGTGGCACTTCTTTGTTCTTAGAAGAGGTACAAGAGGCCTTTGGGCCCACAGGGCACAAACAGCATAGATGCACCTAGAGTGGAGGGCACTGGACCAAATGGCACCCACATGCTGTTCAGCTTCACTCTGAAGCCCTCCTACAGCATTCCTCTCCTCTTTCCCTCTTGTACTTCTCACCTTCCAAAATGCCTCCAAGCTTCTGGCTCTAGCCTATTGTCTGCAGGGCCATCCTGTGCCCACAACTTCAGCTATCCTTCCCAGTAGTCCTGGGCAGTGCTCCTGTGCAGTCTTCCTTCTCAGTGCTCCTGTATGGTGCTTCTGTGCAGTGCTCCTTCCCAGAGCTCCTCTGTGGTGCTCCTGTGCACTGCTCCTTCCCAGTGTTCTTGTACAATCTTCTTTGTTGTGCTCCTGTGCAGTGCTTCTTTCCCAGTGCTCCTGTGTAGTGCTCCTTCCCATTTCCCAGTGTTCTATACAGTTCTTATTCCTAGTGTTCCTGTGCAGTGCTCCTTCCCAGTGTTCTGTACAGTTCTTCTTCCTAGTGCTCCTGTGCAGTGCTCCTTCCCAGTGTTCTGTACAGTTCTTTTTCCTAATACTTCTGTACAGTTCTTTTCGGTGCTCCTGTGCAGTGCTCCTATACAGTGCAGGCTCCTTCACTGAGTGGTTCTTCTCTCAGCTGACTATAAGATTAGAGCAGCACTGTCATATGACCGCAGATGAGTCATACAGAAAAATGCCTACATTTTTGGAGAAACTGGTTATTCCAGGCTAGTTTTTTCCCTCAGTGGGGCCATGGTTGAGAAGATTCATCTGATCTAGGGCCTTTGCATTGTTCTTTCTGTGTCTCCTGTCCCTTGGGGACTTTAGTCACAAGATCAGCCCAGCGTAACCTCTTGGGGAGTGTCTCTGTCTTCTGCAAGAACAGAAGTGTGTTTGAGGTCAGACTGTTCTTAGGCCAGAGCTATGATTTTTTTTTTTTTTTTGTAGTAGCTCATATGTATAAAATCTGGACAGAGGATTAAGAGGGAGGTGGTGGAGAAAGCCAACTTTGTGTTTAGAAGATCTGGATTTAGCCACTTACTCAAAGCACTAGCCTCTGAGCCTCAGTCCTCCCATGTGTGAAATGGGCCATTCCCTCCTACCTAGAGCAGTGTGGCCCTCGGGAACACTGGAGCAGCATAGCCTGGCCTGATAGCTGGGAGGTACAGCCATGACTCAGAGAGACATTTTCAGCTTCAACACTGCCTAGATGTGTGATCTTGGTCAAGTCTTTTTATCTCTGTGGGCATTAATTAACACTCATTCAAGTATTCGGAAGACGTTGCCATCTGAGGCTCAAGTATGGAAAGATGGCTAGTGTGCCCTTATCTATTTAGAAACATAAGTGTGCCTTTCATTAAAGATTGGAAAACCCGTAGAATGTTTGCAAGCTTCTAAGTGCTCCACATTTTCTTTGCAGAACATAGGCCAGGGTACAGATAGATGATCAAACACGAGGGACAGGTATTTCTTCAGTCAGCATAAACAATCATTTAGTTGCAATTTATTATTGGCAACAATTCTTAGCATTTTATAATTATCATTATATAGTTTTATTATTTACGTAATTTATCCAATCTCAAGTTTACCTTCGAACACAAACTCATGCCTCATATTTTTAGTCAATGAGGATGCTGACATTTTTATAGACCATAAAAGAAATCAGTAGATCTGGAGAAGCATTTGGCTGTTCCAGACAATTATGGGCACCTACACATATTTGGTGTTTAGTTTTCAAATATAAAACTGGTTGGGAAGGCTAACTATATGGTACCCTTTTGCCTTAGAGAAGTTACCTGGCACCTGACATCATTGCTAGGCAAACTAACTTCACATTTAGCAGGTGGTGGTGGTGAAGGAGACTGACCTTATACTGAGTTCCTAAATTTTACTCCATTTTCCCCTACATATCAGATACAGATGATAAAGATTATGGGTGGCATGACCTGACTGAAGTTGTCACAAGTTTGCATGCCTCATAGAAAGAGACATGGAAAGGCACAGAGACAGTGGAACAGTTTTAGGCGCTGGAAGAGACCACAGCTATCACTTCAGTCCACTTGGGAAGAAGAGGAAACTCACTGGCCTCCCACCTTGCCAGATCCAGAGAGGGTACTCACCCCCATTGCAAACCTCTGTCCAGCTGTCAGCCCCTCCTGTTTCACTGAGTTAGAGCTACTGGGCTGCCCAGCCTGGTCCTCATAGGGGCCTGCCATGTGATCAGTCTGTCAGAGCACAGTAAGTGGGCAGGTGTCTCAGTGAAGAGCTCTCTCTTCCCCCTTGGATTCTGGGTGGTAGAGGATGGAAGTTGGTGAACTGAGGAGGTAGCATGTCACAGATGAACATCCAGTGCCCTCGGGGGTCAGTGAGAATGGAAGAATGGGAGAACTGTTCCCAATGGGCCTCCGCTCAGCCCCTCAGCGATTCTATGAGACTGTAGCTCTCTGTTGTAAGGCCTTAGCACCCAGGCCAGAACTGTCTGTCATTGACTCCGCTTGGTACAACCCTAAGCTGAGTGTGCAGAAGGGTCCCTGTGCCTGCCAGAGGGCTGCTGCCCCACACGCACCGAGTGTCATTTGTCCTGTGGGTAGGGTGGGGACTTACTGCGATGACAACTGTGTGGTCAGAGTCCGGCGAACCTGACACAGCAGTCTGGATATCTGTGGGTAGTGGGCACACACTCCTTTCTTCCTCCCCCTTCCTTTTCCCTTATGAGATAATCAAAATTGGTTAGGCCAGCTTGAAACGTTGTGCTAGCCCGTCTTTTACATCCAGCAGTCAGGAGAAAAGCAAAGATCTATTTCCAAGAGGCTACAGGATATGTGTTCCTTTTGCCCATGGGTAGCTCCCCTCTCTTCTGGGACTTCCTTTAGTAATGGCTGGGGAACAAGGGCTCCACACAGCCTAACGTGGCATGCGTTGGCAGATAGGGCTGAGGAACAGGTCAGGGTTTTTTGTGTGTGTTGTTTTTGTTTTTGTTCTTGCAGTTCTTTGAGAATTTCTGTTTGTTTTTTTCCCCTCATTTAAAAAAATTAGTTTTTAAAAGTATGTTTGAGTATTTTACCTGTATGCATGTCTATGCCCCATATGCATGCTGTGCCTGCAGAGGCCAGAACATGGCATCTGTTGCCCTGGAACTAGAATTCTAGAAGGCTGTGAACTTCCATGTGGGTGCTTGGAATTGAGTTCAGGCCCTCTGCAAAAGAGCCAGTGCTCTTACTCCTGAGCTATCTCTCCAGCTAGCCTGTGAGCATCCCCTGAGAGGACAGGAGAGTCCCAGACACCTGTCCTTAACCAGTAGCACTCGCTTGCCCAGCTCTGCTGCCCAGGGCCTGCTGCCTTTGGCTTTCAGGTACAATGAACCCAGGCCTTACTTTTGCACATCATCCTGATAAGCTGATAAGTGTCTCTCTCCCTTTTGAGCTCTCTTTCATACTATAGCCTCAGAAAACAAATCTAGAGGTCACTTACCAGGATGTTGCCCATGGCAGTGTCCCCTGGTCCTTAGATATTATGAATCTCCTCAGACATTGCTAAATGCAGATTCTGGCTCAGCAGGACAGGGCTGCCTCCAGGGCTCTGAAAAACGTTGCTGCTACACGTCCAGGAACACAGGGCAGCAGGGATGACTGGGTCCTAGTCCTTTTCAGGTCATAGGGTTCACTAACTGGTTGTGGGGCACAATGGCAAGGGAGCTCTGGCTGCCTAAGCCCCACATATGCATTGCTAAGGGTGTTACCATTTCTGGCTCACTTTTAACTCCTTCGTGGCTTCTTAAAGTGAGCACACTGGAAGGAGAAGAAAAAGCTCAGACCACACAGATCCATCACAGTCCATAGTATGAGGGGCTCATCTTCTGTTATTATTGTAAGTGGCCCCATGGTATCTGCCAGAACTGCACTTCCATCCCAGCAGTGTTTCCTTTGGGTGTGGAGGGGGCGGGAGGGGAAGAGAAAGGCTTCTTCCATCCACCTGTTGTCAGCTGTGGGCATCTCTCATCCTATACAGTTCTTTATATGCAAGGCTACTTTGGGATGTATACGTGTAATTGTGTGATGTGTACGCAGGTATGAACAAGCATATGTGCGCATGGACTTGGACGCAGCCACTTCCTCTAAGATGCATTCATTCTGCCAGGAGAATAGGAGCCGAATAGAGCAGGAGGCATCAGCCACCTGCTCTGCTCAACACCGGCTCTCACACAGCCAGCCTTCTGTTTCTCTGCTCATGTCCCCTCAGGGGCCTCTGAGCTCAGCAGATATTATCTTAACCTGCCCTCCTCTAGTCTATGAGATACTTCAAAGATTTTTTTTTCAAGAAGGTAGATGCTTAAGATCAAAACCAAAAAAACCACTGCCTTCCCAGGAGAGAAAGGGATGGCCCTCTTTTCAATTCAAATACATGCCTTATTCCATTCTGTCCCGGAGCACTGTGTCTACTTGCTCTTCTTTGCCAATGAACAGGGGCCTTTCCTATCACCTTCCCAGAGCAGCAGCAGTCTGTTTCGACGTCAGGCTTTGTAAACACTGTTAGGTTTACTGAAGTGGTAACTAAAACATGCAGCTGTGTGTCTCTTGGCCTGCACTTGTCTACCTCAGTTGGCCCATCACTGGGGACCCCGGGGCACCAAGCTCAGTCTCTCTGACACAGCTCTCCTTTCCCTCCAGGTCCATTTTCAAGCCTTTCATCTTTGTTGATGACGTAAAACTTGTCCCCAAAGCACAGTCGCCCTGTTTTGGTGACGATGACCCAGCCAAAAAGGAACCTCGGTTCCAGGAGAAGCCAGACCGCCGGCACGAGCTGTACAAGGCTCACGAGTGGGCACGTGCTGTCATCGAGAGTGACCAGGTGAGTCTGGAGGAGGTCCAGGAGGATGGTGGATGTCATTGAGAAAGGAGACAGGGAAGTAGCTGGCACACATCTCTCCTCTCTAGCTGGGGGGCTATGTCTCAGAAAGACAATGCAGATATTCTCTCTCCTACCAACCCTCCTGAAACCAAACAAAGCAAAAGCCCTGCTTTTGTAGTTACTGGGAATGCAGCAGGCTGATGGCCACTTTGTCATCTGCTGTTAATCTTGGAGTAACAGAAGTTGTGCTATTTGAAATCTTTGTGAGATTTTGGGAGTGAAAAACTGTACTGTATGCAATTGGTCCTGTGCCATTTCTAAACAGTAAGTGCTCCAAAGTGGTACGAACTTGAGGTATCACAGTGTGAGTGTGCAAAAAAATCTCCACGCTCAAATGCGTTTTAAAAAAGTAGGTTCTATGCTATGAATATTCTATCATGATAAAACAACAATGAAGAGATTCTCAAGTCCCCAGGTTTTTAGAAATAATTCCTGTTATACCAATTATATACAACTGTTATACTTGAAAAACTTTGGTTAATAAAGTTAGGAGACATCAGTTCAGTGAAGAAAATTCCCTGGTGTTCTTTGGCACCCAGCAAATGCCACAGTAGTCATTAGTGGAGACTCTTTTTATTTTTATTTTTTAAATATTTATTTATTTATTTATTTATTTATTTTTTTATTTATTTATTATGTATACAGTGCTCAGCCTGCATGTACAACTGCAGTCCAGAAGAGGGCATCAGATCACATTGTAGATGGTTGTGAGCCAGCATGTGGTTGCTGGGAATTGAACTCAGAACCTCTGGAAGAGCAGACAGTGTTCTTAACCGCTGAGCCAGCTCTCCAGCCCTAGTGGAGACTCTTTATGGGAAAGCCAATTCTATGTTTTATTTTTGAGAGGAGAAGGATGAAGGAGTGTGTTTATCAGTCCTTGTCCGCTTTTCCCACCATTTGTTTCACAACCCTTACAGATCTAAGCTGTCCCCAAGGAAAGACTTGTCTGTAGATAAGTTGGTGCATATACTTCATTTTCTTTTTTAGATTTCTTTTTATTCCTGCGTCTCTGTGTACATGATTGCAGGTGCCCAAGGAAGCCAGGAGTGTCAGGTGCCCTGGAGCTGGAGTTACAGGCAGTTGTAAGCTGCTCAACATGGGTGCTGGGATTTGAACTCAGGCCTTCTGCGAGATCAGTATGCACTCCTAACTGCTGAGCCATCTCTCCAGCCCCCATATTTTTATATTTAGCATTATTTTGATTATCTAGAAAGGATTTTAAAAGGCAACAACTGGGGCTAGAGGAACGGGAGGTAGGCAAGCGAGCTTGCGCTATGCCAGCATGAAGAGCTAAGCTGGGATTCCCCAGGACCTATGTAAAAGGTCGGTCATGGCTGTGCAAGTCCGTAACCACAGTGTTGTGGAGTACAGGGGAGAGAGGGCTGCTCGGGCTTCTTAGTCAGCAGTCTGGCTCCAGACTCAGCGAGAGGCTGCGTTTTAAGGTAGTAAGTGGAGCAGGGCACCTGACATCTTCTTGCCTCTGCTTGCATGCTTGTGTACAGGCGTGCACATCTACATGTGCACATGTGCACGTGCACACACGCACGCACACACAAACCACACTGCTCTAATTTGCTTTCTGTTGCTGTGATAGATGCCACGAGCAAAAGCAGTTGGGGGTTACATGTCTGGATCGTAGTCTGCTGTTGAGAGTAGCCATGGCCGGAGCTCAAAGCAAGAGCCAGGAAGCAGAAACTGGAGCAGAGACCATGAGGGAGTGCTGCTCACTGGCTTGCTCTGCACGCTTGTTCAGCCTGCTTTGTTATATACGCCATGGCCATTTGCAAAGGGTGGTGTGGGCCCTTATTCACCGCATTCGCAGTGAGCTGGGCCTTCTGAGTATTAAACAAGAAAATCCCCCTATCCTTGCCTAAGTTCCAGACTGATTGCGCCATTTTCCCAAATGACGTTCTTCCCGGATGACCCTACCTTGTGTCAACGTGACAAATATACTAACTGGCACAACTGACCCCTTTACCAACCTGACACACAAATACACGCCCTTTCCTTTCTCGTTCAGCTTTATGAGCTCATGTAAGCATCACAATATAAAGGATAGTATAACTTCCTAAGTCCCCACCTCTTTTAAAATGCCAATACTTTAGGCATATGTGGTGGTGAACACCTTTTATCCCAACACTCAGGAGATGGAGGCAGGTGGATCTCTGTGAGTTCAAGGTCAGCTTGGTCTACATAGCAAGTTCCAAGACAGCCAGGACTATGACTACACTTGGGGCCCAGTAAAAAGAAGAATAAGTTACACAGTTCTTATTTCAAAAAAAAAAAAAAAAAAGAAGAAGAAGAAGACCCAGGACACAGTTGCAGTCAAATCAAAGCAAAGTTGACATCCAGCATTGTAAATCAGACTTCGTGTGACATCTGGGACTCACAATTTTTGGGACTCCAAAGGGTTTGGGCAACTCCATTTCTCACGTCCAACTTGTCACAGGCTCAGGCCAACTCCATTCCATACTTGCTGCTGTCCTTAGTGGTCAGACACTGGTCCCAGTGTCCCCTATAATGCTTTGCTCTTCACTGAACCTGAGGCTGCATCTTCACCGGTGGCCTCTCACAGTGCCTCAGCCACTCTCCATGCATGACCCCTGTGACCCTGTAGCTTCCCTGCTGCCTAAGCCAGTTTCACATGGGAGACTTTTAGATATTATCAAGTTTAGCTGCCAGCTTGACATGCAGCCTTGGCCCCCTGTAAACTACCATCATGGAGGTAGAGTGACTGGGGGATATACATGGCACGTTTATTAGTTGAGCTGTTTGTCCCTTCCATAGACAATCTCTTTGAGAATGCGTACTCTGCCCCAGTCATTGGAAGGCAGACACAAGCCCAGTTCTTCCGTTCCAGGAGGTCATGGTGTGGTGGGAGAGACAGCCCTGTAGGCCAGTCATCACAACACAGATGGTGACTTATGGCAGGGACAAGGGGGTATTGCACTGTGGAGGAATAGGCCTCCCATAGAGGTCTGAAGATGGGCTCAGGTTGACGCAGTGTTGAGGGAGGGGAGAGCGTTGAGGCGGGGCAGAGTCACTTGAGCAATGGGGAGAGGCTAGCCTCCTTGAGAGAGTATGGAGCTATGCATATGGCTGCAGGGAGATGGATACACAAGGCAAAAGGCCAGTGCGTCCTGATGACCACTCAGTAGCCAGGATTTATCCTGAACTCAGACACTTGGTGGCTGTGGAAGTGTTCCCAGCAGGCTGGCGGGGCAGCCATATTCTAGAGCAATGCCTGTTGTGGTGGTTTGGGTCAGTGGAGGAGGTAGGTGGTACAGAGGGTAGGAAGCCAACTGGACCCTGAATTCTCCGTGTCCACTGTCATGGCGCACACTGTTCCTCATGACTGTGTCCTTCCTCAGGAGCAGGGCCGCACACTGAGGAAGACCATGCTGGAGTTGGAGAAGCAAGGTTTGGAAGCCATGGAAGAGATCCTGAGCAGCCCTGAGCCCCTGGACCCCGCCGAGGTGGGGGACCTTTTCTATGACTGTGTGGACACGGAGATGAAGTTCTTTAAGTGATGTAAGCATCTTCGCCCTGACTTAAAACTTCCCACCCGACTAAATTACCAGCAGAGAAACGCTCTTCTGTCTGAGTAAAATGAGAGTTACCACGTGGCCTCCTTGTGTCTAAATGTTCCCTCTGTTCGCCTAAGCAACCCCGCCTTTGCTATGTAATGCGATCCCACTTGCCTCTTGCTCCATTGTGTGATAAGTTGTGGGCCTGAAGATGTTCTTGTATTTCAGTGACAATGGACACCTTAGCTTCTTAGGAGGAACTAGAGTTCCCTCAGCCTTGGACAAGGCTGCAGGGCCACGCTGGTGGGAAAGACAAGAGCCATGAAGGCCCTGGGCCCTCTCTAGATACTGGTTTCTTCACGGTTAACAAAAGGCTTTTTTTTTTTCATACCAAAGGCCCTTGTGTGTGTAGACAGGGGGTGGGGTGGGGCAGGGGGGAAGGCCCCAGCTTCCCTGCATAGAGCACAAGCCTTTGTGTAGCTCCATAGTCCCCGCAGGTCTGTCCTTGGAAACAAAGGCAACAAGAAAGAACAGAGGACCCCTGGGTATAGTCCCACCTCTGCCCCAGTGTTAGTGGTGTCTGAAGGAACTGTGTTCAGTGAGCTGCACTCAAGCATAGTTGAGCAGAGCAGATCTGTTTCCTCATGCAGGAAAACTGTGAATACATGTTAGCTGGACCTCCCCACCCAGCACTGCACCCCCCCCCCCATGACCTGGCCCTGTGTAGAAGTGTCTTGGGATTTGATTGGCAGCAACTTGTATATGATTCATTAAATGGCCCAGGCGGAAGTCACACAACTGCAGATCTCAGCCAATGAGGGAAAGAAAGGGACGCTCTTGACTCTTCTGAGGAGCCTCTGTCCCACCAGAGACTGAAACGAAACTCATTTGTTTCTAGCATCATTGTGCTTGCAAAAAGGATGGGACTCCACCAGAATGTGAGGAAGACAGGCATGGTAGAGGGCAGAAAAGCTGTGAAACATTTATCTACAAAGCAGTCAGCCTTGCCCCACCCACTGCGTGGTTAACTAGACCCCACAAATCATTGTGTTGAGAACCTGACCCCCAGAATCTCCCCCACTTAGTTCTCATGCCCCGTCGCCCGGCAGCTGCCTATGGACTGAGGTCTAGAATGGGAGAGAGGTCTGGGTGCTTATCCACTGCCACTCTCCACTGCTAAAGGGGCCAAGGGGGGCAAGATGGCTGCCAGAAAAAAAGATTAGAGGAACAGCTTAGTGGGGGTGTACTGTGGGGCCCAATTCTATGTTCTTATTCTTGTCAGGGCTGAACAAACAGAGAAAGTCCATCAGATCTCAGGCACAGCTTAGGGTCCCCAGATTCTTCTTAGCCACAGGATCATGGGCTGTGAGGGCTGGCAGGGACCTGGGCTCTCATTTCACAATATGCAGGACAGAGGTTTTATTAGGACAAATCTTGTTTCTCTTCCAACCCTCATTTAAGAGAGAAGAAATATGCATGCTGTGAGCCCTTTTCCTGACTGTTTTGTAAGTTCCACATATAAACAAATGGCAAAACACGAGAGATGAGACAAATTCATGACAACCAAATGGTGGTCGCTAGGAGCTTTGGGCAGGCAGACTCTGGCATGTATTGCTGATGAACAAAAGGTAACAGGTAACGCAGGGCAGATGCAAAAGGAAGAAGGTGAGGTTAGAAGGGAAAGTAGTTGCCTGTCCAACCTCATCTGCTGAGTTATTTAAGTAAGGTGATGCAGAAAGCCATCCTGTGATTTCTGTTTGGTCTCACCTCCACCTCTGAGTCCAGCTATCAGATCTGAGCTGCCTGAGACAGCCAAGTTGATTCAGGGTTTGATTAGAAGTCTTGTGAAAGTAAATGACACAACGACCTTCTTTTCACTAATTTTTCCAAGGGTGCAGATGGCTGCGCCAACTTGACGTCATGACTCAAGTGTGCACTGGAAAACACAGTGGCTATTTCTGTTATTAGGCCAGCAGCACAGAGAAAGGCCAATCCTCATCCTTAGAGCATTGCACATCTCAACCATGTTGTCCTCGTACCACTAGAGGGTGCAGTAGCCCACTGTGGGCAACCTGGCAGTAAGGGTTTCCCAATGGACAATGGATAAGAGCTGAGAACCCGCTCAAACTATGGCACCAACCAAGGACAATACGTGCAGTAAGCATCAACCCCTACCCAGATCCAGCCAATGGACAGGACATTCTCCACAGTTAAGTGGAAAGTGGGGACTGACTTTCACATGAACTCTGGTGCCCCATCTTTGACCACAACCCCTTGATGGGGAGGCCCTCAGAGGAAGGATAGCAGGCTACCAAGAAGACAGTTGATATCCTAGGATCATATACAGGGGAGGAGGTCCCCCTCAGTCACAGTCATAGGGGAGGGGAATAGAGTGAAAGCGGGAGGGAGGGAGGAATGGGAGGATACAATGGATGGGATAACAATTGAGATGTAATATGAATCTTATCAATAAAAAAATCAGAAGAAAAAAAAAGCTGAGAACCCAGGCTTTCCTCACTGGGATGGCTGGGAACAGACAAGAGGCGTGGACTTTAGTGACTTGATCTAAATTAACAGCAGAAACAATACTGGATTTTGAGTAGGCAGCTGTAGGAGAATATTTGTCTTAAAATGCTCCTAACGGATTTCTCTTTGCTTCTTCCGTGGGTAATTTCTTAACCAGGGGTTACTTTTCTGAACAACACAGAGAAAGTGGATACTCAAGATGAAATTCAAATGGAGTGTTTATGATCTCTCTGTAAATAACTTCCCAGAAGCCCATCCTATATCTATTAAGCCTCGGGGATAGGGAATCCTGAGCAAACTTTGTGCAGTAACAAGTCATGACCATTAGGGACAGACTGTGCGCCCCCCTCCCCCCCCACCCCCACCTGCCCCATAGAACGTAACATAAGCCAAGCTAGTCTTGTCCAGCGAGTGAAAGCAGTATCATAGCTGGGGACAGTCACTTGGGTGGACATGCTAGTAAAGTAGTCTTTTATCAATCTTAGGGGTGTCTGGAAACTGTAGTAGAATAGGGATCTAATAAAAGCTGTGGAGACTTAGTCCTGCACAAGACGTAGTGTTCATAGGAGTCAGCCTCACACGCTAACAATGTGGGTGTGTGCCTCTTAGAGCTCAGTGGTGATGCTCCGCTACTATCAGACAAATCAGTAGCTGTAAAAAATAATTGTCAACCACACAAACTAATGTCATCTCATGTGGATACAGGTGAGATCACTCTGGGAGGCCCTCAGGGCAGTCAGGTATGTGCATCTTGAAATCATTCTCGCTGTATTCTTTTATTGCAAAGATCTTCAGTTGAGTGTTCAGCTTTGGGAAAAACAAAGGGAGTGTAGGGGAGGAACCATGGATGGAGGAGGGGCAGGTGCTGGGCAAGCATCCGAGCTCTCTCCTGTGCCTCCCTTAGCCATGGCATTTCATCCCACAAGGCACAAGTCCTGCCTCCTGTTCTGTGATGTATGTCAAAATGTGTTTAATCAGACTGAGGCCAACCATCCTAAATTTCACATGCAGAATTCTTGCTGGAATCAATAAATATACATCTCTAATCATGTTGTGAGAGCTGAAATGTCATAGCTGGAGCAGTGTAACAAAAAAACTTTTGCTATCCTGGAGATGGGGGAGCAGGGGAGACTGACTACATGGTCTTAACAGCCTTTTGTACAAATATCTACAAATCAAATGATGTCCCTAACCAGTGCTTGCCCTCGGGAGTGTCTTTAAATGCAGCAAGTGTACAATAAAAGCATTGAAGTCAGTGCGTGGAGTTGTCTCTTGTTTGTGTTTCATGAACGTAGTTGTCACCACAGTCACAACACACAAGTGTGAAAGGATCATATTTTTGTAATTGGAATCTTTAGAAAACTCAGTCACCTCGGCAGGGCCTTACACCCTGTACCACTTTGAAGACAAACTTGATGCTTAAAAATAAAGGTGTGGCGTGGTGGTGCACGCCTTTAATCCTAACACTCGGGAGACAGAGGCAGTTGGATCTCTGTGTGCTTGGGCTAACCTGACCCCACAGTGCAAGTTCCAGGACAGCCAAGGCTATAAAGAGAAATCCTGTCTCAAAAAAACAAAACAACAACAACAAAAGAAACCCCAAACTGTAACCATATGCCACTAGCGCCATCGGAGCGGCAGCTGTGAGAAGAGCAACAGCCAGAATCACCTGGCTCGTGGGGAGCTGGAGACGTCGCGCGTTGCTGGTAGAAATGAGGATGGTTGTCCATAGTAGAATATGGAGTTTTTTTTTTTAAACAAATTACCATATGACCCAGCAGTTCTACAGTCTAGTATGTACCAAAAGAATTGGAATAAAGGCCTGGAAAAGATGCCTGTTCAGTCGGCTTCCTAGTTTATTCAATTGCCTGTAGATAAATGGATGGATGGTTATGTAATGTGGTAAGTCTATGCAGTGCAGTGCTATTCACCTATAAGAGGAGAAAGCAATTCTGATACATGCTACGATATGTAGGAACATTCTGAACATTGTGTTGGACAGACTGAATTAGTCATACAAAGGCGTGTGTGTGTGTGTGTGTGTGTGTGTGTGTGTGTGTATGTGTGTTCAGGCCTGACAGTGTGTCTTCATCACTATTCATCCTGGTACACATTTACACCCTGATTTGGCTGATGAGGAAACTGAGACATACCTAAGTAATTTAATCCCCCAAACTTGAGATTCATATCCTTGTTTGCCTTTCAACTCTAGCCTCAGCCAGCTCCCCCACCCCAAAGATGAACCTCCTCTCCCCTCTTCCAGGCTCTGGCATCCTCTAGAAACACCAGCATGGAGGTGAGAGGAGAGGACTCTACTTGACAGGGCTTGCTGAGTTGCAAGGGGCGGGGGGGGGGGGGAACTAAGGGCTTTAGGTTGAAGCTTTCCTCCGTGGTGGTAGAGATCATGCCTACGTGTAGAAGGCCCCGGGTTCAATCCCTAGTACTACAAAATAAATAGTTAAAAATACAAACTTTCCCCATTTCTACATATTGTCAGAATTTATAAGCAACACACTTGGACCGTACTGTAGTAATAAAACCGGTATAGCTGTTGTTACCTATTTTAAAAATGCATATGGGAAGCTTCCCCCCCCCCCATCCCTGGTACTTTTGGTGTTCCAAATAACAACAACAATAATTTCCCAGGGGGCCGGAGGACTGGTGCAATGGTTAAGTGATAACTGTTTAATGCTTTGGGGACAAGTTTTACATCGTCAAACAAAGATGAAAGGCTTGAAAATGGACCTG
>OU015744.1:145110687-145140520 GCA_907169655.1 Acomys percivali
GAAGAAGAAGAAGAAGAAGAAGAAGAAGAAGAAGAAGAAGAAGAAGAGAGGGAAGTCAAAGATGATTGATGCCTTCGGTGGGACAAGAGAACGTGGAGGAGCAGCCTGGGGGGAGGGGAAGGAGGCTATTGGAAGGAGACATTGCTGGATCACTCTTGATAGCACTAAAGACAAAATGTGGTGGCACAGAGGTCCTGCAGTGGCCGCAATGGACTTTCTTCCATGGCTGATGGGGCTGGAAGGCCAGGAGGGGAGAACAGGAGAGAAACTACAGGTGGAGTAGGGGGAAACTGTGGGGCTGGTGGGGGTGAGACAACCACCAAGGGAGAAGAGGATCTCTGTGGTCATATTCAGAAAAGACAGCACCATGGGATAAACAGTGGACATCAGTTCGATGAGGGTGTGGTCAACCTCTCTAATAAGAGTGGTAAGGGTCCTGCCTCATTGTCCCCACACACACGGAACTAGAAATGACCAGTGGCCATGTGCTTCTTCTACTTAGTGTCATACTCTTGGATCATCCAGTCCTTCAATTTTGGTAAAATGAAACCATTGGTGCTGTTAAAGTTCTAACAGTGTGATGGGGAAGGAAGCGCTGTAGCTCGTGGAAATAAGAGGATCCTTTTATCCTGAGTAGCCGCTAAAATGGGAACTGGACAACAGGAAGCCATCACACTGCACCCAGTGGAGTGACTATGAAGAAACAGAAAAAGAAAATAAAAAACCGAAGTCAGTTTTGGTGAGGTCGTGGAAAAACTGAAACCACTGTGTACAGATGGCAAAGGCGAAAACTTGATTGAACTGCTGTGGACCACGGTATGGTGGTTCCTCAGACAATTACAAACGGAGCCTCCACGTGACCTGACACTGTACTTTGGGATGTATATAGAAGTTAATTGAAAACATAGTCCTGAAGAGACCTCTGAACACCCATGGGCATAGTAGCATTACTCTCAACTGCTAAACTGTGGAAGCAACCCAAATGTCAAACAGTGGATGAACGGATACATGAAATGTGCTGTATAAATGAAATATGCATACGCACATGTCTATAGGCAAGACTATTAAAGGAAGGGCATTCTGACTAATGCAGGTGTACCTTGGGACATTCTGCTAAGTGAAATAAGCCAGAAACATAAAGCAAATAGCATACGTTTCTACCTATACCAGCTGTTCACAATGCCCAAAATCATAGCGAGAAAAAAAAAAATGAACGGTGGTTGCCAGGGGCCTCGGAAGAAGCCTGGAATTCTTAATGCACGTGGAGTTTCGATTCTCTATGGTGAGAACCATTTTAAAGTTCGGCTGTGTGGCAGAGGGATCACATTTAACAAGCTAACACTTCATCTTAGATGGGGACTTTCATGTTGCATGTTTGGTTTCTCTCACAGTTGAGAAATCTTTTAAAAACTGGAAGTTGGGATGTGAGTGTAATCCCATTTGAAGTCAGCCACTTTCCCACCGGGCTGACTGATGGACACGGGTTCCTGGGACCGTGGGAATAAGAGGCTATGTGTGATGTTTTCCCTCTGCCCCACCATAGGGTGGCTCCCATGGATATGTGAGAGACTTGCTAGTCTAAATCTTTCTAGTGGGTGAGCCTCAGTAAGCATTTGGTGACATCATAATGGCCTTTCTTCCTGCTATAATGGCAATAAGCATCTGTGACCTAAGTATTTTTCCTAAAACACTCTGAAAAGGGTATATGTGACTTGAATACATGTTAGTAAAATAAAACTCCCTGTTAGGGGTATGGGGGGGGGTACATGACAACCGCCCTGACCTGGTGGTACTGTGCTTTTGCCTGCCCAGAAATGAACTGTTCCGTCCATGTCATTAGAGGACTCAGGCCTGAGTAATAATTTACACAGGTCCCTGAGATGACTAAAGAAACTTAATGTGGAGCCAGGCATCCCTTAAGGGCCGTCGACCTTTGCTTTGGGATTCCTGAGAGACCCAAGTGGCCTGCAGGTGAGATAAGATTAGGATGATGGGCTGTGAGGTGTTAGCAGTTACCTTTGCTTCTGTAAAGCCTGCCTATTGCTGCAGGAAGGGAAATGAGATGGTCCTTTTTATTCCTTTACAGTGGGGAAGGAAGAAACCAACTGAGGGACGTAAAAGAATGTTCCTGCCCAGTTGTGGATTCCATGGACAGTTGTAACACATACCTTTCGGATGTTGCCGTAAACCTTCGCTTAACCTGCCCTCCACATAGCATGCTGTATTTGGCTCTAAGGCTGCTGCCTTTCTGCTAGCAGTAAGAATAAATGTATTTTAGTCTAAATTTGAATTGGAGCTAAGTCTCTGGTTTCTCCCAGTGGATTTGAACGCCATGACATGTGCATTCATAAATGTAATGTGTTACCATCATCACTAGCTAGCTGGAGAATATTTTCATCACCCTAACAAGGAAACCCCAGACCAATCAGCCATCACCCCTCATCTCTCATGCCCCGGTCCCTCGCAACCTTCATTCCAACCATCTTTGTGGTCGTGCTCACTCTCTGTGGTCTTGGGTGTTGTCAAGTCCATCCACGGCATTTCTCAGTGCTGACTCCTTTTTATGGTTGAACTGTATCTTGCTGTGTGGCTATACCCAACATCGTTGATCAGTTCAGTAGCTGTTTACTCCTCCTGATTATTATCAGCTATTAGGCCTTGGATGTTTATATCCATGTTTCACTTTGAACATTACCTTAAAATTTTTTGGACCCTAACCAGCGAGAGGAACTGATGGGCTGTGCTATAGTTCTGATCTGGGATGACTCCAGAGGCCCATACATTAAAGGCTTCGTGGTGCTACTGGGAGGTGATGCACCCTTTAAGAAGTGGGGCCCAAGAGGTTTTGGGTCACCAAAGGACTCACCTTGGAACAGACTGACAATTGAGCCCTGTCTTGTCTTTCTTTAAGTATAAGAAGCTTGAGTCTTCACCCACCTGATCTGTGTACACACTTTGCCCTACAAGCACAAGCCCACATTCACCCCTTGAGGCCTGTGCTACCTGCATGGCCTCTCTGGAGCCAGGCACGTTGGGCCCTGACACTCCATGGCTCACTGAATGATTGTGAGATACACCAGAACTTTCAGGCTTTCTCCTGGTCTCTGCTGTCCTTGGTCTGGATGCTTTCCTGGAAATGTGCCTTTCTCTGTAGAGCTTCGGGTCTCTGACTTCTGCCACCATGCCCATGCCTTACGTGGTTCCCTCAATAGCCGAATTCCAAACCGCATGCCGGGTAACTGAGGTGTGCTGTAAATAATCGCCAGCATTTATGCATAAAGAAAATCTCACTAATCTCTCCTGCCTAGTTTGTGTCAACTGAGAGGAAGGAACCAGGATTACGAAAATGCCTTCATAGGATTGAGCTGTAAACCGGGCATGGTGGAACACGCCTTTAAATCCCAGCACTTGGGAGGCAGAGGCAGAGGCAGAGGCAGGAGGATCTCTGTGAGTTTGAGGTCAGCCTGGACTAGAACAGTCCAGTCTAGGACAGCCAGCCAGATGAAGTCAGTCTAGGACAGCCAGCCAAGGCTACACAGAGAAATCTTGTCTTGGGAAAACAACAACAACAACAAATCCCAAAAACTGCTATGAACATGGTTGAGCAAATTTTCTTGTTGTGTGCTGGAGCATCTTCTGGGTATATTCCAAGGAGTGGAATAGCTGGGTCTTGAGGAAGCCCTACTCCCAGTTTTCTGAGATAGCACCAGATAGATTTCCAAAGTGGCTGTACTAGTTTGCATTCCCACCAGCAATGAAGGAGTGTTCCTCTCTCCCCACATCTTCGCCAGCATGTGGTGTCGCTTGAATTTTTGATCTTAGTCATTCTGATGGGTGTAAGATGGAGTCTCTTCTTGGTAACCTGCTGTCCTTCCTCTGAGTGCCACCAGATCTCCCCCTCCAGGGGACATGGTCAAATGTGAGGCACCAGAGTACGTGAGAAAGTCATATCCCACTCTCCACTCAAGTGTGGAAAATGTTCTGTCCATTGGCTAGATCTGGGTAGGGGTTTAAAGTTTACGGCCTGTATTGTCCTTGGCTGGTGCCTTAGTTTGAGCGGGACCTCTTGGCCCAAATCTGCCTATCATAATGTTCTACTTGTAGGTTTCCAGGACCCTCTGGATCCTTCTACTTTGCTATTCTCCCATGCTTCTCTCATCTAGAGTCCCAATAGGATGTCCTCCCCTCTGTCCCGGTTTCCTGGTAAGTGACAGCTTTCATGGGACATGCCCCTTGGGCTAGTATGCAGATATAAGTGAGTATATACCATTTGAGTCTTTCTGCTTCTGGGTTAACTCACTCATTATGATCATTTCTAGCTCAATCCATTTATCCACAAATTTTGGGAATTCCTTGTTTTTAATAGCTGAGTAGTAGTATTCCATAGTACCACAGTTTATTTACCCATTCTTCTACTGAGGGACACTTAGGCTGTTTCCACGTTCTGGCTATTATGAATAAGGCCTCTAAGTGAGCCGGTGGGTATGGGGCAAACACGACTCCTTATGTTTGTCCAAGTCTGCACTGTGCAGCATCCTGGCTAAGGGTCAGTAAAGGCACAGTGCGATCTGCAGGTGCCTTATATGGAGGAGGGTCTTGTTAAAGAGGTACTTACTTCTGGGGACCTTGCTGGGGTAAATCTTCTGACATGGTTTGTATTCATCTGGAGGGGGAAAGTCTTCCATGGAGTGGAACGTGAATTTAGACTCGAAGTCATCTGCGCATGTGAGAAATACGGGAGTTGGAGTTTACTTAGAGCATGATTGTGACCCAAGTGTGACTGTTTCTAGAGGCACACTGGTCACACTGACTGAATACCCGGCTTGCTGCGTGTCTGTGCTGTGCCAAGGGTTTGGATGGCAGGGTTATTTCTCTAAGAGTCCACCTGCTTTTCGAGTGTTCCTGGCTGGACAAGAGGATGCAGCAGAGGCCAAGTGCAGTCCTTCCCCATCACTGTGCCCAAGGTCCTCCGCCCACCTAAGGGAGCCACTGGAGGAACAGAAATCAGCTCCAGTCAGGGGGAAGAACCTAGCCAGAGATCTAGTACAAGGTTCCAACAAGAGTACCTGCCTAACTCCCAAAGGCAGGCTTTAAGGGGAAGGAGACATGTCAGCTTGGCTGTGTCCAGTGTGAGGCCTGGGCTTCCCAAAGCAGATGGAGCCCTGGCCGCTTCTTGTCTGACAATCCCCTTTCTGATCTGACTGTAGCTGAGCACACAGAAGGAATGTGGCGGTTTTGAGGACCCTAAGGGCATTCTTTCTTTCTTTCTTTCTTTCTTTCTTTCTTTCTTTCTTTCTTCCTTCCTTCCTTCCTTCCTTCCTTTCTTTCTTTCTTTTTCTTTCTTTTGTTTTTTGTTTTCAAGACAGGGTTTCTCTATATTATCTTGGCTGTCCTGGACTCACTTTGTAGACCAGGCTGGCCTCGAACTCAAAGCAATCCTCCTGCCTCTGCCTCCCAAGTGCTGGGATTAAAGGCGTGCGCCACCACGCCCAGTTAAGTGGCGTTCTTTCAACCTCTCGTTTTAGTTTTCCTTCTGCCTGCCTAAAAGTCCACTCATTCCTTCCCCCTATCCAAGCCACCCCAGTCTTTGGGGCTTACAGACTTAGTTTCCATGGAGATGTGCACAAATACGCATGCACGGCTTTGGAACTGGATGTTTTTCCTGTCCTCTTTCTGAGTCACACGGCTAGAGAGTGGGCCCTAGACCTACCCGGAAGACAGACGTGGAGGGGAAATCCCTATTCCACACATCCCGGAAGGCTATCCTGTGTCCGCCTATTCGTTGCTTACAGAGAAACAGATACTGCTGGGACAGCACCAGAAGTGGGTCACCGGTCTGCCCCTTTTTGGTGGGCAGGGGAACCCTTGTCCTGTCTTAAGGGGCAGGAAGCCTGCACCGCAAGCGGGGTCCTTACCAATCACATGCTGGCTTCCGTTCCGCAGCTGGCCTCCAGGCTGCTGGCTTTTGCTGGAAAGCTCTGTGGTGGGCGATCTTGCTGGTGGAGCTGGAGGAGGGTTTAGCTTTCCCCCACTGGCTCCTTAACAGAGAAGAGAGCGGCCATTCAGACTCAGAAGCGGGACGGTAGATTTTTATGTGAGAGGTTAGGTGGTCAGTCCCTGCGACGATATGTGATAAGTAAGAGGGGCAACAACTGGATCCAACCTGTTTGGGATTGAATCACAGTTTCCTTCATTGGCACAAGCCACATAGCCTCTTCGAACCTCGGTTTTCTCATCTGTACAATGGGAGTAATACCCTGGAGTGGCTGAAAGGATTAGGTAAGTTAAAATGCATGATGCAGTAAGTGTGCCAACCTTAGCTGCCGCTATATGGTCAATGATGTGCTAAGCCTCATGGTCAGATGGCACAGCTCCAGAAATGAGCCCATTGCAAAGCAATAGGAACTGGAAGGCAAGTCCTACAGGCAAGGGTCCAGTGAGGTCAGAAGGAGGACGTTCAGAGAGGTGATCCCACCCTGTGCTCTCTCCCTACCGGTTCTCCCACGCTACAAGCCTTGGCCCTCTGTCCAGCCTGGGTAAAACGACCTTGCTTGCCAGGGTCCAACTCACGCCAGCCTCCTTCCTCACACCAGCTGCCGTGCTTGGTCATGGGGTTGAGAGCTTCTCTTTTTCCTCTACAGTGTTTTGCCAGCTGCCTCCTGCGGTGTCTAACCCACATGCTGGTGCCTCGGTACAGGCATCCTACAGTGGCTCATTCCTCAGTGAGCCTACCACTATCTTGCTACTTGCAAGGATAACACTGCCCCAGCATTCCCTGTGTCGATGGATCTTCTTTCATCCCTATGTTGGGCTGAAGGAAGGGTACCCACATTTTATAGGCATCCAAAGACACGAGGAGAAAAGGCCAGACAAGTGCCTGCTGTTAGTCAGGGGCTGGGAGTCTGGAGCAAGTAGCGGAGTGCTAGGTGAACTGTATGTATGCCCACAGCATCCAGCCTCTGCCCTACCCTCAGGCCTTCCAACCTTGCCTCTTTCCTTGACCCCTGTTTCCTCAGTTCTCGCCTCCTTCCTCAGTCTCTTCCTTCTTCCTTAATCTCTGCCTACTTTCTCAGTCCTTTCCTCCTTCCTCTGCCTCTCTGCTTCCCCTCCCCATCTCAGAGGGAGCCACTTTATCCTAGATGAAGAACATAGGATCTGAATTCAGATACCTACAGATCCCAAAACACCTTTAAGAAACTTTCTGCACATGCACCTATATATTTGTATGTAATGTGCAAAGATGTATGGTGTGCATGTGCATGTGGTATATGTATATGTGTCTACAGTATTGCAGACATGCGTTTCATATGCATATGTATGTGTGGGGTATGTGAATGTGTATGTGTATATTTGGTATGTGGAGTGTGTGCATGTATATGTATGTAGTGTGTGCTGTGTGTGTATATGATGAGTCTGTGTGTGTGTGTGCATGCACATATGGGTGTGTGGTAATAAGCATATGTGTCTGTGATTGACTTGTGTGTTCGAGTGACATGTATATCAGTGTACTTGTGTGAACAGATGTGTGTTCACAAGCCTGGACATGTGCTGAGTGTTTCTGCATGTATGTATGCATGTGCGGGTGTCCCTGCTGCACATAGCATTTGCTGTGCATGCTCGCTCCTCTACCGTGTGTGCTTTAGTCACAACTCTCTCTGCTCTCTGTTTTACTTTGGCTCAATACACAAGCCTGCTTTCTTGAGTCAGCTGGAGAACCTGCCAGAATGCAGACTGTGTTCCAGGGGGGATGGGCTGTCACTGCGGCTGGAAGCCAGACAGACATCGCTCAGGTAACTGAACCAGACACCTCTAGTTCTGGAAACTGGCTGTTCTAAACCTAGGAAAGAGACCCAGAGCCAGGCTGATCGAAGAATAAGCACCCCTTGTCTATCCCCCACTGTTGCTAGATCCAGACCAGTGTCAAGCATCCTACATACCGTGAGATCCTCCCAGCCTATTTGACAGACAAGAAAGCACAGAGAGGCTAAGTGGTTACCCAGTGACACACAGCTAGTAATAGCCAAAAGAATCAAGGTCAAGTACCTTCTGTGGGATCTGAGACAGGGCTCCCAAGCTCCCTTACCAGTGGCTTCTATCTTGAAACAAACATTAAGGTCCACAGAAGGGCCAGGTTTTAGTGTTCTTATGGAAACTGAGGTTTGAACCCTGCCAAGGTGCCCACATAGCTCAGAGTAGTCCCAAAGGCTGCTTTACCTGGGCCTCGCCGCTTCTTCTGCAGGATGGTCTGAGAGCCTGGAGCACTAGGAGGTGTGGGCAAAGCCGGGAAGCTGGGGGATTTGGGCGGCAGTGGGGGAGGAGTCTCACTGCCACTGTTGTTCGATCCTGGCAAAGGGGGTGCGGGCACAGCGGCCCTGGGGGAGCAAGAGGCATAGATGGGGAGCGGGGGTGGGGGTGGGGGTGGAGGTGGAGGGCCTGGAGGCTCTCGCACCTCCTGTGCAGGGCTGCTGGGCTCTGAGTGGAGCCCTGGGTACCCACAGGGTGGGAGGAGAGGAAGTGGAGGAGGGATGGGTGGCAGAGGCAGTGGGGCTAGTTGGGGCCTCACTGTCTTGTCACTGAGCGCTGCGGCTGGGGGCAGCGGGGGTGGTGTCGGGGGAGGGGGCGGAGGGGGAGGTGCGCAGGGTACAGGGGCTGGCACCACAGAGGAATTCCCCTTGGTTGGGGGGACAGTTGGGGACACCAACGGAGCTTTGTTGGGGGAGGATGGGGGTAGGGGTGGAGGTGGAGGCGGGGGTGGGGGTGGAGTGGGAGGCGGTGGGGCAGGCATGTTGGGACGAGGAGGGACAGGCCTGGCAGAGCTGTGTGTCTCTGAGGCATTGCCCAGCCTGGGAGATGTAGGAGCAGGAAGGGGGCCACTGATGGCTTTGGTGGGGAGCCTGGGAGAAGGCGCTCGAGAGCCAGGGCCCTGCCCGGTCTTGCCACCTAGAAGTGAAACACATTCTAGGTTAGAGCAGCAGTCAGGGAAGGAAAGAGTCCAGGTGAGTGGGTAGCACACAGGACTCACATGCCTGCTGTCCCTGTAGCTGCGTAGTGGACAATGCAGGCACACTGTGAGGCTGCACACGCAGCAAGTGTAAGGTTCATCTTACCTGGATCTGTCCTCCCCCAAGGCAATGATAAGTCAAACACACTTCCGATCTCTCACAGCAACAGTATATTTGCCTAATTTTTAATTCAACGATTTAAACAACACTGAATATCTACTGAAATTAATGCTATGGCCCACTAATGGCTCCAGTGACCAGCTCAGTCTCCCCTGGGTCCCCTTGAACATGATTGTGCAGGTGTTCTGTCAAGGGGTGAAGTCCACTCTCTGTCCTGCCTGGGCTTGTCCCCTTGCCTTGGTGACCTAGAGGATGGAGCAGGAATTAACACTTGGTAGACGTCTAAGTTGGCTTCTGATGAGCTTCCAGGACAGTCTCACAAGGCTATGTGTACATCTTGTTCTCAATGGAGACCCAGCATGGTGACAAGCCCTAGGTGGCCTGCTGCCGATTTTCAGATCTTGTAGCTCTGAGGACAGTTGGCCCAGTGGTTCCAGCTGAGGCCTCGGAGGTAAGGGGAGGTAAGCATCTTCCAACTTGCAGCTGTTTGCAGATGCTAAGGGAGCCTAGCTGAGACCACCCTAGATCACTAACAGACGGAATTACAGGTTAAGTAAGCAGTGGGTGTAAAGCTCCCATGTGTTTCCACATGGCTGCAGAGCAGTCTCTGGTGGATCCACAGCATCGCCATGTCTACTATGAATGGCATTCTTGTCCAATGTGACAGTTTTGCCCCCCCCCAAAAAAAAGTCATTCTTCAGTGATGATGATGCAATTTAAATAGACACGATTTTTTAAAAGATTCCCAGAGAACAATTCTGTGCTTTGTGAACTTCCAGGATTAAAGCTCTCAGATATACAACTTTTACTATTCTAACTATTTATGAACCACGTACACCTGTTAAGGCCACAAAGGAAGACCCCAAGGCCACCAGGCTACCAGGCCACCAGGCCAGACCCTTCCTTACCTGCCACATCCCTCTGGCCTGCTGGTCTCAACACAGGAAAGCCACCAGCAAAGAGATCTCCCAGGGCAGGGGGCGTGTTTCCTCCACGGGCAACACTACCAGTATTTCCTCCATCTTTGTTGGTTCCTTTTGAACCTGAAGAGAAGAGCCAAGAAGGTGAGCAGGAAGAGCTGGCAGGACAGGCTCACTCTAGGCCAGTGTCACCCTTTTCACTCCGTGTGCTCCTCACGCCTAAGCCTGTCTGCCACCCAGTCAAGTCATACCAGAGTACTGATCCTTTGTGTGTCAAATCAGAAAAGTCAATTTGACATCAAAAGGTCTAGACACCTCACTCAGCCTGCAAAAGGTCCAGGCTTGACTCACTCAGACCTTTTAACTTCTTGTTTTTTATTTATGGACTAGAACGTCCAGGCATGTGGCATCAGTGCCCCCTGCCTCCCGGATATGGTGGTTCCCAAGCCCAGAAACCCAGAAGACACTCAACTTAGACAGGAATCCCTGGTTTGAGTGAAATGTTTCCTGAAGTCTCAGGTGTGTGAACACTTGGTCCCCAGTTGATGGCACCGTTTGGAGAGGTTTAGGAGGAATGCCCTTTTTGAAGGATATATGAGGTAGGGGTAGGCTTTGTGAGCTTAAAAACTCTGGCCATTTCTAGTTTGCTCTCTGCTTCCTCACAGTGGCTTAAGATCCAGGCTGCCAGCCTCCAGCTCTACCTGCCAGGGCTCTGCTCTGCCATCACGGACTCTCATCCATCTGGAACCGTAAGCCCAAGCAACTCTTTTCTTCTCTCCCTTGTCTTAGTCATGGTGTTTTGATCACAGTAACTAAGACACAAGCCAAGGTTAACACATGTAGTCGGGGCACGGTGCCCACTGGTGGGCGAGGGGTCAGATTACTCTGAATATTATATCCAGTACTCACTGGTATGGTTAGGCAGGAGTTGTGACAATAATATGTGTCAGTCTGATAATTGAGCTTAACTAATTAGACAATGAGTCTGATCAGGAATGGATCTTTATTATAACCAGTGTTGAAATGTTTCTTTAAAGGAATGTGTCTATTGGGCTGGAGGGATGGCTCAGAGGTTAAGAGCACAGCGTTCAATTCCCAGCAACCATATGGTGGCTCACAACCACCTGTAATATGATCTGGTGCCCTCTTCTAGCGTGCATAAAGGCAGTGTACTCATCTATATAAAATAAATCTAAAAAAAAAAAAAAAAAGAATGTGTCTACCTTTGGGACTGGAGAGATGGATGGCTCAGGTGGGGAGAGCACGCATTGCTCTTCCAGAAGACTGAGTTTAGTTCCCATGCAGAGGCTCACAACCTACTGCAACTCCGTCTCCGGACCTGGTGTCTATGGCCTCTGCAGGCACCTGTACTCACATGTATATATCCACAGACGCACACGTGCGTGTGTGCACATCTATACTCTCACACACATGTGCATGTGCATATGTACACATACACTCTCACACACATGTGCATGTGCACATGCACACACACATGCACATGCACACATACACACACTCTCTCACACACAGATGTACATACATGCCTATATATAATTGAAAAGAATAAAAATAACTCTTTAAATGTGTCTGTATGTGCTAACACATGTAGTTATAGGTTATTGAGGTACTATGATACCTATAGGACTATTTTTGAGAATTGCCACCGTTTTGAAATATATGAAGTCATAATACTGTCCTACATTACTAAATAGTTCTGGTTATAACATGTTAACTTCTTTGCAATCTTGACCAAATGAGAAACAAGGATGATTGCAAGAGCATAGTGAATATATCTGATGTCACCCAATGGGACATTTAAGGATGGTAAAATCTGTTATGTGTATTTTAACATGATTTAAAACTGCTACTTATCAGGAAGGGCGTTTGTTGCTGTTTTGTTCTGCAGGCTCTACCACCTGCAGACTTTTGGAAAGGAGAGTCTGACTCCGTAGCCTGGAAGCCTGTCCCTGAAGAAGGTCTGAGGTGGTTTGAGAGTGCATGAGTCACAAATGCAGAGCAGCCAGTGTTGTGTGTGCCTGTG
This sequence comes from Acomys percivali, assembly GCA_907169655.1. Taxonomy (NCBI): domain Eukaryota; kingdom Metazoa; phylum Chordata; class Mammalia; order Rodentia; family Muridae; genus Acomys; species Acomys percivali. Next base: position 145,122,774 of record OU015744.1, read on the forward strand.
CTCTAGGCACCCCCACTCTGGGCTCCCAGAAGGCAGGCTCTCCTGAGCTGCTCACTTACTCTCAATTTGTGGGGCACTGCGGTCATTGATCTGGGTGACTTTTCGCAGGCGTGTTCCTTGCTGGATATCAGCCAACAGTGCACTCCGACCTTTCAGCTCTGTCTTCCTTAAGCTGGGGGCGTCCGTGCTAATCTGCAAGGCAATTGGGATTTGGCTGTAATCAAACATAGCGTTTACAGAGAAACAAAATGCCCCATCAGCTGCATGTCTCTCCTACAGGAGTTCCGCGTTTCCTGTCCCATTCCCAAGGCCAAGCACACCACACCATTGTCTGTGATCTCACATCATGCCCACACCTCTCTCCCTGGGACATGAAATGGACTCTTTTTTTTTTTTTTTTTTAAAGATGGTCTGTAGTGCCCATCTTGAGCATAAGGTCCTGGTGGTCTTAAGGAGCCCTGAATCAGATCCTTTTCACACACCTTGGGCTTCCATTTTTGCATCCCTGATCTGCTCATTATGAATGGGCCTACTGTGGGCCATTGTGTTTCTTAGCTGAAGAAGCAGCTTCAGGCTCTGGGAGCTGGTTCTGTAGGAGGCACGGTGACCTTTATATGATCTTGGAGCACAGTAGAGCACTAGGAAGCTCAAGAGCAATGGGGCTCCTGGGGGTCAGAGAATTAAGAAGGTAAGGAGTCAGGGGTCACAGTGCGCCTTAGTGGCTATACTGAGTAGGTGAATGATTAAGTGACAGAAAGAATGACTGAATTGGATCCAATAGATGTAAGACACCATGTGAACTCTCCTGAGCATACACTTGTGCCAAGAACACAGGCATGTACTTCCAGGAGTCAGGTCCCCTCTATAGCAGTCTATGACTGAGTATCCACTGACTGTCACACACAGGGGACCACAGAGTCTCCAGAAAGGACCATGGGGACTTGGCAAACCACACATCTGGGAAGATGTGAAGCCTCATGTAGTTCCAGATGTGGGACCCGGCTCTAGGCAGAAGAGCAGGGTGACTCAGTAGTACACAACCCTCTCATACATTCTGAGAGGCTGGAACTTGTGCTGACCCTGAGCCATTTTAATATTATACCCTGAGGTCACCATTATCCTACTGTGGGCTCGGCCTGTTTGTTTAACTTGCCTTTAAAAGAACAATGTGACTAGCAACCTCATCGGCCTTGGGTTTCCCATGTAAAGAACTTTCACTGCTAAAGGGTGGCTTTAATCTTAAATTATGTATTCTTCCATACCCCAGGCCCATGCATAACTCATGTAGTCATGTGTGTTAAGATAGCAGATGCTGAAAACTGCATATAGGTTGAAAGCAACTTTATGCAATAAACATACACAGTGGAAGCAACATAAGACCATTGCTCAACACCATTGGTTTGTTAGCCAGGTCAGTTGGAGTAAATAAAGATTTGTCCTTATAAAACCTGCTAAAGGTGTCTGTAAGTTATCTCCCATTCCTTGCTCATGTGATACTTTTGTGCTTTTCAATAAATACAGAACAAAGGGGCTTTGTTGAGGGCACACACACACACACACATATACACACACACACACACACACACACACACACACACCATCATTCAGGCAGGCACAGATTCAGACTCATACAACAGATAGAGAATAGACAGGAAAGAGACAGAAGACACAGGAAGAGATATGGAGAATTCAAATTCTGCTCTTGTTCTTGGTTAAATTGCTCCAAGATTTCTTTTCTTTATTAGACACCGACACATACTGTGGTTCTGGGATTATAACTAATGTGTCTAATCCAATGCAGAAAAGGAGAGATCAGATGGCCTGATGGAAACTCCTGGGCTACGCAGCATCGGAGACACTGTGTTCTGGGCTAAGAAATCCACATTTCCGCCTGTGACTCTGGCTTGGATTAGACCCTCAGCAAGCTTTGAAAGGCATAAACTCCAAAATCTGACTCTCGTTGCCTGGAAACACACTTTGTGAACCTTTAGGAGAGGCTCGTGGATAACGGTCAGGGACACAGCTGTGGACCATGGCCCCCAGTTCTAAACCATTCAAATGTATCTAAGATGCACATACAACAGGCTTATTTCTTACACAACATGGTTTTAAAATATTCTATACAGCCTGGCATGGTGGCAGATGCCTTTAATCCTAGTACTTGGGAGGCAGAGGCAGGCAGATCTCTGAGTTTGAGGCCGGCCTGATTTACAGAGCAAACCCAAGGACAGCTGAGACTACACAGAGAAACCCTGTCTCGAATCTATATGGTTTTTCTGTACAAGTCATATATATTTTATATAAGCTACTAAAATAAAAATCATTTAAAACTGAATGAATAAGAGCATCAGGACCTGAGGCAAGGGGGATAAAGCTCTTCTTCTAAATGTGATGTTACAATCTCAGGAAAGGATTGTGACTAGGGATATGGGGCAAGGAGTGCTCTGAGATTCTCAAGTACAAGACAAACAGCAATGGAAGTCATATTCAGTTGCTGGTCTCAAGGACGGGGAAGGTCTGTAACCTTCAGTTTGAAAAGCATCCATGCTGGTGACTAGTCCTCCTTCTCCACCACTCCTCAGAGAAGGGTCATCTCACCCACTCCAGACTCAACTTTATTTAGTTTTTATTTTATTTTTATGTGTATTAGTGTTTTGCCTGCATGTATGTTTGTGTACCACATGCTTGCCTGGTGCCCTCAGGGGTCAGAAGAGGGTGCCATATCCTCTAGAACAGAAGTTACAAAGGGTTGTGAACCACCATGTGGATCCTGGGTATCAAACTAGGGCCTTCTGGAAGATGAGCTGATGTTCTTAACCACTAAGTCATCTCTCTCCAGCCCCTCAACTTCTTTTATTGCTCAAAGACACCCTACTCTCTGATTTTTTTCCCCATTACAGATGTTTCAGGTGAGGGCCATGGCGAATGATGCATTGAAATCATTATTTTAACTTTACTACTTATTTAGCATGTGCCTTAGTATGTTCCTGGTGATGTTCACATGCCAGATTGGCGAATGAACACACTCTTCAGTACATTGATAACCATTCCTTCTCTCTTGGCTCCCCTGCTCCTGAATTTGCATGGGCAATTTTTCCACTAGAGGGCTCTCCTGTACCTGCCATTCATAAGGCACCTGCCACCCTCCTCTGGGTGAGCCAGGCCAGGGAAGAATTGCCAACTTCTGTTTAAAAAAAAAAAAAAAAAAAAAAAAAAGACATATCTCTTTAGACTTGGTGTGTTTTAGATAAAAGGACACACTCATTCATATGTGGAAGATTGTGTTACACAAAGACTGTCATTTCTACTCAAGCTACAATATTTGTCAATCTTCCAACTATAGTGGTTTAAAAAATCCACAGCCCTAACAATCCTTGTTACCATGGTGACATGATGATGAAGCAGGAGGAAAGATTTCTAAATATCTACTGGGTTTTTCTCTCTGTGCCAATCCTACCACTGGCAATTTTACTAAAACCATAGGCACCAGAGAGGAAGCAACCCTGAACACTTTCCCTGAGGAAAACAAGCAAATTGTCTGAAATACCCACAGTGGCATCACTGCAAAAGCCTCTCTTGTTCCTTTCTGTTAGCAACGTGACTGAAAGCAAAACTCTGTCAGCTTCCACACAAAGGCCTCCTTCACTCGGTTTGCTACTGTAAGCTTCAAAAGAAGTAATCCAGGAACCTAAAGACGTGAAACCATAGAAAAAAACAGGCACATGAGCCTGTCCCTTTGGATAAAGAGGCTGAAAGCCAGAGGTAAGCCAATAAGAAGATTAGAAATACCAAAACCAAATGACAGCAACACAGAGCTAAGGGAAGGAGTAAAGTTGTGGAGGTGGCTGTTCCGATTTGGTTACATTATAAAAGCTGCCCATGTCCTTTTGTTTCTCCAATAAAGGACCCACCAGAGCTGCAGTTGTTAGCTGGAGGAGGGGTGACAGTCTAGACCAAAACTTTGAAATGTGTCCCCTATTACATCGCCTTGCTTCTCTTTGCATCTGGCCTCCGTGTGACACAGGCTTCTGTGAGAAAGGCTGACACTAACGTTGATGGGTCTCTGCTCTTTTAAGAATATGAATTTATCAGAAAAAAAAGAATATGAATTTATTTTAGGTCAAAGTTTCTGTGGGTGGCTTGGTGTTCCCTTCCCCCTACTAGGAGTCTTGTCTAGTTAGAAGGTGTTTTCTTCAGTCTCTATGGCCCCTGCTGCTAGGAATCTCTGCTACAGTCACCCTCATATCCTTCCGGAGCCTACCCTGACTTCGGTCTCCAGCTTGTCACAGAGATGCCCCCAACTCTCAGTTTCTCTTTTCTCTATAGGCCTTCTGTCCTCCTGCCCCAGTCTCCCCAGGTCTGATCTCCATCTTCATATCTCTCTGTGCTTTCTCTTCTACTTTGTTCCCTCTCTTCAACCACTACCTCTGTCTATTCTATTTCCCCTTCTGAGTGAGGTTTAAGCATCCTCCCTTGGGTCCTCCTTGTTACTTATCTTCTTTGGGTCTATGCACTGTAGTGTGTTAATCCTGTGCTATATGGTGAAAACCCACTTATAAGTGAGTACAGACCATGTGTGTCTTTCTGGGTCTGGGTTAACTCACTCAGGATGATCTTTCCTAGTTCCATCCATTTGCCTACAATTTTCATGATTTCTTTGTTTTTTAATAAGCTGAGCAGTATTCCATTGAGTAAATGCACCACAGTTCCATTATCCATTTTGGTTGAAGGAAATCTAGGTTGTTTCTAGATTCTGGCTATTATGAATAAAACTGCCATGAACATAGTGGAGCAAGTGTCCTTGTTGTATGGTGGAACATCACTTGGGCATATATTCAGGAGTGATATAGCTGGGTCTTGAGGTAGAAGCTTTGACCCAAAATTTACCCTGTCTACAAGATGTGTAGGGATAAAGATAGAGCAGATAGAACAGAGACTGAGGGAATGTCCAGCCATTACCTGGCCCAACCCAAGACCCACCCCATGGAAGAAAGCCAACTTCTGACACTATTGACAATACTGTGCTATGCTTGCAGACAGGGAGCTATGCTAGCAGAGTCATCCTCTGAGAGGCTCCATCCAGCAGCACTTTGAAACAGATGCTAAGACTCATAGCCAAACATTGGGCAATGCATAGGGAGTCTTGTGGGAAAGTGGGGGAAAGAAGAAAAGTGCCTGGAGAAGACAGGAGCTCTACAAGAAGACCAACAGAGCAACTAACCAGGGCCCAGAGAGGCCTGCTGAGACTGAAGCACCAACCAAGTACCATGCATGGACTGGCCCTCTGCACAGATGTAGCTGATGGGCACTCAGGATTCATGAGGGTCCTCTAGAAATGGGAGCAGGGGCTTTCTCTGATGTGGACTTTGTTCCCAGACTTTTGATCACTTCTCCCTGGCAGGACTGCTTTGCCAGGCCACAGGGGAAGAGGACATGCTCAGTCCTGATGCAACTTGATGAGCTGAGAGGGCTCCCCTTTTCTGAGGAATAAGGGAGGGAGGAAGGGGGAGAGGGAGGGAGAGGGGGTCTGGGAGGAGAGGAGGGATGGGGCTACAACTAGGATGTAAAATGAATAAACAAATAATAATGATGATGATGATGATGATGATGATGATAAAGAGTATGAATTTATGTGTCTTTTATCTTATGTGCATGGGTATTTTATGTCTATGCCTGCAAGTCTGTGCATCAAATATGTGCCTAGTGCCTGAGGGGGCAGAAGAGAGTGTCAGATTCTCTGGAGCTGTAGTTACAGACAGCTGTGAGTGGTTACGTAGGTGCTAAGAATTGAATGCAGATCCCCTGGAGGTGTAGTCAGTGCTCTTAACCATTGAACCATCTCTTCAGCCCCGAGAGGCTTCTTTTTGCAGTGGAGGGAAGTTTGCTGAGGAAACCACAAGAGATCAAAGTGCAGCAAGTCTGAGTCAGTGTCAGTAAAGTGCTCATTCCTAAAGGAGGCGCCCGCCGATGTCACGCTCTTTCCTCTCAAGGCTCAGGGGATGTCTCACAGGGAGTGGAGAGATCATAAGAGGCAGAGCTCCCAGAGGACCACAGTAGCACTCTCTTCCAGATGTGATGGGCAGCTGCACTCATAAGCTCGCAACAATGTAGATGCTACATGAGACTTTTTCTAGATCAAGCTGCTCAATATCCTGGCATCCCTCGGTGTGGTGCACACAAGGCTGCACTCCTTCTTGAGAAGCTACAGGTATTCAATGGCTACCAGAGGGAAGAAGTCAGACTTCTTAGCAGTAGGGGTAGATCACAAGCTATAAAGGACACCCCTACACTCATCTGCATTTGGGTCTGTTTATCTATCTATCTATCATCTGTCTGCCTGTCTGTCTGTCATCTATTGAAGGTGGAAGGACATAAACCTGGAAGGAAGATGGGGTGGGACAAACCAGAGAAAAGCTGAAGGCGGGGAGTAAGGGATGAATTTGATTTAAAAAAAAAATCTATTCATGTATGAAGGAGAAAAAGTGTCACTGGTTGACCCAAACCAAGCCAGGTAATTTTTCAAAGATTATCTACACCCAATAATTTTATTTATTGGTTTTTGAAGCCAGCATATAAAGTAACAGGTTTAATTATGGCATGTCCACCCTTATTTTGTTCTTTTTCATCCCATCTCCTGTTTCTCTTCCTTGTCTTCCTAACTTCTCTCACCGGTTTCCCACATAGCCTCCTTTCTGCTTGCAGGTCACAGGTATTTCATTAACTTTCTTTTTTCCCTATCCCCACCCCCCTAAGTTTCTACTTCCTTCTGATGAAGTCATTAGTAGTTTCATGACCCACCATCGAATACACATTTAAATCTAGGTTCCGCGTCTGAACAAACTCATGTAGTGCTTGTGTTTCTGACTTTGCTCCTATCCCTCTTAACACAATGAGTCCAGTTCCATTCACTTTCCTGCAGATGTCAGATTTCATTCTTTTTCTTTATGACTGTTAAACTGAAAAGGAGCGCACAGGTCTCCCCCCACCCACCACCCACCCCCGCACATGGGCCTACACATGGGCCCTAGGCTACCCCAGTATCCTCAGCCTTGTGGACAGACAGGTCTCCGCAGCTTCAGTAGTTCCTTGCCAAGGCTGGGTCACAAGGACAGCTAGAATAGCAGCACCGTCTCCCACCTGCTGCTGCCCTCTTTGTGTAGAAGAACACGGGGAACCTTCCATCCAGGAGAGAGACTGAAATATCCTCGCGGGGTATGGGGTGGGGGCTGGGGGAGCGACCCACTCTTCTCCCATCAGGCCTGACACAATGTTCCCTGCGATCCAAATGGTACATAAGTCATGCTGTTTAAGAACAAGGCGTTTTGTCATCACACGGTTTTATGTTTCATTTTTAGAAATCCAAATCGCAATTCAAATTCACGAGCAGGATCAATGGCCTGTCTAACGTCAGCAAAAGCCGGATATCCATACCAAGGCGGCAGGGACACATGCGCACAAGCGTACATGAGCGCTTCTCACTCGGAGATGCCGGATGAGCAGCCTGTTTTGCTGGTGCTGCAGGATACAGGTGAGGCCCGGCCTACTTCTTACCCCATAAAAGGTTATCTCATGCACTGACGCAACTCTACTGACGAGATGGGGCACTCTTTCCCTGCCCCATTTCTTCACGAACTCCTGTTTGTCCTCCTGGGGCTGTGTCATAAGGCAAGCTCTCATGCTTACTGCCCTGTCCTCCTCCGTACAGCAGGCGGCATGACCTTTGCAAGGGGCATGTCACTTACCACTCTCCTCCATAAAATTCTTTTCTGTCTCCCAATTGCTCTTTGGGATCCAGCTTAAAATCCCTTGTAGCACAACGCCCTTAGAGACCAGCCTAGATTTCCCATTTCATCAAAGAGCTTAGCTCCACACCCTGACTTGAGCCGTCTCTTTCATCTTTTTATACTTGTCTATTGGCACTCTTCCAAGGTGCCTCGGATTCCGGAAGGCTCTATGCTTGTAAAACAGTGTCCTACCTTCAACGGAGCACCTGCCACCCAGATCCATGTCACTCCACTCATACGTACAATGGCTTTCCATCTCATGCAAAATAAAACACTCATGTCCCTGCCTGGGCTCCCAGGTTTACTCATAAGCAGCAGCAGCAGTATTCATAAATGAAGTCACAACAAACATTAGTTTACACATTTCATTAGCAACTGAGGTGTTTTCTCTTTACCCTCAAATTCGGTGAACTATTTATAAATTCATTCATCAGTGAGAGTGGCCTATGTTTTTGTAGGAAATCCAGTCTCTTAGTATGTCTAATGGCCTTTTGAACTTGTGGCTCAGGAGCAGCTGGACTGCTGTCTGTCTGTACACATCGAATCTTTCTCCAGTTACTCATTGCTATTTTTGCAGCCCCAACGTGCCTCTTCCTACTTTTCAAATGGTTTCCTACTGAACGGATTTAGGATTAATTTTGGAATTAAAATTCTCAAGATCCTCTCATTATTGAGTGCAGAAATTATGTTTCTTTTTTTTCCCTGTTTCCAGAGAATACATTTTTTTGTTTGTTTGTTTAGCTGTAGTCTTTTTTTTTTTTTTAAATAATCTTTGTACAACCCAAAGCCGTGGTACTGACTCTGCAGACCCCAGCCTGTCTGTTCTCAGAAAGAGTGCAAGTGTGGGAGAAAATAGCTGGCTTGATTCCTCACAGTGTGCTCTCACTTATATCTGTGGTGCTTTGAACAAGAATGGCCCCCATGGGCTCATATATTTGAATTCTTAGTCACCAGGGAGTGGCACCATTTGAAAGGATTAGAAGGATTAGGAGGTGTGACTTTGTTGGAGGAAATGTATCCCTGGAGAGTGGGGGACTTTGAGGTTTCAAAAGCCCATGCCAGGTCCTGGCTCTCTCTGCCTCTCTGTCTATATATGAGGGTGTAGCTCTCAGCTACCTTTCCAGTGTCTGCCTGCAGGTATGTCACTGTGCTCTCCACCCCGATGACAATGGACTAAACCTCTGAAACTGTAAGCCAGCCCCAATTAAATACTTTCTTTCATAAAAGTTGTCATGGTCACAGTCTCTTCACAGCAACAGAACAGTGGCTAATACATAGCCCTAGGCTAGGTTGTTTGTTTGTTTGTTTATTTATTGTTGTTGTTGTTTGTTTGTTTTGTTTGCTGTTGTTTTGCCCTTAGAAACACAAATTCAGTTAGAAATCACTCTCCTTTTCAATGACGTCAATATTCCCGGGATTTAAGAGTAAAATTTAAATTATGAGAAAATTTGATTTAAAAACCTATGTTGGCTCTGGAAGAATAATTTAATGAGTATTAAGAAAGCGAACCATACTTCCCCAGGCTAAGAGTCGAGTGCAGTGTGGGAGAAGTAAATGAACACTCTGTGCTTTGAGCAGCACATCTAAAGCAGGCAGTCCTTCTTAACTCCTCTTTCTTTTAGACACAAAGTATGTCACCCTTCAAAGAGAATAAGAGTTTGTTTTTTCTTTCTGGAGCCAAACATGAGTGACCATGGCTCTAGAACACAGGTGAGGTCACCCCAGAGGCCACATTCCAAAGTGGCAATAGTTTCATGACAAGAAAACTGTAAGCCAGGGCATCCTTCAAAGACATAGGGGAGGGGCATTGGCGGGCTACAGTGGACACAAAAGGTGGCCTGAGACAATTTGGTTTCCAGCACTGCATAGTTACAGACAGCTCAACCCCTCTTCCCCCATTAGCCTGATAGACCGCACTGGTATGTCTCCCCTCAACCCAGGACTTCATCTCACAAATATTGCCAAAGAGAAACATGGCTCCTGATTAATTTGTAATAACTCTGTGGTCCTCAACCCTGGCTCCCTGTTCCAACATTTCTCTTGGTAGGGGTGTTTCTCCCTCATCCTAATCCGAAGTTCGAGGCTAGTTGTGGCTCCTTTCTCTTCCATGTCAACTAACAGTTTCTACAGAGACCTGGCTTCCTCTCTCTGCACATGGATTCTGCTCATTATCTTGAGGCCTCTGTGTGTCTCAACTCATTTCAGGGGCCTTTGAACAACTTGTAATAGCAGTACAGTGTGTGATTGTGGGTACAAGGTTCAGTTTTTGGATGAGGCCCAGACATGAAACAGGCTCTACTTCCTAGAAGCATCGAACTTTTGGAGAGATAAACCCAGAGAGGCCAGCCTGACTCTCTTAATCCCAAGATGCTCAGCCCTTCCCTTCTGTAATGATGTCATCCAAGAAATGCAAGGAGGCTACAGTTGGGACATTTGCCCTCTGGCCTGGGAACAGGGGGTGGATGTTGCTTCACAAGTAATGTGAGAACCAGAGCAGGAAGGAGGGGAAAGATAAGAGGCATTATAAGGGAAAGGCAAGGCCCAGGGAGGGAGGGCAGAGAGTCAGGAGGTCAGAGCCAGCGGAGTTAAGTGGGAGCTAAGCTCTAGAGCTCTACTCCAGCATTACCAGGAAGGACAGCAGGGCTTAACACTGGCTCCAGAACAGCCTGGTGAGCGCATCAAATGCCTCCACTGGGAGGGTTGTGAGAGTGCAAAGTAACCCTATGCTGGGCCTGCAGATGGCCAATCCGCTGCTGCTGTGCTGTAAATTACCTGTGGCAACTGACACGCCCTTGTCAGGTAACCCTCAGCTCTCATGTGCCAGCCTTGCTGGGCTGCCTCTTTCTAGCTCTCTTCTCATGCCTCTCCTTGCTGGTTGCAGGTAAGTTGCAGTGGTCACATGGCCCTTAGACTGGGCAACAATAGGGTCTATAGATATCACTCACCAGTAAAGAGTCAGAAATAGGAAAAGAAATGACCAAGGGGGCAGGGAGTGGCAAAATTTCTAGGAAGTTAAAGATCATTCCAAAGTATCCTTCAAATGTACATAGATTTGGGCCCCAAGCCAACTCAATCACATTTTCTCTGCATAGACCCAAAAGAAGTGTCTAGGTCAGGGCATGGATTGGATCCTCCCAGATTTGCCCAAAGACCAGCATGCTTCTTTTCCACTCTAGAACCTTCCCTAGGCCACACTAGAGATCACGAGGGCTCTGGTTCATAACTTTGCTGGCCCCCTGCACCTCTCACTCTAGTCCTGGGGTTCTGCCAAGGTAGCATGGAGGCCCTCCCTTCCTGATCTGGCACCCATAACATCCTCTCTTGGCTTTAATTAACTGTCAGCCTTCCCTTTTCCTTATGACCTTTTACTACATTCATGTTTCTTTTTTCTTTTTTCTGTAACCCACTGTGTTAAAATCTCATTATCCTGAAAGGGATCCAAATCTTCCATGCATTAGCAATATAACTTTGACAAATTATCTAACTTCTTCAAGTCTCTGTTTTCTTACCTGCAAACTTGGGGAGAGAAGAATTGTTAGAATTCTACTTCAGTCTGTCTACCTGTGATGTCATTGCCTCCCTGCCATGGGCCTGTGGCCCTGCCCAGGGCTATATAAAAGGACAGACCCTCCTTGTGGCACTTTCTCTCTACCCTCTCTTACCCCCCGACCTGACCTATCTTACCCCCCTTCTTCTGTCTCTGTCTCTGTGTCTCTCTGTGTCTCTCTATGTCTCTCTGTGTCTCTGTGTCTCTGTTTCTGTCTCTGTCTCTGTCTCTCTCTCTCTCTCTGGGGTACCCCTCTCCTTTTCCTTCTCTCTCCATCTCATTTAATAAACCTCATATAATCTAATATCTTATTATCTGGTGTCTTCTTATCATTTTCTTTTATTAAATATAAAAATAATACCAACCACCACATACTCTGTGGCAAGGATTTGATGAAATAATCTGTGCAATGATTTTCAAAACAGTGCCTGGCACTTAGTAATTACTCAATAGATGTTGGCTATTAATATCTGCACCCTCTAATGGTTTCCAACAGACTCCCACCTTTTCCTGTTTTAAAGCTGGTGATTCCCAGAATAAAGCCAGAGATCAAAAAAGGTCTCAGATGACAGCTGTGTCAGCCTCTGGAACAGCCAGTTCAAACTAGAAAAGAATGGGCCTGTCCTGAGCAAGGGAGCTTGAGAAAAGCCTCATGGTTCCCAGTGACAAAGAAAGAATATGTTTGCTCTCTTCTTTGCCTCTGGAAAAAACAAAGAGAGCCTCGAACTCCAGGAGAAGGGAGAAACAGTCTGAGACAGGCACTGACTTGGAGCAACTTAATAGAATGGAGATCTGGTATGAGTTACATGTGATGCAGATGCTGGTCTAAAACAAAACAAGACAAATGCACCCATACAATCCCGATCTCAAATATAACCACACAACAGAAGGCAGATTTTTTTTTCCTTAAGTCTGAAGTTGATAGAGGATATATATATATCCTCTCTCTCTATATATATATATATATATTAGGTCTCAAACCTGGGGCAAATGCATGAGGTTCCTACTTAATATATCAAAGCAGCTCTGGCCCCTAGGTTCTCCCATCATCCCTCATGAGGTAACCCTACCTGTTATTGGGTCCTCCGGGCCCATATACCCGGCCCCTTATACTAACAGTCTCCAAAACAGGTATTGGGCTGGGCTTCCCTCCCTCCAGCTGCCCTTCCTATACAATCCAACCGTTTTTGTCCCCTGTCCCTTTCATCTACCCTTTAGCCTTTTTATCTGGCTCTGCCTTTCTCCCTTTCTCCTCACATGGCTCAGGGTCATGTCCAGTCTGGACTTGCCCAGATGTGTCTACCTCTGGCTATGCTCTCCCTTGTATCTACAATAACTGTTCTCTTCCACTGCACCTAGGAGCAGTTATGTCCTTTCCTTTTTTTTATTTCTTTTCTCTTCCCTCCCTCCCTCTCCCTCTGTCTCATATCTGTATGTGTACTGTTATCACAGAGCTGTTACCTTCCCCTGTGAAAGTCAATTGTACTGTATAAAATTTGAAATATATAAACAAAATAAAAGTGTAGCAGAGAAAAATCATGGTCAAGTGAAAGATACAAGAGTGATACAAGAATAATGGAAAAGGCTCCACTGACTGCACTCTGCATAAAGTCAACACACACACACACACACACACACACACACACACATACACACACATACGCACATACACAGACATATGCACACACACGCACACACATACACACACATACGCACATACACACACATATGCACACACACGCACACACATACACGCATACACATACACACACATACACACACACATGCACACACACACACATACATTGTGTGTGTGTACATTGCCAGTCAATCAAACAAAACCATCATATTAACACAGTGTAAAGATGAAGAAAAATCAGCCGATCACACCAATTGCTTAAGAAAAGGCATCAAAACTCAACAAAATCCAAAGCCCTTTCATCATAAGAGCTCTGCTTCAAACAGATGGAAGGGAGCTTCATCCCCACTAGCCAACAACAGACTCAGTGGGGAAGTAGCTTCCTTCTGTGGGGAACAAAGCTAGGCTCTTCCCTCTCATCTATTTAACACCGCAGTGGCTATCCTAGCAAGAACAATAAAGTCAGAGAGAGCAAGGAGCAGCTAAGCTACCTACCTGTTCTCTGGCCGCACAACTGTCTATGCAGAACATACCTGGGGCTAGAAGTGAGTCAGCAAAGCCATAGTTAACAGGTCAGCACATGGACTAACTCCATCACCTGGGCATGAACAACTAGAAACCACTTTTAAAACACTTCCAAGTATAAAAGAAATACATATAATCCAACAACTGTCCTCCGGGTATGGATCTACAAACCATAGAATTCTGATGGGAGGAAGAAGATCTAGATCAATAAAGATGTACACTGTGTCCACCGGAGGACGCAATGTAGTAAAGAGAACAGGTCAATGTAAAGATTCAGGGCAATTCCTGTCAAAGCCCAGTAAGACTTAAAAATAGACATTGGCGTGTGAGTCTTAAATTTATAGAGACACAAAGGAACTAGAGTGGCAGAAACGAGTGGGAACTACTGGAACACCCTTCAGCAGGGGACGGTAATATGGGACAGTGCCCAGCAACTGGGAAAGAATGGGGAAATAAGAAGAAAGGTCAGAGGCCGCCAAAGACCATGATGGAAGGAGGGTGTGATGCAAAGATACAAGAGAGATGGAACAATAGTGAAGGCTCCACTGACTGCACTCTGCATAATAGAGTCAACACACAACACACACACACACACAAGTGTAAAAGAGAATTCAAAAAGTAACAGTGTTGGCATATTATTTAGATTTTTAACTCCACACATCCTAATAGACATCACTTCCTTTATTCCCAATAGTGCTCCCAAAGAGCTACCACATGAGCACACTCAAATCACACTCATGTACACTGCTGCTCTGTTTTACCTGCCCACTTTCTGTATGATTTCTTTTTTTTTCTCTCTTTTTTCTCTGTATGATTTCATCCTCAGTCATTGGCACATATTTGAGACCCTATGTCATTGAACAGCCAGGCTCTTCCTGGCCCCACTGACACCTTGGTTGGATGTTCCTGGGTCTCTCTGACTCATTGTCACTTCATGGCCTTAAATCACCTATAATACAAGGAAGAGTCAACATTCACAGCAACCACACCTGGCATTTTCCTAAAGAGAAAGGGGTGACCCTCCTGCCAGCCATACCGTTAGCACAGATCTAGTTGTCTAACTGCAGTTTGTCCACATGTGCTGTCAGAAGCCAAGACTACATGTTCTGAGAAGAGTAAGCCACTGGAAAATCGTTAGCCCTAGGCACCTGCGTATGCCATGGAGTGCTAGAATGACACCACTCCCCTTCATCAGCCATGCCAGGCCCTTCCCACCACTTCACACATGTGTATGCATGAGCGCATATGAATACACCTACAACTTCTGTGCCACTATTACTTCTCTTGTATATGCACCCCGGGATATCCTTCAAGTCAACCAGACTCAAAACAAAACCTCACAGTTTACTTCCATCACCTCTTCTTCCCACAAAGACCACCAGTTCCTTCCTTCCTTCCTTCCTTGCAGTTCTGCCACCACTCTCTCATGTTCACAGTCTTCTGACTTCTTGCTTTGACCACTTAGACCCAGGCTACACTCTTAGCGATGGGAGCAGATCTCATTTCAGGAGTATGGATGGAAGTGGGGTGTCTGAAGTCATGGACCCCAAAGGGTCTCTTCCTCTCTGGTTAAGTATTCACGAAATTTCCCCTATATTCTTCTCAAGCTTAACATGACCTACACATAGGATTAGGGGAAACCTTCACTAGCGCAGTGGTTAGGGGCTTCCAGAATGTGATCACGGAGCATGCCACCACTAACCTTCAATACACCAGCCGCACTTGCCAAGTGCCTTGTTCCTGGAACCATTCTCATGTGCTCCCTCTGCCCGTGCAGCCTCCTGTTCTGACTCTTCCTATTGAAACCCAGTCCTTTCCCAGGCCCAGCTGGCAGGGGAACACACTCAAGGGTGGGAATGAACAGTTCTCTCCTCAGGAGTGTTTATCACAGTAGCCACACTCTTAAGGAGTCTGGTCCAGCGAGGCAGGAGTAGCTGGGTTGCCTGAGCCTGAGGCAAGAAGAGATTTGGTCAGATGACCCACTGTGGCCCACAGGAGCCCGCTGAAGAATTTTGCAACTTCAGTGGGTCTCATGTCTTCACTGCTTATGTGATACTTCTGCTGCCAAAACTAAGGCAACAGCACAGACACACACACATTCAGGTACACACATTCTCATACACATAGCTACACTCACACCTACTCATACATATACTCATATATACACTCACACACTCATATATTCTCTCACACATACATACACTTACATACTCTCCTATACATACTGACACATACACTCACACATACTCATACACACACACACACACACACACACACACACACACACACTCATCACCCACCATTCATTAGCACAGCAGTTTGCTGAGAAGTGATAGAAAAATGGCAAAACTTTTTATCCTACCTGTCACCAACACAGGCCACTGGGCTTCCCTGACCCCAAGCAGTCCTTGACCATTCCAACATCAGATAAGGATCTCTGGGCCAACATCCTTCTCACAACCTGAAGCCAGTGCTTGGATACCTTACCCATCTTGACATGCATCTGTCCCTCCAGTATGTCCCTTAAGGTAGAAGTGATGTCATAAGCCACTTTTTCAGTACTTAGCACAATGCCTCATACATGTTAAACTCTAAAAATTCACTGAAGTCAAACTTGGTCTTCAAAGTGCTACAGTGTGAATTAAATATAAAAATAAATACTTGTTTGTCATGATAATGGCAGAAGAGGCCTGTGGGTGAGAGACCAGAAGAACTCAATACCACAGAATGAGCTAATTGCCCTTCTGCCCTAGCAACAGCTAATCAGCACAGGACAGGATATTCCAACCAAAACCCAAGACCAGGGAGAACAAAGAAAACCAGAACCGTTTGTGGTTTTGGTGCCTTCTCATAACCAATCATTTTAAAACACAATATCCTTTTTTGTATCTTAACTAAAGGACACTTGCCAAGCTGGAACTCCCCTGATTTGGGCGTGCTGGGAGGGAAAAGGACCTATAAATTAACCTCAAGCCAGAGCACAGTGAGCACCTCCTGGAACCACTGCATTGATGATGGCCGGGGGCCCGGCCTGAGCTGAGAATAAAGATCCTCTTGTGCTTGCATCAGTTTCAGCTCCTGGTGGTCTTTCAGGGCGGGGGAAGGGGGCTCATGAACCAGGCACAACATTGGTACTCCGGAGGTATGCCTCACACAACATGCTCTTATTTATGCTGATCTTTGAAAATATTTTTTAACAAAACAGAGCCACTTGCAAACCTTCCTGAAAATACAGTTACATGGGGTTAACTGGATATCAGCACTTCTATAGGACAGAAGTGGAAAATCACAGCTGCAGTGCCTCATAACAGGACGTGGGTCCCACTGTTCCCCATGAGGTCATCATGCCAACCACAACAAGGACCTCATTTGCTTAAACGCATTCAGACTCTCTGAGGATGTGAACTGCAAGGAACAGAGGGGACTTATTTTTAGTTCATTCCTCTCAACTGTATTTCTGTCTTGCACCTCCTAAAATTAGGTCTGCTGACTGAGGCTCTCTGCAACTGGCGTGGTATGGGCTGATGCAATCACCACTTCCATAACCTCAGATCTACTGCTGTGCTGTCCTTTTTTTAGGTAGATAGACCTCTGCTTCTCTGTAAGCTCAGTGGGGCTCACCCTGAAGGAAGCAGGTATGGTTCTGCTTCCATGTAAGGAAGCCTCCAGCTGCCCTAGATGCGTTAAGTCCTGGAACATTAATTCAGTTAGGTATCAGCTGCTCTTGGCCTGCAAGCTACTCCTCTGACCTATCGTATAGTTAATTTGATTTTTAATAATCACACTGTACTGGCAAGAAAATGCCATAGTATAAATGTCAGGCACTGAAGAAAACCATCATGTAAGCATCTTTAAGAATCATGATCTTTAGTAATTTTTCTCTCTCTTCTGAGTAATAACACCACCAAAGGGATGGTTTGAAAAAGAATTATTAGTTTAAAATTTGGGTTTTATTGTGGGGGATATGCTGGGCGGGGGGAGACAGGGAGTATGTGGGAATATTACGTTTGTTCAATTTTGCTAAGATCTAAAACTGCCGTAAGATGGAGGGAGGCTACTGAGAATAAAACCACAGGCATAGTGTGGTTGATTCTAGCAACTGGGAGGCAGAGGCAAGGAATCTCTGAAAGTTTGAAACCAGCTACATAGATAGCTCCAGACAAGACAAGGCTATATAGTGAGTGAGATCTTGTCTCAAAAAAGAAAAAGAAAGAAAGAAAGAAAGAAAGAAAGAAAGAAAGAAAGAAAGAAA
>OU015744.1:145153087-145171747 GCA_907169655.1 Acomys percivali
AACTTTGAGGAGTCATTTCTCTCCTTCCAGTTTTCTGTGGGTTCTCAGGATCACACGGACACTTGTCCAACAAATGCCGTCCCCCAACAACTCATTACTTGGTGCCTGAAGCTTTCCTGGGTAGTCTTCCTGAATCAACTGTACATTGAAAATTATATACAAATTGGAGTATGATTTTTAAGGATGATCTAGCATGCTGTTTTGTGCATTGGGAAACCATTTAATTTTTGACTCTCCTATAATTAGAATTTAGGGCTTTTTTCCTTTTTTGGTTACTATTATAAGTAATCCACTTATTAATATCATGTAGCTATATATTCTTTTTTTCAGAATATCAGACACCTTTATTATTTTCACAATTTCACTATTTATTTTTTTTTAATTGAAAATAGATTTTTTTTCACACAGTACATTGTGATTATGGTTTCCTCTGCTTCAACTTCTTCCAGACCCTTCCTACTTCCCCACCCTCCCAAATCTACACCCTTCCTCTCTCATTAGAATGCAAACAAGCATCTAAAGAATAACAATAAGATTTAAAAAAAAAAAAAACAGACTAGCACAAAACAAGCAAGAAAGGAAACCAACAAAAAGAGCCAAAGAAAAAGCACATGAAACATATACAGACAGTGAGACACACACATTTGCACACACAGAAAACCCATAAAAACAAAACCAGAAACCGTAATACACAAACACAAGATCTGTAAGGTTACAAAGAACACCCAGACAAAGAATTGTGTGACAAAAGCCCTCACTGCAGAAATACCACTGAGTTGCTCTGGTGGCATCTATTGCCCGGCATGGGCCTGCCTTTAAGTGTGGTTTGTGTACCCAGTGAGACTTCATTGGAAAAAACTAATTCTTCCTTTGTGAGCTGTTATCAGTTGGAGATAGCTTATGGGTCAGGGATGGCACTTATGTCCACTTCCGCTCTCAGCACTGGGACCCCATCTGGCTTAGACCTGTGTGTGCTGCCACAGACTCTCTGAGTTCATACGTGTGTCAGTCCTGTTGTGTCTAGGAGCCTTCTTTAATTGGTGTGTTCTATCTCCACTGCCTCTCATCATTCATTTCTTTAGAAAAAAAAAGATTGCCTGGAATGAAACCATCTCCTAGAGTACATCCACTTTTAAAAGGGTATGATAGGGACTACAAAACTGTCCCTTAGGAAATCATACTTCTGGTCCCACTAAGAGTTCCAAGACTTTAGCCAAGTTTGAAATCTCTTATGGCCAAACCAACAGATGAATCACGTTTTCTCACCACAGGTGGATCGTGGTGAGAAATGATGAGAAAGGTAATTTTAGGCTTAGGAATAGTTATGCCGATTTTACAGAACATCCCTAGTTCAAAAACTTGAAATCCCAAATGCTTCAAATCTGAAACCCTTTCACTGTATCTGTTTTTATGCTGATCTATAGGAGCTCTGGAAACACCAATGACACAAACTAATTTTGTCTTTAATTATGCATGGTAAATACTTTTCCAGATTGCAGAAACATATTTTGAAAATACTCAAATTTATATAGTTATTTTCTGCTCCAAGTGACCTGTTCTTCCACAAGCAGACATTTTAAAAATGAGAAAGGTGATGCAAAAAATTAGCCAAAGGATTTCCTAATGAAGTAATAAGTTTTATATTATGTTATCAAATTTATTTATGATCTTTTCTATTTATGGTTTAAGTTATACAACAGATTTCATTATGTGCAATAGGCATGTTGTCAGTATTCTAAAAATAATAACCATAGATGTGGCTTTTGACTAACACTGTGGCATGATACAGTTTTTAAGTTACAGTGTAACATTAAAAAAATTAGTTCTCATAAACTATTATTTTTTCACTAGTAAAAAACATATTTCTGTGCATATCTTTGCATAATTTTTGGTACCTTTAGGGTTAAATTCTTAACCACTCTTAAAAAGAAAAACTACCTGACTACACAATGATGCACATGAGTTTATTGTTTCCTGTCTAGAACATTCTAGAAAGAACTGCTCATTATTTATGAAGCTTAGATGTGTGTGTCACCAGTAGAGTTTGCAAAAGGTCATTTTCCCAGATCCACTAATTACTTTTGATGCATCTGTTTTTCTGGCTGTTCCATTTCTTCAGTGTCAGCACATCTAGGATCCATGAATAGTTTCTCATTTGTTTTCTTTATTTACCAACTGTTCATCAGCTTGTAGTGATGGCCTTGACTTTAAGCACATGGGGTCTAGTTCAGCAATGAAACTTCAATACTTATCCCTAGTCTGTGTATGTAATTTTTCTCCACTAGGCCGTATCTGAGGACATTTTTATTGCCACATTTGAGAGGTGTTACTGGCATTGCATAGATAGAGACTGAGGACATTGTTAAATATCCTAAAAACAGTACAGTTGATCAATTCCCTACCCCAGCTAGTTGGTCCCAATGCCACTGGTGCTTTGGTTGGATCTCCATTCCAGAACAGAACGGTCACCCTCTGTGACCTTCTTCTAACACAGATCACAGGATTAAACTAAGGGAAGGTGGCCTGCATAGAAGCAGACTAGAGTCAGTGCTGCAGACACTGGAAACTTCTGTCCGTGAGTCCTATTTCCCTGTAGCTTTTCACCCAACGTGTACCTTGCTGGACATAGAACTGGGGGGCCAACGCCAGGTAACCGTCATCACCTTCTGCATGACACCGCCACATGCCACTTGACCTCTCAGTGTCTCAAGGGTCTGACTTCAGTACAAGCCTCTCACCAGAGTGTCCAGTGAGAGAGAAACTCACTTAGGGGGCCTGGGAAAGTGTGCACCATGCAGTGGGAATTCAAGGGGAAAACATGGAGACTGAAGTAAGGTGCAAATAGAGCACATAGGAGTAGCAGAGAGAAACAGTTAGTCCAGACTGCTTAGGAGTCAGACCCCAAAGAGGCCAGAGCCAACATCCCAAGGCGCACCTGTCACGTGAGTACCTGTGGCAGCTGTACCCAAACATCAAATTCCTGCTCAAGGTCATTTAAAATCCCATACACAAAGGCCCGCGCTTCCACAGGAAAGCAGAGAGACAAAACAAACAGGCCTTACCGGGGGTCCTGGTGGGGGTGGTGGGGGAGGAGCCCCCAGAGGTGGAGGAGGTGGAGGCAGAGGAGGTGGTGGTGGTGGTGGCACCGGCATATGTCACAGTGTTGGCGTCTCTCGCTTACAAGAGGTCCCAAGAGAGTAGTTTCTGGTCTGCAAAAGAGAGAAAAGAGATTGTTGTTTGTTTGTTTGTTTGTTTGTTTGTTTAACATGGATGTCTTCTGCACACAGCTGACTCAGGTCTTACTGATGTGCGCATTTGTAGATGGCTCCATTCTTTCCCTGCTTAGTTCATCTGATTGGTCAGTCATAGAGCTTTGACTGGGAGGAGAGCCTGGGCTATGTGCTGGCAATGAGAGAAGCAGATAGATTCTAATTTAGTGAAAAAACTGATAGAATTTACTCTTGACTCCCCACAGAAAGCAAATATTTACACACACTCACACACACACACACACACACACACACACACAGAGTGATTTTCTTATGACCGACTCCTTCATCATTACCAGTGAACCTGCAGTTTCATCATTTTCAATGTGTTCTGCGTAGACACCATCTTCATACACAGAACGACACTTGCCCTTTCCTTAACGTCACACATTCAGCCTCACACAGGATGCCAGCAAGGCTTACAAGGGTGTTCACATCTTCCTGTCAGCTACCCTTTTCCTTGCTCCTTCTCCCTTACTGTCATTTCCGCATTGCTCTCTCGGTGCGGTCTCCTGTGTATAGACTTTCTACTCGGTGTTTGTGACACCCAGAGCTTCTGGCAAGGTTCTACAAATGGTTAATACTATATGATGTCTGATCTCCAGACATAAACGTTTCTCTGCAACCCTCCCCCCAAATGTGCACATATATATGTGTGTATGCACATATTTACATCCCTACTATGACAGAGGCAAAATAAAAACCATGCAACTCAATAGCTGCATGTCTGCAATCACTTACTTCTCTCCTTACCTTATACATGGTGCAGATTATGACACAGCTAGTCACAGTTCCCACAGCAGGCCTTCACAAACAGCAGGACTGCCTTTGTTTTTATAGGTATACACTGAAACCTGTATAGCTTCGGACTTGGTCTGGCTGGGGTGGATGGGGTGATGAAATAAAAACAGACACATGTACAGAAAAGCTGGGGTCAGGTGGGCTGTGTGCTCTGATGGAAATATGCCATCACCAGCTGGGAAACTCAGGACATTTATTATATATAGATCATTGAATGAGGGGGCAGGTTTGTTTTTTACAGCTGAGTGAGGAGGAGGCCAGTTAACTAATCTTGGCAGGAGGGCTCTATAAGGCAGCAGTCTCAGGTGGCGGGCATCCAAGAAAACTATCAAGCTGTGGTTGAGAGTTTCCTGATACGCTGGTTTTTCCTAATACGCTGGTTTTAGCTAAACCATTCATATGTGATCCAGAGAAAGAATTTGCCATTCCATGGGGTCTGAGGCACTGGGGTCCTTGACATGACTGTGCTCATGTCAACAACACATATTCACTCAGGACCTCATCTGCTCCCATAGGGATGCAAAAGAAGAGTCTGAGAAATGAAGCTTTTGCCCCACTTAGTGACTGGCAGACCCAGGCCTGGCTCAAGGGCTCAAGCCCCACCTCTTTCGAATGTCACTTTTAGTCATTGTGGAAGAACATAATACAAAACTTGCCATTTGAACTACTTTTAAGTATTTGCTAATTCTCTGCCGTTAAACAACACGCAGTGCTGTGCAAGCATGACTACTATCCGTCCCCCACACATTACCATCATTCCAAACAGAATGCCACACTCACTGAGCAGTGTCCACTCACAAAGCCCGAGGCCCCGGCAACCTACATGCTACATAGTACCTGAACACAGCTGGCATTCTGCAGGCTGAGGATTAACTGTACTATTCACAGCACCTGCAATGGCACAGCGACAGATACAGCTGGCATTCTGCAAGCCAGGTGCTGTGTTCTAGTTACAGTCTAGCACCTGCACTAGCACAGGGTTGGACACAGTTGGCAGGCTAAGTGCTGTGTTCTATTCATGGTCTGGCACCTGCCATAGCACAGGGTCAGACACCCTGGCCATAGGATTAGATGTATTCTTTATATAATTTTTTTATTCAGTGGCAAATAATATTTTCAGTAAAAAACTACAGGAGTAAGAGTTGGCAGTAATATTAACAGAACAAGAGAATACAGCACAGCCTTGACACATAAGGGCTTCATCTTGGATACACAAGCTTGCTTTCTGTGGCAAAACACTGGAAAAAAAGTGTTTTGAAAATAACTTAAAGCATAAAAACACTGTTTACCTAAGAGTCTTACTATTCACGTATAGAAAAATAATAAAGGTAATAGTTTTAGCAAAAAGTGCAGCAGAACTATCTATGAAAAAACCCCAGCACACAGTTCAGCTTGATTTCCCAGTCTCCCTTGCAGTTAGGTAGAACCATGTGACTGAGATGTAGCCAATAGAAATAAAGCAGAAGTGACCTACAGAACTTCTGGTTTGGCTCACACCTTCCAGCCAGGACTTCATGTCTCTTTCTAGTCAGTGGCTGGAAGCCAAAGTCCTGTGTTGTTGGTACATGAAAGAGATGGGCTCCTAACCCACCTTCTGTAAGGTTGCCTGCCAACGACTTCTTAAGACTTTACATACATGAAGAAACAAGCCTCCTGGTGTTAAGATGTGAGGTTTTAGGGTTCATTTATTATTCTCCCCCCATCAATAAATAGGGCATAATCAAATCAGCACTGTAGTTGTGTTCTATAAAGTCGTGGTTGGACACTGTATGTGACAGCTAAGTTCAAGTGACAGTGTGACGGGGCTGAGGGACTCCTAGATTACTTACGACTACCAGGGCACTTCTGAGAGAAGTGACATTTGAACCCATAAACTTAGGACAGCCCTCCTTTCCTGTGGGGGTGGGCATCATGGCTTCCACCAAGGGCAGGGCAGAACAACAGAACTCACAGCCAGCAGCACTGTAGCTGGAGTCTGAAGGAAGCTTGCATCACACACATATTCTTCCCAAAGGTCACATGTGGGTTTCTTGAGTTTAAGACCACCCTACAGCACTTAAGCCGCCCCCCCCCCAGTTTAGACACCCCTTTAAGCCCCAAGGAGCACAAAGACTAAAAAGCAAGGTATTAAATAAACTGAGAGAAGGTGACATGATTTGAGCGACAGAGAGGGAGCAAGCCTCAGCTGGGAACACCTGAGTTGGGTACCTCAGTTATCGTCACTGCCTTCCTGTTCAGGCATGGCCACAAAAGCACCCAGAGTACTAGTTGCAGAGCTGAGAGCTGAATCTGCAAATGAGGAGGGTCAGCTTGACACAAGGGTACTGGTTGCCCATCTATGGGCTCCACATGTTCTGTCTACCAATGTCTAACTCTCATGGAGTTATGTAAGCTCTGAGCTCCTCAGAGTGTACCCAGTGCAGTTGTAGGACACTGTAAGACATTGCTCCGTCAGGTCTTCCCACCAATCACACGGCACATGTCAGGTCTTCTCACCAATCACACGGCACATGTCAGGTTTTCCCACCAATCACATGACACATGTCAGGTCTTCCCACCAATCACACGACACATGCAAACATCGCTGTGCAATAGACCCATTCGATTTCGGCTCATGCGATTTCTAGCAACTTTCAGAAGACCACAGATGAGTTTTGAGCTCTGGTCTGGGAGTCACCTCCTCAGCTCAGCTGTGCCACATCTCTCATTAAACTATCCAGTTTGCACTACTTACATTGCTTTGGTTTGCAAAGATTTAAAAATGCTTTTCAGGCCAAGAGAGAGCAGTGAGGGGCCCACAAGGTGAGAATAATTCTTGCCAGTCTCTCCCTCTGTGCCCTTGTTTTTCACCTGGCTTTGTCCCCAGGAACCGGGGAGCAATTAGGTACCACTGGGATTCAGCCTTGCTGAAATCACAGGGCACAATTTTCCTAAGTTTAGGATTAAAGGATATTTTTATGTGCAGTGCTTCATGGCTGTGGAGGCTTTTTCTTGACAGATCTAATCATTAAGCAATTTTCTAGAGAGGTACTTTTTTAGAGTCTGACAGTTAAGAATACCAAGCTCCAGGAAGTCACAGGCTGCACCAGTGAGCTTTTTGATGCTTCCTGCTTCCCCACCCACTAAACATTTTATTTTGTTCTGAAATTTATTCAAAATGCAAGACATTTAAAAAGCAAGATATCCAAAGGCTTTTATACTTTCTCCCAACTCATGTAATCATAAAAGTATCATTTACACACACACACACACACACACACACACACACACACACACACACACGTTAGCTATTTAACATGAGGGAGAGTGGAAGGGAACAGATTGCTATACGCTTCATAGAGACCCAGATACAAGACAGTGCTGGCTTGAGACTCACATGGACCTGAGTTCCCAGTCTGCTTGGCTTCTTACCCAGCTACAGTTTATCAGGAAAAATGAGTGCTCTAGGGTGTCATCCTTAGCTTAAACTGAGTCCACAGGACAGACTATCACACAGGTCCCAGGACACAGCAGGCGTGCCTCGCGTCACTGCCATGAATAACTAGAGTAACTATCACAAAAGGAGGTGGGTAAATGCTCCAATGGAAGTTGGAACCGTGGGGAAAGCAACACCACTCAGTCTGGAATGGGGGCATAATAAATAAATCTTTGGTGGGAATTATTAAGTTATCCAAAGGCACACAGGTGGCTCTGACATCTGTCCTTGTTAGCAGGAGTGGCACGGAAAAAGAACGGGACAAAAGTGTCTGCTTGTGTAGGAGAGAAGGGCAGAGGGCTAGGGACACACAGGAGCTTGTGTCGTGCTCAACGATCCAGCCAATTGTCTCTTACCTTGGGTGAGGTGGATGTTTGTCCTGCGGCCACCCACTATCTTTAAATGCATTCTCTATCAAATACAAGAAATTCCCCATAGTGTGAGGCAGCCAGAAGCCAGGACCCCTTTTCCAGCACCCCTTGTAAGTAGAGAGAAGGCTAATGGGGTGAGATCTGGGTGTGGCGTGGAAGCTTGGTACTACACAGGGATGCAAGGCCAGTATTGGCCAGACCTTTCTCTCCTCTCTCCAGAAGAAAAACTACATATCCAGGTTTTAAAAAGTCAATCTTGAAATGTGAGTAAGTATGGTTTTCCTCCAGTATCTGCAAGGGTTGTTTCTAGGAACTCCTGTGGACACCAAATTCTCAGACAGTTGAGTTCTTATATTTATTAAGTGGCACGTGTAGTTTATTCACACGTGACTTACACACAGCCTTGGGGAGTTCTAGATATTCCCTAGATACCCATAACCCCTAATACAATGTAAATTCTGTGCAAACAGCTGCTGCACTGCATTGTCCAAGGAATTATGGCAATGGGAGGAAAGGGTACAGATGGACAGGCAGGTATCGGTGTGTAGGGATGTGTGTGTGCATGTGTGTGTGTGTGCATGTGTGTGCGCATGGGCACATACACTCAGCACAGACGGACTATTTCTAAGAGTTCTCAGTCTGTGGTTGGTTTAATCAGCAAGTACAGAGTTTATGGATGTGCAGGGCTGTCAGTCTGTAACTCTAAAAGCATCTGTATGTCCCCTTGGGTCAGCAAGCCTGGGTGTCACACAGCTCTCACAACCTGTAATAGTGCAAGCTCTTTCTGGAGAGCTCTGGCTGCTTGGAGTGTGGATCCCTAGCTGACACAGGTGATACACTATCCTTTTATTGCTCCTGGGTCCCCTTCTTTCTTTTCATGGCCAGCCATCTGTGTCCATTCAGGAGGAGAATGTGAGAGTAAGGTTTTCCCACGTCCCCAATTGTTTCAATACTTCTTTGAGTTTTTTCAATTTGTTGGCTCATGAAACCAAATAGAAGAATAGCAATGGGTTTCTTCTGAACTTGTGGGGTGTGTGTGTGTGTGTGTGTGTGTACCCCAGGGGGGTAATCCACACTTACACTTGGTTTCAAAGGGCCTGTCACATCTAAGGACCACTCACTTAAGCATATTAAGCATATTTATCACAAGGGCCTGCAGCCAGGACAGCATAACTTCTGCCTTTGGGCAAACACAGTGAGAGTTAAGGATCCTCAAAATACATGTGGAAAGTTCACACACCTCTAAATACAAAATAACAGAGGAGTTCTATGATTTAAAGTTGCTTTGCAGGTGGCCTACAATCACTCCCAGTTGTCATCTGTTGTCTAGCTGTTTGTCTGAGCAGCTCCCCAGTATCCCAGGACCTCTCGCCCAGCCCACTCTCTCCTAAGACTGTCTTCCTAGTGGCCCCTTGCACATTCTCCACAATAAAAGGTGGCTAGGAATATTTGCCTTTTGGAGCGATAACTTTGAGGAAGGAAGGGTGCATTGACCTGAGTAAGAAGAGGACAGGGTAGCAGAAAATAAAACAGCATAGGCTTAAATTCTCGACCGAGAAAATGTGGTAGACAGACAGACACATACAACATTTCAGCCATAAAGAACAAAGTCATATGATTCACAGAGCAATGGATGAAGGTAATCATATTGAATGAATTAAGCCAGCCTCAGGGGAAAAAAAGAAGATATCATATTTTTCTCATTTGTGTCTCCTGGATCTCATATAGCTACATAAAATCATGCATGTACATATGACATGACATTAGGAGTAAAACTGTGTAGGAGGACGGCGGGGACTAATGGGAGAGGGAGGTGTGAGGAAGTGGGGGTAGAGAGAGTTAGGAGGAATACGCTTAACATACAACATAGGCTCCTCGTACGAACACTTACAGAAGCCCTGAGCTGTACTGTGGAGTGCAGCAGGGAACCCTGCCACTGCCTGCAGCTGCCTTCTTTCCTGAGCAGCTCACATAGCCACGCTTAGGTTGCTCTGTGGAACTCACACGGAACCCTGAAGGAGCCGCCATCCTAGCCCAGATCCCAGCATTCTCAGCGCTAAGCTGGTCTTTGTCACCTATCTGTGCTTTTATACTGTCTATGACAGCTGCCTCTACCTCTAGAGGGACTCTGGCCAGTGTGGGGAGCACTGTTCTGGCAGGCCTTGCTCTTCTCCCCCATCCCTGCCTCCGCCTTGCTGGAAACCCTTAGATTACGTTCCCAAAGCTAGTCACCAAGGTCTGTCCCCTCATTTGGTCACTTCAGCCTCCTGAGGGCTGACTACCAAGGTCCAGTCACCAAAGTATTGAAGTCCAGCAAACAAAAGCCCCTTTTGGTTCACATGACTAACATGCCCAATTAAAATCAACCGCCTCATCCTAACACAGGATTTCCCCCTTTTACCATTATAAACCACCATTTTCCTATGAGCCATGTGTGTCTCCTCTCTACCCAGAGCCAGTCCTTTGTCCTCCAGGAAAAATATTTGTTTCCTCTTTGTTCTCTTTCCCGTCTTCCTCATCCTCTATCTCCCTTCTTTCTCCCTTTGTCCTTCTGGGGAAAATAAATCTCCTTTGTGTGGATAACTTGGTCTTGGGGGTCCTGAGCCAAACCTCCTCCTTTCAACCTGAACTTATATTTTTAGCAGTTGCTTGAAATTAACTCATGTTTTTAGATAATATGCTTATTTTTTAGAGGGAATTTTAAATTTTGACTGTAAATGGTAAGGTAAGAGCACTTGCCATATGTGGAAACAGTAAGAATAAACACAATTGTTATCAAACTGATGGCGTCTATCCACCTGCCCTTGAAATTCATCTCAAATTTCTCAGGGGACCCTAAGCCAAATCCTTGGAGGTAGAGGCCTAGTGCTGTGGTCACTCACTTTCAGAGAAGATGAACATAGGGTCTTGTTTTTAACAAGCTCTCCTCCCCATTTCCTCTGATGCCCTGGTCCTACAACACTGCTGCCTTGGGGACCACAACACTGATGCTCTAAGGACCACAACATTGCTGCCCTGGGGACCATACTCTGAGAGACTCTGGTGGTAGCTTGTGAGGAAGGCAGTGTCTCTGCCTAACACAGGATCAGCATCTTTGGCAGAAGTTTCCCAGTAAGGGGCGAACATGGTGGCTAAGGCCTGTGCCTAGGACGTTAGCACTGGCTCACAGCTACAAGCTGTGTCCTTTCTGAGAAAACTGCATTTTGCACCAATTCACTGAATTTCAGTGAACCCAATGCAAATGGCAGGCTGTACTTAAGAGTTGGAAATGACTAAGACAGGGTAAGGATGCTTGTCCCATTTCAAAGAGGCCCTGGGAAGGACTGCAGCACCCAAGAAACAGCAGCCCAGTACCAGTTCTGGAGCTCTGTCCTGCTCAGATGTTTTAGTCAGTTATCAGCTGAACACTCATAGTCTCATCTCTTTGGATTCGAAAGTGATACATTGCCTAACTACAGTCAGTATAAAACTCAGCGTCACACCCGCACTGAGCTCACACATCAGTTTCCTTTTATTAGACTCTTGCTGAAATGCAAATTGGTTACCAGCTCATTCATTGAATTCCTTATAATGTTTGAACAGCACTTGGTGAAGGGAAAATTAGAGATATTGATAATATTCACCATGACTCAAACCCATAATAACCACTGTGGGGTGTGTGTGTGTCTGTGTGTGTCTGTGTCTCTCTGTGTGTGTGTGTGTGTGTGTGTGTGTGTGTGTCTGTGTGTGTTTCCTGAAGGCTAGGGGAGAAAGGCTGGTTTCCTGTCTTTTATGTTATCTACCTTTGGGTTGATTAAAAGAGGAACTGGACTCATTACAAATACATTAATCACACATTTGTAAGGAAGCATCAGTTTATGCAACAGTTCTGCTTCTAAAACATGCACCTCTACTTCTGAAAAACAGAGTACCCCTTACCCATTAACACTATCAGATCATCATTCATTATAATATGAGTCACTTTATAAAGCCACTGGCCACCTCTTTAATTTATGATGCTAGATTTCACTAGGAGGGTGTTTGGAACTTCTTAACAGCTAGGTGGCACCTCTTTGCTGGGGAACTGTGAAATGCAGTCCTTTGAGGTAAAGTCACATGGACTAGACTAGGTGTCAAAGGGCACCACAGAGAGCAGATCCTTTCCTTTGAGTCTCATCTGTATGTCATTTCATTTTTAAGATTATTTAGTTTTTACTTCTGTGTCTGTGTCTCTGTGTATGTCATGGTATATGCATGTGAGTGCAGGTGGCAGCAGAGACCAGAGGGGTCAGATCCCATTGGAATTGGAGTTATAGGTGGCTAGAGCTGCCCCACATGGGTCCTCTCGAGAGTAATAAGTGCTCTTAGCTACTGAGCCATTTTTCCTGGGGTGCCATTTTATTACACAGAAAAGCAACACTGGTGTTTGTGATAACTGAGGAAGAATAATACAGTCTTGGATTGTAGAACCACACATTTTAGATTTTTTTTCTGATATATTGGTCCAGAGAGGTCAAGGACACCATAGGAACACCTACAAAATCAACTAACCTGGACCCACAGGAACTTACAGAAACTGAACCACTACCAAAGAGCATCCATGAGACAGTTATTTCTAACCTCCCCTCCCCATATGTAACAGATGCACAGCCTGGTCCTCATGTGGAACCTCTAACAGCAGAAGAAGGGACAGCCTCTGACTCTGTTGCCTGCTTTTGGATCCCTTTCCCCTAACTGGACAGGCTCATCGATCCTCAATAGAAGAAGGTGGGCCCAGTCCTACTTGATATGCCAAGTTGATACCCATGAGAAGTCTCCGCTTCTCTGAGAAGAAAGGGAAAGGAGCACAGGGGGAAGAGAGGAGATGTGAGAGGGAGGGACTTGGAGAAGAGGAGGGAGGGGAACTTCCTATCAGGATGTAAAGTAAATAAATAAATTAACTGATGATAAAAAAATACAGCTTTGGAGATATTATGCATGTCACAGAATTCCAGAAAAATGACGTAAAACCCAAGAGTATATACCCAGCCAAACTATCATTGCAGTAAAAAAAGCAAGTGTGAAATGTTTTTAAATATGCCAAGTTTGAGTTTCTAAATTTTCACTGATGATGGTTCATAGGAAAAGCTTGGTTCTACAGTTAATACAGTATCACTGCCATTTATTTGGGCCTACTTTCTCTTTCCAGCTTCCATTTACCTATCAGTTTTCCATGCCTTCTCTTGTATGTGGGATGTTGTGAGTGTGTGTGTGTGTGTGGGGGGTGATGAGAGGAGACACAGGATCATGATGGGGAGGGAAAAATCTTAAGGATGAGGAGAGGAGTGAAGAGAAGGGAGATTGTACTTCTGACTTGAAAACAGCAGAGAGGCCCATTTGGAGGAAGTAGGAGACTAGCTAGAGGGGGTAGGGAGGGTGGGAGGGAACAGTGAGGGGGTGCATGAGAACAAAGTGATTCTCACATTAAAAAACAGTAAAAAGAAAGGAATGCAACTATTATCCAAAACAGCAGCAGCGCAGAGGGATGCAGCCAGCAAGGGTTACCAGGGGAAAGGAACACAAAGCTGGGGGGGAAACGCGCATACTGGTCCCACAGAGAGAGTCAAAAATCCTTGAAGCGAATCAACCACATATATTCAAGAATAAAAGTGTATTAAAAGATATAAATATAAACACTAGAAAATTTCAGGGATATGATCCTATCAGCTAAAACTGGATGGCTAGAAAAGAAGATTTCCAAAGAAATGGGGCAGGGTCAGTATTTGGTATTGATTATGGAAGGAGAATATAAGCAGAGCTATAACTCAGGGGCAACTATGACTATAGAGGCATTTGGAAAAACACAAAACAGCCTGCTTTCAGGTAGATTATGGAAACTAAACAAATTGAATGGTTCAATAAATGACATGTAGAAGAACAAATTTAGCACTATACATTAAACAGAAAAGAGTAGAAATAAATGCAAGTGTATCTGTCTGTCAATGCGTGAGCATAAGCTAAACTTACAAGCAACTGAGGATGCTTTCAGATTGGACTGAAATCCACCTAAAAGCTACTCACCGAATCAGAAGAAGTTGAAATCAGTCCAAAAATATAAATAAAACAAAGAAGGCTTCTTTACAATGGTAAAAATATAACATACAAAAAAAAAAAAAAAGAGTTAATGCTAGAAATATCAACTGCCAAATCGCAGAAACCAGAGCAATAAAGCAAAATTGCAGGCAGTCTGTGGTAGATCATGTTTATAATCCCAGCACTAAAAAAAAGTGGAGGCAGGAAGACTACATGTTTGAGGCTAGCCTGAGCTACACAGTGAGCCTTTCAAGCAGGCAAGTAAGCAAACAAACAAGCCAAACTATTCTAAGACACCCAAGGAAGAACGGACAGAATTGGGGTTTTCTTTGCAGAACTGTCTGCCCACATCGAACCTATCAGACAGCACTTTAAGCAGAATGCCAAGGCTGGGGAGATGGCTAAGTACTGGAGCGCCTGCCACAAAGGCATGAGGACCCCAATCCGGACCCTCGGGATCTGCATAAAAGCTGGGCTGACATCACTAGCCTCACTGCTGGCTGGGAGTGGAGGATACTGGTGATCTCTGGAGCTCACTTCAGCTTGACGAACTGAACTGATGAATTCTGGGTTCAGTGAGAGACCCTATCTCAAAATACAAGGTAGAGAGAGAATGAAGAAGACACCTGAAGCTCACACCTGTGTACACACCCACATGAACAATATTTATACCAGATATACAAAAATACCTAAAGAAATGGAAGTAAGAAAAAAAAATGACTGTATGTCCTGAGCATAAAAGATCCATTCTTTAAGCTGTCCTTAATAAGGGTACAGAAGCACTGCACATTAGCTGCAACTGTGCAAAGAAAAATCACCTTACCCAGAAGGCAGGAAGGCAGTAGATTAGAGATGCTCCGTAGACATGGAGAGAACACCTTCAAATGCCAACATAGAAAACACTGGGCCACTAAATAAAGAATTGAAGGATCTTGAGAAATAAGGTTGTGACAGATGGAACATTGCCAAAGCACAGGTCAGAGCATGTCACCGCTACCGATGCCACTGCCAAAGGACAGAAAGGGCGCCCCCCGAGGACTGTAATGACAACAGCTCTCCTAAAGGGAGTAGAGAGAAAGGATCTAACTTCTAGTTGTGGATTTAAAGCAGATATTTAGAAATTAGGAAAATGATAAATGTTATAAAAATGCACAAAGTTACTCTAAAAATCAGAAACAAACAAACAAACAACAACAACAACAAAAGGATCTTCCAAAAGATCAGAGAATACCCCCCCAAAAAAAAATCAGAAGGAAATGAACTAGTGACAGCCATAAAGATGCTGAAAGTTTCTGCTCTAATCTGAAAACACAGATTAAAGTGGACAGCTGTCTATTAAAACATGTAGTAAAGTGGCCAAGAGAAGAGAAGATGGAACAAACGTCAAAGGCCTGTTGTCAGTAAGCAGGAAGGCCCTAGCACGGATTCCACCCACGGAAAGAAGTTAACTACAGGCAGCCAACAGACCCAAGGCCGAGACAGATAGACCCCAAACCCCGGAGCGCAAACCTATCTCATTTATGAGCGAGGCCCAAGGAACATAATTAAGCAGAATTCTACAGTGTTTAACGTAACACCCACAAAACAAGTCCTGTTCAAAGGCGAGGGCAATTCAGCTGGGTGTGGTGGTGCACCCTTTAATTCCAGCACCCCTGGAGGCAGAGGCAGGTGGATCTCTGCTAGTTGGAGGCTATCCTGGTCTACAGAGTGAGTTCCAGGACAGCCAGAGCTACATAGCGAGACTGTCTTGAAAAACAAAAAACAAAAAACAAAAAACAAAAAACAAAAACAAAGGTAAGGGCATTTCAAGGCAAAACCCACAGACAAATCTAACTTCTCATAGTAGGAATGTTGAAGAAGAAAACCAGCAGCAGCACTATGGGCTCTGGGGGTGAAGGTGCTCACTGCGCAAGCCTGACAACCCGAGTTCGAGCCCCGGAATCCATGTAAAGGTAGAATGAGAGGACCAACAACTCTACAACGTTGACCTCTGACCTCCGCATGAGCTCTGGTCTACGTGCACTCACACGCATATCATACCCTCCCACACACAATGATAATAAGTAGAACTATTTCCGTAACGGTCTCCCGATTATAACAGCACAGAAAACGTCACGGTAAATGAGGACTCAGTAGATTCCAGTTAAAGTCAGGAACAAGTCAGGAGTGAATACACTGTCACCACCTGATGTCATCATTCTAGAGGTGGGAGACAATTCAACTGTAAGGGAAATAAAGCATACATTTTTATACTAGTTGGGAAGGTGGCTCACTTGCTGCCCCCTCAGGAATAGGGCAGTGCACATAGAAAACCCAAGGGAACTGATAGGAAGGTGACTGAATCATAAGAAAAAATTGTAACAGTGACTCTTCAGAACCACTAAGCAAAATCTCATCATGATCTCTGTGTGCAGAAAATGGCTGCTGGAGAATACTGCTTGCAAGTCAGCCTGAAAGTACGGAACAGAATATGCAGAGATGAAACCAACAGGCAAGACATGGCTGAGAAACAGAGAAGGTGCAGAAAAAAAAAAAACCAAAAAAATACACACACATTTTTCTTGCCAGCAGAAAAGACGAAACACCAGACAAATGTCAACTCGGTCCCGTACTGTGCTGTAAACTTCAGTGGCTGTGTGGAAACACCAACTTGTTTGCTTTTCACAACTGTGCAGGAGACTCTGAAGTTCACATGCAAAACTCAAGTCCTTGGATAATATGATGATAAGGCCACACCACTGAGAACAGACAGTTGCTTGGGGAATGAGTCTGCAAGCCCCAAACAGATTTATTTTTAGAAGCTTTGGCTATAATTTTTACAAAAAGACACTGCATGTGGGAGGAGGGAAAAGAAAGATATGTTATTTGGGAAAACTTATTGGGAAAACTAGGGAACAAACTAGAAACATAGGTGTTGATGTAAGGATCCCATGCCTTGCCTTAAAATAAAACCCAAGGTTCTAAATTTTTAATTTCTATAAAACGAAATTATTATTATATGAAAAATATAAAAGATTACAAACCCCTTCAAGACAAGGTGTGGGGGAGACTGCTCAGTCGGTGAGAGCTCTAGCAAATAATGAAATAAAGACTCAAATTTGAAATCTCAGTTCCCACATAAAAAAACGGGTCATGACTGTGACGTCCTGGCATTGGAGGTGGGAACAGGAAGAGGATTCTGGGATTGCACTGGCCCACCTGTGCTTTGGGGTCACTGAAAGTCCCTACTTCAAGGGAATACGATTTAGAGCAATAGAGGAAGACACCCGATCATGTCACCCTCCCATCCCTGCATACACACACACATGCACCGGTACACTCATATGCATGAGTCATGCATAGATATATCTTGCACACATATATAATGCACTTGCACATGTACATGTACACTCCACGCACTATACACACAGCACACACACTTAAACTTTCAAGACCAGAAAGACCTTTTTTAAAAGGTAAGAGAAAATGTTTCTGCAGTTATTAAGTACATAACTACATGCAACGCTATATCAAAGACATATATCACTATAGATTGGAGAAAAATCATTCTGAAACAAGGAAACTATGGGGAAAACATATCAAATTACAAATTACAGTAAAATGGCTTTTTTATTTTCCATGCAAAGATTCTTATAAATTCATAATAAAGATCAATAATGTAATAAAAATATACAAGGGGCCTAAACAGTTCATAGCTTTAAAAAAGTATAAATGATAGTAAAAACACATTCAAAATGCTCGGTATTTATTATTCATGAGAAAATGTGAGTCAAATCCACACAGTTTACCACTATGTGCCCATCAGACCAGCCAAGCTCAAAAGCTGGATAAACACTCACAAGAGACTGTGGGGTGGGGGGGCCACTCACTCTCATGCCCTGGACAGAGCAGGAGTCACTCTTGTGTGCTGGAGAGAGGGTGGGGTCTCCCCCCGCCTCTCTCATTGGACAGAGTGTGAACCCAAATACATCAAACTTTTTCATGGGCTTTCCAATTTCAGAACTTTATCTTTGTGATACACCTATACTTATGAGAAACAGTTTTGTTTTGTTTTTTTAACAGCAAAAGACCAGAAATAAAGCGTATGCCTTGTTATCAATGGGGAACTAGATACTAAGTTAATTCATACTATATAGTGGTTAACTCGATGGCTGTTATAAAAGAATATAGTAGACTTAGGTGTGGAAACTGGCAGGATCTCCAGGTTACAGCAAGTAAAAAGACTAGTCAGCAGCAAATGCACACAGTCTGAGTAGGTTTCTATTTATGCTGTGTATTTATATCCATGTTTATGCTTACATATGTGGGAAGTGTCTAGAAGAACGGAGCAGCTAGGTGGCCTGAGAACACTCGGTTACACTTTTGAAGCATCTGTGCAGTATTACCTGTTCCCAACTTAAAACCATGGATGAACAGATTAAATAAGACCCTTGCTAGCTCTGGGTTCCTTATTTGGAACTGTGAAGCATTCTTTTTAAGGCCTCATAGTACTCAAATCAGGAGACCTCTGTGCCGAAATGGAAAGTATAGATGAATACAGAAAAAAAAAATCAAATCAGTATTGACAGTGTGCCAAGAGCTGTAGTTGAGCCTCAGGGTCTGCTCCTGTGAGGATACCCACACAGCCACTGCCATCCATGGGGTGGAGGAGGATAGCCACTGCCATCCACGGGGTCCAGGAGGACAGCCACTG
>OU015744.1:145180621-145211250 GCA_907169655.1 Acomys percivali
CCAGATGTAAATGACTAGAGACAATGGATGAAACACACACACTCCCTGGCTCCTCACCTCAGAAGGTTTACAGATAAGCCCGGGGTGGGGGTGGGGGTGGGGGTCCGGACACCAGAGCTCCTGTCCCAGCTCTGTCACCAGGAGCTGTGTGACCTTGGATAAGTCACTTCTCGGCTCTGGAATAGGCTTTCTCCCTGGGGCTGCTCCAGTACCCTCAAGCCCCTTCTGACTGTGCAAGTTCTCAGATCTCTCCTAACTGTCAGACTCTTCCTAGGGACAGCCTTCACACCAGAGAGACCCTCACACCAGCGAGACCCACTCTTTTGTTTGGGGGTGGAGGTGACGTGAGGAAGGGAACCAATGCCCCTTGGGTTACCAGGCCTAGGAGACTTCCGTGACAGCAGCTGCTTAAGGGAGAGTGCTGTCCTGGGAGGTCATCCAGCAGCTCTGAAGTGACCTCGCGTCTCTTTCTGACCTGGCGCTGGCTGGGAGCAAGTGGCTAGCGCTAGGGCTGCGCGGAGCAGCGCCGCGACCGTAGTCACGGCTGGGGACTGAAGTCTGGAGGGGTTCCTGGACACTCTCTAGCGCCCAGCGTCCCTGACACTGCGAGAGGCCACTCCAACTCCGGGCTGTCCCCACCACCCCCTCGACAGCACGCGTCAGCCACTCCACCCACGGCCCGGACGCGAGCAGAGCAGCTACCTGCAGCTGGCCCTGGCCGGGCCGACTGTACTTTAGCTGGCGCTTCCGTTCCCGCGGTCCCCGTCGTCCCCGCCGCCTCGAGGCTCCCGCTTGGTCTGTGGACCGTGCCCGGCGTTGCTTATGCGCGCTAGGCTGAGCTGAGCTCTGCGCTTCACGACCGCTCCCGACCGGGCTCTGGTGCTGCCGGGACGCGGAGGCGGAGTCGCCGCCCCCACCTGCTTGTAGCGGCCGCCCGGGAGCCTAGCCGCTTCGCGCACGGGGACGCAGGCCAGAGGGCGGGGCTGTTCTGGCACCCAGGAGGCAGGTCTGGCTGCGTGGCGCGCACCTCCCAGGTACAGAGTCCCAAGTATGAGCCGCGGGGACAATGGAGTCTAGGGCTGGAGTCGTTCCCGCCTCCCTCATCCTCCAGCTCGCCACCTCCTCAATGTATTACAAACATTTCTGAGCCGTCGCTAAACCTCAGGCAGCGCCATAAGCAGGAGGACAAAGGGGAAACAGGATAGCTTGTTGTCTGGATGAGGATGAGCAGATACAATATAGAGCTAAGAGGATATCCAGTGTGCACAAGCAGAGGGTCACCTATTTCAGACTGGGGCTTGGGGGTGGGGGTGGGGTGAACAGAGACGCTTGCTCCAGGAGAATGAAAGGTGAGCACAAAGTATCCTAGTAACACAGGGAGGTAAGTAGCTTCCGGTGGGACCGAAGCGGAGAGAAGGCAGTTTAAAAACTAGAGTAAGCCTTAGGAGTGAAGTTGAGTGGCCAGCAAATCGCAGTCCCACTTCACTGTCCCCACTGTCCAGCGTTCGCCAGGGGCGTGGGGGAGTGCTGAAGATTTGTGCCTGAGGCTACTGTGCACTGTGCTGCAGCAGCACAGACCAGTATTGCCAGTCTCTCGCGTCCTGCTGCACTCTTGACTAGTCCTTTAGTGTTGAGGCTCTTCTGAGAGCTTGTTGCTCTGTAGGGTGCTGCAGTGTGCTAAGGAAGGAGGCAGGTTCTCTGCCTTTAAAGAAAGCCCTGGCACCAGTGCTAGCAGGAGGTATGCGGGAGGACACTTGAGGGAGTCAGTCAGTGCCACCAGCTGCCTCCCACTCAGGCTAGCAACCTATCTTTCCTTTCACAGGGTTAAAGCCCTCGGCTACTTTCCCAGTTGCTCAGGTTTATAGCCCGACAGGCTTATGGTTATAGCAGAGATTAATACTCTCACGACGTCTTTCACTTTTGTGTTGACAAGTATACAGCTTTCTGTTTTGATTTAGATGAAGAAGGGGTTATGTGCAGAACCATAATACACGGACGGTCCTGGGCTATACTTCCACTAAAAGCCAGTTAACTTTTTTGCAGGAATAATTGCTACTAGAAAGTCCAAGGCCTCGCCCAAGGACACACCTGCAGGTTGTTAATCCTCATTCTCACTACTTAGCTAGCTACGTGTGTTCTGGTTTGAAAAGGAAGAAAAGCTCAGTTTGCAGAGAAGATACATTTCCATGGTCCTGTAGGTACCCCACCAAGTCTTCTATGGGGCCCCCGAGAACAAACTAGACCCATGGACATAGTTATTTATCTTGCAAGTGAGACAGTTGCTGGAGGACAGAGTGTTTCAGATTTTTAAAATGCTTGGTTCAAAGCGATGGGTGTCTGCAGAATGGGGCTATTTGGGGCTGAAAGCATCATTAGACTTTTGTGTTCAAGTGCCCAGGGCCTCATGGCATGTGTGCTACTCCCTGCATCCCTTTTCTCTGGACATTGCAAAAGGATTAATTCCCTCAGATGAAGCCATGATGCAAATAGCTAAGCCACTGTCCTCATCTTCTCTATGGATGACAGCTGGTCAAAGTCTAAAGAGAGAGCAACAGGCTCTCTTCCCGATCACCTAGGCTTTCTCAGCACACTTGTGTAGCTGAGTTCAATTCCCAGGACTGCCAAAATAAAACAGAGCAACCCCCCCCCCAAACAACAACAACCATGATCCTTACCAAAACGAACACAGCAAGGGCAGGTGAGGTGGCTTGGCTAGTAAAGGTGCTTGTTACCAAGACTGGCGACCTGAATTGGCTTGATTCTGGCCAATGAATTAATTGGAAATCAGAGTTGTGTATGTGTCTGTCTGTCTCTGCCTTTTATTCCTTATTCTCTTTATGCTTCTTCAGTGCTTAGTGATGCTACAACTAGATTTTAATCAAGAAACCATTAATGTGAGGTCAACCACCACTATCTACAATGATGGAGTAGAAGATAGAGCAGTGTGGTGCTGCTGGCCAAGCTGAAGCCAGCAACTGTCTACCCCTGGACTGTTTATGTAGGCCAGAGGTATAGGGCTTGCCCTCCCTCCCTCCCTTTCTCTCTCCCCGCCCTCTCTCTTTTACTTTTTGATTCTTCAAGAACACTAGAATCTATTTATTTGCCCCCCCATTCCTTTCCAAATAGAAGAGTCTAATTTGCAAAGGAACATTTTTAGGAATCTAATTTTACAGTTAAATTTATTTCTAATGAAAAGCGTAACCCAAAAGAATAACCACCCACCCCATCTCCTCCCATCACCCACCAGACACCTGGCTAGCTCATCACCCTCACCTCTGTTACAACAAACACACTTGCAGGTGTATACGTAGGGCAGTTCTGCAACTTCTTGGCGTCTTTAGGAGGAAAGTATCGAAGAAACCTGAGTGGTTTATAATCTGTGCTCACTTCACTTTTTCAAATATTTATAAACTAGCTGTCCACCTCTGGTTAGGTTGAAAAAAAAAAATGCTGGACCTCTGGAAAGGCAGTCAATGCTCTTAACCTCTGGGCCATATATCCAGCCTGGAAAAAGGTTTTATATAAACAAAATGCACTCATTTGTGGTTTAATGAATATGTATGAGATAATAATGAATATGAGAAATGCATATGCTGAGGTACCCATAATCATGGTCAACATATAAACTGTTTCTGTCACCGTGTACCTTTGTCACTAGTCACTACCTCCAGTCCAGGAAAATCACAGGTCTGGCACTTGTGAGTTCTGTCTTTTCTAGAATTTTATATGCTTGAACCACATATGATGGCTTGAGACTTACCCATATGTTCTGTACGGTTTGCTCTTTTTTATCACCACTTAGTGTTTCATTGTACGGATATGCCAGTGCCTGTTAGTGGACATTTGTAATATTCCCAAACATTCCAGATTGGGAATATTACAAATTAAGCTGCTTTGATTATTTATGTCACAGTCTTTTTGTGAATAAACAGTTGTAGATTCATAAGTCATTCGCATGTAAAATGAAAATGGCCTTGGGACCATAATGAGGTACTAATTCACACCCACAAAGTTAGCTATAACCAAACATTGGGACGTGCAAGTACTCTGTCAGGGACACCAGCAACTTAGAAGCCTGGTCTGCTGCTCAGAAGAGAGTAGAGTGGTGCAGCCTCTGTGGTAGTTTATGGCCTGGCTAGTTGTGGCTCAAGATGACACATAGGAAGAGGAATCTCAGAGGAGGAAATGACTCCATCAGATTGGCCTGTCTGAGGACCAGTTCCTTGACTGATGATTGATGTGGGAGGGCCCTGGCCACTGCAGGCAGCCATTCTTGGGCTTGTGGCTCTGGGTTTTATAAGAAATTGAGATATGGAGAGCAAGCCGGTAAGCAGCAATCCTCTGTGGCCTTGGCTTTCAGTCTCTGCCTCCAGGTTCCTGGCTTGGTTTCCTAGACGACAAATTTCCAATATGTAAACAAACAAACAAACAAACATTTGCTTTGCTCAGGTGTTCAACACAACAATAGAAAAAAAAAACAAGACAGTTTGTGTTCCCTTCATAGGTAAAGAGGAGTAATCATATAACCCAGAAATCCTACTCCAGGCCATATTAAAGGAGCTGAACACAGGAGGTCAATCAGAAATCTTCTATAGCAGTCCTTCCTGAACTGTGAGGATATATTCCAAAACCCCACAAGAATCTGGCGCAGCAAGTATTAGTGAGTCCAGTTAATCCAACAATGAACTCTAACTTGCAGTAAGGTACAGTAAGATATTAGTGACAATAATAAAATAATTATGACAATATTACCGTGCTATCTCACAGTATTGTCCCTTAGCCAAAGAAGAGCTCACCACCTTTTATGTTGTGGGTAGAAAGGACAGTCACGCAGCGGAAGACAAGGGCTGATGGCCTCCCGAGACCCCTCCTTGCTTTTCAGGCCTGTGCCCTCCTGGTGAGATTAATTTTCTTCACCTGTCTTTTCTCGGCTTTTCTGTAGCCCAACGTGTTCATCATTGATGAAGAAACCCTGCCTGTTGGAGTTACGGAGACCCATGGCTAATAAGGACTCCCTCGAATTATCATAACTATCACCTGAGCCAGCTCAAGGTTCAGCCACTGGTGATGAAAAGAAAGCTCAGAAGCTAACAGGCTTGCATAAGTTGGGGGATGGGGGGTAGGGGAGATGGGGGCAGCTTCTGAGGAGAAGATACATACACAGAAATGAATCCACAAGACTGCTGTCTCACCGCCCTGCCCACAGCTTACTGCTGCACCCGTTCACTGGGACAGCAGTGGGTACATCACGCATGATGTCTCAGCTCAGTGCACCCAGTGGTCCTTCATCTTGGCAGCTGCCATCCTATCGCAGTGAAAGCCCCTTTAAGAGAATCCTAGCTCCCTTCTATGGTCCTTGCTTCTCTCAAGTCCCAAACTGAGACTGCCCTATCACCTCCCTGATTTTACCCCCCTTGCCATCTGATCTGTCACATTCTGCCTCCCACAGACCTTCTGCTCCTTGCCAATTCCTGCAGCTGTTGTTGGCACTCATGTCTGCTCTCTTATCATCTTCATCCTGGGTTCACAGGGCTCCGGGGCTCCAAAGCCCACACTCCTTTCCCTTCTCAAGCACAACTCCTACCTTCTAACTAGTCTGTTGTCAAGCCTTAGTCATTCCCTTCTGCTCCCAGGACGAAGCCCAAGGAATTCAGTATTATCTATAATGGAACCTATAAGGCCAGCCCCCATCTCACCTTAATCTTCTGATCCCTAAAAGTACATATATCTCAGCTAAGCCATTGGATTCACCGTCTTCTCTCTGGCCACCTTCACCCAGACCATTTCTTCATCTCACAACATCTTCCTGCTTCTTATTTGCTTGAGAACATCTTCCTCCTTCAATATTCTTTTCTTTGAGAAATCCTTCTGGACCCTCATGGTGGACCAAGATCTTTAACATGTGAACCTTCCTACCCTGTTTTATTTTAGCACCTAGAGCATAGGATGGTAGCTGTTTACTCATCTGCATCCTTGAAGGCAGAAATGCTGTCCTTGCTTTTAGGGCCACTAGTACCTAGCACATCTGAAAACAGAGCAAACCAAGACTCAGTCCTTGAATTAGTAAGTTATCAAGAAAGCCTCTTGTCTTTACCACCATGTCTAGGAAAAATCCTGTATAATCTTAGAGGTGCCAATCCAGCTAATGAAGGTGCAGATTCTCTCTTTCTCTCTCTCTCTCCCCACCTCCCTCCCTTCCTCAGTGGCCTCCTAGTAGACAGACATGGTGTGAAAACATGGCAGGGTAATAGGTCATGGACTCTCCCCTTCTGCAGCCCTGAATCAAAGATCTACTGTGTAACATTTTTCTTTGCACTGGAGAAATCTTGCAAACAACATCAGCTTAGAAACCACATGTTGAGATAAAGGAATAATCCAAGGTTATGGGTGGCACGCTCTGGATTGATCAGCCTCGGGACTCTCTGTACTCACACTAAACTGACAGGCTGTCTGAGGGATCGTCACGAATTAGCTGTCCTCAGAAGCCCTGCATAGATGATGACAGTGGCAGCACGTGATGTCGCACTGAAGTGCCATTTATTGATGTCAATATTTCTCAGAAACATTGGTCCCTGAGGTGCAGTACCCAGATCTTGGTTAGTCGTCGGGTCTCCCAAAAGAGAGCCTTTGTCTCTCCTTTATACTTGTCAGAGGTAACAAGTGCAAATATAAGATTAGCCACGTGTTTTCCTGTCTTGGTGCTGGTGCATGTTGGAAAGTGACAGCGGAAAGTTGTAGGAAGAGAGGACAGTGGCAGGAAGCACAGAAAAGTCTGTCCAGGGGAGACCCTCACCAGTGTTCCCCAGTGAAGCGGGAACTCCTGAAACGAGATGAAAATAACTCAGAGCACACTTCATCCTGGCTCTTCAAGTAGAGCAGTTGGGAGGCACTTAGTAAAGGAGGCAGACAGAATGGCTGCCTGAAAAGGTTGACTGAAGAATGAAGCAACAGGATTCTGAAGAGAGACTGTACACAGTTGCTGGTGTCCAGGATGTGACCCCCAGAACATCTCCACACAGGAGACATGCATGGTCATATAGACGAAGATGGGAAAGTAGAGCTGGAATTCCCTATAGGACAACGGACAAGTGCTCAGCGTCTCAGGGAGGAAAGGAACTGGGTGGGCAAAGTCCTAGCAAGATGGTAACGAGGGTGAATACTAAGATGTGTCAGGTAGTTATTATCTTTGAGTCACGTCCGGAGCATCTTCCAAATGTGGACACCAAAAACTACTGCTCCGTTTGGATGTTCTTCATCCCTAATGTCACCTGGGCTGAATGTTTGGACCCCAGTGTAATGAGGTTTAACAGGCAGCAGGCTCTTTAAGAGATGGGGCTTGGTAAAGACATTGGCACATGAGCACCCTGGTGAAGGGATCCATGTTCGCCTCCCAGAAGGGTTTGGAATGGATTTATTTAACAGAGCAGGCTGTTATTAAAGAGCGAGAGACACCCTGGCTCTTAACACATGATCTCTCCAGTACGTGTCTGTTTTAGAACATCCACCCACAGCTAAGGGGCCTTGCCATTTGTTAGCACCGTGCTGTATAGACTCTTTAGACACCTGCATCATGGGCCAAATGAACTCAGTTTATTTATACAGTGCCAGGGGCTCCATTACAGGTACACAGAGAGGACTGGCAACCTTTGTGGCAACTCCATCACCAAGTCCTTTTCCTGTTCTCCCTTCTTCTCACCAGGAAGGCAGCCACCATAACAATCCCTTTTGCTCTTAATAGAAAAATTGTATTTAAGATGGGCTTTGTTTTCAATGACAAAACAGTACATGTCCCTTGGCTCCTTTAGGAAAATAAAGAAAATTACAAATCATCTATAGTTATTTTTTGGCACAGATAACCATGGGTAGTATCTTGGTGGTTTGTTTTTCTGAACCACACCCTCATCCATATAACATACGTGCACACATGTGATTCGTACTTATTGCTTCACACTACATTATGAGCAGCTTTCCTTGTCCTTAGTCAAAGGTGGGAAAGTGGAACTCAAGAATCTAAAGCTTTTTGCAGTCAACTCCAGGAAGTGACTTTACCATTCAAGACACTTTATTTTTAAATGCAGCACTGATTTTGGGGGAGTCTCGGGGCTAGCACTCACCAGCAAGTGAAAAATTTGTAACTGTGAAATAAAATGGCCCACCATGGTAGCCCTCCTGGCAGGAATGAGGATGCTCTGAAAGGGAGGCCTGCATCTCTCCCTTTGGCTATCAGACTATTAAGTCAATGGTACTCAAGTAATTGGAATCTCCCCTGGAGTCTTAGGCTAGGAGAAGGGAAAGGCTGAAGCCTGGTGCCAGCCAGAGGAGGAACTTGTGTCCTGAAGAGATTATGCACAGTTCTGA
This sequence comes from Acomys percivali, assembly GCA_907169655.1. NCBI lineage: Eukaryota > Metazoa > Chordata > Mammalia > Rodentia > Muridae > Acomys > Acomys percivali. Next base: position 145,188,980 of record OU015744.1, read on the forward strand.
CAACTTGCCAGACCACCTTGAAGGACAGATAAGAGCCAAGACAAGTCAGTACCGGCCAGGGCCACGTCTGGACCAGAACTACCTAGTGATGAGCATTCCTCTAACCCTCTGCTTCCCCAAATGATGTGTGTGTGTGTGTGTGTGTGTGTGTGTGTGTGTGTGTGTGTGTGTGTGTGTGTGTGTGTTAATTGTGTATGTGCATATGGAGGTCCGTTCTTCATGTTGGTCCCAGGGTTTGCCACCTCGGGCTGGTCTTTACCTGAAAAGCTATCTCACTGGTCTACTCACATCTGTTTAAAGCCTAAATCTTGTGTCATGCATCCAGAAGGGGAGGGGTGGGGTCACTGGACCTCTTCTTTTCTCTTCCCACGGAGTGCACATTGACTAAATGCCCTTTGTCTGCTTTTCACTATCATGCATCTGTTGGATAAGTGGTTGGGCTTCTTAGGGCTGTGAGGGCCCTGGATCTGACCCTTTCAACTAGGTAACAGCTCTAGATGCCAAGTCACAAGCTGGTGAAACCAGAACGGTTGTGGGGCTTAGGTATAGCAGAACAAATCCTCTCCGTTCCTTCCCCTGATGGAGGCCAGCAGAGGACTCCAACTTCACTGGGGAAGTAGGGGAGAAGGGCTCTTGGGTCATTCAATTTCACACACCCACAAGGCCCAGTGTCTCTTCAGTTGTTTGAAAGGAGAGAAAAGCTTCCTGGTGTTCTTCAATTAACTGCTCTTCAAGAGACGGCTGGCACAAAAGGAAATAACTTGGTTCTTGGACACGTGTGACAGAACACAGACCCAGGTGCTCTTGTCTTTGTGAGCCAAGAAACAGACTTCTTGGAGGAAGCTTGCTTCCCAGGGACAACCTTGAGCGGTGAGTTTCCAAATACTGCCTGTCTCAGGCAAGATGTTTCATCAGCTGTCTCTTCCCCTCAGTCAACCTGACAGTTCTTTCTCTCTGCACTTATCTCATTAGTGCAATTGGGCTATTTTTTTCTTATCACCGACTGAACTTTCTAAGGACCAGGAATTGAGCATTCTGTATTTCCTGACCATCCCCCCCACCCCCGTGTGTGTGTGTGTGTGTGTGTGTGTGTGTGTGTGTGTGTGACATAGTGATGAAGCTATCTAGCTGCTGTAATGTCACAGTAAATAAGTGAGAGGATATACAGGGAGTATGGGAGGTGCCTTGTAGATAATACTGGGTTGCGTGAGGTGTGAGGAGAAATGTCTCAGCAGGCAAGCGGGAAGCTGGTGATCCACTGTGTTATAAATAAAAATTAAAGCGAATGATAGAATACAACATACCAGGCAGCAGATATTATGTTATACAGAGTTTATTAAATGTATATGGGGGGAGAAGGGGTATCCCAGAGAAAGAGAGAGAGAGAGAAAGAGAGAGAGAGAGAGAGAGAGAGAGAGAGAGAGTAAAGAGGGAGGTAGAGGAAGAGAAAAAGTGGAGGAGAGAGGTAGAAAGGTAGAGGGAGCCACGTGGAGGGTCTGTCTTTTATATAGTCCTGGGCAGGGCCACGCCCCCCCCCCATGGCAGGTAAGCAGTGACATCACAAGTAGGCAGACTGAAGAAGAATCATGACACGCTGATCCAACAAAGCATCTATCCCAATTTCCCTTTTGTGAAAGCAGAAGCACTCGCTGAGGGCTGGGACCAAGGGACTTATTCTCATCCTCACCAGGGAGGACATAGACTATAGCAATATGCATAGCAATAATCGGAAAACCGTGTAGTCCCCACCACATTGGGACTATCAGAACCAGTGGCTCCCGCATTTTCACCATTCTCTACTCAGACACCTCCAGTGTGGAGCTCTGCTCGGTTGGCGCGGCCATGGCATGTGCTTGGCTGTTCTGAGGCTGCAGTTCTTTGGAGAAGACGTGCACAGCCTCAGTAGCCAGGACATGTTTCTTTCTCATTAGGTCATAGAGCAGGGGACAAGGAAAGATCTTCAGGACAGCCCTGGATCCTTAGGATGGCTGGCAATCAGCACTCTGGTAACTCTGGCTCAAAGGAAAATTGAAAAATTATTGAACTTGTCCAGAAAATTGGAGCACATTTAAAGGTCAAAGTGCAAAAACAAAACACCCTTGGATAAACAGCAACTCTAGTATAGCATGAGAGAGGAGACAGACCCTTGGGGAACAGCAGTTTTGATACAGCTGAAGAGAGAAGGCAGAGCCTTGGATAACAGTTGGGGAAGTGTGAGAGAGAAGACAGGTGAAACTGCAACAGAGATCGGGTTCTGCTGGAAAAGCCAGGCTCAACTCCCTCATTGAAGTCATGGGAAGGGAAAAGTAAAAACAAAAACAAACAAACAAACAAACAAACAAAAAATGGGATGGAAGTCCATAGGAATTGGAAAAAGAAGGTGTTCCTTGGAAGCTGAGCTTCAAGGGCTACCCAGTTCTGTGTCCCCTGTCCCTCCAGGAGCCTCCACAGTGTCTAGGTTAAAGTATATCTATCCCAGCATCCTGCTATTGGCCTGCACATCCATAGAACTTTGTTGGCAGCATGCCCTCCCTGTAAGGTAGGTAAATGAGAAGACGGACAGCCTGACATCCCTCTTTGTCCTGGATATTCTTATCCTATGCATGAAGTCCTAGGCAGGGTCCCAGCTGCAGCATCCATCTTTATTTCTTACCATGGTTGCTCAGCTGCCCTTGAAAGATGGCATCAGGGCTCAATTTCAGAGTGATGATCGCGGGATTTACCACTGTTCCCCATATAGATCAAGCTTGCAGAGTTTTTAAGGGAACATTTTTCCCAGCCTCAGAAAGGATCTCTCTCTCTCTCTCTCTCTCTCTCTGAAGAGCATGTGAGAATATTTTTCTTTATGGCTGGGTACTGTCAACATGTTATAGAGCCTGAATGGGAAAGAATCTTTGTTCTAAAATTGAAAGCTTTTTAGATTTAATAAACTTAGAAGGTGAAACTTTTATTAACTGGTTAAAAAAAAAAAAAAAACAGAAGCAAAGAAAAAGAAAACCAATCTCTCTTTTTGTTCTCTCCTTAGGATGTGGTTAGAGTTATGCAGAGAATGAGGGAAAAACTAAGCAGCTTAGTGGCCAGGCCTGATGAAGCTCCAGTGCAGAGGAACAGGCTGTGGACTGTGTGGAACCCTCAGGAAGGGGTCTGAGAGCTCTCCTTCAGAGCCTCTGGCTATGTGGACCTCAGTATGAGAAGCAAGTGCCTTGGAATTTTAAGCCCTGATTAGACAGCCTGGCCTACGATGGGGTCTTGGGCTAATTCTCTCTTTCTGTGTCTGGTTACTGGTACAGAGGACAGTCACAGCACCTGTTTGTTTCCTAAGGCTGACAGTGACGTTGGGGCAGACCATGTCTGCTGCTTTATTATTAACCTATCCATTCCACATTGACAGAATGGTGGCAGAAACACTGTGCATCCCAAAGTCCAGACCCTGAGGGGTGCTCTCCCCAAAGATGCTCCTTCTTCCTCTGTATCCCAGTCAGCAGTGTAACTGTCCTGAGACCCGGAAAGGTCCAAGGTCTTGGTCTTGCCATTCCGTGTAAATAAACGCAAACACCCAAAGCTTGGCTTTGTTCTTCCTTTCTGTGTGGCACCATCCCACTGCTGCCCTGGCTCCGGATGGTATGGTTTATCTCTGTCTCTTCTTTAATCTGCAGAGTCCAGATCAGGCCCTGTTGGTTCGTCCTTCAACTTTCACCGTGACCCTGCCATGTTCCCCTTCACTGCTCATCACCCTGTCCTGGCTTCCTGCCCAGCCTCCAGCAGCTCTCCCTGCCTCCCTTCTTGGCTTCTGTATGGTCTGTTCCCCCATACAGCTGCGATGTAACTTTTGTGAAAGGCCAGTGAGATAGAGTCACCCTGCACAAAGCCCTCCAGTACCTTCCAACCTCTCCCCCAAGGCCTATAAAGCCCACCTGGCCTACCCAACGTGCTGCTGGCAACCACTGGTCAGTGGGAAGAGGATATCTATGAATGCCACCTAGCATATGGGAAGAGTTGGAGGGGGAGAAAAAAATGGTCACAATATGTAGAGACTTGATACCCTATGAGCATATACAGGGGGAGGAGGTCCCCCTCAGTCACAGTCATAGGGGAGGGGAATAAGGGGAAAATCAGAGGGAGGGAGGAATGGGAGGATACAAGGGATGGGATAACAATTGAGATGTAATATGAATAAATTAATAAAATATATAAAAATACATATTTTAAAAAATCTAATTAAGAATCCGAACCTACTCAAAACATTCTGAGATTATTGTGTGATATATTTGGAACTCAATTGCAGAGCTATTGGGTGTGGACTTTGTAGTCAACTACATCAAAAGGTTGGACACACCTGAGCCTACAGAATCTCACCTTCCAGCTTCCCTGACATCATCTCCTACCTCAAACCCTGCTGTGCCCAGTTCATGGTTGTTCTGTTCACATCCTCCTTCTGTGTGGAGCCGTGCTCTCTGATCTCTGCTGCGTTCTCCACCCTCCTCCAGTTTGTGTTGCCTATATATTCACCGGAGCATGGTCAAACTCCCAAGAGTCAGCCCCTTAAAGAAAACTGAGTCCTTTCCCACCTGTACCCCATCCTCAGAAGCCCTCAATTGTGGAGAGCTACACTTCAGCATCCTGTCACAATTTTTATGAGTTTTCTTTGATGGTTTCTTGTCTAGACTGTTAGGTTTTTAGAGGGCGTGGGGGATGGGGTAGAGAAATGGGTTGTCACCAAAGCCTTCTATGTCCCTCTTTCTCAACTGTGAGTCTGCAGTCATTGATGACACAACCGAAGTAGCTCTAGTCAGCAGGAGCATGGATTGTGGACTTACACATGGTTTCCGGTGACATCGCAGACCATGGACATCTATACCAGCACATGCCAGGGATCTCAGAACATAGTCTATGATGGCAGTACACACCACGGACAGCAACACGGCTCTCTGCTGCAGCATGGGCCACAGATCCCATTATAGTCCTCAGCAAGTGCCCCATTCAGACTGCTCAAGCCTTGCTGTGGGACCAGGAGGCGACTCATGACTCAGGCAAGGTGGAGCAGATAAACTTGTCTCATGCCACTTGGTCATTCATTCCTGGCCACTGCCTGTAATTTTTTTAAATGTTTTTTTTTTCATGGTATTTTAATCATTTATGGAGAAAGAAAAACTCTGCATTACTCTATCCAGAAGTTCAATTTGTAGCTCAAATAGAGCACACTTTTGCGTGGTGATCTACCCAAAAGCCTGGTGGGGTAGCTGCACTGGGTGGTAGCACCCCACAGGCCTTGGTTTCCTCCCAGTTCTTCATTGTCCTTAATCTGCTTGACTCCATCATTGTGCTCCTGCAAAGAGTGACCCCAGGAGCAAGTGGCTGTCACAGTCCTCTGGGTACAGAAGGTGGTCAGGATGCGCTAGTTCTAAGGTGTATCTGCTAGGAGGGCCCGTGGCACAGGAACAGCTGGGGAGGCAGGAGGCACATTGCGTGTCCAGACTTTGAGGCTTCTCAGATGGCGAGTCAACAGCTCAGAGCACTAAGCTCAAAAGAACTCTTTTTTAGTGACAAGATCACTTAACTTACAGCTTTAGCATGGCATACTTGCTCCAGGCTGGAAGAAAGAAAGAAAGAAAGAAAAAAACCCATGTGAGGCAAAGAGGAAAAGTGGGTGTGTCAGGCTTGACTCTTCTACCAGAAGAGACTATTTTACCTGAAGTGCAGCCAAGCAGATGTCTGTGCACATCTCGGTGGTAGCCCTGAGCTGCATGGCTGAATCCCGGACCCATGCCAGGGCACAGTGAGTTTGATCGCCACGCTAGGTGCATTACCTAGGAAATTATCTCCCTTCATTGGTGGAGGATACATTCCAAGGTCCCTGATGGGTTCTTGCAGTGGCAGACAGTACCAAACCCTATCTATAGGCACCAAGATAAACTATTGAGCTATCAGTCTCATAACCAAGGTGGTGACTGGTGTGCACTGGGCAGGCAGAAACATGGATGCACTGGATCAAAGGGTAATTCATGGCCCCTACAGGATGGTGCCAAAGAGAGAGATTTCATCGCTTTCCTGGAAACGGCACAACTTAAAAACCTATGAATTACGTTTGAAATTTTCTTTGCAAATTTTTTTCCATATTGCTATTAATAGGGGAAGGTAGCTCAGAGGAGGACTGAGGGACAAATTCAGGGTCCTGTGTTCAGAGGAGGAGGAGTCACAGGGAAAGAAACACAATGGACAAAGGGCGGTGTCTGCCAGAAGCAAGGAGTCCATTCAGACATGTTCGTTAAGAAGAAAAGTAGAGGAAGTTTCTGCTCTGCTCTGCAAGTTACATGTATTGAGGAAGACTGAACCATGGATGGGACACAAAAAGTTACCAACAGATGTCCTGGAAATGGCCTGTTCTTCTTATACTGAGTGGGAGCTCTGAGCAACCAAACATCAGACTCCACTCAGAAAAATAATTGACATGAACTAAATAAATGACCATGAATAAAAGTGAAGGAAGTACCTTAGTTTATATTTGTGACATTACTTAATAAACCTGCATCTCTATGTGCAGGTATAGACATGCCCATATGGGTCAGTTTTATGTCAACTTGTCACAAGCTAGAGTCATCGGTGAGGAGGGAGACTCAGTTGAGAACATGCCTCTGTAATATGGGGCTATAGACAACCCAATAGGATATTTTAAAATTAGTGATTGATGAGGGAAAGCCCAGCTCACTGTGGGTCGTACCATTCATGGATTGGTGGTCCTGGGTTCTATAAGAAAAATGAACAAACCATGGGAGCAAGCTAGTAAGCAGCACTCCTCCATGGCCTCTGCATCAGCTCCTGCCTCTAGGTTCCTGCCCTGACTGAGTTCCTGTCATGACTTCCTTTGATGATGAACTGTGGTATGGAAGAGTGAGCCAAATAAACCCCTTTCCTCCCTCAAGCTGCTGCGTTCATGGTGCTTTAGCATAGCGATTATAACCCTGACTAAGATGATGCCCACAAGCCGGAAAGGAAGCCTGTGGTCCAGCATTCCCAAATTGTCTTCACTGGTGCCATTAGCTCAATGAGGAGTCCAGCTTTCTGTGAGCATTGGTAGGTTGTAAAGCAAGAGGGTGGGAGACAAGAGTAGAGTAGGAGGAGGGACCAGCACGAGGAGCAGAATAGAACAGACAGTGCATGTGAGGAAAGATGGAGGATAATTTACTAATAAGAAGATAATCATGAGCGTTCCTGCCCCCAGAAAGCATAATTACAGTGAAAGACTACGTATCGGGGAGTCTCTCTCAACAAGCATCCAGACCGGCATGAAGAAGTATTGTGCAGGCATGTGTTTTGCAGCAGTAGGAAACAGCTCCATTATCCAGGCAGTCTATTTCTTTGTTTACACCCACAAAGTAATAAGCCCTGCTTGGAAACCAGAGGAAGGGTTGTTGGACCAGATAAGCGGACCTGGACTCAAACAACTAAAATTAAAGGAAAGAGAAAAGTACAACAAGGCGAGGGAGGTGTGTGAAGCCGAGCTGGAGTCTCCGAGAGCACCTAAAGGTGGCCTTTAATGATCTTCAAGTTTAACGAAGACTTGAAATCCAGCTGCCAAACTGGTTCACAGGAGAGGAAAAAAAAAAAAAAAAAAAAGGAAACAATTCTTGGCCTGGACTGGAGAAATGGCTCATTGGTTAGGAGCACTGGCTATTCTTCCAGAGGACCCAGGTTCAATTCCAAGCATTCATATGGAGCTGTTCTCTCAGGACATCTGATGGGCCCCCTTCTGGGTCCCACAGGGACTGCATATGCACAGTGCACATACATGCAGGCAAAACACCCATATACATATAGATTGATAGATAGATAGATAGATAGATAGATAGATAGATAGATAGATAGATAGTAGGTAGATAGACAGACAGACAGATAGATAGATGATAGATGGATGGATAGATAGATTTAAAAAGAGAAATCCTATTGTCTTACTTTGGGCTGCTATAATAAAAATCATAGAACATGCAGTTTAAATAATAATCATCTATTTCTTGCACTTGTGGATGCTAGAAGTCTGAGGCCAAGGCACTGGAAGATTTAGTGTCTGGCGATAACTGTAATTCTGATTTGGACAGGCCACCTTCAGGGTGTGTCCTCACATGTTAAAGAGACAAGACATTTTATTTGTGTCTAGTAAAGGCGCCTATCCAGTTAATCTAGTGCTGCAATTCCATGACCTAAGCACCCTTTCCGCCCTCGTGCCTAATAATTTATAATTTATAATAATTTACTGTCCCCTTCAGAAGCAGCAGCAGGCACCACCTTCACAGCCAGCGACCTCTCTCCCTTGGGCCTCTGAGTATGCTGGGGTCCTGATCTTGGACTTCCCATTTTCAGAACTGTGTTGCAACAAATTCAGTTCTTTACAACTCAGTCTGGGATGGTTTGTTTTGTTACAGCAGTACACATCGACTGAGACAGACACAGTCCCTCCTTTTTACTTCTAGAAGCTGATTTGTTTCCTTTTCACATGTAAGTCTATGCTATTCCTCAAATAGATTAGTCCATGACTCACCGCAATTTCTCTTTCTAGTAAAATCCATCAAATGATTTAAAACATTACGCAATCAGCTAACTCAAAGATTTATAGTAAGAGTTTTCAAGTCAAGCGTCATTGGGAGGCTATCTGCCGTCTCTTGCCCTTTGGCGACGTCTCCGATGCTCTCAGCTGATATTCAGGAGGGCACTAATGCAGGGCCAGCCTCCCTTCCTGATTTTCCACCCACAGTCCGGGGGTCAGTTCTTGCTTGCCGAAGAACCAGAAGCAGAGAGGGAATGGAGACAAACAGCCAGTCATGCTCTTTAAAGCCTTGGCCTTCTAGTTTGCAGTAGTTTTTTTTTTTTTTTTTTTAAAGCTCTTGGGGTAGAAAGACAATTCTCTTCAGGTGGTTTCCTCACCAAGGACTTTATATGCTTGTTTGAAAGAAGACCTCTCATCTCCTTGGCCCACAACTTCTAAAGTCTCCAGGGGCCCATCTTCTTGGGTGTTGAGGAAGGTGGGTTACTCTGCAGCGGGCTGACACGGTCCTTTGGGGTGGGAGTGAGGGTCTCAGCTAGGCAGTAGCCACTGGAAAGGCCTCGAGGCCAAAGATACTCATACGTGGATACAGTCGAAGAGCTGGCTGAGGAGAAGCAACAGCTTTTAGAAGTCTCTGTCTTATTCTGGTACAGGATGGGCTGCTCTGCTGCCCTATATGCCTTGTCTACACAGAATGCCCACGCAGGCTGGGGCCGGCATATCTTTGCTGAAAGCTCACGGTATCAGCACCTACAAGTTAAAGTCCCTAAATCCACACCCACGTGACAGTTCACAGTGCTGTCCTTTGCCCTAAACCCCTGGTTCTCAACCTTTCCAATGCTGTGACCCTTTAATACAGTTCCTCATGTTGTGATGAGCACCCAGGTCCCTGGCCTGGCCATAAATTATTTGCATTGCTACTTAATAACTGTAATTTTGCTACTGTTATGAATCATAATGTAAATATCCGATATGCAGGATATTTGATATGAGACACCTGTGAAAAGGTCATTTGACCCCAAAGGGGTCACAACCCACTGGTTGAGAAACACTGCCCCAGAGCATTCTGCTTCTTGTTTCTAGACAACTTCTTGAAAACTGTTCTTTAATGCTTTGATTAGATTGGTAGCTTTTAGAGCTAGAGCTACCCACAGAGACCCTATGTTCCTTCAGATCAGAATAATAATAAAAAAAAATTCCACGAACAAAGAACCCATCAAAAATATCCTAGAGTCCTGGCACTGGGTGGGGATAACAGAGGAGCCCTGAGGTGGCCCCGCAGGCTGCTAGGCGTGGGCAGGTGGTGGCAGGCTAAGTAAGGAGGGAACATTCGACTGCCCTGGGCTCAGTCTTCATCAGCATGGCATCCCTATTCCTGCTGCTCGCGAGCCCCTGGAACCAACCTCCCTCGACTCCGATAACGTTTCTCCTCCCTTGTGATTACAGAGAGAAGAATGCCGCTCGTAATAAACAATCAAGCTCCCTGTGAATAAGACATGAAGTACAGAGTGTTCTCTGAAGCCTTTTTTTTGTGTGTGATTTTCTTCCCACGTTTGCTCTCTCACGCTGGTACAAGCATCCCACAGCAGTGAGCAGCCTTCAGATTGGTTAGATGCGTGTAGACATTTTTATAATCATCAGATGTTTGGGTAACAAGAAACCCAGGCTGCATTTGTGTGGTGTTGGGTCTCACAGACCCGAACTGTGCTGAAGATTTTCAACTGCAGTTCTTATGGGTCAGAGGCAGATGGAGCAGAGAGAGCATGAAGGTCTTTCTTATCTGAGACAGGCATGTTCTCAGACCACAGTGAGTTCCCAAAGCTCTGAAGTGTACTGAGCCCTAGGTTTACAACATTTTTCAAATATATTCCTATATGCATGTGTATATATTGTATGTTTGTATACACTTATACTTATCATTACTAAAATTTAATCTTTTCATTTAAAAGGCTGCATAGCTTTTTGGCATGATTGAGTTTCAGCGTCACGTCACTACTTGTACACAATGGGGCATATTAGAAAGTCAAATAAGCATTATCTGAACACAAACACTATGACAGCAATACTTTGGCATTCCATTTGATGACTGAGATGAGCAATAAGGGACCAACAAGAGGGTTGCTCATACTGAGGCTACATGGTCAGTCAGCAATGCTCCTGTGGGATAGCAAAGATTTCATCACGCCGTTGGAAGGAAGCACAATTTCATTTCTTTTCAGGCCACGGCAGATATATGAGCAATGGGAACCCCAGAAAGACAAACCTCAGCAAAGGACAGGCTTGGGTGGTGGTGGAGGATAAGGACAGATTGGGAAAGAGAAGATGGGATGGCAGAGATTTTGCAAATAAAAAGGGTTTGCAAATGAGAGTGTGTCAGGGTGATCCAAGAAGGATCTTCTGGGGCCAGCCTGGGACTGTGTACCACCTGGCAGAGAGGAAACAGAGCTGGCATCTCCACAGCAAGTCCATATTATGTTGCATTTGCTCAAAGTTTGGTCTGCTGAGCATCAACAGAGCCAGGTAGGAAGGCGGAGCTTCAGGCCCTATGCAGGCTGCCTTAAACAGGATTCCCAGATGACCTCCTGCTCATTGCAAACCAAGCAAGTGTGAGGGGAAAGGGCTGAGGGTTACAGTGAGGTGTGGCAGAGGTCAGAATGACTGGCCAGATGCAAATAAGGTTGGTTTTTTTGTTTGTTTGTTTTGTTTTTCTGCTTGGTTTTTATTCTGTTTTTGTTTTTGTTTTGGTAGGGACACGGGTAGTTCAGGCAAGTGGCAGGTTTTATTGATCTGTTTGTTCAGAGAATCTTAAAGGCATTATGCTCTAAAAGGACTCTGATGTTTTATATTAAACTAGACCTTTGTGTTTTGCCAATTGAACTCCTAGAAAAATAGGTATCTAAACACAGCTGTGGAGCCAATAAGGGTTTCTAAATATGGAGCGCCATGAGCAGTCAAAAATAAAATGGTGTGGTAGGTAAACGCATAAGAACTGAGGGCTGGTGCACACATGTTTTCTTACTCAAAGTTTTATTACACACACACACACACACACACACACACACACACACACACACACACACACACAAGAGATAGGATGGGGAAGGTGGGTGGGTCTCCCATGGCTGGAGGAGCAGGGCTAGGTACAAACAGCCAACTATCAAGGAAATGTATTCATCAAGTGCATGGGACATTGGACAGCATGGTCCCTTGTTCCCAGACTGCAATGCGAACTCTGTTCTGAGTGACGTATGCAGCACTAGTTCCCTTGATGCTCACTGAGAGCAGAGTTGAAGGAATCTGAATGACAATGGTTTGGGGCCCAAGAGCACTTAGGAATATTGTATTGGTTCAAATCCTGAGCCTGGCTCTTAGCTGACTCATCTTCTATAAAGACAGTGAGTTCCTTGGGTTTCAGAGTTCTCATCTGTAGGACAGGGACAGCCACTCTTCCACCAGTGGCTGTTTGTAAGAAAAACTGTGTCAAGTGCTCTGGTGTAATGGGCTTCCACACTCGTCACTGTATTATTATAATAATCATGGCTATTCTCTCTCTGGCTGGAGGTGAGATGCTAAATCTGGAGACATTAGGAATAAGGAACGCCTTTCCCAGTTTCTGAGACTCTAGTGAACTGGCGAGAGTGGCAGTCACCTTTGGGACTTGCCCTGTGCAGAGACAGCTGGTTTCATCCTGGGTAAAGCGGCTCTCCTGTTTACTCAGGGCACTAATAATAACCAGTCCCTGCATCTGTTCCACATGTCACCACCCTCTAGCTCATTCATACCACACTGTCCCATGCATGTCCCCTGTTCTTGTTCCCCCATCCCTGTAGTGGGTGTGGGGTTAGGAGCAGTGGACTTTGAACAGGTGGCTGGGAGGGTCAGCCAGAAGGCACCTGCCCTGGCTCCAGGGGTCACAGCAACTCCTGATGCTGTCTGAGACCCTGGGACTTTGTCAAACCACCACTCACCAGCCTTGACCAGCTGTGTAATCAGAGGAGAGGAGCATGTGCCCAGAGCTGCCCTCCCAGCGTTGCCTGGACTTGGAGGGTCAGTGAGTCCTGCTCTATTGCTCAGTCATGAATCTGCATAGACCCAAATGGGCTGCCAATCTTTCCAGAGTTCTTTGCTCTAGGGACCTGGACTGGCAGCTTTAGTAAGCTGGAGGTAGGAAAACAGCCACAAACAAACACCAACAATAAACATTACCTTTCCACCAGCAATGAGAAGAGACTTGATACCCTATGAGCATATACAGAGGGAGGTAATGCCTCTGAGGAACAGTCATAGGGGAGGGGAATAAGGGGAAAATGGGAGGGAGGGGAGAATGGGAGGATACAAGGGATGGAATAATCATAGAGATGTAACAAGAATAAATTAATTAAAAATAAATAAATATTAAAAAAAATTAAAAAAAATAAAAATAAAAAAATAAACATTACCTTTTTTCCTGAAGTGTGCTGATTATAATAGATTTACATGCACCTTTTAAAAAGTGTAAGATTTCTTGTAGTTCTTCCTTTATTATGAATTTGAGAACCATCTAATTTCCTGTCAGCAATAACATTAGGGGAAGAACAGTTCTTGGATGGAGGTGAATAGGAAGAAGAATGCAGTGAGGGCTGGTTTCCGAGAAGAGGGAGCAACTCTGAGTGGAGCCAGGAAGTCAGGAGCTTTGGAAAGAGAGCAAGAATCCTAAGGAGAAGAACAATACAAGTTGTAAACATCGAACCCCTACCCTGATCTAGCCAATGGACAGGACATTCTCCACCGTTACATAGAGAGTGGAGACTGACTCTGACATGAACTCTGGTCCCCATATTTGATGACCTCTCCTTGGTGGGGAGGCCTGGTGGCACGCAAAGAAAGAATAAGCAGGCTACGAAGATGAGACTTGATAGCCTATGACCATATAGTGGGGGAGGAGGTCCCCCTCAGTCATAAACATAGGGGAGGGGAATAGGGTGAAAGTGGGAGGGAGGGAGGAATGGGAGGATACAAGTGATGGGATAACAATTGAATTGTAATCTGAATAAATTAAATTAATAACAATAATGATAACAACAACAACAACAATAAAGAAAGTAGCAGAAGGCAGAGTGCTGGCCTTTAAGAGAAAATGCCAGTCTTGTTGAGCTGAACTGGCCCAGTGGTTGGAGGCAACACCTACTTACACAGCTGCAATGGAAGCTGCTCCTGGCACCGCCAGTGTAAACAGACAGTGCTTCCATGCAAAATAAACTCAAGGCACTTCACTGCAGATGCACAGACCACACCAAGGCAAGTAGAGCCCAGTTCCCGCTCATTCTCCCTCATGCCTACATGGCTCCAAAAGAGCCCTCTCAGCTCCAGTTAGAAAGCTGCCTACACTGTGTAAGCGGCCTTTTCCTACCTGAGGATGCCCCACCTCCTCTCTTGCCCCAGCTGTACCTCCAAGATCAGCGGAAGAGCCCTTTCCAGGGGCGATTGTATAATGTTGTTTCTCACGAGCAGTTGTGTTTGCTGTTGGATTTTTGTTTGTTAGCATCTACTCCCATTTAGGAATCAATTGCCGTTTACTTAAGAAAATAGAATGTTTTCTTTACATTAAAAGTTAATGCGTGCTGGTGTTTATAGGAAGTATGAAAAGCCAGAAGACAGAAAGTAAAGCCAAGACTATTCCAACCTTGATGTTTTCCTGCCAGTCACTGTTATAGTCATGCGTTTCTTCTTCATTTAGTTCTTTTGGGCACATAGAAATTATGTGAATTGATTTCTGTTAAGAGTACATTCGTATTTTAGTGATTATATGGAATGCTGGTTCAAAAATATAGAAAAAGAGGAACAACAAAATCCAATCTTCCATTATCACTGTTGTTAGGTTGGAGTTGATGGAGTTGACGTGAAAATGAGGGAAACTAAATCGACCTCAATAGAAACGGATTGCACTGTACTGCTGTCAGGGGCAAGCAACCTTCCCCTGGTCTGAAGGCTGTTCATGGCGGGACTAGAAAAGCCAAGAGTGGGGCTTTGGAGCAAGGGACTTTTCTGATCATGGGCACTTGGATAGGCACCTGGGATTATTCTGAGGTGGAAAGTTTAGCTTGGGTTTTGGCTTCTTTATCTGAAGGGCAGGTGTTTTTCTCAGAGGGGTGGGAGATTCCTTAGTTTAGGGTCCACTCCATCTTTCAACTGTATGATGCCCTTGTCTTTATTGATTTGAACTGGGGGTACTTGAAAGGTATAATAATATATTTTAGTCAACATGTGGCCTTACTTTAAAGTAGATTAGAAATAAGAGGCCCCAATAAGTCTGTCTCAGTTTTCAATTTTATCGTTATTATTTTTAATGTGTGATAATAAAAGTAGAGAGCATGCAGAGATAATTTCTCTAGGTATTTCGTTGTGCTCCTTTGTAGATTTTTAATCTACTTATGTGTGTCCAAGACTGTATTGTCAAGATCATATTGTGTGCATTTTAAAGTTCAGTTTCCTGGGAGATTTTAAGAGATCCTGGTGGTATATAACTGCATACAATTAAAGAAGCTGGGGAGATGGCTCAGCTGTGCAAACATGAGTACCTACGTTTAAGCCGAGCAATCATTTAAAAGCCAGACATAGCGTGTGTGCCTGTAATCCCAGCACTGGAGAGGAGAGGGATTTCTGGAGTTTGTTCATTAAAAAGCCTAGCTGAGTCGATGAACTCCAAATTCGGTGACATCCTGCCTCAAAAATGAAGTGGAAAGCACATGAAGACGACACTGGTACTGACCGCTGGCCTTCACATGCACACATATCCACATGCATACACAGAGAGGAGTCCTAAGGGGAGGGAGAGAGAGGGATAAATAAACATAGTTGTAGGTGATATCTACTCTTGCTCAGCTTATTAAAATTCTCCAAATAAAAGAACTTCTCAGAGTCAGTTTTAAAGAAGTAAAATATTATTATTCAAATTGTTTAGCTAGACATGCTCAGTAGCTAAGAGTGCCCGCTGCACTTGCAGAGAACCCCAGTTCTGTCCCTAGCACCTGTGGGAAAGATTAAGCTTTGTCACAGGTGGAAGCAGTCTTGGTGGGCTTGGGGCACCCCATGAATACCTTGTGATAGAATGAGAGGAGCCAGTCTGGGCCTGGAATTCAGGAAGCAGACCTGGGAACCCCACCTGGGCTATTGTTTTCCTAATGGACCCTCAACGGGAGAAGGAGACCGCCCTTCCCATGTGACTCAGGCAGGTGGGGAAGAGAAAAACAACAGATTGAGCCAGGGGTTTTTGGAGAGAGCGTGTGGAGAAAGCGAACAGGCTGGACTATCACGCGGGCCAGAGAGACACCTAAGGACTCATCCCGTGGAACGGATACCGGAAGGTTCACTCGTTTGTCCCTTTAACCTTTTTTCCTTCTTGTGTAAGCTAGTTGGGTTGTATAATAAAGTTTAATTGTTAAGAAACAGAGCCAACATCACCCACATCAGGTGGCTCACAACCTCCTATAGCCCCAGAGCGTCTGAAGCCCTCTGCTGGCCTCCACGGAAACCTGCATGGGCACATACAGCACATAAACATTTGTGGATTATAATGCATTATTGATTAATTGAGTCACTAATAAGGCATTGGTATCGCATTAAGGAGAAACATAAAAGCACTTCCCCTTGGAGTCCTTTAACCAAGAGCAAGTCCAGATTTGAATTCTCTGTTCAATGCTCCCTGTGTTTTCTGTCCTCTGTCTGTCTGTCTGTCTGTCTGTCTGTCTGTCTGTCTGTCTGTCTGTTGTATGAATCTGAATCTGTCTGAGTTAGTATCCTTCTCTGTCCCTTTGTGTCTATGTATGTCTGTGTCTTTCTTTCTATGGCGTCTCTGTGTGTGTCTGTCTGTGAGTGGTATGACTGTCTCTGTGTATCTCTGTGTCTGTCCCAAACAAAGGGCTTCACTCTATTTATTGAACAGCACAGAAAGCATTACATGGGAAGAAATGGGACCCTTTACTCCTTTATGTAGACCAATAGCAAAGGTTTTCTTTTTTTGGTCTTTTATGATAACATTCTTATTTATTTATTTATTTATTTATTACATATATATTGATATTATTCCACATATATAGAATAAACTACCTATAGCAAGAAGAACCATGACACAATCAGGAATTATATAAATGTTATATTCTTAGTGTTTTGGCTAATTATGTTTGACAGCCTTGAAGAAAATATCTACCCTATCTTGGTGCGTCTAAAATTTAGAGTGTAAATCAATCGCTATTGCCAGGTGTGGTGGCGCATGCCTTTAGTCCCAACACTCAGGAGGCAGGGGCAGGCGGATCACTGCAAGTTCGAAGCCAGCCTGGTCTACAAAGCAAGTCCAGGATAGCCAAGGCTACACAAAGAAATCCTGTCTCGGAAAAAAAAAAAAATCAATTTCCATCATCTCTTGTCATTATCAACTTAAAATATCTATCTAGACCTAAAAGCGTCTTAATCCCTAAATAACTAAGCTTCATTGAAAAACTAAGCTACCTGGTCTTCAACTCCATTAGAGACTTGAGAAGGAATAAACTTGATTACCTGAGTATGCTGAGAGAGCAGGTTAGTAGCTTTCCAAATGAGAAGATGACGGAGACAGTTTTCACCTGAATAGTCACCCAAAAACTATTATGTTGGAGCATCTTCTTCAACTTTCTGGCTCAATATATCTGACAGACATATTTGTGAGGCAGGAATTATTGAGGACTTGCTTACCCTGTCTTGGCAGAGTTTGGCCATTGACTCTGCCTGCATCCAAGCAATTACAGAGTTTTAAAGGGGATTAAATCACTGCCTCCAATGGATCCCAACTGACCCAGAGAACAAACATTATAGTTTTTTTTAACCAATATCCATAAATAGGTGCTTTCAACCTTTATGATAGATTTTAGGAAGTGGCTTTCGAACTCTGTATTTGCTGCTTTTAGAAAAAGACATATGTGTATTATCTAGGCCAGGGGCATGGAATTGTACATAATTTAAGATCACAGCTATGTGTTAACTTAGGTTGTAAAGATTGATTATGTGGGAAATCTGAGGCAAGTGAGGATGACTGTTACATTGTTGTCTTAAGGGCAGGTTAAACAAACAGTCTGAGACACAGTAGGATATCAGACTTAAGTCTTAGGTGACTTCAAAGTGTTTTGGTAACTTTGCCTGTAAGGTCCAGCAAAAGTTCTGGTCTCTTATTTTTAGAATATCGTGGGAGATATTTTTAGAGTATTGCATCGCCATACAAACATATACATAAATAAAAGTTGAAGGAGAAATAAACCTGTTTTTTAGGATTCCAAGTGTGGGATAGGAACGGTCTCATGAGAGAACAGGTGAGGTTAATTCACTAGAAGAGCAACCACCTTGTGCAGGAGCTTGATTGTTGCCAGCTGAAAAGATCCCGTGAATAGACTCTGGGAGAAGATATATAAATGAGCTCAGAACTGGAGGTGGGGCTTTTTGGAGACTTGGGATAGATTTGGCTGTTCATCGCTGCACTTGGAGACGCTCTTAGAGAAAACCGCTCGAGGGAAGGCTTCAGGGCTCCAGCTCCTGCTGAGGTTCTGGGTTCTGGTTACTCCAGGTTCCAGCAGAAGAAATCCTGTGGCTCATGCCCGGAGAATCATTCCTCGGAACTGATATCCTTCCGGTTTTGTTATTGTGTCCATTAATCCTCATTTTCTATTGATTTGGTTAGTTGGGTTATAAGTAATGTATGCTTGGTCACTAAGTTGTTAATAAAATATATTGGTTAAGAAAATTGAGCCTACAAAAAG
The DNA here is from genome assembly GCA_907169655.1 of Acomys percivali. Taxonomy (NCBI): domain Eukaryota; kingdom Metazoa; phylum Chordata; class Mammalia; order Rodentia; family Muridae; genus Acomys; species Acomys percivali. The sequence goes on from OU015744.1 coordinate 145,207,277, forward strand.
TAAATTAATCACTCAGCTACAAATGCTCTATGTAGCTTCTCTTTTAAAGGAAAAATATGTTTATGATGTATTTCCAACATAATGCTCCAAGAAAGCAAACTCTTAACCATTGTTACCAAGTTCTGGGAGGGCAACAGCTGTCACTGTTTTACAGTCGTCCTGTAAGACAAGAACCTCCATCTCATTGGTTGGATGCAAATTATGGTTCAGGAAACATGAGATGAACTAGTAAAATGATCTTTGAGAGTATGGTCTCAAGGAGCATGTGCACCTCACTCAGACTAGTCAACTGAACTGACCCCAGGCCAGACTTTATTCTGAGACCACAGCTTACATGTGGAAACATGCAATTCAACTGGATTCCTGAAGGAGAGATGCAAATTCGGCTGTTTAGGTATCATGACAAGATAATGTTCAGTAAAGGCATATATTTTTTAAATATGTTTGACTCATAGTTAAGTCATCAATACAGAGGAATATGTAAAGAGATTCGCTGTGATGGATTGACTTGCATGACCATGGAGGTTAGCAGCCTCCCCAAATCTCTCCCCAGCTAGCAAAGTAGGTGGTACAGTTCCACTCAAGATCTGAAGGGCTGAGGCGCAGGGCAGTGGATGCTGCATGCCTTGCTCTACAGGGCTGATGGTCAGGAAAAAGACACCAGTGGTAGGAGACAGCTGCTCCTGCTTAAGAGGAGGGCATTATCTCTTTGTTTTTTGCAGACCTCTGATGGGTCAGGTGGTGCCAACCTGCACAGGTGAGACCAGCTCAGCATCTTTATTCCATATGCAGACTCAAGAGCCCATTTCTTCAGAAGGCTGTACACAGAGACACCTAGGTATGTTCTACTGGCTATCTTGAGCCCTGTCAAACTAATGTCTACAATGAATTATCACAGGATGACTTGCCCCATCTTTGTTGCTACCTTATGAGGCTAAGGGGAAAAAAAGCTCATGGAGTGAGTCTAAATAAATTTGTCTCACTCAAACTTAAAGAAGAATAGGGATAGATCCTGATTACCAGGCTCCTTAGAAATATTTCAAGGTATAAGACATGGCAAATGGGCCTCTGTGGCAGGATTATTTTGTTGGCAGCCTCTGCCCACAGTTCTGAGTGCTTGCCCACTGCAATGGACTTCCCCCGAGACGTGGCAAATTGAAGTACAACTGAGGTGGACATTCTTAGAAAATCCCACTATGAGGGACTCTAATGCCCCATACGTGGTCTTCCCTTCTAGGCCTCTCTCTTTTCCGACTTTTGGAAGTTACTAAAGTCCACCATTGACTGCCTCAGCCATTCCCCACCCTCGCTATTATAATAAATACCCATGACTGAGCTGTTTATGAACCATGTATGTGTCAGATCCAAAGAAAACTCCATTTCCCCAAACTCTCGTGTTAGACAAAATCCAGAGTTCCTCAGGAACTTGTGAAGCGTGGTCCCCTCAACCAAAAGGAGCCATTTCCCTTATCACTGGCAGAAGGGCCAAATGGCTACTGGCTATAGTGCCTATTAGCTTACCAAAATGCGTGCTGGTTTCCAGGATCTCTTGGCATCAAAAGTACCTGTTGCACATTTCATAGCCCATGCTGGCATCCTGGATTTTCTCACCTCCTCCCTTCCCTCCCTTCCTAAACAGTTTCAGACCATGGGAACCCCTCTCTGCTCTCCTGTGTGCGCTCTCTCTCTCTCTCTCTCTCTCTCTCTCTCTCTCTCTCTCTCTCTCTCTCTCTCTCTCTCCCTCTCTCTCCCTCCCTCCCTCCCTCCCTCCCCCCTCTCCCCCCCATTCTGCTGTTCATGTTCACTCTACTACACCTATTCCCTCTGCTCTGGACTCTTCCAGATGCCTCCGGCTATTCTCTCTCTCATACCTACAACTAAATCTTCCCCTCAACCATACCATGAAGTGGTCATTTCATCAATGTATACAATATACTCATTGACTTACTGCTGCAAAGCTGAGGAGCCCAAGACTGAGTTGCCCAGCATCTGACAAGAATCTTTCTGCTGCATCACTACACAGTGAAGAGTGAGAGGGCGGGAAATGTGGGGGTAAGTTCTCCACTCATGAATCCCTGACTATATTCATGAAGGCCTCACCCTGTTTCCCGAACCCACTTGCTTCTGGTCATAGATCTCTGTCTAAGCATTGACCAGATACACCTCTGCCTAGGTTCATTAAGTGTTCTTAGAGGCTCTGCTGCATGATGAAGTGACCCCATCACTCAGACTGAACTATGAAGGGCACAACACATGAGCTGTCCCTATAACACCAATGATAACTCAGCTATGAGTTTGATCTCTGCACATGACCATGAGACAAGATCACATCCTAAATAAAATATGTACACATGATATCCACCAGACCCAGTGGTTCTCATATACACAGTGGCCTATTGAATCTATATTTAAACCTAACATGGCTGGCCATAAAACCACAACAATGGGTTATAACACCACATGGGAAAAAAATATCTGTATAAGAAATCAATGTCTCTTTTCACAGTGCCAAGAAAGGCTGCAAACACATGAAAAATGCCCAATGTTATTGTGGCTCAGCAGAGAGGCAAGCTGGGGTGATGGGTAAGTGACCCCCAAAGCTCAGGAAGACTGGTAGTCAGATGTCTCCAATTTGGCTAACTCAATTTCTTTTTGGACTAGGTTGCCTGGCTCCAACTCCACATAGGCTGTCACATGCTGGGTACCTGTGTATTTTAACAGATTCCAAATTGTCTGGCACCTACAGTGCAATAGTTATTCCATATTTAGGAGGCTGTTCTCATATTTGCATTGTAAAAAGAAGGAAACAGAAAGAGGTCCAGTCCAATCCAGCCTCCTCTCCTGCTATGAGTATGCTGTGTGCCCAGGAGCATAGCCCTTCTTCATGGGTGGAGAGAAAACAGGGAATGGCATGGGAACATCCCACTTTTCCTTGCTGGTCATGTCAGCTTAGCCCAAGCAAGCCTGTCCCCAGGCTCATATGGTGTGGTTAGTTGTTCTTTGGTGTCTGTTGGAGGACTTGCCCCAGGAATCCCACGGGTTCCCAAATCTGTGGATGCTCCATTGCTTTATGTAAGATGTGCGTAGTGTTGTATATAAACTAGAACCCTCACTTTTATATTTTAAATGCCCTCTAGATTGCTTATATTAAACGCAATGGAAAGGTTACTGTGACAAATAATAAAGTTTAATTGTTAAGAAACAGAGCCAACAGGTTACATAAACAGTTGTTTACAGACTTACTATATATAGGAAAAGAAAAGTCTGTACATGTTTCTTACAGATGAACACTATGCCCTACACATCATTTTCAGCCCATTTTTGATTGAATCTATGAGTGTGGAACACAGAGGGATGTTTCTGCCTTCATTCACTTGACCTCTTATACACTGAAGACCTCATTTTCTTTTATCCACCTTCAAGTTTTCCATGCCTAAACCCCAGAACCCAGCAGAGCTGTGTACTTTACATATGCTGCTCTCTCTTCAGAAGAGACTGCTGATCTTTGGTGATGTAGCACACAGAGACATAACCCAATAACCACTGTTGGAAGTCCTCCTGGTCTCCTCATGACTCGTGGGCATTTATGCTTCTGAGGATACCCTGTTTCTTCTGGGGCACCCCCTCTTATGTTTGTGTACATACAGTTACAGCATCAAAGGGAATTTTAAAGATTGTGCATCAGGGTGAGAGGGTGAGAATGGTCCTCTCCTCATTCCCAAAGGCAATATGTACCTAGTACACATCAGCTTATTGTCCTTAAGCCTGTACCTCCAGCTTCTCTAATGGAGGAGGGACCTCGTTCAGTTGGCTGGCTCAGCTGCTTCGTACATGAAGTACAGGGAAACAAAGGCATGGTTCTAAATATGTCATCACTGTTATCTTCAGTGACTTGGGAATCATGTTCTAGAAATTTTTTCTTTTTCTTTCTTCTTCTTCTTCTTCTTCTTCTTCTTCTTCTTCTTCTTCTTCTT
>OU015744.1:145211260-145222080 GCA_907169655.1 Acomys percivali
TTCTTCTTCTTCTTCTTCTTCTTCTTCTTCTTCTTCTTCTTCTTCTTCTTCTTCTTCTTCTTCTTTTTCTATACTATGAGTTAGCTTTTGTCTACATCTTCAGAGGCATTTTAACTAGGTGACAACAAAGTCCTTGTCAGAGGGTGTCATAGCAGTACCAAGAATGATGAAGATGTCCCATTTCTACCATTCACAGAGACATATCTTGTTTCTAAGACACTTTTTGGAAACTTCTTGGGAAGGGTAGACTGCTTCTATGAATCCCTCACACCACGGAGGCATTCAATACACTTGCAGTGATCTTTTGATTGGCTTTTCATTGGCTATTCTCTGGTGTAGATGTTTCCCCCTCAAAGATAAGTAAGGCAAAATTTCAACCTAACATAAAAAAGGGAATTTTTAAAAATTTTTTCTTTTTAATTTTATTTAAGAGCTATAAAACAAAACATAGTTTTCCTTACTTTATTGAAGCATATTTTTTCAAGCCAAGGAGGAAATCTTTTTTTTTTTTTTTTTTTTGGAAATCTTATTTTTATGAAAGCGAAGTCACAAGATGGCTCCAGGTGCTCTCTTCAGTGATGCTTCTTATCATCATTCTGGGAAGTCAGGAAATATTCAGCCCCTACAGCTACCACAAATGCAGCTAACCCCCACTTGAATCCTTTAAATAATACATTCATGAAGGTGATATTGTGTGCAAAGCCGCCCATGTACCGCCAAGCCTCATTGGCGAGCCCATGGATCCCTCAGTCCTCATGCGGCAAGCCTCTTCTGCACCGTTTCTAATGGTGTCCCTTAGGTTTTCCACTGTCTGTAATCTGGCAGTTCCAGTTTACCATAAGCATGTCCATGTTCGTGCCCATGTCCAGGGGCCATGTCTGACGGCAATCTGACCTCTCAGGACAGCCAATATTCAACCTTCTAGCTGAGCCAACCGGAAACGGACGTTGTCAAAAAAGGGAATTTTAAAGGCAGAATTCAGAAGTGGATAAACCGACAGTTCCTGTCCCAACCTTCAATTACATTTCCTCTAGCCAAACATCAAAAACATTTACCAGCAAAATATGGGTTTCCTTGTTTGTTTCCTGTATATATTTTAATTTTGACTTGTTTTAAATTCTACATCAATGTTATATTCACTTGATTCATAAAAGTATTAGTGTAATGCATTTCCATTATTTCCCTACCAGCTATGCAATGCCACAGTTTGGAGCACTCCTGCTGCAGAAGCATCTGGAATGCCTGTGCTTTAACTAGTGAAAAAGGCTTTTACAGGAAAGCCAGATTAGCAGGTTATGACGCATGGATGTTGTGTAGGACTGCGTTCTGTTTAGCCAGCTCATTTAAACTTTTTCAACTTTGAGAGAGCTAGCTTAACTTGCATCCTTCAATCAGAAGTAGATCTCTGTGAAATTCTGCGTCAGTGCTGGCTGTTCCTGGGCTGTCAGAGAAGTAGACGTGTTGTGTTCTAAAAATAAATATAATAAGTTTCCTTATTAAAAAATGGCAGAACAGATTTTACACAACTGTTCCACCAAACTGATCACATGTCACTGGGTTTGGAAAGTTTTCCACCCATAATAAAATCATGGAAACTTTAGGGTACAAAACAAGGGCTGCAATGGAAAACACTTCCTTTTCTCCCTTGTGGGAAGAGAGATAACAGTGCTGTGCTCTGGCCAAGATGGGAGAGAATGGCTAAAGCACTTCTGGAGTTCACACGGGATCAAAACCAGGCAAAATCTCCACAAAAGACAATTAGCTTGCAAAGCTTTCCTTGGCAAGCCTCCAGGTATGTCAAGAAGGACTTCTGCCCATTAGCAGCCAGACTCCCACTATTATTATTTAAACTAGTGTTTTCTAAAGAGCAGGCCAGAAATTGCTAGCTCTTAGGGTTCTATTTGAGCAAGGATGCAGGGTCATGGAAAAGTTCAGCAATCACAGATTTAAGGGCTAGCTTATTGCATTACCGATGCTGTGCAGCCTCCGAGGCTGAGCGGTTACACAATGCAGTTTGGAGCTCTGCTTTCCAGTGACATTGTAAGCAGGCATACTGAATGTCTTCTCTTTATAAAACACTGAGAAATCTTGGCTGAGTACATAATTTTTATATGCACAGTTTGCAAAAAGTATGGGAATCATTTGGGGGAGCAGAGAGAAGAAATACCACAATAAGTCACTGACGGCATTGTACCAAACTGAAAGCATTTCCAGTCACAGAGAGCCAGCACCTTGAGTGTCAGCAGACATTTGAAGGACAGACTTTGGACTGTGACCTCTTGGAAGGTATGATTTCAATGAAAGCAAGCCTCTTGGCCTCCTGGGTTCTTGAATGGGTGAGACAGCTGTTACCCTCCTGTCTGGGAAGTCTACTGCCTCTTGTATTCATGATGGGTTAGTGTGCCAGTAAGCACCAAATTAAAAAAAGAAAAACACACGGAATCCTAGCTAACCCATTGTCTTAGTTAGAGTTCTATTGCTGTGAAGAAAAACCATGGCCATGGCAACTCTTATAAAAGAAAACATTGAATTGGGGGCTGGCTTACAGTTTCAGAGGTTTCGTCCATTATCATCATGGCGGGAAGCATGGCAACGTGCAGGCAGGTATGGTGCTAGAGAAGGAGCTAAGAGTTCTCCATCTTGATCCCCAGGTAGCAGAAGGAGACTGTGTGTCACACTGGGCAGAATTGGAGAGCAGGAGATCTCAAAGCCCACCTCCACAGTGACACACTTCTTCCAACAAGGCCACACCTCCTAATGGTACCACTCCATATGGGCCAAGCAAGCAAACACACGAGTCTATAGGGCCCATACCTATTCTACTGCCCCCCCAAAAAAACTTAATCACCAATTGAGAGCAATCCAAACTGAACTGGTGTCCCTGTATTTTCATTCAGTAACTATGGCAACCCCAGGTGGATGAAGATGTGGGAAAGAATGTGAGATGAAAATGAAGGAAGGAGATGATGACTCATGATACTTGACCTCTAAGTCAAGAATCCAGTGACATAGAAGGGGCTAGTCATACTAGCAGGCTCCTGCCTGACCTTTAACCTCTATAGATTAGCTGTGTAGCGTATGAGCTATATCACAGGGCATCAGCCGTAGGAATTCCTGCTGTGTGGTTATGGCAGCAGGGCAGTAGGGTGGGCTGGAGAGCAAAGACAACGCAGATCTGTATCCACTGCCAGAGGACGTTGCTGTCTGACCTGGTCAAAGGGCTTGTTCTGAAGGAGATCCAAGTGTTGTAAGCTGGATAAGTTACTGGGTGTGGTTTTCTGTGTTTAAGAACTCTGAAACCAGGATGTACTCTAATAGCATCACTTATTAGTGCCTCTGTGGTCAAGATATGGCTCTGGTGTGGCCCTCATAGGGTCATGTGCTGGCTGCTTTATCTCCAGTGTGAAGGTACTAAAAAACAGTAGGACCTTTAAAAGGTAGGGCCTAATGGAATGTAATTAGAGCGTTAGGGGACGTATCTTGGGAAAGGGCAAATGTTAGTCTTTCAGAGTGAGTTATTCCCCATTAAGTGGTAGGCTATAACAGAGCAAACCTGCCCTGAGAAGCTGTTTCTCTCCCTCTTGAATGCGTTCGTGCCAAGATGCCATCCCACCTTCCCTCCCTCCATTCCACCTGCCCTCCCTTTCTCCTCCCTTCTCTTTCTCCCTCTCACTGTTCACAACATTCCTGGGTGGTGTCACTCCACCTGCCAGGCATGCCACACTGATGATGTAGAGAGAGGCTGACCAACCCCCAAATCATAGAGCTGAAAACTGGAGGAGAGCCTGGACCTAGCCCACCTTCAGTTTATTCTATTTCATTCTGTTTTCTTGTCCTGCAGACTGAACCTGGCCATTGCATGTACACTAGCACATGCTTCTCCGTGCACATCTCCAGCACCTCCCATCACATCACAAATGATCTTTATTTAAACACTGGATCCACCAGCTTAGTGTGTCCCAGCATCCAGAGGAGCACAGAACCTCACAGGCTTTTGCTTTGTGGATGCCTTTTCAAGAACTGCAGCAGCAACCATCAAATCATTTAGCTGCCTGCTTAGCCCTGTTGCTTCCCTGGCAACCCCAAGAGCCTGTTCCCATTGAGCCTTCCTAATTCTGGTTCCTGCTTCCTCTTGGCCAGTGTATAGGCAAGAGGCCAGTGATGGCCCACTGAGATTTTCTTGAATTTCCTTTTAAAAAAAATAACATTTTGTTAATTCCTTGAGCATTTCATACACTATATTTTGGTCATATTCATCTCCCCAACACATCCCAGATCCACGTTACTCCCGCCATTTCTGTTTTTCATTTTTAAGTCTATCAAGTCCAATGTGATGTTAAGGTGTGAGACCTGCCTTGGAGTATGGGCCACCTCCTTGGGATTACATCCTTAAAGGAAACCAACACAGAGGACCGTCACATTTTGTGCTTTCTTCTGTAGAGGACAGTATGGTTTACCCCTTGAGGAGGATTTCTAGGAATGCAGAGACTCACATTATGGAAAGCATCTTCTAGGCTTAGGAGCTATCCCCCCAGCCCTCAGGGAAAAGACCGTGACAGGAAGGAGATGTTTTGGGGAGATATGGAGGAGGGGTTAGAGGAAGACATGGGGGTGTATGGGATCATATTATATATACATCTATGAAAATCTCAAAAACAAAAAAGTATAGAAAAGAAAAGAAATTGGAAAACCTAGGAACTCTAGGCAAGGATAGACGTTGTCAGGCACTTGCTTCGTTTATGGCAAGTGATGGATCCTAACCCGTGATCTGTTAGCTACAGTGTTTCCTTGTGGGGATGGTGGCTATGATGGTTTGACCTGAAATGACAGATGACAAAGCAAGCTGGAGCTAAGCTTGCCAACATTCTTTGTCTAGGTGACTTGCTCTCTTTCTTCATGGATGGTTTCAAACTCACATTTCTTGGTAAGGAGGTAAAACACATATATGGTCATCTTGAGACACTGATAAAGCACTTGTTATATCATGAAGAGTTTGGTGCTTAGGAAGACATAGCTTTATCTGCAATGCCAAGGCCCCACCGCGTCTCTCCCTCACAGGATGGTACCCTTGCAAAAATGGCATGATATTAGAGCAAACACTTGTTTTTGTTATGTTTCTATTCCTATGATAAACACCATGGTCAAAAGTAAGCTGGGAGTAAAGAATTTATTTCACCTTGTAGTTCATTATGAAACAAAGTCAGAGCAGGAACTCAAGGGGGAACCTGGACACAGGAACTGAGGCAGAGACCAGGTAGGGGTGCTGCTTCATGGCTTGCTTCCCATAGCTTGCTCAACCTGCTTTCTTATACCACCCAAGGCCACATACCCAGCATTGCACCACCCACAGTGGGATGGACCATCCCATATAAATAATTAACCAATAAAAATGTGCTATAGGCTTGCCTAGAGGCCAATCTGGTGAAGGTAGTATCTCAATTAAGGTTTCTTCTTCCCAGATGACCCTAGCTTGTGACAAGTTGACAAAAAAAATGTAACCAGTCAATACTTAGTGTCTCTGCCAGTTTAGAACCTGTCCCTCCTGTTATAGAACGCACCTTCGTTTTGGAGACCTATTCTATTGAATATGGCACTGCTGTAATATTATTATGGTGCCAAAGGGAAGTCATATGGGGCAAATACAGCTTTTTATCACACATTTAAATCTTGGGATTAAGGTCATGTGGTCTCAAAGTGTTGGGAGTTAGCATCTTTATGACAGCATTTCCTGCAAGGAGATTCTGTTGACAGCAACTGTTGACTTTCCTGAGGCCACTATCTTTCATTGGCAGCTGTGACACATTTCATATGTTTTCAATAATTTATTTTCTGAACTTAAGCCAGAGTTGGTTTTTGTGGCTTGGGACCAAAGAACCCTGAGATGTAAATGTTTTAGGTGGATAGATTTTGTTATTGCTGGACCTTGGTGCAAGCCATTCTGTCCTATTGTCTGTTGTGGGATGGTGACATGAAAAGACTTCCCAGGGTCAGGGCTGCTGTGGCTTGAACTGGTGTGTGGGATGCACAACTGAAGAAGGCAGCCATCATTTGTAGGACCCTGATGATCCTTCTTTCAGCTATGTGAAGACTGGTGAGTTATATATACTGATCATTTTAGACCAATGGGTAGTTTGCTGTAATTGTTCAGTAATCATAAATCACAATCAAACGGTTTGATATTGGAAGAAAGCTGGAAAATAAGTTCTGGAGCTAGGACAGAAGATAACAAATCAATATAGTAGTCTCATCCTATCTGAGGTTTGCCTACTATGGTTACTAAGGTTTCATCACTTACAGTGACCTATAATTAGATGTTAACACACACACACACATACACCATAGAAAGAACACTAATATAACTTTTATTGTCACATTGTTGTTCTATTTATTTACTTGTCAATGTTGAATATTTACTAATTCATAAGTAAGTATTCATAACCATTCATATCTAGGGTATATGTATAAAGGAAGGCTGTAAGTATATGCCCTGTGGTGTATGGGATGCAGTTAGTTGCTGGCCCTCGAATGCGTCTTGGAATGTGTCTGTCATGAATAAGGAATTACAGTATGGCATTAGCGGTGGGGGGGGGGGGCAGGATGGGAGAAGAGTTTACAGCAGGCAAACATGTTCCATCCTAGGTGGGAGTCAGCAGACTTTCTAGAAGAGCTGATTTCTTTTCAGAGTTGTAGGACAGGGAGCTAACCAGGGGAGTTTCGACAATCCAGCTGGGACTGTGTGGGAGTGGAGCGAAATCAGCTCACATCTGCAGAGTCGCCAGACTTAGTAACGAAAAGCACACCACGGCCCTGTTAAATATGAATTTCTTATAAACGACAGAATCTGTATGTGCCAAGGCATATTTTTAGTGTAGGTATGTTCCACATACTGCACAACTCTGTAGGTTATTTGTTTCTTAGGAACAATTTGAGTTTCTCTGGCTATGCTGTATTTTGTCTGGCAAACATATGCTTGCACACTGGGAAGGTACACTGTGTTTCAGGGCACCCTGGGAAGGTACACTGTGTTTCAGGGCACGTCGGGAAGATACACTGTGTTTCAGGACAGCTGGAGAGGCAGGGGAGGAAGGAGGAGTGGGCTACATAAGAGTGGGAAGGTCAGGTCTGAGAAGGCTGCTGCTCTGGGAAAGGACTTGAGATTTATGCTAAAATGAGATGAGCCATTGGAGAGCTTTCACCACAGCTGTGTGGAGCCACAGACAGTCGTGACAACTGCGCTGCCAGGCACCATGAACAGAGAATCAGTTTCTATTGTTGTGTAGCTGGTATCATGTTGTAAGTTACCCCACACTCAGTACCTTAACTGATAAACACTTATTGCCTCTCCATTTCAGTAGGTCAGGAACCAAGAAGAAATGTATCTAGGTACTTCTTCCTTAGGGATTCTTAGGCAGCCATGGGAAACATGTTGAGCAGTTGTCACCGTCATTTACAGGCTAGATTGCTTTGAGAGTGGCTTGCCCCAAGGTTGGCATATCCACGGCAGGAGTGAGTGAGGTATTACTATGACAGACCTGACATGGTCTGGGGAATATTGTGGAAGGAACTTTGGGTGAGAAAATTCACTGAGTATTCAAAGCTTGGAGAGCGGTTCTTGGGGAGCTTGGAAGAAAATGGTGTTGAGAGGAGTGCAGACCATGGAGGCCTGGGTTATGATGTTCCAGAGGGGAGTTTGAGAGTTACTTAAAGACTATCAGATCCATTACATATTTGCTATTATGAGTTAAGATTCTATGGTTCTGGTCAGCTAGAGCTTAAGAGTCAGTCATAATTAACAAGAGACCAGCACCACTGGGGTGAAACCTTTCTGCTACTGGGACAATTGATGCTGGTTAGCCAGAGCTAAGAAGTAAGAGGTGATAAAGAAGAGACCAGCATCACGGAGATGAAATCTTCTGGGAAGTGTTTCCTGAGAGTCAGCATACAGAAGCCGTGTGTCAGAGGTGACGAAAGCTATCCCTCGCACTGGCAGCCTGAACCAGGTTGTGTTGGTTTTGAAGGCTTGAAGGGGTCCTGGACGGCCAACCGAGGCTTGGCACTGTGAGCGGCCAGGAGAGACCATTCCTGAAGGTATAGCTTCAGTGTCAGTTGAAGGGCCAGTATTAAATGGTTCATACTTGGCACCATGAAGAGAGCCCAGGAGAGGCTACTTATTGGTGACAGTGCAGCCCCGTTGCACCAGAAGACCTCAGCGTCTTGGAGATGCCAGCACTGTGGGATGACCTCTAAGGACAGTAGCTATGATGAAGCCTAGAAGACAAGCAGAGTGTGCCGCAGAGGGTGGGCCAGAGAAGTGATGTGAGCTTGTCAAAGGAAGCCACAAGGTCATGAATGGATCCTAGGTACTGAATGGTCCACACTGTTGGAGTTCGGTTTTTGCTCCGATCTGGTTTTGACTGTCCCCTGTTTATTCTTCCCTCTTGAAGTAAGAAAGCATTTAACTTAAATTTGACTTTACAGAAGCCCACAGGTGAGAAGCTTTACACCTTAAAAAAAAAAAAAAAAAAAAAAGAGAGATTTGGGGATTTTACAGAGACTTTGGGTTTAAAAAAAGACTGGATATTTTAAGAGGCAACTTTTAAAGTGTTTGAATTTGTAAGGCTGTGGGACTTTTTAGGTTTGGAAAATGTTTTATAGTGCTTTGCCTTTGATAGTTTGTGACCTTAGCGGTGAGCAAGAAAGGAAAGGTTATGTCGTAACAGCGAAGTGTCAAGTGGACAAGGAGTCAGTTGCTCTAGCTAGTTTTGTGTCAACTTGACACAAACTAGAGTCATCTGAGAGGAGGGAACCTTGCTTGAGAGCATGCCTGCACAAGATAGGGCTGTACGCAGGTCTGTGGATCATTTTATTCATTAGCGATTGATGGGGGAGGGACCAGCCTGTTGTGGTGATGTTACCTCTGGGCTGGGCTGGTGCTCTTGGGCTCTAAAGAAGAGCAGGTTGAGTAAGCCATGGGGAGCAAACCAGTAAGCAGCACCCCTCCATGGCCTCTTCATCAGCTCCTGCCTCCAGGTTCCTGCCCTGTTTGAGTTCCTGTCCTGACCTTCTTCAAGGATGAACAGTGCTGCGGAAGTGTAAGCCAAATAAACCTTTTTCTCTGCAAGTTGCTTGTGGCTATGGTGTTTCATCATAGCAATAGTGACACTAACTAAGATAAAGTGTAGTGGATTCCTGTTCACATGGAGAACTAAAGCTGTTCTTGGAAGAGCCACCTCCTTTAAGGGGCATACTCCAAGAATGGCTGTAGCCACCAGAGGGGACCCCAGAAGAAACTGTGTACACTGGGGTGTCTGGGTGCTGGGCTCCAGGGCTGAGCCTTCTAAGTTAAAAATGGAACATCTCTATGGTGAAATGAGAAATTGCTGTGCTTTCTGGGAGGGAGTGAAAATTACTCATGAAAGCAGAATCCATCTATATCATCTATCTATCTGTCTGTCTGTCTGTCTGTCTGTCTGTCTGTCTGTCTGTCTGTCATCAATCATTTATTTCCCTCTTCCATTGTCTAATCCTGAAGTTACTAGTTTAACCATACATATGTATTTTAGCAAGTGTTTTCCAGAGCTTATATGAAAACTAACCTGTAAGACTAGCGCCCTCTGCTGCCACTGTATGGAATAGATTTGTCTCACAATATCAAGGAAAACACCTTAAATGGCAATAATTTTAAAATCCATTAGAACAAGTAGCAGGCGTATCTCTACAAGTGTTTTCAAGATTTTTTTTTTCTCCCCGGCTAGGAATCCAGGTTTCTGCACTTAAACCAAGCCTTTCAATTTGGTTTTATTGGTTGAGTGGCAGCTACCTTGCAGATATAAGAGAGATGAGGGACACTGGCTAATTTAACGTGTAATGAGAACCAAGCCTTCCACACCCTTAATGAAGCAAACCCCTTGCTAGGGCACAAACCCATAGTTCAGAGGTTACTGCCAACGTTATTCTGCCAAATAGTAGTTCAGCATGTGGACAGGAGCAGATGGTTCCTAAGGAGTCCAGAGCATCCAGGAGAAACAGTTGACCATCACGTGTCAGGCTCTACTGTGCTGGCTACTCTTGGGAGATCAAGAAGGGGCTTCAAGGGCTCAATGATGATTTCACTGCAGCCACAACTCAAGGCAATAAAGGGAACAATCATTGGGCTTTGAATGGACAGGTGTCAGCTCCTACTTCCTTCCCACCCTGCCAGTGACCCACCTGGGTACACTAAGCACAGATATGAGGGCTGGCATACAGCTCAGTTGGTAGAGTGTTTTCCCAGCATGCATAAATCCCTGACTTTGAGCCTTGGCACTGCATGAGCTGGGCACAGTGACACAGGCTCGTAATCCCAACACCCAGGAGATGGAAATAGAAATCAAAAGTTCAGGGTCATCCTGCTCAACAAAAGGAGTTTGAAGCCAGCCTGAGATACAGGTCTCAAAAATAAAAAGGGCCAAACACAGACATGAGTAATGGCACTGTCCCAGGTGATACTCTAGAAACTTCCATTTGTCTTTGATTCCCACAAATTTAAAGAATCTGGCTCTGTTTTGAAGCTTGGTTCTCCCTCTTCTCAGACATATCATTCCTGGATCATTGTTCAACTCAGGACTTAAAAGCTCTCTCTCTCTCTCTCTCTTTCTCTCTCTCTCTCTCTCTCTCTCTCTCTCTCTCTCTCTCTCTCTCTCTCTGTGTGTGCATGGAAGCCAGAGGACAATCTTGGGTGGCATTCCTTTGGTACTGTCTGTTCTTTTTTCCTTTCCTTTCCCTTCCTTCCTTCCTTCCTTCCTTCCTTCCTTCCTTCCTTCCTTCCTTCCTTCCTTCCT
>OU015744.1:145239454-145251199 GCA_907169655.1 Acomys percivali
TGTGTGTGTGTGTGTGTGTGTGTGTGTGTGTGTGTGTGTGTGTGTGTGCATGCGTGCATGTGTGCGTGTGTGTGTGTGTTCATGTCACAAAACATATTTAGAAGTTACAGGACAATTACATGGCATCAATTTTCTTCTTCCATCTCTACATGCGTTGTGGGGTTGGCCTAAAAGGAAACCTCTCACACACTGAGATCTCCCTCAATCCCAGAATGTGGGAAATCATAAGGCTTCAGGTTAATTCCTCAAAATACAGGGCTATGTCCAGGAAGGCTGCAAACCAGGATTGTAGTTTCTATTGCGAGGCTGAGAGAACAGAGCACCCCGAACCGGGCAAGTTCTCCTGAGCACACCCCCTTTAGCGTTCTTCCCGGGGCTGTCTCAAACCCACAGAGGGAAGAAAGGCAGAGCTGGGGTATGCTTTTGGGCCTCTGCATTCTGTATTCCGTGTGCTCTATAACCTGAATTGGGGTCCACGGGTGGGCACAGGGAAGAAAGGCTGTTCCCACTTGAGTGGTGAACATTCCAGCCTCTTCTACTCATAAATTCCTTTCCCTAGGACTAGGGTTAAGGAAGAGAAGTGGGCTTGAGCATCTATGGCATAGGAAATAGAGGACAAAGATGGAAATAGACCAACTTCCTCCGAGCTCGCCACTTGGAGAATGCCTTTAATTCAGTTTAAGAGAATGAGGTACCAGTGTGCTGAGGCTGGAAGTCATGATTCTGAGGCAGTGTGTGACTGCTCAGGGCATCTCTCTGTTTCACCTCATGACGGTACGGCTTCAGATAACAGCCGTTTGTCACGAGAACATGCAGAGTCAACAGCGATTTTCAGTAACATTTTTACGGGATATGGCAGTCTGGCTTGGTGGCCTTGGGAGATGAGTGAGTCTCTCCAGATGTCAGCTCTTTTATCTGTTAGGTAGAGCCCAGCTATGAATATGGCTCAGAAGATGTACCTGACAGAGATCATCGTAACGATGAGAGATCGGCTCAGCGTCATCTCTCCTTCAAGCAGCCTCAGAGAGTATATTGGGCCATGAACACTTAAATTAAATTCTGCAGCTTGTTCATTTTACAGGTCAATTTATTGTTGTTTTTGAAGGGAACTTTGTAAAGCAGAGATGAGGAATTTAACAGCACAATGAAAACACTAACTCAAAAGGCTGGTTACTTGTCCAGAGGACCTGGGTTCAATGATCAGCACCCACATGTGGCTTAAAGCTGTCTGTAACCCCAGTTCTGGGGGGTCCAGTGCCCTCTTTTGGCCTCCATGAGCACTAGGCACCCATTTGATGCACAGATATACATGGTGGGAAAACACCCATACACATAAGAAAAACAAAACCAAAAACAAACAACAACAACAGCAACAACAAAAACCCTAAAACAAACAACCCTCCCAAACCAAATGACAACAAAACTCACCCAACTAGGTAAGAACTATAAAAAGTGCTGAGTCATCCAGAAGCTAAACTGCTAAAGAAAAGCTACCAGCTCATGGCGAAATCTCTAGCAAAGTCCACGTTGTACACGCTTGCTTTGTCGCTACCTCTGGAAAGGAACCGGGCTCTACACAAGAATGTGTCTCGAGCTATATCACTTTGATTTAGTCCATGCACTGTAAGTCCTTTCTTACCTGGCAAGGGACTGCATCCTGGGACTCAGGGGATGCCTGAAACAGTGGGAAGTAGTGAGCCTTCACACATAACCCCCCTCTGCAACCTACGTGTCACTCACTCTAAGTCTGGTTAGTCTATAATGCAGGCACAGGAAAAGGTTAACAACAATAATAAAAGAGAATGATCATAGCAATATATTGTAATAAACATTATATGAATGCCTTCTTCTCTCTCAAGAGCTACTTGAGCAAAGCATGGTGATAGTACAACGTCACCCTGTAGCCAAGATGGCTACAGACTGACAAAAGGCAGGTACTGTACCTCAAGGATAACTGGGGCCTTGGTGATGCAAGAGACCTAGGAAGTCTGGGACAAAGTCTCTCTGCCTTCTGCAGCTTGGTTGTTACAGGTCCAGAGCCTGCAGCTTCTGTAGCCACCTTCCGAGCAAGAGAAAGGGGAAGCAAAGGCAAGAGAGATGGTTCCTGTTAGGCCATGAAAGCCACCTCTTTCCCCAAACCTCATGTGTTAATTCCCTTTGAGTTAGGACCAAGATATCATTACCTATGCTCTCTGCCAGGGACCTGGGCCTCCTGCAATATGGTGCAGATTTAAAGAGACACTCTAGAAGCGATTGGGTCAATACCAAGCAAGGTTGCCACGTGAGTCCTTAGTGTCTACAGGTAGCTCGAGCACCAGCTTTTTTGTGCTAGGACACTCAGGGACAACTTCCTGCAAGACTGAAGTTCTGGGTTACCCAGAAGGAAGCATTGGAAGGCACAGACATCCGGCCAGGGAGAGGGTTGGCAGTTCAGGTTGAGCAGTGGCAGGGATGCAAAATGTGTAGGTGACCCACACTAAGGACAGCAACCCATAGACTGAGCACTCCGGGCTGGGGCAAAGATATAGCCAGTGAGGCGGGCAGAGGCGAGGATGGCTACAACTCTTGGGTGCAGCTAAAGAGCTTGGACTTTGCCTGTAGATACCGAGAAATATTGCTGCCTTGCGTGACCTGACAAGTCAGCATTAATGTGACAGATCCCTGTCTGCAGACAAGGAGTCGACAGAGTGGAGGTGAGGGCAGGCCAGTGCAGAGAGGATGCAATATTTACAGCACCCATGAACTTTGCTCTCCTCGGGGGTGGGGGTGGGGGTGGCGGGCTTTTCCTTGCAGGGCCAGCTTAGAGTAGCATAACCCTGTTAGCAAGAAGAATGGAGTTTCCACAGCGGAATTTGCTTTGTTTGGCTTGCTGAAGGAGATTAGGAGTTTTCTGTTTCTGCCCTCACCACACCCTCTGACTCAGCCCGTGTGCCATAGGCGTGTTCTGCTTCTCAGAGCACCACAATAATATGCATTTCTGCTTCTTCTGCAAACATCTCAATTGACGTTGTGCACTCCATTGATTTGAATTTATACTTTGTTTGTTTTAAACAGAGGCTCACTCATTATAGCCCAGGCTGGCCTGCAACTCGCAACATATCCCAGGATGGCTCCGAACTCATAGCAGTCTTCCTGTCTTAGTCCCTGAGTGCTAGAATCACAGGTGTAAGTTGCCATCAATGCTTTTTGTGTGTGTGTGTGTCATTGAAAAGAAGCTCGGGGAGACTGTCGCTTTTAAAAAGAGAGCAGAAGGGGCATTTGTGAGTTTGCCTTACAGATGTTAGGACATGTCAAGGCTATTTTCTGAGTGAGGAGTAGTGTGAGGTAAGTCCTGTTTGAGGGCCAGGAGACCCGAGATCTAGCCGAGCCCTTCCACTCACTCTCAGGCATCTTGACCCACATGCCTTGAACATCCTCCTTGACGTTGCTGGCCACGTGCTTTCTCACCCCACTCTATGTTCATCTATAACCTGGGCACAGTAAATCGCTCTTATGTAACTTTAAACATTGGTCTTAAGAGTGACTCTCAGGGAGTGAGGAGATGGGGGAAGACTTTGCTCTACAGATAACACCGAATGCTAAAGGCGCAAAGCTTATTTTGATTGTTCTGTTGGTTTTGTAGGACTGCGG
Organism: Acomys percivali; assembly: GCA_907169655.1. Taxonomy (NCBI): domain Eukaryota; kingdom Metazoa; phylum Chordata; class Mammalia; order Rodentia; family Muridae; genus Acomys; species Acomys percivali. Next base: position 145,243,085 of record OU015744.1, read on the forward strand.
CCAAGTTGAGCCTTATCAGACCCTTGTTCTTAAAAGGTACCATATCCCACTCCTAACAGAGACTTGTTGTGGTTTGTCAGTGAAAGATCCCCCACGGGATCATGTGTTTGAAGATATGGGCCATTGTGATCACATTGTCTTTGGTGGCATTATGGGATTCAGGAGGTGGGGCCTCATGTAAGCAGCTGTGGGGAAGGGAGGTTTAGGGTTTAGAGACAGGTCCCACTTCTGCTGGACCTATTCTCTCTCTCTCCCTCCCCCCATTTCTCTCTCTGCTTTCGGGTTCCCCAGCATGTGGGTGGTCCCAGCTTCAGACTCCCACTGCCATGAGCTCCACCCTGCTTTTCCTGCTGTGATGGACTACAGTACACCAATTCTCAAATCTCCAACTGAAACACACCCTTCCTCCTCTCACTTGCTTCTTGTCAGGCATCTTATCAGGGGGTAAGAGTGAGTGATACAGAGCCCCATCACTCAGTTTCTAAGATACACGCAGGCATGTACCTTAAGAAGGCTTGCCACAGGAAGGCATGCTCAGGAGAGGAAACTTAACCTCTTTTGAAACTTTGTTTCTTTGTGTCTGGAGATGAAAACACACACATGATGGATTTACCTTGAGGACTAAAAGATAGAAATTACGACATGTATATAACATATTCTTGACCCTCAGTTGGTATCTAGTAAGAGTTCAATACTGGGTAATTATGTTAGAAGAAAAACCCGCTAATTTTACAGATTTTATTCAGTCTCTGTTTCTTAATCATATAACTGAATCTAGCCATTTATGGATCCTGTAACCTCCACTCAAACTAAATAATCAAGAGTTTATCTGATCCATACATAACTGTGCAGTTGCCCTATAGTGTTTGCCTGGGTGTCTCCTAAGATAGATTTTCTGAATTCTGAAATTCACATGTATGAAGACAGGCATGTGTGCTCTTTCCTGGGTGTGTTTCATGTATCTGTGAGGGTTAATCCTAGTTATCAATGTTACATACCTGGGAAATGAGAACGTCAATGGAGGAATTGCCTCCAACACTCACTAGAGAAATCTTAAGAACCACAACCTGGTGGTACCCTATGACAAAGATGTAAATGACATACCATGGGGAGGTGGGGTGGAGCTAAGAAAAGAAGCACTCCAGAGCTCTTTCCAGTTTCCATGTTCCAGACATAACAGTAGCTAACTGCTTGGTCTAATTTCTGCAAGTAGTGTTTTTGCATGTTAACACTGAGAATAATCTATTTTCAAAATGGGATCATAGAAACATATCATTTAATATATATTAAATATGATGAGAAATAACATTATTTGTCCTTGGACTATCATAGCAGCTCCATTATACCGCTCTATGGAATTGTTCCTGCATGCTATGTGACTCCACACTCGGCCAAGAAGAGCCAGCGTAACAGATTTTTGGCCAGTGAGAGTTCGTGCTTGTTATGGGAAGCCCTGTAGTTCTATGAGAACTGTTGCAATCCCTGTTGTTTTTCTCTTTCCACTGTTTGATTTGAACTTGGGCAAAATGTGTAAGCTTGTGTTGACTAGTAAAGGGCTTGCAGGTGAAAGCCCCACACTTGGTCCATAGAAGTAGAAGAAAGTCATGTTGGAAGTGTAGGTGAATGCGCAGTGGCAGCTCACGGTGCTCAGATGAAGATGGCAAAGGGAAGAGGCTCAGGAGGGACCTGGCAGGGCAGCTTAGTGATGCAGATCCTGCTTTGTCGTCATGAAGGGTTGCATAAACTGCACACCAGCCTCGAAGAAGCGACTGCAATTAAGATGCTGCAGCTGGGACTGTGCCACTGTTTCATGGCATATAGATCAAGGGGACAAGAAAGTGCCATCCCGGAACCTAAGGAACATGGCCCCCAGCCAATGGTCCCGTGTGACAAGTGTAAACTTTGGATTCAGCTGGAGCTCCTCTTCCCCAGATAATCTGCCACCCACCAACTAATGGGATGTGTGTAGAGCACAAAGTATTAAAATTGTCTATGTTTAACTTCATAGTGCATCAATATGTTCCAGAAAACTTTATATACACACACACACACACACACACACACACACACCCTACATTTCTCTTTCTAAACATTCCACAATGTTCCTTTGTATTAACTTATCATGATTTTTCAAATCACCTATTGATCGACAGGCACCTTCATTGTTTCCGGTTTTCTATGTCACAAACAATAGCGCACTTGTTATCCTCCCTTAAAGGCATAATATTCATTTTTCATTTATGTGGTTTTTGTTCCTTTATTTTTCTATGTCTCCAATAGCATTGAGGGACAATCAAAAGGTTTTAGACGTAGCGTCTTGCCTTGCTTCACTATTAATTCTTTCATCTTCATAAATTCACATGTTTTTTATAACGATAGGACATTTGTCTTCCTTCTCTCTGACTTTCTGTCTCATCCATCTGTGCATATTTCTAATAAATATAACAGTGATTGGAAATAGCATGTATCTAATACATTTTCTTAAACTTTCAAAGAGTTTGTTATTTCCAAAGGGTTTTAAAGGATGGAAACATTCACTTTTAGCTAATCTTTTGGACTATTTTGCTTTTTAAAACACATTAAAAAAAAATCCCGGAAGAAAATGCACAAAGATATCCACAGGTGATGAACATACAGAACACCTTTCAGTTTCTTCTTCAGCTAATGTTTTTCAAAGCCCTGACAGCGCATATTTGCCCATGTGATCACAGACAACAGGAGAAGCATGGTTTTGAAGCTGTGGCCGACCTTTGCATTTGCAGGCCTCTCTTCTGACTGCAAGTGATTGATGGCTCAGAGGGCCACTCACCGGTAAGAACAAAGGCAGCTCTGCAGTCTTGGTTTGAGGTTGTGGGGTTGACGTGCCCGTGGGGGGTTTTGTTTCTGTGGAAGACTTTAGTTATGTGCATGATTTATTATAATTTGATATTCACAAATAACACAGACTGCGTCTGGAGTAGCCCAAGCGTCCACACATTCTAGCCATGTCTATGCAAGCACACAGTGCCTCACCTTCTAGCTGTGTCTATGCAAGCACACAGTGCCTTGGTCCCCACTGCAGTTTCCCCCACGTGCTTCTGGATATTTGCTTGGCTACTCTGACTTCCTAGTTAAGCTTGCCCTTTGGCCAATTTGCCATCACCCTACAAAATGAAGACCTTTCTTTCCTATCCTTTTCAGAGGCCAGCCTGGTCTACAGAGCAAGTTCCAGGACAGCCAGGGCTACACAAAGAAACCCTGCCTCAAAAAGCAAAAACAAACAAAAAGAATCTTGCAGTTGCCTCCTTAATACAAGGAGGAGAAACAGCAGACAGTCCTTAGTATGGTGAGAGGTCTTTCTCCTACCACTGTCAGCTACACACCTTCAGGCCTATGGAGAAGCTGCCATCACATACTGCTTGCACTGAAATATTCCAAACATAGCTACAGAGGCACAGAGGCTAGAATTCTACAGTGGACATTAAACATCACACTGTCTTAAGATGATGATTTTTTTCTAGTTTTTCAATATGGGATTTCTCTGTGTAAACCAGGCTGGCCTTGAACTCACAGAAATCTGACTGCCTCCTGAGTGTTGGGACTAAAGATGTGCACCACCACGTCTGTCCACGATGATGTAAGTTTTAATTTGTATTTTTTGCTTTTAAATTATGTATTTCTTTTGGCTGGAATTTGAACTTCTGTTTGTGATAGTGTATATTACCATGAGCCGTGGTTAACATTTTTATTATTATATTGGTATAGCAACTGGAGATGTGCTCTTTGGAGCGGGATGCCTGTGTGATGGGCCCCTCCCATCTGTCCATGCAAATTACTCCATTGTTGTCATTCTATGAATAGTGTGTGAGTAAGAAGGCTGGACGAGCAGGGAAATCTTCCATGAAGTTTGGTGAGTTTGAGAATCGATAAACTCACACCAGGGAAGGCCTGCCAAGAGTGTGAGTTCAGAGATTCTAGAAGCTTCTAAAGACGTCATCCTCTAGATACCTCTGGATAGAGAGTAAGAGCAGTGGCCACAGTCATGCCACAGGTGCTCCATGACAGTGGGTGATTCAGGGAGGGACTGAGCCAGCACCCAGAGCTGCACAGCCAACAAAGGTTGCCTGTCCTGTCCTTTGAGAGGACACTCAAGAGATAGGAAGTTGTGGTCACAGAAGACTATAGGAGAAAGTGATTTTTCTGTAAGTATAACCTGCTGTTTTCTGATAGCTGTCCACAGCAAATACCTATGCCAGTCTTTATATACAGTACCTGTTAGCATGTGTATGCAAGCATTTGTCTCTCCACAGAGAGACAAATATCTGCTGTGCACACACAACTTTCTGTTCTGATATTTGCCCTTTTCAGACAGATTTCTCTCCTTATCACAGCCTCTTAGACTGACCCTTTTCCACTCTTTATACTTTAGCAACAGAGCAGATAAAACTCAAGCTAGACCCATACACATGTAGTATGCACACACACACACACACACACACACACATATACAGGCACGTGTGCACACACACATGCACAAAGGATCAGATGCACACTTACATGTGATCAAAAGTGAATAAAAATCTTAATCTTTTATAAGGACCTCCCCAGAGCCCCACTGTCCGATGTGAGGTGCAATACAGACATAAAAGGGAACACAAAGCCCTGGAAGAACTGAGGGAGGGACAAAGGGAATCCTTGTAAACATAGAGCTGCTCATGCCAGAGTCAGCTCCCTTATAGATCCTTGGCATGGCTGTTGATCGCCAGTGTTCTGCAAAGAACAGGGTAATAACACAGCTGGGACAGCTGAAGGCATGGGCTGTCCTGAGTGACCAGGACATGGGTGTCCAGAAGTGCCCTGCCACAGGCTGGAACATCTCAACAAGGGTCTACAGAGACACCCCACAGCTAGGCTGTGCTTTGTTTTTCCCTATCATTAGCCTAAACCTAGTGTCCCTGAGAAATGTTTATTTTGTTCACATGACCTTGCACTTCTTTGAAGTTTTGCATTATCTGTATTTCCTATAAGTATGATTATTATTGCTTCTCTTTGTGATTAAGGCAAGACGCAAAAGTGATTTTTGCTTTCCACCACACTGTGAGATAAAAGCTATTATCCTCACTTAATGGCCAAAGATCACCCAGGAAGAACAAAGTGCCAGACCCTGTGTGACCTACCCTTCCCCCATGGGTTCATGCCAAGTCACACAAAGTGCTGTGCTCAGCTCAACAAGTAGCATCTGTGTTTCGGATGTCCTGCTACTTTCAAAAATAGGAACTTTTGCCTTTCCCACATCAAGCATGCCAAAGAGAAAGAGGGTTCTAAGCTCTAAATGATAGGGTTAGTGCAGTTCTAAGTGTCTGCAAGCTTAAGAAAAGTTGACACTTCACAGAAACATACCTTCCCCTAAAGATAAAGGTAACTACGTACCCAGCATGCTCCTGGTGGGTGTTTGAAATGACAGAGAGTGTGGCTGCAAGCCATTGCAGGTGCCAACAGTTCTGCTGCACCCTAATCTCTTGGTAGTTGGAGGGCTGCATGTATCACACAGACATATTCAGTTGGCCTCATTGCTCACAGTAACCACATTCGGATTTTCTTACTTGTTGGCATTTTTCACAACCCGAGCGTCCCTCCTTGTGACATTTATATCATCATTCATGGGCAGGTACAGAGCACTACACAGGTGTCACCCATGCACTTAATTCCCAAGCCAGTAGGACCAGGGTATGTCCTGCCCTCTGGCCTTCACTGTTTAAAATGGGTCCTGAGCATAACACCGAAGGACTGTCTAGTGTTTAGGGAAGAAGAGGCTCCTGGCAGAGAAAATACACTAGTGTGTTTCATTGGTTTGGAGCTCCAGGATTTGTTGAATGTTAACAAGTCAACAATGTATTTAAATAAGATTTCTTCAAAGAGATACTTCCTGTTTATTTGATTGGCAGGAGAAAAAAGCTGTGAGAGCAGGCACATGGGAACTGATCTCATGTTTCCCTGGAAGCAATGACTAACATGGTCAATTACTGGTTCTGTAAAGTGGACAAAATAGAATATAGCTATCATGAGAATGAAGAACCTATTATATGTTTACATGTGTAGAACGTTTGTGTATGCATAGATTTGACTGTCTTATCCCAATTCACTCAAGTAAATCTATATTATTATTCATTAGTAATTTGTGGAGGAAACCATCACCACCTGATAAAGCACATTTATCTTAACTGGGGGGAAAGGTCTTGGGGTTGGCTCTGTGTTTCGCTATCCCTTTAGTCAGTGCTAATTTCATTGTACCAACACGAGAAAGTCCTTGCCTGCTGTCTAGGAGCGTGGGGTGCTGGCTATAACCATTTGTAAATGTTACTGCAAAACACTTACTTGCTATCTCTCTGCATTCCAAGCAACATTCTCATTCCAGACGCCTGTCCAAGAATTGGTTATCAAGTTGATAAATGGCCATTCGAACATAGTAGTTTGCTCAAATATCTTTGGACGGTGTAACTTTAAACAACTCAGCAATACCCTTGAACGGCAACTCCCACGGAGTCAGACCCTCCGCAGACTGACACCACCTGTCCAGGTCCAGTTTTCTCCCTGCTCCCATGTGGGGGTGGAACAGGCTCCTGTTGGTTTCCTTATCTTGTTGTAGCAGCCACCTGCCCAGAGCTTCCCAGCATCTTTAGCTTGCACTGTTTGTCTGGATGCACAGTTCCAGTAGACCTGGAGTCAGGGAGAGATGGTGACTAAGCACAGACTTAGAGAGAGAGGCAGGGAAGAGGCGGTTGGTAAAGTGTTTGCTGTGTAAACTTGAAGACCTGAGCTTCAATCCTGAACATAAGAGCCAGGCGCAAAGGCAAGTACGCATAGTGACAGGCTAGTGAGGTAGACAGAAGGATCCCGGTGGGGGCTTACCTAGTCTGGCCAATTTGGTGAGCTCCTGGTTGAGTGAGAAACCCTAATGTATACTAAAAGGCAGAAGGGAGATTGACAAATATATTCAGTGTTGACCTCTGGCCTCCACACACATACACAGGCACTTACACACATATGTGCACACATACAGTGAGACACCCATAATTTAAAAGCAGGGATTTAAATTGGACTGAAAGTGGAGATTTGTCATTTCTTGGTTAGTCAGCTTCACAGTTAAACTCTTCCCTGAAGCAGTGTGTGGGCCTGTGCTGGACCACAGCATAGGGTCCTATTCTAATGGGTGAGACCAGTGAGCTAGCTCCAATATGCAAAGGCCTCAAGTGGGCCTAAGTGCTCCAGTCTGCGAAGATTGGAGCTGAACAGATTTTTTTTCTGTCATCCCTTTTAGCTGGGTAACATGGGCTGATCTTGAGGTCCTCAAAGTCATCTCAAAGCTGGAAAGATTTCATGTGCCCTAGATCCCCAAGAGAACACTCACTTCACACCAGTTCTTCAAGAACTTCACACCAGACCCATGAAAGTCCTATCTGGGGGGTATATCGTCTTTTCATGCCACCTTCAGAAGTCAGAGATCTCAACAACCTGTCAATCCATGCATTCAAGAGATGTTGTGAAGCATTTTTACAGCGTAGCCATGCAGTATCCAAAACATAATCTTTGTCCCTTATTCAAGGCAAAGTCTGTGGTTCCCCTGAGTTTGCTCAAAGTCTGTTACTGAAAGTTGCTTAACAACCCAATATCCTGCCAAATTATTTTCATTAGAAATAAGCTCGTAATATTAAACAGTGAGCTGGCACCAGAAAAAATGTTTTTCTACATAACTGAAAGGGAAAAAAATTAATGAATTACTTCTTAAAGAATTAAAGAACTAATGACACAGGAATTGTGTGTGATGACTTGAATTGATTGGCCATCACATTTTTAATTTATTCTGAAAGTATTTCAGAGAGCAGACTAACTACTTCTGAGTAGCTGCTGCTAATTCTTTGTACTGGTTAATTCTCTGTTGTGGTGATAAAACACCATGACCAGAAGCAACTGATGGAAGAAAGAGTTTATTTGGGCTCATGGTTTCAGAGGCAGAATTAGTTAGGCGGGTGGTGCTAGGCAGCTGGAGCAGGAAGCTGAGCGATCACATCTTTAACCATATACACAAAGCAGAGAGAGAGAGAGAGAGAGAGAGAGAGAGAGAGAGAGAGAGAGAGA
>OU015744.1:145251209-145263149 GCA_907169655.1 Acomys percivali
GAGAGAGAGAGAGAGAGAGAGAGAGAGAGAGAGAGAGAGAGAGAGAGGAGAGAGAACTCAGATCCTCATATTTGCACCACAAGTACTTTACCCTAGCCCACAAAGGAAGTATATGGTTCCACATATGGACAATTATTCACGTGGGAAATTCCTCTCCTCTCACTAAAGATCCAACCCTCACAAAAATTATTGTAGAATTTGTTTAAAAAATTATAGAAATAAGAGACTAGAGACTCGGAAAATAATCCTCACAGGTACATAGTCAGACATTTAAGAGATGCTTTCTGGCTCCCTAAGCTAAGTGATGAATGAAAAGTGAACTAGGCCCTTGCCTCCAGGATGGACATGTGGGGATGGTAGGGATGGCAGTGTGCAAAAGAAATGTCCTGCTCAGGTTAAGATATCTATGAACTTGCTCCCCAGGTGGTGTTGGTGCAGTTTGTGGGGGTGGGGTGGGGGTGGGGAAGGTGGAACAGCCTTGCTGAAGGAAGAACATCTCTGGGAGTGGGCTTTGAGAGTTCATAGCCTCACCTCACTACACTCCCTCTTCTCTCTCTCTCTCTCTCTCTCTCTCTCTCTCTCTCTCTCTCTCTCTCATACACACACACACACACACACACACACACACACACACACATTTGTGCATACCTCACCACCACATACACACAAAAAAGTAAGGAAAAAAGATTAAATTTTATATTGTCTCGTAGATATCTTATGTTATAATGTCAGTCTGTTTTTTCCTTACAAATTTATATTCATCTTGGGCTTCTGGGCTTTGTTATCCTTACCTTGGGACTCTCTATTGAAATATAGTCTAAGCATCTACAAATAGTACATGCACATTTTGAGTGAACCTTTTTAAAATCCAAACAATTTTGGCAATCTACATTAATCACTGTCCCTATCATGTGTTCTATATCTGTTTTTCCTTAACTTATAGCTTACTAAAATGGGACAGTTATATAAACATATGGCATAAATTACCAAAGTCCCCTTTGGGTACTTGTGATTTCACAATAGAAATATGTTAATCATGTAGAATACCAGGTGTGTGGGAACAAGATCATGTGCCTATAATCTCAGAGTCAAGCTAATAAGAAAAAGACTGCAGTGCTTTTCAATAAGTCATGCCTTTCTTGTGATATAGATGGGTTTTCTATGGAAGAAACATTTTTTGAAAGCTTATACTGATCACATTTGCTTTTGCTAATTGAGACTAAGGCACAATACATCCGTTGTGAATCCTAAACCATTGCTCATTAGCTAGGTTTACCTAAAGGAGAAGAAGGAGCAGTTCTTTCAACTTTGTATTCCTAAGAAAGGAATTTGTCTTAGGTACACTTCTCAATTATTGTAAAGAAAAGGCTTTACTAAACAATTCAGCTAGGTTTGCTCATTTGTGTGTTGGCTCTATGCTTTGGAAACCTAAGACTTTAAACTGAGCCACTTAGCATAACCTTGTAATATCTTAAGTCCAATCAAAATGAACTTGCTATCCAAACCCCAATAGAAGTAATAGGTGTTCTTGAGGAGACCTTTGCCATTTAATACATGTTCAAAGTAATATAATCAGGAGAGATAAGAATCTCCCTCATAGGCCCTCTATCAGCCCAGGTGGCATCTGTGCTTGCATTTGTTAAGGTGCGGTTGAATGATTCACTCCCACATAGAGTAATAGTTGATCTTTGCTATATTGAGTCAACAGGGTACAAGAATCATGTCTATGATTTTATTTAGGTTCTTTTCAACATCAGATAACATGGGTCAGAAAATGTCAATAGGCAGTCCATCTATATCATCGATGTGGCTGATAATTACTGTGTTTTTTTGTGTATTATCAGTTATTTTGATTTATGTGTTCAGAAATAACAAACACTGATGAAAAAATTAGAAAGGCTATTAAGTGATAAAATTGCAATTTACCACTGGTACCTTACATCATTAACCTGACATCAATGTAAATCATGTGCTTGTTCTATGATAACATGACATCTTGACATTGGAGGAGTGAATGGGAAAGATTGACTTTATCTGCCCTGATGTTATTCAAATGTTGGTGAGGGTGATGGAGGGGTCAGTGGTTTACCAAGAGTGTGGTCTGGATTCTTGGGATTGGGGGGTTCAGTAAGAGGAGTCTTGAGAGTCAGGAGGAAGTGGAGCATCTGGTTTTGATGTGCTCAGTTTTAGGAGACCACTAGACATTCAAGTAGATCTGGAAGTCACACTAAGAATAGTGAGACAAGTTACCTGTTTCATCTTCCTGGTTCTCAACCACTACACCACCCTGCTTCTCACATCTTTGGACAGGAGCTTCTCTGAAGGTATGTACTGAAGAGCTATCTTTCCTCAGTGTCTTCCCCCTCACCTGCCCCTATAGCTAGGGGTTAAACCTCTCCAGGGTTCCAATTCACTTATTTCACTAAATGTTTGACTGCTGGCAAATCATTGGTCTCTCACTTTTGGATCTAAGCTCTGCATCTTTAGATCTGAGCATATAACCTGAAGTAATAGCAGAGGCCAGGAAAGTAGAAAGGAGCTGTGGGGGCAGGGAGGAGGATCTCTAGAGGAGGGTGTGGTGGAAGACAGGTGCTGTAAGGGGGAAATAGCAAATGGAAGAGAGACTGCAACTGGGAAGGGGCAAGGAGGGGGAGGGCGAGAGGAGGGATAAATGTTCAGGATATTTGAAAAGGAAAACATGTTATCTTTTATATCTACTTAAAATATGTATCTAACATCTATAAGTTTGGATGATGTTATACCACTTGAGGTAATAATGCTTCCCCCAAGAGTCATAGACTATATAATAAGACCCCCCAGTGCCAGGCATGGAAAATCTCTCTTTGAGTAGTTGGTCAAGGGAATTAGAGAGATTCTCAAAATAGTATAGGCTATTGTTGCTGCCCTTGGCTGCCCTTGGCCTGAGAGATAGAGCCCTATTGCTGAAGACACTGCACGCTTTGGGCATAGGACTTGGAGGGATCAAGATGTAGCTAATATAGAAGCCGGCTCTTGGAGGATAAGCTAGCCCTCACATGGCCAAGGGTGCAGTGCATGCTGCCAAAGGGGTGGGGGTTAAAAGTCCTACCCAGATGTAAAGCTATGAATCACAGCAATGACCAGAGTGGCAAGATAGACCCAAGAATGCAACGATGCTATGTATATCTTGGGGAAAACCAACAGCTATCTCATTAAACTTAAAGTCCATTCCATAGGAGGGAATCCATGCCTGGTACTGTAAACCGAGTGAACTACCCATAGCTGGTGACATTGTGTGTCCTTGAGGAGAATATATTGCTGCCACTTTCCCAAGCCAGTGTAACCTCTAACTGCATTCTAAGTTGTTATTGTTTATTATTATTATTATTATTATTATTATTATTATTATTATTATTAATTATTATTACCTTTTGTCCACAGATGAGCATGGCTCTCACTCCTCATCAAAGAGGCTTCTTTTTGTAGCAAATAGAGGCTCTGGCAAAACACAGAGAACGACTGATTGTGAGCTGGCCAGCCCCAGGGGATATCTCTACAACACAAACCTCTGCACATAAGGCTCAGGGAAGGGGGCAGTACAGATTCTAAGATTCAGGGCACTAGGAAGCCTGCTGTAAGATTATGCCCTTAGACTTGAAAGAGATGCTGCACCCAAGAGAGCCCCAAAATATGGGCATCTAAACAACACTGGAACCATGAAAACAAAGGGTGACCAGTGAATGACGGAGGTCTCTCAGGGCTGTAGCAATTTGTGGATGCTGAGAGAGGGAGACTTGGTCTTCTCCAGGGATGGGTGAGCCCTCGGATAGGCTGTCAACCCCAAGTGGTCAGCTCTAAACACATGTACACACAAGCAACACTAAATGGACTCAGCAGGCTGTATTTGTATGTGCACATGAGCATACACATTTATGTAACAGTAAGAAGAGCGCATGCATTTGAGAAAGGGTAGAGGTGCTCAGGAGGTGTTGGAGTGGGGAGATAAAGGTGTGAGAACAATACAAATCTATTACTCATGAAATTCTCAAAAAAAATTTAAATTAAAAGACTTTTAAAAGTCAAGAGAAAGAAAAAAACACTCTTAAAATGGGCTGACTTGTAGTTGCCTCCCAGAAGTTGAAAGTAAGACCCTATTGATAAAGGCACCTTACACTTTAGGACCCAGGTGACCAAAGAAGACCTGGAAGCCTTGCTTCCCAAGGACCAGCTTTCATAGTATTAGAAGGTGCTATGTAAGCTTCCAAGGGAAGGAGACAAGAAATAGCCTTACATAGCTGGGATGCCTATGGACCACTACAATTACCAGTATGGCAAAATATATCCAAGGATGCAATAATGGTGCTAGTGTCTTGGTGGCAACCAATAGCTGTGTAATTGGACTTATGCCTGATCAACAGGAGGGAAACCATGCCTGGCACTGGAAACCTTTCCAGCTTCCCGGAGCTGGTAAGGTTATGGGTCTTAGAGGAAAATCTTATACCCCAACTTGTCTAAACCAACACGATTCCTAACTTCAGTCTACATATTTATCCTCATACTCAGATAAGTTTTAGCTCACGCTCTTGTCAAAGAAGTGTCTCTTTCAACCGATGGAGACCATTACAGAAATCCACAACTGGTCAAAGTACAGAGAAAAACTGACCACAAGGTACCCAGCCTGAGTAGATACACCTATAATACAAGCCCTATACTTAGGCTCGGGGAACATCAAGGAAAAACTGGAAGAAAGCCAGAGAACTGGGAGAAAATGCTGTAAGGTTGTGTCCACTATAACTGACAGGGAAGTTTCACTCACATACCTCAACAATATGGCTGCCTAAACAGGGCCAGAATAAGGACAACACTAAGAGATACGCTAATGTGGAAGGGGGCTGAATCTGACTCCTAAACAAAGACCTACAGTCAACGAAAGAATGCTGAAGGTGGAAGAAATAGTCTTCTCTAGGGATGAGCCTTAAAATCATAAATGTACAGATGGCACTAAACAGACTAAGCAGGTTGTATTAATTACACACACATACATATACACACACATGCACACATACTCACACACACACATACACATACACACACACACTCACATATATACACACACATGCACACACACATACTTCATATACATATGGAAAAGAAAAAAGAAGCCATGAATTTGAGAGGGAGCAAGGGACATGGGAGAGGTTGGAGGGAGGAAAGAGAAGAGAGGAAATGATGTAATTATATTTTAATTTCAAAAAACCAAAAATAAAAAATAAAAATAAAGAGAAACTAGGCAAATGTTTGGATACTTCATTAAGGAGGCTCTCTGGATTGTACCTAAGCAAATGAAAGCTATTCAACATTATTAGTCACCAGGACCATGAAAATGGAAGCTATAGTGGGAAATGTATACACATCTTTAAAATAGGAAAACACACCAGCAGCACCAAGTCCTGGCAAAGCACCTGCTTATATTACTGGTGAGACACAAAATGGCGAAGCTGCTCCAGGAAACACTCTAGTAATATGGGCAGCTTCTCATGAAGTTAAACATGTACTTGTCCATATGTTTACCTTAAAAAACAAAGCATAAACACAGTTCTACCCAAGAGCTGGCTTAGAGATAATTACAGCAGCTCTACTTATAAAAGGGGGGAACCACTGGAAACCCCCAAATATCCTTTACTGGGCAGATGGATAACCTACCAGTGGTGTTTAGAGAGCTTAACAGGTCAGCAATGAAAAGGAGTGTTGTAACGTACATAATTCTCAAAGCAGACGCATTAAGCGAATCCACGATTAATGAAGAAATAACTGTTCAAAAAGCTAGAGTAAAATCACATGGTGGCGCAAGCCTTTAATCTCAGCACTCTGGGAGGCAGAGGCAGGCAGATCTGTGAGTTTGAGGCCAGCTTGGCCTATAGAATCAAATCCAGGACAGCCAAGTCTAAGCAGAAAAAATAAAAACCTGTCTTGAAAAACAAACAAAAAACCCACCTAGATCTAGTTATATAAAAATCTGGAATAAATAACACCAGAGAGATGACATCATGTCAGTTGCTATAGCCTAAGGAAGAAAAGATTTGATTACCAAGATGCAATCTTTTTACCAAGAAGAAATTGTCTTATCTTTTCTTTTTAAATCTTTCAAGTGTGCTGACGAGGCGAAGATAGATTTTAAGTTTTGTTAAAAAGCAGCCACATCCACGGACTGCACATAGTCCTCAAAAGCGACCTGTTCTTCCGACACATCTTTCACCTTTAACATCTTCAACTCCACACTGCATTCGAAGGTTTTAAATTCCCATACCCCATGGGAACCAGCTGAGAAAGGCCCCTCCCCCGAGCCATTAGCTCGGATGCTCCTGACACACTCCTCTCATGTCTGTCTCATTTCCCGGGGTTTCACATCTAGTAAGATGGAAGACTTGGCAACAAATGCAGGCGTTTTGGCTTTCTTTGATTCGTACCATGCAAGGCGCTCTTCTTGGAACCTCTTTGTTTCTTCACTTCCTTCCTCGGATCCAAAGAGATCAATGTCATCATCTTCTTTAGCGTTCATAACTCCACTTACTGTTATGTCTTCCACATTGGCAGGGCCACACTTGCCCAAAGACTCCTTCGCTTCCGGCAGGCTAAGCTTGTTTTAATTATACCAATGGAGGACAGGGCACAAGTCAATGGGCTGCAGGCCAGAAACTGTTTCTAATACTGCCACATAGGCTTGTGAGGGTGCACTCTCCTCCACGTAGCTCTTGTCAGGTAATGCTGAGGACCTGGAGACCAGTGGGACTTCTCAGGTCTCCCAAATCCATGGTGTTGGTTATATCTGGAACTGAGCAGCTGCCAGCACTGAGGGGGAAAAAGTGAATTGTTTCATATGTTGATGGAGCAATTTGTTATGCCACTCCAAAAAGTTCCCCAAACTCACAAAGCTGTAAACCAAAGAAATTTGCTTTATCATATGTAAATTTTTAAAATACATTTTTTGAGCAGTAGGCGATTGCAATATAAAATAGACTCTAATAATGCTGGAAATCCTCTTTCTTAAAGAAATGATGAAAAATGCCTAGAGAGAAATTCAGAGAAATGTTTTAAAACTGGGTGAGAATTTGCAAAGAATGGAGGGAGTGATGGGCACAAGATGGCATTGGCCTCTAAACTCTGTTCACAGCCCTCAAGTCAATAGCTGCCCCTTGCTTCCAGGAACATTTAGGGGAGCTTCTCTTTCAGCAACCATTAGGGGCAGCAGAGGTGTTGAAAGTCCTCCAGCCAAACTCAGATGGACCATAAACAATAAAAACACCCACAGCGGCCCCTGCCTTTGGAATTTTTTCATGTGTGGGCTACTTGCATTGTTGAGCTCACTTGTGTCATGGGTGGCAAAGAGAGTGGGTCGATGTGACCGCAGAAGCATTCCAAGTGGGTGCTTGTGGCAGCCTTAGCTTGCTCAGGAGCCCCCTGACTGGGGTACCCAGGGACCCTGCCACTTTTCCGGGTATCCTATAGTATATGCAAGGGAAGCTTCCCCGGGTGAGCTTTGGGCTTACCTTGGCTTCTAAGACTCTTTCATGCCTTCAGGTTAAAGGCCAGGAGCATGGGAAGTCTGAAGAGCACAAATAAATGAACTTGCTTAGCTTCGCAGAACGTCTAAGGGCCTAGAGATCCGGGTAGTGCATAGAGGGGGCGGGAGATGGAGTGAGGGAGGCAAAGGAAAGAGCAAACTATCTGAGCAGATGCCATCTGGTCCTTACATCATCTCCCTCTTGCTCTCCCCTCTCTGTTTAATTTCTTCCTTCTGAGAGCTAGTATTCTCCGTCCACCTCCAGCCTCTATACCCCCCATTTTCTCTTGGACTTTGTACAACTCCCTCTTTTTTTTTCTTTTCATAGCGAGTCAAGAGTTACACACTTAATGTAACAGGGAGGGCAACAAAGGAGTGACAGACAGGTAGTGTGGCAGATCCTCTAGCTGCCATAATAAACTACCACAAGCCCGATGGCTTAAAACAACACACATATACTCTCACAGGTCTGGAGGCCCAAAGTCTGAAATCAAGTTATGAGTAAGGCAGCCCTTCCTCTGCTGGTTCGAGGAGAGGATTGTCCTTGACACTGGCAGGCGGTGGTTACACTGTGGCTCCCTGACTCTGGCCTTGGCTTTCCAGCAGCAGAGTTAGCCACTCTCTATAGCAGCTGTTGTTCGTATGCAACTGTGAGCAATTACACAGCCTCCACCTGGAGAACCCAGGCTGTGTTCACTTTAGAGCCTTTAGTGGTCATTGTTAAGTCCTTTTTTTTCTAATCTGGTCATATGATGACCATACATTTGGGGAGCTAGGATTTCACCATTCAGCTTCCTACAGATAACATCCAGTTTTTCTTCCCATTCAATAAGACATATGGTTATCATTGGCAAATGATCACTTAGCCTACGGCTAGAAGATTAAAAAAAAAAAAAAAAGGAGTGAGGACAACTCATTGGTAGGGTACCTAGGACATGGATAGTCCTTCTAGATAGCCATGGTAAATAGTCATAAAATAAATAAATAAAAAGAAAGAAAAACAGAGACCATCCAAATAAGCAAACATATACAAAACAGCCGTAATACAAAGGCAAGAACATAGTGTTTCAGTCCTATCACAATGTAAATGTGGTTGAAAGACTCTAGGTGAAGGAACAAGAGAAGCAAATGCCTCATGACTACTGGACAAGAGCAATGAAACTGATCATAACAGGAGCGTGGACAAGCATGGAAAGAGTAAGCACAGGAAGATACATAGACCTAATGTTTGGCCTTGCCACGCAGGCTGGATGGTCAGAGTTCAGTCCTCCGAACACTCATAAAGAGGCCTGTACAGTAAGTATTGTGTGCATGAACTGCAGTGCTGGGAGGTGGTAGCAGGTGGGTCCTTGGCACTCACTAGCCAGCTGGCCTAGCCTGACTGGGAAGGTCCAGCCTTGTAAGTGGCTCACGTCACATAAAACAAGGTGCATGGCTCCCGAGAAATGAAGGCTGAAGTTAAACTTCAACCTTCATACAAATGCATACACCTGGACATGCCCATGTGCTCACATGAATGTGTACCTATACACATGCGCACAAAGAAATGTAATGCTTAAGAGAAACCGAAACTCATTTGTATTAACAGAAGTGTAGCAGAGGCCACTTTGCATACACATACACACACAACTGTTTTATATACACACATTTGATATATATATCTGTTATATATACACACAGATCTGACACACATAACTGTTACATACACCTACCTGGTATATATAAATATATACACATACATACACACGTGTATGTATATATATGTTATATAGTATATACATACATATCTGACACACACACACACCTGCTGTCGTTAGGAGACCTTATGAGAGCAGCCTATTTCTGCTCCTATGCTTTTTTTTTCTCTCACAGGAGGAGGATATACCAGAGCTGCCTCAAGTTGGGGGTGGGATTAGAACGATTAGAAGATGACAGGAACCACAAGGCCTAGATTTTATGCTGGGGACTACATCACATTTTTCTAAAGTTTATTTTGTGATAGATCTATAAGGAGTTAACAAATATTGAATGAAGCCTTGGGCTGGCATTTTGGTCCTATAAGATAGGTGTCCTCAAAGAGAGTAAGAGTGTGTGTGTGTGTGTGTGTGTGTGTGTGTGTGTGTGAGAGAGAGAGAGAGAGAGAGAGAGAGAGAGAGAGAGACAGACAGACAGACAGACAGACAGACAGACAGACAGACAGACAGAGACAGAGAGAGACAGAGAGAGAGGCAGAGACAGAGGCACACGGATAGATATCAGAGAGCAATTTTTACACAATACACATAGGAAAGTCCCCAAGGAGACACACTGAAAAGGAAGTCATCTGCAATCCAGGAAGAGGCCATATCTAGAAACCTGCCTTGACACTTTGATCTTAGATTTTCAGTCTCTTCTTTGGGAAAATAAATTTCTATCCTTTAAGCCATCCAGCCTGCACTGTTTTGTTATAGCTGCCCGAGAGAACTACACATAGGAGTAATAGCCTTCTACCACATCGTTTGGCTAGAGCAAGCTGTGAGATAACCCACAAAGGGTTAGGAAACAGGTGCCACACCTTGACAGGAGGAGTTGCAAAGCCTTGTCCTAAGAGGATGTGGATGCAGGAACAATAAGCTAACAGCCTAGCAACACACAGTTTTGGTCCACATCAAATAATACAAAGTAGTTCACAGATGGGCAAGTTGAATTGGACATTGAGTGTGGTCAGCGTTCTGGCCTGTGGACCAGCAGTTGTGACTGTTTCTTAGGTACCAGGCAAGGTGCAGTGGGCAGGCAGACCTACATGGCAGGTCTTCTCAGAGGCTTGTAAATGTTGTCATCTAGTGAATAAGGCCAGTACCATGATTTACCAAAGAGGTGGTGAGGTTTGGGTGGCTACACTATGTTTTCATAGATAGGAAATCCTGGACATGAGTATTTGAATGGGTCTCCTGCTCATTGAATTAAAGAACAGGGAGCCAGATGGTCAGTTGAATAGACGAAGGAAGGACAGAGGTCAGGTAGTGTTTGATGAAATCAGCTGTGTTCAGCTTGTGTTCGCTACTTCCTTGGCCAACCAAGGGAGACAGCCAGTGGGGCTGCAGCACTGAACCTTGTTGCCATGGAAAGAGCATCCCACACTTTAGAAACTTTGGGAAAGCCTCAGGCTGCCCAAGGCTAATGTAGATTCTGTGACCAGCTTGGTGCTCTGTTGGACTGGGAACTCAGAGGCAGGATGTCACATCTTCTGACTGTCTGTCTAACCTGTGATTGGCTCAGGTGTGTTGGTCCAGAGAAACACAGATCCTAGTCACTCACAGTGTGGTCCACCTTGAACACCTTCAGGAAACAGCATCGCCTGGAATGTCAGTAAATTACAGTAAAATCTCCTGATGGCTCTTGACTGACCCAGTATCTATCTTGCTTTCATTACAATGTCTTGCAGGCTGACTTTTAAATCCTGTTTTTTTTTTTTCTCTACCTGAAGTTCCATCCACTGCCTAGTACCTAATGAGTGTGTTGCATAATTAGAAGGCTGGAAAAACTCAGTAAATGTTTGATGAGTAAATAAATAAGCACATAAATAGCATTGCCAGGGTTTGAACTGTGAAATGTGTAACACATGGATGATTTAGGCCTTTCTATTTCTTTCCTTCGGGAACTTCTCTGTACTTTATACAATGGGCGTATTGAATTGCACTGAGGTTGTGAATCCCAGAAACCAAGTGCCCTGCACAACTAAAACTATCAGTGTTCTCACAGCGGGAGATGGGGTGGGTGAAATCTACCCTTTGTTCACAGAAAGCCTCATTCCTGCATCTCTGTGACTAAGAGGGGTTACAAGTGAGCCTTCACTGCTGGATGCTCTCTGGAGCTGGTACTGTCAGTTCTGAAGGGTTAGAGCAGGGGTCACACATCCCTTTTTTATTTTGTCCAACTGGGGGGAGGGGTGAGTGCAAGGGCGCTTCCTTTTGAAACGCTTGTGCTTCAGGAGACATGTCTGCTTCTGTGTCACCTAAGCTCTCCTGCCCCAATTTCTCCATGTAAACCCCCAAGAGTTGACCTCCATGTGAAAGAAAAGAAATGTAGAATACACCCAAGGGTAAAGATGTGAGAAGCCGCCGTCAACCAAACATCAAATTCCCTGCAGTAGGCAGCTTGCAAGGCTTAGTGGCTTTGACATCCTATAGGCTGATTCCTTTGCAAAGATGTCCAATATAAAATTGTCATGCCCTGGACAGAGGTGGACATCTTAAATAACCCATGTGGGAATTGTGAGGATGAAGATGTTTCCTGCCTTTTCTATTGTCTCCAGGATCAATGCAGAATTCTTATTCCCAGGGATGGATGGATGGATATATATATATATATATATGTGTGTGTGTGTGTGTGTGTGTGTGTGTGTGTGTGTGTGTGTGTGT
>OU015744.1:145269981-145330734 GCA_907169655.1 Acomys percivali
GTGTGTGTGTGTGTGTGTGTGTGTGTGTGTGTGTGTGTGTGTGTGTGTAAAGGGGTGCAGGAGAGTCTCAGTATCTCTCTCTAGGGTACAACAATGCCCTCTTGTAATCTGCTGAAAGCAGGTGGTATTCATTTACTCTCACTTGAAGCTCATAATAAAAGCAAATAGATTTTTCTGTTGTTGGTAAGAGTCTTGGGCTTCATAGATCAAAGCCTTTGAAATTAGACAAACGTAGATTCAGACTAAAGGACATAGGCTCTGAAGCAACAGGTGGGGAAAGCAGCTTTGCACAAACTGAATGAGCTCAGTCCATGCATTGGGCAATTCTTGTGAGGTTCACAATAGATGCTAAGAAGGCTTTGTGGCTTACTCTGTGGAAGTGCACTGAAGAAACAGGAGAATGTAGGTAGCATGAACTGGTACCACTCCCTTCCATTGAATTTGGTTGGCAAATTGAAATATCTGGCGAACTGGCTCCAGCTGGGTGTTGCTGGTTTCTAGAAAAGTCCTTTGCCCAGCAGCTTTCCAACAGTAGCTGTATGGCAAATAATTAACCTTGTCACTCAGGACCTCTCATGCCTGCTTTTAAGTATGATGAGCTTCAGACTTAGAACAGAAAACAAACAAACAAACAAACAAGAAAGTCACCTTAAGTCTTACAGTTCAACAATTTTAATAGGGCACACTAAACAGGCATACAGCTTTGCAGTCCTCACTTAAAGCGATCTTATTTCTCAATTGGGGGGTGGGGGAGTCCTCTCTATCCCTTCACATAGGAATAAATCTAGGGTAGTACCACCCTAAAGTGCATTTCTCAACTATTAAAAACAGTGCTGTAATTTGCTCTCCAGAGTCCTCCATAAGAGCATGGCTTCCTCATTTGAGAAATTGGAGAGGCAGTTAACTACTTATTGCTTCCGAGGTAGCCATCCAGCCCTTTCACTACCACAGGTGACAGGAACAACAGCAGCGGCACCTCAGAATAATTTTTTAAAAAAGCCAACTTCCTCAGCAGCAGATATCTATCCTTAAAAAAAAAAAAAAAAAAAAAAAGCCATCAAAAAACAAAAACAAACCCACCAAACAAACAACTTACTCGTCTTTGAGTCCTGGACTACTGAAAACTCAGCTGACACTTCACTTACTAGAAAAAAAATTAAATCTTGAAGGCCTTGGTCACCTGAACATTCTGAATTTGGGTAAGACACCAAATACTAGGGCTACGGGTATTAGCGTTTCTCTCTCCACAGAGAGAAAGACAGTCTTGGAAGCTTGCGCAGGCTATTGCTTGTCCTCCTGGGGGTCATCTGGAAAGTCGGCCTCCTCAGGGGACCTGTCTCCTTCTGGGATCAGCGTGGCACGCACTTTCCTCTTCTCCTTGAATCGGCCAGAGCGAGAGATCTTCAAATTGCGCCGGCTGCTGCCTGATTTCTCCTCACACATATCTGACCTGGGGGACTCTCCGGTGTCCCCAAGGACATTGGAGTGCTGATTTTCTCGCGAGCTGCTAGTCCGATCTGAGGGAGGTGGTGAGGGATTCGGTAAGGGAGTCTTGGTCTCTGCCTGAACCTGAGGCTGCACCCCTACCGTGACTTCCTTGCTTTTTTTCCTGGTTAACGATTTCCACCAGGGACCAGAGCTGCTGGTGGAGCTGCCACTGTCCGCCATGGCCTGGAGACCCTGGGGACCCTGGGCACCCCGTGTGGGGAAGGGCCTGGGCAAGGACGTCCTCCCTCTCTCTCCGTGGTCTTAGATTGTTCACTTCAGCCCTCCCAGGCTTCTCCGACTCGGGCTGCCAGCCGGATGGGAGTAGAGGGAGCGCCCTGCAACAGGGCGGAAAAAGAAAACTTGGGTTAGTCAAATGTAACAGGCTCGCCATTCTCCTTTCCTCGGAATTGGGGCTCCTCTAACTCACGTGTCCCTCCAATGGGGCACTGGCTGACCAGCAAGCGTGATCTCCTTGAACTCCTGGCCATCAAGAGCAGCCAGAGGAATTATGACCCTCAGCCTGACTGTATAAGGACCACTACAGGTGCCCATCTGCCCCTAGGACTAACTGCCTTCCTTCAGAGGAACACCCCAGAAGCGGGTTGTGTAGGAGGATGGGGGTAGAGAAACTAGCATGTCCTGTCCATTACACATGAGCAATGAAGATGAGGCATTTTTTTTTATTAGCAATTGAAAGGCAAGTTTCCAGCACACTGGGGTGAGACCATTCCTGAGCTAGTGGTGATCCTGCGGTCTATAAGAAAGCAGGTTGCGCAAGCCAGTAAGCAGCACTCCTCTACCGGTTCAAATTCGTCTAAAGCCTTTTTTTCTACGACGTTGAGTGGTGATGCTTGCGAGGGTATCCAAGTGAGAAAGTGGACACACAAGCACACTGTGCTTACTTCAAACTGCTTCAAACCACTTCTGCCTTGTGACTTTCAGAGGCCCGTCTAGCTCTAACTTCCCTTGAAAACCACCATCCCACCCTTCCTTTTACTCCCAAGGGCCAGTCTCACGGTTGAAAGAAGGCCTGGTTTTCCAGCTCTTCTGCTACTTTCCCATGCGAGTTTCCATTCTCCAAAGGAAAGTGCGCAACCAGGAACTACAGAAAAGGTTTCTTCTTCCCCAAACATTGACTAACGGAGGCCAAAAGCTCCTCATACTGCAAGCCAGACTCCTGGCATACTTCCCGGTGCGCGTGCTCCTGGACACGCACCACGAGTGGGCAGGGCTCGTGCGCACCGCCCATTTCTAGTTTTCAGCTCTGCCGCTTCGCAACCCACGCGCTTTGCGCTCCCGGGATCTGCGAGTGAGCAAAAGAGGGAAACTTGGGCCGCTTTTGTTGGTGCAGGTTCTCCCGGAACTACCCGAGAGAGGAAGTCTCTGCGCCTACAGGAGGCGGGAGCAGTGGCCGCTGGCACGATCTCCTCCCCCAGGATGCCCTGAGGACGCACTCTGGGCTGGGACTCGAAAACCGTAAAAGCAGAACGTGCCCAAAGTTCTTTCCTTACGAAAGGCGCCCACACCCTCAGGCACTGTCAGCAATGGGGGTCTGCAAACACCTCACTCCCCGCTACCTTGCAGATCGGGGGCGGGGGGAGGGAACCCCACCCCAAGGCATTTATTAATGGTGGCGGCGGTGGGCAGCCCAAAGCCTTAGTCCTCCACCCGACACTTTCTTCTTCACAGTAATCAACTTGGTGTGTACGGAAAGGCTTTGTGAGAATTGCGCAAGGAAAAGATGACAAATAATGCAAAAGTAGACAGAGCACCATTCTGGGGGCCTCTCCACTGGCGGCCAGAGAAAAGACACCAGGAAGGGTGAAACAGCATTCCCAATGGGCATCGCAGCGCCAGGGTCTGTATTGTCAGATGCAGAGGGACTCTAGCTCTCTCACCTGCTGGGGCTTCCAGAGCCACCGGGGCTCCGTGCTCCGCTGGCTGCCCAGAGCACCGAGGGGAGTCTTGTGGCTACCTGAAGCTTAGGTATGGTGTCCCTTGTCGCTGTTTCAAAGAGATGCAGGAATCGTTGTTGCCGGACTCTCGCACACTGTGGGGACAACGAGGGGCTGGCAGCGTGCCCCTCTCCGGTCCAAGGGGCTGTCAGATCTGTTATCCCAGGGCGAGCCCACACAGCCTTTCCCGGCGGGAATTTCACATTCTGGGGCGAGTCCCTTCTTCCCGCTCACGCTGGTCCCTGGCCGCGGCGAAATTGGGACCTCAGCTGCTGACTCCTGCGCACTCACCCTTCCTGAGCGTCCGTAGGAACGCGCAGAGACATCTGTCCACCTGCTGGTGGCTGGCCAAAGGACTGAAGACGCTAGAACCGCGGAGGAGGGGAGGGTCAGTGTAGGACAGGAGGCGGCCCACTCTGCTACAGGTGCAGGTAGGCGACAGCGTCCCCGCCTTCCTGGGTACCAGATTGGACGAGGTCACAAACGTGGCTCCAGTCTTGAGGACTGTGATTGGAGAAAAAAACTGCACTGCGCCGCCCTGTTCGTGTTCCGTTCTTGCGCTGAGGTTTGAGTTCCAAGGCTTTCAAGTTTTCAACTCCAAGAGCTGAGTGAAACTCAGACGTGTTGGAGAGTTTCGGGCACCCTCAGCTAAAAGGCTTAAAGTTGCGAACCATGTCGTTGGTGTCCTGCGCTATTCCTAGTACTGGGTGGGTTAACTCACTTGCTCATCAGAGCACCCCAGGACTGGGCACTGCAAGGAAACCTTGGCATGCGAAAGCTAAACATCGTCCAGGACTGCCAGCTGAAGCACAAAGGGGAAGGGTTGGAGCTTTGACTCCTGCTTAACCACCACGTGATAGCACAGTCTATTGGCCTTGGGTTCTTACTATGACTTAGTGCCTATGCTGCTACGCATCATTCGCATCTGGATGTTCAAAAACCGACCTCCGCCTGAGCATATAATTGTAGACCCGAGCCACGGACAGAGTGAACCTGTGTGCTCCATCACCATGTAGGGTCTTTAGCTAAGTGGCCATTCGACAAAATAGTATTCGAGGAGACACTTTTCTAACGAAGGCAAAGTTTCAACTTGAAAGAGAGATTCTTGGGGTCCCTAGGCTCAAAGATACACAAGCAGGACTCTTCTCCTCTAGGACATGCAGTCCAGACAGAGCATCTGTTTTGAGTACGTTCTGCAGAGTAAACCTGATGGGAGACAAAAACGCCCAATTAAAATTCCTTTGCAGTACAGGTTTGATAGGCAGGAATTTTTATAGAATCTTTCAATACACCAAGGAAAAGGATACTATGAGGACTTGGTTCATGCCATAGTCTGTGTTTAATTAAAAAAAAAAAAAGATGAACACAGCACAGTGCATTTGGAAGTTAGTGGTAACTCCCTTCCTCCCACCCTCTCTCTCCTTCCCTCTCTTCTTCCCGCCTCCCTCCCTCCCTTCCTTCCTTTATTGGTGGCGGTTCACCATGTAATTGAAATTGGCTTCAAACTCTGGCATAGCACCAAACCTGACTCCTTGGGGCTAAAATGAGGACACCAAATCATAACGCAAGTGCGTTGTGACGACTAGCTGCCAGCTTTAAGGGGGGAACTCTTTACAGAGGAAGATGTCAAATGGCGAGGAAAGCTTGTCTGGGGGTATCACTGCTATCTGTGGAGCTGGGGCGCTTGCTATTGTTGAGCACATGGGTGATATACCAAGAAAAGGACTCTAGCTCGCCGAATGGCATTTCACTCAGTTTTGGTTTTCACAAAGCCCCAAGCGTTTTCTCAATAAACAGATCCTTCACTTTTTATTTATGTTCAACAATGCCGACTGTTTCTGTTACGTTTCTTGGCTTGAGGGGAAGCACAAGTGGAATTTATGGGATGCATAGGAAGGTAAAATTAGAGAAAGATGAGCAGAGTCACAGGAGATGGAAAGCATTTCAGGCAAACAGCAGGCGAGAGAGCCTCAAGGTGTGAAGGTTGCTGGGGCTCTCAAGGGTCAAAGGGCAAATGGGTGATCTCAGCGAAAAGAGTGGCTGATGTGAAGTGGGAGGCATCGCTGGATAGCTGAGTGCAACACAGGCTTCCAAGAAAAGTTGTGACTATGGCCCAGGACAGAATCATAACAGCTGTCTCTCCCTCTTCCCCCCCTCCCCCGCCCCCTCACAATTAATGATTTCCTGCTTAAGGAACAAATCTAGAAGGCAGACATTGGGTGCTAGGAATTAAAATCAGAACCTTGGAGGTTAGAGTTGATCATTTCTCTTAGCAAACCTGAAATGTCTGGAGGGGCTGGGAATAAGATCACATCTTTCTAGCTCTACAGTTAGGGATGGGCCTGGGAAGGAATCTGAACAAATGCTTTCAGAATGTCACTGGTCAAAATGGGAGAAGCTGAAGTCCCATCCCGAGGGAACTGTGGTGTGTCTTGGATTTGCTCTTCTTACTTTTGCTGCCCTACTGTTCACATCTCCTGTTCTCATCCCTTCCTTTTTCTTTTCTTTTTTAACTCCTTGTCTTTCTCCTTTTCTTATCCTCCTCTATGGACACTGTCGATGTTATTTTTCTATACAACTGTGTTTGTTTACTTGAGAATATTTCTTCACCCAGCTATCACACAAATAATTGAGACTTTTATATTTGTTTACAAGGCTTTACAACACAATCTTGAGCAGTTTAAGTCTGTTCTTAATCCTCTACGTTAGCCTGATGCCATCTTTGCCAAAATCCCCAATTTACTTGCTTTTTAGTTTTCTTTGCTCCAGCTGAATCTTCTTCATCTCTCCGGCACCTCTGCCTGTGCCCAAATCCACTACCTAAATTCCCTACTTCCTCTTCTAACTCCTCTTCCCATGGCTGGCAGGAAGTCCAGTCCTAGTCTCTTCCCTGCTCAGCAACTGGCTATAAGCTGCTTTATTGGCGTATCAGGAAACAATCAGGGAACAGAGTTTATACAATATTTGGGCAGGAAATTCTCAGAACAAGGGTTGCATTCAGATATGGGTGATACAGAAATCAGCATTTGAATTACACAATAACTTTATGCCTACAGGACACCCCTGTCCTTTGACAGCTAGACATGCATTTCTCTTCTTTTCCTTCACCATCTCCAACTCAGTCACTCTGCATGGTCATTTGTGCTTTCCATGTGTTCACATCAGTGTTTGGATTTATTTAACCTTTTATAGAAAGCACTGCAAGCAGGCATGAAAGTAGAATCTTCTACCTTCAGCATCTCATCTCCCTGCCATGTTTCTGGAGTATCTATGGATGTTCCTTTCCTACGGTTCTTCTAAACAGTTGATCTAAGCAAGGCCAAACTTTGTCCTGAGTCAGCTCTCTCGGCAAGTCAATCACAGCCAAGCCTTTGAGCAGGCCTGCTCATCTCTCTTTCTTCATGCACCCTGTCACCAGATCACAGGTTTGGAAGTCATGGCTTCTTGTTCCCCTTCGTCACAGAGCAATTTCATGCAGAATTCTGGTGGCTGGGACTGTCTAGGTCTCTGCGTCCAGCTGTTCTGCGGGGCAGGAATGGTGGGGTCTGTGCTGGACCGTTCTTCCAGCAACAGGTCTCCTTGGCCTGCCTTCTTCATTTTTTTTTTTTTTTATTCTTGTTACATCTCTATTGGGACATTGTGGTGCGGGCACCACAGCTGAAGGTGGAACCCTGGAGCTTTAGCATGCTAGGTAAACATGACAATTGATCTACGTCTCTCCACTCATTAGCCTCCCTTCTTGTTGGAACCAAACCACCATCTTTCTTGTCAGCCTGGTTCTCAGATGGAATATATATCTATATATATTCTGCCTGGTCCTCAGATGTATTGTCTTCATGTGCTGAAGTTAACACACCTCACTGTAACTCACTGAGTGGTATAGCAGCCCACCTCTTCTACTAACATGCCTTCCCAACATTCCCTGGTTCGAAAGAGCACACAGATTGGCGTTCTCTTTTGGCTTATCTGCAGTGTCAGCCAATATCATTGGCTTCCTCTTTAAAAAATAATCCACTATTCTGCATCCTCATCCTCCCCCTCCTTCTCTGTCTTCCTTCCCACTGACAGTCTCAGGACAAGCTGCGTTATTTCTGTCCCAATGAGATCGGTATCATGCCAATTATGTGTTCCTTCTTTCAATCCTAATACCAATGAGATCGGTATCATGCCAGTTATGTGTTCCTTCTTTCAATCCTAATACCAATTGGTGGTTGCTACCAAGATTGTAAGCAGTGCTTTGGGTAGAATACCTTGTGGCGGTAGAGCCAGGATGCAGGATGAGGCAACCTGACTCCCAAGCTAGAGCCTAGACACTATGGTTTGGGATTTCTTGAGATGCAGCCTTACGTCCTCCTTCCGACCATTTTTGTCTTACTCATGGCAGTAAATACTATTTACAAGAAGGTTACATCTTGACTCTGTATCTTCAGCTCTGTCTCTCTGAGTTACAAGGCTGAGTATCTATGTGGTTCCTTGATATTTTGTCATTAAGTCATATTGTAGTGCTTGGAATGAGAAATGTTCCCTATAGTCTTGAGCATTAGGACATTTGGGCCCCAGCTGCTGTTTTGGAGAGGTTTAGGTGGTAAAACCTTACTGGAGGAAGTATACCACTTGGAGTGGGCTTTGAGAGATTAAACCTTCACCTTATTGCCATTTTGTTCTCTTTGATTGATGCTTCTATCTCAAGGTGCTAGCTCTTAGCTCCTGCTCCTGCTGCCATGCCCATTGCTTTTGTCCATAACAGATTCTTAGCTCTATAGAAATGTAAGGCCATATAAAATCTTCCTTCTATAAGCTGCCTTGGTCATGATGTTTTATAACAGCAGTGGAAGAGTAACCAACACACACACATCAATAGCCCATGGACAGGACAGTCTCCACACTTGAGTGGAGAGAGGGATATGATTTTCTCATGTACTCTGGTGCCTCACATTTGACTATGTCCCCTGGAGGGGGAGACCTAGTGGCACTCAGAGGAATGACAGCAGGTCACCGAGAAGAGACTTGATACCCTATGAGCATATACAGGGGGAGGTAATCCCTCTCAGGAACAGTCATAGGGGAGGGGAATAAGGGGAAATGGGAGGGAGGGGAGAATGGGAGGATACAAGGGATGGGATAACCATAGAGATGTCACAAGAATAAATTAATAAAAAAAAGAGGAAAAAAATATAAAGTCATAAAGCAGGATCTCTCAGCATCATCTCTCATACCCATTATCTGCCCCTATTCCAAAATCTTCTGTCCAAATGCCTGACACTATACCTGTGTAATAGTGCAAGCCTGATACACATTCATAGTCCATTTGGGATGCTATGTATCATAGTCCATGGACCATGGACCACATGTCTATTGCACCCCATGTACCACCACGACCATGTACCAGAGTCTAGTGTGAGGGTTACTTTATATTATCAACTTGGATGGAATTAGCATCACCTAGAAGATAACACTGTCACAGGTGGTAGGTACCATCTCGTGGAGTGTGATCTCAGACTGAATGAAAAGGAGGGAAGAAGGGGGTGGACTGTGCACCAGCCTTCATCTCTTACTGCTTCCTGATGTAATTTAACCAGCTATTTGACATTCTTGCTACCATGATATCCTGGTAATTTGTTTGCTTGTTTTGTTTCTTTTGTCAACTTTATACAAGCTAGAGTTGTCCGGGAAGAGGAACCTCAGTTGAGAAAATGCCTCCATCAAGTTGACTATAGGGAAGTCTGTTGGGCATTTTCTTAATTGGTGTGGGAGGTCCCAGACCACTGTGGGCAGCACTGTTTCTGGTTGGTATAAGAAAGCAAACTGAGCAAGCCTTGGGGAGCAAGCCAATAAGCAGAATTCATCCACAACTTCTGCTTCAGTTCTCACCACCAGGCTCCTGCCCCAACTTCTTCTGTTCATCATATGCTGTAAGATAACATAAACTCTTTCCTCCCCTACTTGTCTTTGGTCCTGACCTTTACCACAGCAGTAGAAACCTAACTTAAGCCATGTGACTTCCACACCATACTAGGCCATGTCCTCAGATTATAAGCCCAAAGAGTTCTTTCTGTATGCTGACTGTCTTAGGATAAATAATTGTTATGACCCACAGGCCCTACATGACACATTTCAACATAGTCACATGATACCAGTCTTCAACCACTGCATTCTACTCTTCCCAAAAAGTCCCTGCTCTTCAGTCACACTGACCTCTGCCACTCCAGGGTAATGCTTGTGACAACTCACTTGTCCCTACCAAGCTGTATTGCAAAGAAAAATTACTAAATTAGGTTTACTGTGTTACTTTGATCCTCTCAACAGTGTCCACTTATTCTATTATTTTGCTCCATAGTCCTTTCATCTCATAAACTCTACCTTAGAACACAGTTCTATGAAATATGTCTATATTAGTTACTTGTCTTGTTGCTACAAGAAAATCTGGTAGAACAACTTGATGAAGAGCTTCTTCTGGCTCATGTTTCCAGTACAGTCCATCCTGGCAGGCGTCTTAGTTAGGGTTTCTACTGCTGTGATAAAACACTGTAACCCAAAGCAACCTGAGGAGGAAAGGACTTAGTTAGCATACACGCCCCAGGTCACAGTCCATACCTACAGGAAGGTTAGGGCAGGAAGATTTAAGGCAGAAACCTGAAGGCAGGAACTAAAGCAGAGACTGAACTGGAGCTGTTTATGGCTTGCTCTCCATGCCTTGCCGAGCCTGATTTCTATCCAACTCAGGACTACATGCTCAGGGACGGTACCACCCCTGGTACTGGACCCACCCACATCAATCATTCATCAAGGAACTGCCCATAGGCTTGCCCACAGGCCAATCTCATGGGGGACCTTGCCTTGACCATGGTTCCTCTTCTTGAATAACTCACACTTGTGTCAAGTTGACCACCTCACCAGGACAGTAGGGAAGGTACGGCAGCATGAACAGGAGCTGGCTGGTCACATCATAGTCACAGCCCGGAAGCAGAGAGCCAAGGATGCTGCTGTTTAACTCCCCTTCCCCTTTTCATTCCGCCAGGACCAGTGGAATGGAGGGGCTCATACTTAGGGCAGATCTTCCCACCTTGATTAAGCTACTCTAGATAAGCCCTCATAGACATGTTCAGAGATTTGGTCCCACGGTGGCTCTGCATCCACTCAAATGGACAGTTGAGTTAGCCATACTATCCTTCATCTTTTCCTCAATAATCCACCACTGCTGATCTCCTTAAGCTGTTATTATTATTTTGTCCCAGTTCTGGTGTGACATCTTTGATGGTTATTAAAGTTGTTTTCCTTAAGATCACTCACACACACACACACACACACACACACACACACACACACACACACACGCCCCTTACATTATTTTTGTTGAGAAGTTGTCAATCTGTAACTCCTTTTAAAAATAATTGGACCCCTACACTGTGTGCTCCACTATTAAGATTTTTCTCATTGCTTTGGATTTTCTCACTATTACTCAGTATTTAAGTATCAATTATTTTTCATCATTATTCTATTGTTTGGGTTATTTGTTTGATTCTTTGTTCAGCTTTTGGCAAATCTCAGTCGGTTTTTCAACCATTACCACCAACCTCAATCTCTCTCTTCATTTATCTTCTTAGGCTATGCAGCCATGGTTTATTTCTTTTTGGAGGGTAGGGGGAGGGAAATCTCTGTGTATAGCCCTGGCCGTCCTGGAACTCATTTCACAGCCATGGTTTCTAAGTTACTTTCTCCCCAAACCCCTTTTAGCTTTCTGTGATGTGTTCTAGATTATTCCTTTTGATCCATATAATGATATATTCTCTTTTTTATGCTATACCTAAAGGACTGTTAAATATGTCATTAGTTTATACATTGTAACTACGTCTTTGATAAATATTTTCTTTAGTTTTACTTCAGATATATTTTGTCATTATAGTTTCTATTCCTTGAAGGATATGCATATCTATCTATCTATCTATCTATCTATCTATCTATCTATTTATCTATCATCTATCTATCTAATCTTTGAATACAACCTATGTGGTTGTTTTTAAGTTCTAGTTATTCCGGCATCTAAAGCCTTTTTGTAGGCCTAATTATTGTCTTTTCTGACAGTTCCCATGCGCAGGGTCTTATTTCCTGGTATTCTTGAACATCATACTTTGTTCTTTAATTTGCTCAGTTATTGGTAAGGACTTACTCTAACAGGGATATTCAAGGACTTGGGGGAGCTAGCACACAAGAGCTCTGGAAATTCACAGCTTGGGGTTGGTTTAGACCCAGCAGATTCATGAGAGCAGGAGTCTGTATCCACATTCTCTGGGAACACGCCCATTAATGTTTGCACTCCCCACCCCCACCCCCTCCAGTCTTTGCTGTTCTTCTGCAACTTAACTGTGCTTGCAGACCTGTGGGACGATGAACAGAGGGATCTTTTGCTATGTCATGCCCTCATTGAAGTCATCGGGCCCCCTGGGGATTTGGAGTTAATGAGGACAGCATCTTCAGTTAATCTTTACCTTTCGTGAGTCCCTGGCTAGTGAACATGTCCTTTTTGCTTCCAGAAGCTACCAAGACGGAAGTTATTTCTGTGTTCAACTCTTTCAGTGGAGAACGCATCCAGCAACTCGCTCCCACTGAGGGCAGTGAGTGTGCTCTGGTTATACTGCAAATGCTTCCCTTGGTGTTTGTCTTCTTCGCTTGACTTTCTTGTTCATTTATTGACTTGTTTAGTCACCTGACTCTCTCACTAGAGAATAGCCCCATTTTGTGTAGCCGTCATTTCCATGACAACTGCTCTGTATCAAGTGTAGCTCTAGAAACAACACATAACATATTATAAATGTTCACTTTCCTAAAAGCTCCATGGCATAGACAGTATTCTTATTATAGTTCAAGAAGCTGAAGGATGAAGAACTTACTACTCTATAAATTATATCTTAGTTCTTTTTTGGCATAGAACTATATCTATATAGCACACAGCTGGTTGGTGTCAGAGCTGGCATGTGACCCCAGGAAGACTGCTTCAGGGAGCAGGCACACAGCTCACCACTCTGCTATGTGTCATTTAAGAGCACTGTACTTGGCATGGTGCCTTGCAATAATATTCTCAGTATTGCTAAGTTAGTAATCACAGAAGACACAGCTATGGATTCTCTGGTTATAAAATGATTGATTCAGAAGAAAGAACAGTAATAAAGTAGCAGTAAAATGTACCTTCATTATTCCCAGGAGATAACAGGTTGATTTCTTTTTCATTCTGAGTGTGGTTGGTAAAGCCAATCTTGTTTGTTTGCTTGTTTGTTTTTGTTTTTGTTGCTAGCACATTGGAAGAAAACTATCATGTTGAAATAAGGTCAGGGAGAAATGGTTTAGGTGGTAAAATACAGGGACATTACATTAGAGGGTTGTTGCTGAAGCTTTGTTAGAAACTGAACCTACAGAATTCAGAGCATGATGTTTCCCAGCAAGGCTCACATGAGGACGTCTGAGCTTGCTTAGGAAACAGAGAGAATTCACCTTTATTATTAATCAGAAAACCATTGATGTAGGTGGAAGTCATGTGCTGTTGTGTAAGACAAGTCTCTCTTGCTGGTCACCTGATTCCAGATCAGAGCCTGACTCCTTGCAAAGGTCACCTGCTCTCTACCATTGGTCATGTCCCTCTGCTCAGTGCCAGTTCCGTTATGCTCCGTCTGCTGGGCTGTTTTCACTTTTGTGGTTGGTCAATGTGCCAGCACCCTGAGTCACATGCCCACAGCAGCGGAGACTATCTGATGAAAGGTAACCTGGTGCATGGAGATCTTCTGAGTTCCTCACCTTTATCAAGGCCATTGTCAAATGCATGGACCAATCCCCTAGGAACCACTGCTTGTCCTTTCTTCAGGCTGTCAGAGGGGTTAGTGATGCTTAGGGTGCTCACGTGTCCTCAGGGCAAACATGGGAGCATCTCCTTTTCAGACTTTCACTTAGTGAGCAGTCAGGCTTGTGCACACAGAGGCAATTTCATTTCCATAGCAAAAGGAAGTGCCTTAGCTGCAACTGTTTAAAGCCTTTCTGATAACAGTAAACCAAATCTCATTACAGGCTTTTCATTTTTAGTGACCAGAGCCTCTCTGAGAGATGGGCAACCTCAGTCTCACAGGCTCACCTTGGAAGTTGAAGCAATTTCCTCAAGGCTACCAGACTTAGAGGTGGAGCAGTTTTGATCAGGCTTCAGTTAGTTTGTGCCTAGTACAGTGTTTTCCCCATACCCCTCCTTAAGTCTTGACTTGCACTTAGTTAATCATTAGATCAATAAGCTTTTGTTGTTATCAAGGTTATTCTGTCAGAAGAGTTAGTCATTTAGCCACAGTTCTGATCAGTTCTGATCTTCTAACTTTCCCTTCATACAAGTCTAAGCCACAGGTGGTTACTCAAGTGGTAGTGACCTCTGGGATCTCAGAGAACTCAAAACATAGTGCATATTGTAATAATATGAGTTTCTTACTCAAAACACTTCATGGTTGGATTGGATGCTAGCTGGGTGGCTTTGGGAAAATTATTTCACATCTCTAGGCTCTGGTTTACTTATATGTAAGGTGGGGATAATTATTCACTTCTTTGGGCAGTACAGCATTAAAGTAGACAATGTGCATATTAAATTCCCTAGCATAGACTCCGAACAGTAGACACCCTAGTGAATACTTGTTTTTTTTTTTTTTGTGACTAATTTATTTTCTTGGCTAAAGTTTAAGTAAGCAAACTTTATCAATTAGCCAATGAACCAACCAACAACCAACCAACCAATCAACCCACTCATCATGCAATTCCAAAGTCTTTTTGAAAGTAACGTCAGAGTCTTACAAAGTACTGTCAAGATCGTTTGCCTTGGCCAGTTCCTGCCTGCCTCCCCAACAACATCATTTACTGTAGAATATGTAATTTAGGACAATTCACTCTGAATCATGCTACTTTCATGAGCATCCTTAATGACTAAATCCAATCAGGCAGATGTTTTCTGTATGTGATTCAGGAAGGCTCTTTA
Source organism: Acomys percivali (assembly GCA_907169655.1). Taxonomy (NCBI): domain Eukaryota; kingdom Metazoa; phylum Chordata; class Mammalia; order Rodentia; family Muridae; genus Acomys; species Acomys percivali. Next base: position 145,284,418 of record OU015744.1, read on the forward strand.
TCTCTAAGCACCAAAATCGCATTACCTAGTCAAGGGAGGCAGTGTGCCCGGGTGAGCCTGAGAGCCTGGCACATGAAAGGAGAAACAAATGGCAAGTAGAGAGCCTCAGAAGTCAGGTCACTGCCACACTGTAGTTCTGGGTTATCCACCAGTAATCTGTGGAGCCCACAGCTATGTGCACTGAACATATAGCATCACATAGACATACAGATACATACATAATTAAAAAGACAACTTTAAAAATGTTTTAAAAAGAAGTGAAAAGAAAAGAAAAGAAAATTGCAGGGTCTCTTACCTTAGTCCTTCCTGTAATGATCTTCCACACAGTTTCTGATCATTTTGACTGTATTTTGGTACTCACAGCTCTCCGTCCCTCTAAACAGTGTGGTGCTGTGCTTTCTTTTGAATCACTAAACATTAGACTGTCCTAGCATGGTAATTGAGAACTTAGTTCACTTATGCCTCTATGACTCTCTTTCCTTTCCCTCAAATTCCTTCCAGAAAACGTATCACAGGTTTGGTTCAATTGTCTAGTCCATGTTTATATTGTGCCAAATGCAGATATTGTTTAGGTTAAATTTAGACATACCCTTACTATCCTGGTTTCTCTTCATGAAAATTCTGATGATTCTAAAATTAAATTTTTCTATTTGTTTACTTTGTCCCCTTCTGTCCTCACAATAGGTTTTGAGTGCATTGTGGTTTGAGTCTCACTGTCGGCCTCAGGCTCAGTGTTCCTGTAGCTGCTTCCCAGCTAGTGCAGCTGTTTTGGAAGTTCATGGCAGGTGGGGTTGGGCACTGGGGATGGGCCTGGGAGATGATGTAGCCACAGACTCCTGAACCCCAGTACTTAACTATTCCATCCACTTCCCATTTCCACCACACACTGTCTCCCATGAAACTGTGAGCCCAAATCATTCCTCACTTAAGATTTTTTTAAATCATGTACTTTGTCACAGTGGTGAGAAAAGTAACCAACAACGGTATGCTTCATCTGAGTGACATCAACACTGGGTGTCCCTTGAGCTTCTTATGGAAGCCACTCTTGGGTAGCTCCACGCTCCTTCACTCAGGGCTGACTTCTTCCTGACTACTGCACACACTGCCCTGGGGGATATCTTGAACTGTGCTCCATGTTTCCTGGATTGGAACTCTTCTCTTTCTTGGGGTACTTTTTTGCTTTGGGGGAACACATCAGCAGGTAGAGTGGCATGACATGAGTCAAAGTAGCAAGGCTTGCTTCAGTGTCTGTTCTATGCTGACATGACTCCAGTTCTGCTTGCCCTCCATGCCCAATACTAGCTATCCTCCTGCAAGAAGAAGCAGTGCTGAGTGAGAGAGCTGCAGGCAGGAGATCTCCAGGAGACCCCAATGGGAGACCCTGCCCCACCTAACAAAGGCAGTTGCTACACCAGATCCACACCATCCACTCAGAATTCCTTCAGAGACAAGTAGCTTCTTGCTGTCTCATTCAGTCTATTGAAGTTTGGATTTTCTGCCACTTGTAGCTCAGTAGGAAAGGAGACATACAGAAAGCATGAAGCTATATGACTCAATTCCATATATAAAGTTTGATAACATTTTCCCCCTATCCTTAGAAATAAGCTCATGGCCTCCTGCATGTTAGGCAATGTTCTTTCAATGAACTGTACCCTCATCTCTGATATAAAATCTAAAGTAAAATAGGTAAAAAGCTGGATACATAATTCTCTAAATCACCATTCTGAAAATACGTTACATATTATAGGGTAAAACTTTTCCTAGGGCAGTAATAATGGCTTAGCTTTTAGAAATCTATTTACCATGTTACTGTGTAAACAGTTGATGGAGCAAATGAGAGCTCAAGAGATTGCAGAAAAGGGCATTTATTGAAACACCACCAAGCAGGAGTAATTTTGTTTGTTTGTTTGTTTGTTTGTTTGTTTGTTGTTGTTTTGAGACAGAGTTTCTCTGTGTAGCCTTGGTTGTTCGGGACTCACTTTGTAGACCAGGCTGGCCTTGAACTCACAGTGATCTGCCTGCTTCTGCCTCCCCAAGTACTGGGATCACAGGGGTGTGTCACCACACCTGGCAAAGCATGAGTTTTAAGAAGTGTTGTCATAGGGTCAAGAAGGGTGATTGTGTGATAGCATGTGCACGGCAGGGAAACACAGCATCTCCTTTGTTGGGAAGCAGAATCCCCAGAGAAACATGGTGAAGACATAAGTGGGACAGTCTCTTCCTTCCCAGAACACCTGGAATTCATGGTTTTAGTTTTCTAAGCGACATTAATGCCATCAAATTTGAGGAGCAGTTGTGTAAAAATTCCATTAATCACACTTAATGTGGACATTCTTGGTATGTTTTCATTAAAGTCAGAAGCAAGATGTAACTGCTGTCATTAGTGGAGGTCAATGCCTCTGGAGACGTGGTAAAGATGGATGAAGAGGAAGAGGAGGAGGAAGGGGAGGACAAGGAAGAGGAGGAGGAGGAGAGGGAGGAGGAGGAAGAGGAGGAAGAAGAGGACAGAATGAGAATTGGGAAGAAAGGAACAAAGTTGCCCAAATGTGTATTCCATTTAATGATGCAGAAATCTAAGGTCAAATTTAGACAAAACTATGATAATTGATAGTTTTTTTTTTTAGTTCTTTATATATTTGAGATGTTAATTCTCCGTCAAACATACAGATGACATTTTTTTTCCTGTTCCATAGGCTGTCTCTTCATTCCAGTGACTGTTTCCTTGGTTGCACAGATACTTTTTAACTTTATGAGATCTCATTTGTCAGTTGATTGCCTTACTTTCGGAGTGACCAGGGTCCTCTTTAGAAAACCTGTTCTACTGTCTCATAGCACACTTCCTGTAGTGCACTTCCTGTTGCATACTTCCTATAGCACACTTCCTGTAGTGCATTTCCTGTTGCATACTTTCTATAGCACTCTTCCCATAGTCCACTTCTTATTGCATGCTTCCTATAGCATACTTCCTATTCTTCCTAAAGCTTTTTTTGGGGGGGCGCCAGGGTATTTGTTCAGAGCCCCTTGAGCCATTTGGAATGGAATTTGTGCAGGATCTATTTCTTTCTCTTTTTCCCATTAATTTTTTAATTGAATCATTTTATAGCCTGATCTCAGCACTCTCCCTCCTCTCCGCCCAGCCCCACCCAAACACCCCTCACCTTCATCCCTTTTTCTTCTCCTCAGAGAAGGGGAGGTGCGCCCCCCCCCCATGGGTATCAATCCGCCCTGGCACATCAAGTCAAAATAGGACTAAGGACATCTTCTCTCACTGAGGCCAGACAAAGCAGCCCAGCTTGGGGAAAGGTATCCAAAGGCAGGCAACAGAGTCAGAGACAGCTCCCGCTCCTATCATTAGGGGACACACATGATGACCATGCTGCACATCTGCCACATATTTCATTCTTGTACATGTTGATTTCCAGTTTTCTCAGCACCACTTGTTGAAGAGTCTACCATTTCTCCTTGTCAAAACCAAACTCTTTGGCTGGGGTTGCTTGAGTTTATACCTGGATTTTCTGTTCTGCTCCATGGATCTGTTTTTGTGCCGATACCATGCCATTTTATTGTCATGGCTTCCTAGCACATCCTGAAATCAGGCATGGCAATGCTCCCAGCAGTATTTTCCTCTTGCTCAAGGTCACTTTGGCTGTCCACAGAACACATATGACATGGCAAAACTTAAGAATGACCAGTTTCATGGAGAAGGCAAACGGAATGGTCATTAAACCAAAAGACTAGCTCAATTTCAGTGGTAATCAAGAAAATAAAAATTAAACAAAATTTACGAATAGCCAAAACACTAAGAATGTAACATTTATATAATTCCTGATTGTGTCAAGGTTCTTCTTGCTATAGGTAATCTATTGTATATATGTGTAATAATATAAATGTGTATGTAAAAAATAAAATACATTGGGAAAAATTAAACAAAGTCATGCTATTTTATTTCAACAGACTAACAAAAATATTTATGTATGCTAATGCAAAGTGTTGACAAGGACACGAAGTGTGGGTATTCCCAAGCATGGCTGGGAAGACCATGGGTTAGTGCCACCACTGGAGAACATGCTGGTCAGGCTGATCATAATCTCCCTTTATGATTTATCTGTGCACGTGAAGCAGGCACAGCATTTAACGAAGATGCATCTGGAGATGTCAGGCATCAGCAGGAAAAGTGAGATGACCTAGTATCTATCTAAGGCATTAGAAATGTTATCCTATGTAATATGGCCATTTTGCAACAGTTACATCGGAAGGACTAGATCTATGTGTCTTTGTAGGTATATTCCAAAAATGCGCAGAAGAGAAGCTGGGGTGTAGACCAACATAAGCCCAATGCTACTTGTAGAAGCCACGCATCTGAACGTGTGAAGTAAGGTATAAAATGTGTCAAGGAACAGCAGAGGCTGAGAAAATGGAGCCAAGGGCTTTGATTTACTTAGAATTTTTAAAAGTCTCCCAATGAGATACACGTGGAATGGGTATGAAAGGGTTCTAGAGAGCTGGGCCACAGGGTGAAGGCACGCTCCTCAGGAGCCTTGGCTGTGTGACTGACTTGCAGGCTACCTTAGGGAGAAGGGATTTGTGACAGGCCCTCAGGTGCCTTGCTGAATCTTGAGGCTGGTTTAGAGTTGTTGACAGAACCCAGAGGCAGAGTGGGTGTGATTGCCTGAGTGGAAGGAAGGAGCACTGCAGCTTCTTAGGCGCACGTGTGCGTTATCATAGGCGAATGGGTAGAGCAGCCAGATGCGGGAACAGGGATCTGAGGTGTGTGAGCGTGTGTGGCAGTGCTCCACACCTGTTCCTATGTCATCGGCTTTCAGTGACAATTCTCTGAAGCAGGTGGGTTGAGCAGGTAGACAGGCAGGCATTAATTTTCATGTGTCAAAAGAGAGACACCCGAGACTCAGAAATGTTAAAAAGCCTTGACCCTGGGCCAAGGCGGGTTGCGTGGCTCTAAGTCCAGTGCTCCTGCAGGGACACCATATGGCCATTCAGTAAAAAGATGATGTAATCCTCTGCACAGGACAGATGCACATTTCCAGATCCTCCTGTTTTCCCAACCCCTTCCTCTCATTGCACCCAAATGGAAATTGTACTTGCGGTAGAAATACATGCCACTAAGCCTGCAGTTCCTTCTGTATGAGAGGATCTCTGCCCTCACAAAGCTGATAGTTTAGATAGCGTCACACTGGAGGCCTCAATAGAGTTGTTGAGTTGGGATGTTTGGAGTCCCGAGTGACTCAGGAAATTTCAGATGATTCTGGGGACTCCCTACTGCATAATGCTGTATAGCCACTGTCCCTGTCAGAGAATTCTATATCCCTTCCCTTATCAAGGTGCTGTAAGTAAAACAGACCCATCTTTCGCTCAGGCATAAATTCTGATTATTCTTAATCTCAGTTTATCAAACTTGCAATAAAATTGCCTGGAGGACTAATTAAAAAATTACATTTGCAGAACCCCAAACCTGAACCATGCCCAATACGTTGACTAATTAACAAGTTGTAGGTATCAAGACTTAGCTATACCATTTTTGGCCATATACCCAAAGGACACTCCACCCTACCACAAGGACACTTTCCCAACTATGCTCATTGTGGCTTTATTCATAATAGCCAGGAACTGGAGACAACCTAGATGTCCTTCAACTGAAGAATAGAAAAAGAAAATGTGATGCCTTTATATAACAGAGCATTGCTCAGCTGTTTAACAAAAATGACATCATGAAATTTGCAGGCAAATGGACAGAACTAGGAAAAACAATCATCCTGAGTGAGGTAACCCAGACACAGGAAGATAAATATGATGCTATGTATTTACTTAATATATAAGTGATATTATATATTATATCCACTATATGTGGATACTAGCCGTTAAGTAAATGATAACTAAGGTGCCACCTGTAGACCCGGAGATGTTATGTAAAGAGGATGGCTCTAGGTAGATGCACACATCTCCCAGGAAAAGGGAAATAGAATAGATTTTGTGAGTGACTGGGAGCAGGTGGGGATGAGAGTGGGAGAAGTCAGGTGCTGGAGGAAGACAGAGAGAGAGTGTGGGGAGAGACAGCTGGAATTCGGGGGCAATGGGGGAACAGTGTGGAAACCTATTGCAGTGGAACCTTCCTGGAATCTATGAGGGTGATTCTAGTGAGGACTCCTAGTAACAGGGGCTATGGACTGGGACAAGTGGTCTTGACAGCTGCGGCTGGTGGCATGTAAGTTCAGTCATGGGCCACGTGCACAACCAGGTCCTAGGGATACAGCCCCAGTAGAGGCTAACTCTGGGAAGAGGCCACAGGAAGGTCACAAAACCATTCCTCAGCAAGAGGAAATGGGAGTATCAGGGAGATTATGGGTGTGGCTGGGTAACTGTACCATGTGCCAATCCATGCTCAGACCTGACCTGGCCTCTTTGCATATCAGTGTGATGGGGCCATATATGTACATGTGTTAGTGTCCCTGAATGCATGTGTGACGATGGGGCTTAATGTTTTGAATATGAAATGTCCTCCATAGGCTCATATGTTTAAACACTGTGTGGGGGAAGTTATAGAACCACTTGGAGGTGGGAATCTTGGTAAAAGAAGTACATCACTGGATGTGGCCCCATTTGCCTACCTGCTGCCATGTCATCCCATTATGGCAGACTCAATCCCTATAGGACGGTAGGCTTCTCTCTTAAGTTGATTTTGCCAGGGTAAGTACTTTATCACAGAATTGGAAAAGAAAATACAAGACCCCTATTAGAACGTGTGTGTGATGGGGTTCCCTACGTGCATGCATGATGAGGGTCCCCCTGAGCACATTTATGTGATGGAGTTCCTATGTGTATGTATAATGGGGGTCCCTGAACTGGTCATGTCTTGTAGCCAGGGAAGGGTTTCTAGTGGCAGGACTGGGTTGCGTTCACTTGAGTTGTTGGCCATGGAGATCCCTAAACAACTCAGGCTGATGCTAGGACAGAGGCTGGCTCTCCTCAAACTGGCCTCATTGCCAAGGACATCCACACAGCTCACTGAACCTGGAGAGGTCAAGCTGGTGCCTGCATGGAGCCTTCACCCTTATAGTCTAGTCTCTTTGGTACAGGAAGCTACTCTGTAGGCTACTGAAAGAGAAACATAGATACCAACCCAGCCACAAACCTTTGACCTACAATCTGCCCTGCCTGCAAGATGTGCTGGGGCAATGGTGGTGCTTGGCCAACCAATGTCTTATTTAACTTGAGGCCCACTCCACAGGAGTCCATGCCTGACACTGCTTGTATGGCCAAGAATGAGAGACTGGACAGCCCAGAAACCTGCGGTAGGACCAAACACAATACTGTGTGTGTATTCACATATATGCTGTGCATACAGACTGTGTGTCTAGGAGGATGATATGAGATTCTTTCCCCCAGGGGTTCATAATAACACCAACAGTTTTTTTTTTTAAATAATCCATTAAGCTCCTGGATGGATCCCACTTCATATTTCCTTTCTGACTTATTACTAGTGTGCATGGATGATGTGTGTATGAGTATGGGCAAGCATTGCTGCAGCATTTGTGTGTAGGTCAGCATCCTGATTGGCTTGGAGCCTCTTTTCTTTTACTTTCTGTTTTCTCTTGCCACTTGCTGGATCTTCCATCCTTGAACTTCCATCCTTCACTTGGCACACAGGCTCTTCATCTCTCATGCTGGCCTGAGTATTTGCTCTCATTCCCTTCCTCTCCACTCCCTCCTCACAGTTTCACAAACCCCCATATGCTCTCACTTTCACATGCTATGGCTGGCGCTTCCTGCATTCTCTGCTTCGGGAAGCCAGAGAAAGATATCAGAGGGTGAGTAGAGATGTGCCATGGGCTACTCATGCAAGTGGTGGCTGTGAGTCTTATATCAAGGGTTTTATGTTTTAGAGGGAGGCAGCTCCTGCACCTTGTGATGCCCCTGTATTAGAAAAGTCTAGAAGAGTCATCAGTAGGAAGGCAACAAAGAGGAATCTTGAGTATAATAAAATCTTTCAACCCAAATCAGGAAAACACAATATAGCACTGTTAGCTACTTCGGTCTGTCTGTTCTTGTGCTGGCTGATTTTATGTCAACTTGGCACGAGCTAGAGTCATCAGAGAGGTGGGAGCCTCAGTTGAGAAAATGCCTCCATAAGATCAGGCTACAGGCAACCTTGTAGGGTATTTTCTTAATTAGTGATTGATGCGGGATGGCCCAGCCCATGGTGGGTGGGGCCATCTCTGGACTGGTGGACCTGTGTTCTGTAGGAATGTAGGCTGAGTAAGCCATGAGAAACAAGCCAGTAAGCAACTACTGAAGCCTGTTTTCCACATTCTCTGAGGGAATCACAATCACTTCATATTTCCTTTCTGACTTATTACTAGTGTGCATGGATGATGTGTGTATGAGTATGGGCAAGCATTGCTGCAGCATTTGTGTGTAGGTCAGACATCAACTTTCAGGAATTGTTTCTCTTTCCACCATGAGTTTTGGAGACCAAACTCAGATTATCAAGCATGTGTAGCAAGCACTTTTACTCATTTAGACACCTCTGCAGCTTCAAGACCTTTTTAATTTTTATTTGTTTTATATTTATTACAATTGTATGCTTGTGTGTGTGTATGTGTGTATGGTGGATGAGTGTTATATGTGGCTATAGTATGTGTGCGTATGGAAGAGGACAACTTTGTTGGGTCAGTGCTTCCTTTCATCTCTGAGGCTGAAACTCAAGTTGTCAGAAATATGTCAGGAGCCTTGGTATGCAAAGCCATCTCGTAGGGCCCCTAAGAGCACTTACTGGTGCTGGATGAATGGCGTGTAACCTGAAATACAACAGCAGAAGAGAAATTAATGGAACCCGTGCCCCCATGGTAGTTGTTAATCTGAAGCTCAGTGAATACAGGTATGCTAGTGTTGACTTCTTGGTTTTGCTGAGTGGGCCCCGATTGCATAGGACAGCAGCATTATGGAAAACTGGCTCACAGATTTGAAAAAAATCTCTAGGATCTTGCTTTTCTGTAGATTATAAGGCAAATAGACACCTTAAAGTTTCTTTGAAAACATCACTGGTCCTCTGCTTCCCTTTCAGGGCTGGAACTCTTAGCACGACCAGGTTTCTCTTCCAGCCAGACTAAACTTACCATTTAATTTTTTTTTCATGAGATAAGCCTTTCTCTTGCTTCAGAGAAGTGAAATTTGATACTTGTCTGCTGGAAGCTAGTAAATGTTACATTTTTTTTTAATGTTACATTTTTAAAACTGAAGACTATAGGTTGGGAGTTGATAGAGCTTGGGAATGTGTAAGCCACCCACACTGGGTTTTCAGTTGAGGACAGCCCAGCCTTCAACGGATGCTGTTTCTCCCTGGCACTCTGTTCACTCCTGCCCCAGCTTCATTGTCCTTTTCCTTCACTGTCCTCTGCTGCCATCCTTAACTTACATACCAGACCCAACCCCTGGTCAAGACTAGAGCTTCTGAAAAACCTATTTACAGTGATGGGGAGAACAGTGCCCCTCCCCCACTCTGCTACCTTCTCCCACTCACCCTGCTCCATCCCACCTCCCACTTGTGGCAATCTTTAAAACTGCTCATCCTTTATCCTCTGGAGGGAATGTGGAGCCATGTTAGGCTGCCAGATGGCTTAGGTGACAAGCATGGTGAGCAGATTAAAGCAAAGTTGAGGGGATCAGGCGCTGGGATCACCTCTTACAAAGAGTCAAGGGAATGTCCTCACAGCCCCAGCCTTCCTGAATATTGCTGAGACTTCTGCTTGACCCAGGACATATTCTTTTCTCCTCATGTTTCTTCCTTATCCCTCCCCCCCCCCCCACCACCTCAAGCACTCTTAAAATGATAATGAGGGAGATCCATGACTGGTTACTATAGGCCACAAAGTCCTTCAACAATTTCACAGTCTGAATGGTGTCGCCAGATGCGCAAGCTCATCCTTAGCCTCCCTCCCTCTGGCTTCCAGCTCCTGGTTCCACCTGTCAGATCTGGTCGCAGGCTAGTCAGTCTAGAGTCATTTTTGGGCTTTCTGACTCCAAAATCTCTGTCCTTTGTTCAGAGTCCTGGATCATTTTCGCAAAACTCTCTACTGTCACATAAGGGGTAGGGAGGCACAGGTGCAATGGGCCTTTCAGAAGCAAAAAAATCTTTACCTCTTGGCAGGCTGCCCAGGAGGAAGTGCATGGCGGAACAGGTTGCCCAGGTGATGTTGGAATGCTTTGGGGGTCACCCAGGTGAGCTGTGAGCTCTTTGGGGGTGGCTCTAAGGTGAGGTGGGGACTCTAAGGTTTCCCCCTTCATCTTGTAGTTTGGTAAGACAGAATCCACTGAAAACACCGTATCTGAAAACAAGGTCAAAGATTCTCCCCCTCTCCCCCAGACACGACTCCCTTAACACACGCCAACATGATGGACAGAGCATTTAATACATGGGACGTTTTTCCTTCCGATACACTGTGATAAATTACAAAGTATTGTTCACTTCACAAAATAAAAACATTTCCAGATTATTATCGACAGTATCAAGAAGTACAGAAACCACGACAAACAAATCTGTACAGTTGTGAGGAATGCTGACAACAGCAGGGAGCAGGCCAAGCTGAGCCTCATATGCCGTAATTCCACCTGCAGGGCCTGGGGAGGTTGCTGAACAGCAACCTCTGCTGTCTCTACTACCTTAACACAGCAATTCTCTTCTGGGAGCTCCAAGCAAGACTTGTCAGTGTCTGGGACATCTCAGGCGATCAAGGGAAAGACGTAGCAACTGACTTTAAAAATCTAGATTTACAGTTTTTGCTGCTTTAAATATTTTGACTATGTTACAAAATATAGAGATCTTGGTGTGAAATATTCATGCTAAGATAAATATAACCAACAGGATGGGTCTCTAGTAATAAAATCATGTTAAATTATCTTCCATACAGAACAGCTTTTATGAAGGAAAAACACTTGGTAAAAAAGCAACCTTATTGATCCATAACTTAATAGGTTTATAAATCAGAAGTAAGGAACAAGATTCAATGATGATCCTATAGGTTCATGATTCATCAATATGGAAATGTGGCAAAGAAGTTCGATTTTCCATTCATATCAATTGGAAGAGCCCGGCTGAGAAGCGGAAAAGTGCTAATTTTGTGACATGGTCCAGGTGCATCCAGTATCCTCAAGCCATTTTGTGTGGCAGGACTTACTCTGCATGTCCTAGGATGCACACAGGAGATATGGAAAGGCCAGGACCAATTCCATAACATCCTTTGGAAGATCATAAAATGCTTATGGAAAGGAAACTTGTGGGTGCTTTTGAACACCCTACAATCACAATGAGCACAAACTACTTCACAGCAGGAAGCCAGCGCTGAGGAGCAGGAACTGTGAAGAGCAGGAGTGTGGGGGAGGGGTGAACTTTCATTGAAGCACTAATCAGGACAGAGGTATGTCAAGGTGATACTGCATTCACGGTCAACGTTTACCAGGCATCACAGCAAGGAAGGGGGAACAAGGTACAGGGCAATAACCAATGCACTGCATTGAATTCTATTTGCTAAAATAAAATAACATTCTTGCAGCTAAAATAAAATACATTTTACAATATATAGGTTTCATTTAACATTTAACATATAGAATTGTCTTCTTTTTTTGAAGGTGGAAAATGCATACTGTACCAAGTACCTTTATGAATTAAGTTCCCTTTTATTACTGGTAAGACAGAAGCTTAAAAGTCTACATTTTTTAATAAGTTAAAGAAAGATTTAGTAATCACTCTTTCAGCAAAACAGACATACGTAGGAGGCACGGCAAAAGACCCAAGGTAAGGGGTTTCCTACCCCTTACCCTTGCTCTCATGTGGAGGAGGAGGGAGACACAGTCCCCAACTCTGCAATCCACCGTGGTCCAGGAAATTCTGCCACTTGTTTGGAAAACAAATCAAGTGTAAGAAACGATTTTATTCCATAAGCCCTATTCAGCCCATTTCCCTGACGGGTTAGAACAAAACGTCTTCGTTTTCTATTAAAATCTGCACAATCAGCTTCTGGTACCGCATGTCATGGAGGGTGGTGAGGGTGCTGTCCTCGGGGGGTCTCATCAGGGTGGGCCCAAACACGATCCCCAGGTTTTCTGCATTCATTAAATTGTCCTTCTCATTCATGGTAACCCTGCAAGGCAAGCACAGAGAGCTCAGGCCAGTTTGCAGAAGGACTGATGTTCTAGCTCTCTGCAGGAGAGCATCTCTAGAGTGAGGGGACCGAAAAAGCAAATGAAGAGTCAGTCGGAATGAGAGTAAGACATTTCTCTTTTTAAAGAGGTGATTTTCTGATTTGGTTTCCTTCTTGAAGCTATGGGTACTGCCTTTAGCCAGTGTAACTAAGTGACTTACTAGAATCTACTGTGAACATTGTTTAAGGATTGGGAATCTGTCCTTCTTGAAGAAACGTGCAACTGTCTTTAGGGGGTATCAGCTTGAAGGGGCAGAGGGTCACTAGCTGACCCATGGTACCTTCATGGGCCTCATATGGAAATCTGGTTTTTGTCACCATTTCCTACTGGTCTGATGCTGGAGAGGGGGCCGAGGGCAGCCAGGATTGGTAGCATAGGGAGAAAGATTGTAGAACAGGCTGCTGTGTTTTTAGGAAGACCCTGGCTATTGTCAAAGGGCAGAAGAATGGCTGGAATGTGGCCAGACGGGAGGTCAATTGTTTATTATGCCTAGTTCCCCAAGGATGAGGTACAGAGCACTTATTTTTGTTGGACCAGCATCCACAGAAGAACCAGAGAGGCTTTAAGGGGGAAAAAAATCTAAGCCCTAAAGTTGCTTTACTGGTTTCCTTGTAGAATGAATAATGATTTCCCAGAGATTCTTGCCTTTGGGAATTTTGTCTTTTAGAATGCTCATCACAGACAAAATGGAGTAAGGTCCACAAAGAAGAATAAATTGTGTTTAGGCTTCATAGAGAGACAATCCCTTGTTCTCTCTTCCCTCGGAGCAGATTTGAATTTGCCATTTAGTGTTATTTTTCATCAACTCAGTTTGAGTCATTTTGATGCTGCACAGCTAAAAACAAACAAACAAAACATGCAGGAAAGAGGTTATTCTTCACCTGGGAAGAGGAACCTCAGTTTCAAAAAGGCCTCCATCAGATTGGCCTGTGAGGCAGTTACTTGACTGACTGATGATTGACATGGGAGGGCCCATCCCACTGTGGGCAGTACCATCCTTAGGCAGGTGGTTCTAGATTACAGTAAATAGCCTGAGGAAACCATGTAGGACAAACTAATTAGCAGAGGTCTTCTATGGCCTCTGCTTTAGTTCCTGCCTCAAGGTTTCTGCCTTGAGTTCCTGCCCTGACTTCCCTCAATCCTGACTATGGTATGGAAATATAAGCCAAATAAAACCTTTCCTCTCCCACCAGCTTTTGGTTGTGGTTTTTATCAAGGCCATAGAAACCCAACTAGGACAGAAATGAGTACCCAAGAGTGGAATGTTGTCAGAATACACTCCAGTACTTCCAGTGTTCCAACCATGCTGTTTTTCTGAGGTTTGTGGAGTGTTTGGAACTTAGAGATGGAAAAGCCTTTAGTGGTCAAAGAAAGCTTAATGGGCTGTTCTGTGTGATCTTGGAAGACGAGGCTGCTGAGAACAATGCAGATGAAAGAGGCCTGGCTTGTGAAGTTTCCGAAGGAAGCGAAGACTGTTGTCTTAGGCTGTCCATACAATATAACAACTGTGTCTGTGGTCAGCGGGGGCTGAAGAATCAGCTGTGATTAAGAAGAGACCAGCACTACTGAAGTGAAACCTTTGCTTTTGGGGACAACTGGTGCTGATCAGTTGGAGCTGAAGAATCAGCTGGAATTAAGAAACCAGCATCACTGAGGTAATCTTCTGGGGCTATTTCCCCAGGGTCAGCACACAGAAGCTGAGGTCCAGAGGGAGTCAAGGCTGCATCTCAGCCAGACCTGGCAATGGAAAGTTGTTAGCCTTCCTCTAACCCTGCCTTCCATGGGCATTTCTAATCACAGCTTCTAGAATCTACATCATACCAGCAGCTACTCTGTGTACTTTTCATGGGGTGTCCTAATGCCTTCCTACCCTGGGCAGATGAGGGGTGTCAGGGATGGAGCTGTTGGCTTACTTTTTGAGGTGGATCATCAGGTAGCGCAGGGTCTCATAGTGGGCAGGTGGCAGCAGCATCAGGACCTCATGGACAGCTTCCAGCCTCTCATCTGCATTGGAGATTTCTATGAAGATCACACAATCAGAAGTCTGTTTTCTTTGTCCTTGCTGCAAATGGGGCACCTCAAAAATTCATACATCTCAGATACCCTTTAAGTTTTCTCGAGTCCTATCTCATTCCAGAGAGAGCTGAGGTGGAGCACTGTATATTTAAATGAACATCTGTGAAGTAGGTGCCTGCTATACTCATCATCCAGGGAGCAAGAGTCCCATAGAATTCTTAATTCTGATATTATGTACAATCTGTGTTGCCTTCCTGAGATCTCAACTTGCTCAATCTATTCAACCCCTGATTTCCTCAGTGTCATGAGGTAGTGTGCCCTGGAAGTTGTCTAATGACTTTTTCCTTCCCAGACCTCCGTATCAAATATATCTTTCAGTGCAAGGACATTGGCAGATGGGCCAGCCAACAATGCCATCCATGAAGGCACTTTCACAAAGGCATTGCAAGGGTTAACCTCACGTGCAAACAGGTTAGGAGGCAGACACTAGACATATAAGGATGGAAGAAAGAGCGTGTGAACTTTGGGGACACTGAGAGGTTTTTGGCAGGGACTCAAGGAAAGCCCTCCTGCCACCCTTCCTGGGACAGTAGTAGTCAGCTTTTAGAACCTTCTCTACCAAGGACTACCAGAACCCAGGAAAGAATGGTCTTGTTAGGGGGAAGGACCACAGATCATCTGGAAAATACATTGTACATGGATCTGATCAGGCCCTTGCTTCTTCCTGTCAGGCATCTTATACATATATGCCGAAACCTTTAAGGATATATAATACCCCACAAATCCAAAAGAGGTTCCTCAGAGGAGCCCTGGCTTCTCTCCCATGCATCTCAGCACCTGAGTTCCTCCTGCCTTATCACTGCCCTTTACCAGGCAAAGTGTGGTTCCCTCTGTTGACATAGCCTTTACTCATCATCCCTAAGAGCAGTGGACCCAATTGGTCAACACTGGATAAGGATGAGGTCAACTGTTGGCTGACGGAAGATAGATGCTATTGGTTCCTCATGGACATGTCAGGTCAGCTCGCCACGCTAGCTTTCTACCCTTTAACAGCAGATTATAGTCTGTTTCCACTTCACGGGCTGGATTAAGAAGATTTAACTAGAAGATATTAGTAAGTGGCCCTAGCATAGTACCCGACATAGTAAATACTGTATGCTCTTGACTGTGTATCTAATACAAGTCTATCATCTTTTTAACACAAGGTGCTGACTGTATAACCTGGGCTAGCCTTGATTTCCACAACAGATAGCAATGGCTTACATGTCCCTCTTTGGAGAACACTGGGTTGTTTTTTTTTTTCTTGATTATGAAAATGTACTTTCAGCAAATGTCAGAATTGGTCTGTCTGTGCTAGAGATCAGGACATAGGGAGAAATGATGAGGGACAGAGAGGCCTGGCTCTCAGCTTCTGCCTGTAGAGCTTGCAAGTATGGACTCAGGCTACCTGGGTTTCTATTTGATAGACTTCTGTGCCCCCACTTGACAAAGTCCATGCTCACGAGAATCCTAGAAGAGTTCTGAGTTCTAATTTTTCTGAGATGAAGAAGCCTGTAGACCTCTACTTACTTGCTGCCTCTATAAATTTGGAATAGGTGTCGTATGTGATGACAGGGATGGGTAAGTCTCTGAAGTATAGTTTCAGGGCTCCAGTGATGATGTTTATGTCTGGGTAGATGTTAGCAGAGATATCTGCCTTATCACCATCTGAAAAATAGTAATGGTCCAATCTCAATTAGATCTTATCTTACCAAGTCAAAGAGGGTACAGGAAAAAGAGACCCAACATAGAATTTGCTGGCAAGCCTCAGGGGCTCAGTCTCTCAACTCCTAATAGGATTAGGAACTTGGGGTAACAGAACAGGCTCAGTGAGAGTGGCACAGACTATAAAGACAGTACAGACAGGAGTGCAGAAGGGTGGATAAGAAGCACTTCTCTGAGTCCCAGCCCCTGCTAATTGCCCAACAGAAATTTATCATCGTAATTCCTACTGCAGACATACCGCTTTACAATAGAGCAACAATCTGATATGAAGTAACATACAATGATACACATGTATGTAAATGTCATAATAAAATGTGTTATTTTTTGTGGCTGTACAACTTCTTTAAATCTCTATGCTGTCTATGCCAGTGTTTTTTGTTTTTTGGTTTTTTTTTGGCTGATCCTATACATAAATAATCACTAGATACCTTTGGTTTTTAAGACTTTTCCTCAGGCTCACTGAGGAAAATCTTTGCATTTAATCCCAATTATATTTCTTGCTAATTGCTATGATCATTCTCAAGGTACTTTGTGTGTGTGTGTATATGTGTGTATGTGTTATGTATGTAGAGTGCAAAGGTATGTGCCAGCATGGAACCAGGAGTTAGGGTGGTGGGCACCAAGGCCCAGCTATTCTCCTATCTCTAACCCAATAGTGCTGAGGTCACAGTCACATATGAGACCATACGCAGAGTTTTACATGGGCGCTGGGGATTTGAACTCAGATCCTCAGGCTTGCACACCAAGTGCTCTTACTCACCAATCCATCTTCCCCGCACTTTGAAGTATAATGTGTGTGTGTGTGTGTGTGTGTGTGTTTATTTAAATTATGTTTATTTTTTAGGTAGCATAGTTGTGCCACGGTACATGAATGACAGCCAGAGGACAATTGTAGGAGTTAGTCACCTCCTCCATAGGGATGGAACATTAGTTGTAAGGCTAGGTGGCAAACACTTACTGAGTCATTTTGCTGGTCCTTAAGTCATTTTTTTTTAACTTTAAAATTTTACTATTAGTATCCGTCCATTTCACCTAACACAGGTCATGAGATTATTGTGGATAAATATTGTTTAATCATGTGGGGATTGTTAACATATTTTATGTGGTAAATTAAAAGCATAAATGCCTTAGCAAATTTGGTTCCAAGTTTTAAAAGAAGCTATAAAATGGCCAAAAGCACAAACCAAGACAGCAAATGCATAGCAGATATGACAGACTCCTGAACAACATGCTCTTTCACACGCTCTTCCTCATGAAGTGACCTGTCCTCCGTCTATGGAAACAGCTATCCCACAAAATTTTGAATCATGATTCTTCTGATTTCTGAAGAATGACTCTCAATAACCCCAGACCCCATGTCCACTCTGAGTAAGGTGTTGTTCTAGCATGGAGGGCACCTGGTAAGCCAGGTAGCGTTAGAGGCAGTCCACACTCACCTCTGTCAAATGCCATCTTGACATCTTCTATGTGTTCTGTGAATCCAGAGACTCTATAGAGCCCTTCCGACTTTAATCCTGCAGGGCAGCGGTGGGGGCAGGAGAGACGGGGAGATGACATTAGCTTTGGTTTCTCACAGCATCTAATAAAGCCATTCTAATTTTGTATCTACACCGAGTGCAGCCAAGAACTGAGCAAATTTGGTTGGTGATCTGATGGATGCCTCCTGCCCTGTTGTCTAAGCACCTGGACTTTCCCTACCAATCTCCACACGAGTCTATCTTCCTCTGCTTGCTGGAGATGGGCATCTTGGTGGAGACTGGGTCTTCCTCCTACCTGGCTGCAGACTAAGCTGAGATGTAAGAGTCTCTCTAACTACCTGGTTCATCAGAGTTCTGCACACCTACTTCACCCATGCAGGCAGGGCGTGGCTTTCTCCCTCGCATCTTATAAGCAGCCCTGCTTATTCAGACTTTATTGGAGAAATCTGAATGTTATAGCCTTTCATGCTTAAACATAAATAAGACAATGTGCTAACTTACTAAGTGTGCTTGATTTATTCTGCCTTCAGGTAGTTTATTATACAAACATATGCAGTAGGGTTAAATTCTGTCAAGTGGTCTGAGAATGCAATCACTGTAAGAGAGAGAATATGTTTCTGCCTGTTTGAGTTTACCGATGTGTGGGGCACACGCTAAAGCTCCTCTCCTATACCCAGTGGGTGGCATGTAAGATGAAAATAGCAGGATTAGAGGATCAAGTTTCAGATTCCATATGTCAAATCTGAACTGGTGTCAAAACTGCACCACAGCAAAACTAAGTGAAGAAAATACCCTGTCAAACTCCTGATAACATGCTTGTCTGGCTTTTAATTTTTATTTTATGAACTATGTAATATATGCCATATACCAGAGTCTGTACTAAATACAAGGGATGGGTGTTTCTATTCTTCCTGGGACCATGGCAGGCATGCTCAATCTCATGAGGTTCTACTGTCTCATGGCAGGCATGCTCAGTTAATCTCAGCTCTACTGTCTCATGGCAGGCATGCTCAGTTAATCTCAGCTCTACTGCCTCATGGCAGGCATTCTCAGTTAATCTCAGCTCTACTGCCTCATGGCAGGCATTCTCAGTTAATCTCCTCTCTTTGTTTCAGTACCCACTGTTGAAATTTCCACTTTTGCTCTCCTGGAAATGACTCACCAGATACAACCTGGGTACCGCTGTGCTCCAAGTGGTACATGCAAGCTCATCCCAGCAAGGGTGGGACACACATGGCCAGAGAAGGGAAATCATAGCAGTTTACAGGAATACACAGTGGTGGACATGCAGCCTATATCATAGAAGGAAGAAGCATCTAGGGAGACCCCCCCTACCCCAGAAGCCGATCACTGGAGGCATTCCCAAGAGATGGGCTGGAGTTTGCAGAGCAGCAGAGGTAGCCATCCTCCAGTATTTGTTTTCCTATCCCTCTTCTCTCCTCTAATGGAACATTAGGTTTCAAATCAATTTCCACTGCAGTGGCCACTCGCTTCTCTGGTTCTCTCTTTTGTTTGTTTGTTTTGCTTACTGAAGACAGTACAGCCAGCCATCCCACATTTCTCCTGCCATGCTCTTCTGTGATGAACTATACTTCCCAAATTGTGGACCAAAAATAAATGCTTCCTTCTTCCAGCTGCTGTAGCCTGGGTATCTTGTGCAGCGATGAGAAATGTAACTAATCCACTTGGTCATGCAAACAAGGTGGAAAGAAATAGCAGAAGATATGCCCTGCATACTGGGCAGGTGCCAGGTCTTCCAGATGCACCATCTTCTGGGGCTCCACTGACTTTACTCACTTTAGAGAGGAGGGAGCATAGTCCAAATGAGACAAATCCCTGTTTAAAACACTCAGACAAGACCCTTCTCTGTGGCCTGTGGCACTGTGGGTACACTCATGTGTTCATTTGTCCCTCTGATTCTCCAGTCAATTGGGATTGAGAATGGAGACTTTCATATTATCAATATTTAGCCTGGAGTAAATGCTCAGTAGACATTTGCAGAATGTAGGTACACACGGCTTATACAGGAATGGAAATTGATGTTATTGGTTGGTGACACTTATTGGTTATCCGTATGTGTGTACAAGTCATTGTCCTAACAGTTTCCTCAGCAAAATTAAAAAAAAACTAAACCAACATAATATAATTAATATAACAGTAGAAAGTATTTTCCAAACCTCTTGCTTCAATTTCCCGAATACATATGTCTACCACCATGGGTCTCTGAGTGTTGTGAGCTTTGACAAGTGTGGTGAGGTCACAACAGTACACTTTCTTGATCCTCTTGAGATCAGGCTGGCAGTCATTGGGGACATGCTTGGAGCACTGTTTGTGTACGTTTAACCCACAATCTGTAAACAAAAGAGCCGCATTAGCCTTGCTGGGACTGTTTGTCAAGTCCCAAGACAAACCATGCACCACTAGCATCCATATTGCAGTACCCAAGGGCTTGATTCACTGCCCTGCAATGCCCTGCACGCTGCCAAGAGGAGGTCCTTTCCATCAGTGAGCATGAGACTCACCCTGGTTCTTTGAAGTTTTGTACAACTGCTCTGTCCTCATGACTCATTTTCTAGACCAGAAGAACTGATTACCTCGCTGATATATTCAGGCCAACGGTCAGGCTGCTCATAGGTCCCACAGTGAGCTTTGGGGCACTGGTTCTGGGACTTAGTCATGGCTCATTAGGAACACCAAGGCTCCTTCTAGGCTGTGCCCTTATGTCTTTGATATTCTTTTGTGGGGTACAGAGTTACTCTGTCTACAGGACTGTCTGGTCTTTGATGTGAGGAGTCCCTGGCTTGTGTTCACTCTGCCTTTCCTGGAGAGCAGCCTGCAGTTTCTATTCCCTTTTTTCTTGCTGGCAGTTGGAGGGGGACCATTCCTCTTCTACTTACTGTACTGCGAAATAGCTGAAGCGACCTTTACCTGTACTCCAGTGGAAGTATACGAGAGCTGATATTTGACGACAATGCCTTGTAATGTGATGATTACAGTAATTATTTATAAAGCTTATATCCAGAGCCAAAGCTGGAAAGGTGCTTTTAAGTTCAATGCACAAATTAAAAGCCTTGTTAGCAGTTGGCAGCCACCAACAAACTTTCTAGACAATTACAAGACACAGTTTGCGTTCTGGAGAATGAAAGTTTAATGCCAAGGGTGCTTGATGTGAATGTGCTGTGCACTTAAAAGCATCTTCGAATAGTGCTTTTCCTAGGTACAAAAATAATAGTTCTGTACATATATGATACATATACAATAATGAGTATGTGGTCAGCTGCTTTCCAGAAACAATGTTAACCACAGTAAAGGTCTGAGAGATGCAGACTTCTATGTAACCACAAGTGGTAGTGTTTCCTGGCTCAGTTCCCTGCTCTTCCCTCAAAGGAAAAGCTCTAACAGTCTTAGCCTAATCAGCATGTGAAATTCAACTAAATCCAAGTATAGTTCACTTTCATTTTGGCAGAGCTACTCAGCAGATGTGGATTTGGACTGAGTTAACCAGAACTTGGTTTTCTTCCTGGGATGCTGGTTTATAAAGTGGGGATCACACCAGCTCCAATGGTCATGAAGGTCAAGCAAGATACACAGTGTCTCCAGAATAGTGCTCTGCCAACATTAGTTAAGTATAGCTGGCAAAAGGATAGGAGACAGAGGCCTGCCCAGCTGTTTGCTCATTAGTGAATTTTACTGTACCTCATGAAGTTATAGATTTTTCTTTTGTTATTGTAGAAAAATACACATAGGATATATTTACCATTTTAACCATTACATTTTTATTTGTTTGTTTATTGGAAACAGGGTCTCCCTAGTTGGCCTGGAACTTGCTATATAGGCCAAGTTGGCCTCTACCTCACAAAGATCCAGTTGCTTCTTAATTTTAAAAGAGTTTAGTGGCATTAAAAACATTGTTGGAGCTAGATGAACTCATGGAGGCAGAGGCAGGTGGATCTATGTGAGTTTAAGGCCAGCCTGGTCTACAAAGCCAGTGCAGGCAGCCAAGGCTACAAAGAGAAACTCTGTCTCAAAAAGAAAAAAAACAAAAACAAAAAACCCAAAACCAAACAAACAACATTGTTGGATAGCTACAGCCACCACCTGCCTCAAATGCTTGTTTGTTCCTGTAGAGCAACAACTTGATGCACACTAACAGCACCCCCTGCGCGCGCGCGCGCACACACACACACACACACACACACACACACCTGGACTTACGACTCACCAGCAGTGAGTCAGTGAGAGCCAATGGGTCCTACCTGGATTCTAACAGCTGCCTTTGCACTTTGCTTGAGCTTCCGGCCTTTTATAAGACTGAAAACCTTTCCAGTGTGTGTCTATGCCACATTACCTGTTTTGTCTGTCAGTGGGCTTGACGCTGCTGTGCTCATAGGCCTGCAAGTGTCTGATGCAAGCACTGCCTTTAAACTTTAGGATTACACAGCAACTCTCCGTTCAATTTTCTTAGAAACTCAAAGACCTTTAATATATCTACATAGAACACTGAACCTACTAAAATCAGGATGTTTCATAGCAAATATAAAAATGTTAAATTTCATAACCTAATAGAACTCCACTTGCTAAACAAAATCTGGACCATTAAAAACAATCTGTCTGTCATGGAGAAGTGAGGACTGGGTGGCACCCTTGACTATTAATGGCTAACTTCTAGTTTTCCTGCTCTTCATCGGGAAAATTAAATAAAAAGTAAACAATGGAGAAAAACTTACAATATAACCTTATACTATGGTTCATTTAAAACAAAATAGGAACAGAAACAAAAAGTCTCAGAGCCCTTCCACCCTAGAGAAAGTTGCTGATTGCAGTTAATTGGAGCCCAGAGCTCTGTTTCCATAATATTGACTTTGGACCAATTTCCTGCTGAAACTGAATAATACCAGTGACAAAGGATGTTTTGGGTAGGTATCAGCTGGACAGACCAAACTAACAACCACAAAGTAATTCAGGTGGTTGACTACCACACTCAGGGGTCGAGCTATGGGATTTTTGTGCAGCCTTCCAGGTCTATGTTCTGTGCTCAGCAGGGTATTAGGACATCCTGGAGGGCCTGGTGGTTCGTTCTATCCTGGGTTTGCCTTGGGACCCAGGAAGGAAAACTAGAATTACTCACAACCAGTTAGGCACTGAATGGGAGCTAAGAAAGCACCTTCCAAGGCCAGGAGGGGGTGTGCATGTCTTTAGTCCCAGCACCCGGGAGGCAGAGGCAGGCAGATTGATGTGAGTTCGAGGCCTGCCTGGTCTACCAAGTGAGTCCAGGACAGCCAAGGCTACACAGAGAAACCTTGTCTCGAACAAAACAAAAACAAAACAAACAAAAAGAAAGAAAGAAAGAAAGAAAGAAAGAAAGAAAGAAAGAAAGCAAGCACCTTTCAGGCAGAAAGGTGGGTGGAGGATATGTGATTCCATGAACTAACTGGGCAGGATGAGACCAAGGAACCCCTCAGTGGGAGTCATCAGCTGATTCTATTTGTCACGCCTTAGAAAGGAGGCAAGCAGCCAGGGCATCCATGGCATCCCAGTCAACACCAGCAGCAGCTGTTCTTGCTCTCGGCACCAGTGTGTGCCAGGAAAAGCATGGTAGGGCAGTGAGTAAGGAAGCCCAGCTAATGAGCTGACTTGGCAACCCTTTCCATTTTGTTTAGTGTACCTTAAAGATGATGCATTCCATGATATTTGGGGCATGCATCCAATTTGAGATTAAAAAAAAATACCCCAGGGTTCAAACTACTTTGAAATATGTGAAATGAAATGAGTATGACCAAAATACACTGCATAAAATTCTCAAAGAATAAAGAAAAATATTATCTAAAAAAGACGGGGAGTAGTTATTGATCTAATGGCAAAGCGCAGATTGTGAGTTCTGGACTCTCGCTGGTTTTAGACTAATGTTTCAGCATTTCCTATCTGGCAATTAGCCATTGTCCCTAAGGCTCCATTCTCCTTTTCGTTTAATAGGAGGTAACCATATCAGCCTTTGGTTCTGTTGGTGAGGCGGCGGGGTATCATGAGAAGTGTTTAGCTTCATGGCTGTGGCAAATGGTCACCACACTCACTAGTGTTCTGTCTTTATATCCTGCCTTCTATAGTAAAGTGGGGCAGGAAAGAAGTGTGGCATTTTGGAAATCCATGTGATTCCATTATAATCTATTGAAGCCCTTTTCTCTTAAGGGCTACTGCCCATTCAGGGAGGCAGGTGCATTTTAAAGAAGCATATTCATTTGTTTGGTAGCTTTTCATCCTTGTATGAACATAAGATCTGTTCTAGTTTTGCAAACAGCATGGTGTCCCCCAACAAGCAGAGAGGTGCCGGGCCCTTACGAGAGCTAGACTTTTGAGCTTCTCTAGGCCTGAAGGATGCTTTACGTAGCTGGAGAAGGAGAAAGGTCTGTGTCTACCTGAACATCGGACTCCTTGGGCGATGAGCCCCCACATGAAATTGGCACAGTATTCACACCAGTGTGGGCCTCGGAACGTGTGCACCTGTGAGCCGAACAGAAAGCACAGAAGTGTCAGTCACCGGAAGACAACCAACATGAGGCAAACAGGCACCCAGGCAGCAGTGCTCTGCCTCTGGGTCTTTTCCATCCAGTGGGGCAGAGTTGCAAACTGGTCTGGAAGAAGAAACAGAGACAGGATTACGTCTTGAAATTCATGGGCCACCATACTCTGGCCAGAGTGGGACGTAGGGAAACAGTGAGATTACAGAGATGTACTCTCAGCCATGGAATGTGACTCACACTCCAAACCCAAGATAGCCTAGGCTGGCTGCTAGGTCACCCCATCCTACACTTAGCCCAGCAGGTTGTTTTGGGCAGAACTCAATTGCTATGTAGTCTGCACTGCAACTGCTCCTTCTAGGTGTAGAATTTCCAGCCAGATATAAATAATCCATGGCTATGGGATAATTAAAAGGCTTCAAGGCTTTGAGTCACTTCCAGAAAAAGTCATTTAAAAAAAAAAAAAAAAAGAAGTTGGCTGAAAATACAGGCTTATGGGCCCATGGAGTGGCTTTCCCCAGGGACAGGGGCTATATCTAGCCAGGCCGGCCGTGGCTCTCAGGTGAATAGATTGGGAGGTTCTCCATAGTGCTGGTCTTACTGGTCAGTGTCCCTGCCAGCTTTTAAGTATTTCAGATGCTACAAAGTAAAAATGATCTTATACTAGATTATTCAGGTGCAGGATCATGCACTGACCGATGAATCAACACAACACACCACAGCACAGAGCAAAGCGAAACTGTCCTCCAGCACCGAGGAAGCTCAAAAACAGAAGTAGAGGAGTCCTTGCTATCGAACCTGGGGCCAAGATGAGCTGAAAACCACACAGACAAGTGTACTGAGGAGGACATGAATCTATGTGGAGAGGTTCTGGGCTTCTACAAAGTCCTTTCAAGTCCTCTTTTCAACCTCAACTAACAGCTAAGATAGGACAGTAATATTACTTTTAACAAGCTAGAAGGCCAGTGTACTGTTACTTCTAAAAATAACAAACCAACAAACCAACAAACCAAGATAATGAATAGGGTCACAGTTTGGGAAGGCACATGCTCACTAGGGAGAAGCAGCCGACCTGAGACTCTCGAAGGAGCAGTACATCATTTTCTTTGTTTGTCGACATAGGCTGGCGACAGCGTCAGCCTTCAGAGGAATACAAGCGTGAATGACAACAGTAAAATAAAGCTTGGCAACAACCTGACGGAGAGCCTTTACAGCCACAGATCCATGCAGAAAACTAAGTCATAACTGCCTTTCAGGTATTTTAGCACATCGAGTTGCCCAGTACATTGTTTCTGCCTTAAAAATGGTGGCGTCAGTCTCAAATACTGGTTTTCACTTAAATAGAGAGGTGTGTCTGTGGCCTCACCACCCTGAATGTGGCCAATCTCATCCGATCTTGGAAGCCAAATGAAGAAGGGTCTGTTTGGGTAGCATCCCGATACAGGACACAGCACTCCTTGTAGGAGTGCAGAGAATCCATGAGGCACTTGCATTTTTCAGAGGCCAAATGCCACAATTCGTTTCTAGGCCCACTGACACAGAACTCCATAACAAACACGCTCTTGAAGAAAATGAGAGTGGACCATGTTCTGAATTCAACGACCGTTAATGTTTCACTAGACAACCAGTTAATTTCGGCAGTAAAGTTGATTATTAATATACTGCTGAAATTGCACCGTAAGGTAAAATAATGTATAAGATACAAGAAAAAAATAGTAATGAAAGGGGCCACAGAAGAAAGGTGGGGAGTGGGCACAGTCTGAGGAGAATGACAGCTGGCTTTGTAGAGGAAGGGCAGGAAACATACGGGGCAGAAGGAATTATAGACTCTCTGTGGGAATAAAAGAGCCTGGTGCAACTGGGCTACTCAAGACTGATGTGGCTTGAATAGAGAGAAAGAGGGGAGTAAAGGGAGATGAAAGGGAAGGGAGGACAAGGAAAGCCACAGGGGCTCTCAGGCTTTCTTTGTGCCATAGATTTAGATTGGAGTGGGCTCAACAAGGTGTTCCTGGAGGATTACTCTGAAACTGCCTCGAGCCTGGGTGACAGAGATATCAATCTAGGCACAGGGTAGTCACTGGAGACCTTGTCAGGAGCAAGTCTCTTTGGAGACTGAACCCAGACTTAAGGGTACTGGACAACAATATAAGAAAAGCCATGAATAGCCTTGGCTAGCCAGAGCTGGTGGCTCATGTGGGATGAATGAGGAGAACTAAAAGTTCCAGGCTTGTCTGGGCAAGAGCAAGAATTGTCTCTAAAAGCAGAAAGAAAATCCACTGCATTCAAGCAGTTCTGCCCATATGTGCATGGGTACTGGGCCACTCACTGGAGTATGGGACGTCTACCAGTGGCCACACTCTTAAAATTCATGACTCTCTTATTCCCAACAGTTACTAACTGCAATACCTCCTTAGTAAGTGGTTTTTATAATCTTATTTCTTTTTGTGCATACATAAATTTCCCAGGAATAAAGAAAATTGTAATAAAAACCCAAACCATGGCAAGAACTAAAGTATGAAAAGAGGTCTCAGGATGTAGATTGACACCGTATACTTGTCCAGCAAGCACGAGGCCTTAGTTTGGGTCCCCAGTACTTCAGTACTTCAGGAAGAATCTTTGCTATGATGTCACTCAGGGAAAGAGGACGTACAGTGATGTTGTGAGCTCAAGAGACCATGCTTTCAAAAGTGGAAGACAGTGGAGCACATTGAACTGTCAATGGGATTGATACAGTAAGTCACTGTGGACGCACAATAGGGAACTCTATGCGAAGGCATGGTGACCCTGAGAAGCCAAGAAAAGATAGGGTGTATTGGGAATGGATGAGTGCAATATTGAAGAAGAAAATGTAAGATTTTTCTAGATTCAGTAAAAGGCGCAAAAGCATCAGATTAAGAAAAGTGAAATGAGTCCCAGACAAAGTAAATAAAAACAGATAACAGCAATGCTGCTCAGACCTGAGACCTGAAGGCGTAGCAGCCGCAGAAGCAGTTACCTGGAAAATGATGTGATTAGGACGAAGACAGACTTAGTCACCAGCAAAAATGAGATTACAGATGATAGAATAACTCCATCACAGTGTGAGCCTAATATTCATACCCACTTAATTATAGAGAAGGGTAAAATGATATTTTCCTATAAACAATATGTACTTTTGATCCTCATGCAAAGAAATGAAGGATATGCTTCCAAGAGTGGCAGGGACCAGAGAAAGAAGTACTAGCCAAGATGCTGTGGTGAGTGAGCAGAAGAAATGGGCCAGCCTCCTCGGTTCTGTCTGCATAACACATTAACACTAAAAGGACTAATTTGAGTGATTAAGGAATAGGGTGAGAAATGAAAAGGATTGAATGTGGGAGGAGGTTGCAGCATTCTGTGATTCTTACAGTCGGGAGATGTAAGAAGAGCTATTCATTGACTGAAGAATGCTTTAAGTACTTAGAGATATAGGTTGGTTGTCTGGTTGGTTGACTGGGTTTTTTTGAGCACAGAGATAAAAGGTATAGGATCTATAAATTAGGAAAAATATAAGGGGAAAACAACACACAGATTTAATCAGGCAAATAAAAAGTAAGAAAAGAAAAGAAAGCAGTGAGCATATGTAAAATAGTAATAGTTTTCTAATGACTAAACTGAAGAGGAAAAAAGATTTGCAGATGGTATTTAACAAATATTTACAAGAAACACACTCAGAACACAATGCCAGAGGGATATTGGAACCAAAATGATGCACCTCGCAAATGCTAGCTAGCCAAGTGAGGCCAATAATTCAGATGCACCTATTGGCATGGCAAGTAACAGTCTCGCAATTAGTAAATCTTACCAGAGAGATATAACTACTTCGAAGTTTCATGTATCTGACAACACAATTTCAAAAATCTTAAGCAAACATGGGAAAATTTATAAGGAAAAGCTGACAGGTAATGCCACCAAATAATGCCTTTACTAAAACTGATGAATAGATGCTGTTATAGGAAAGGGACGGTGTGTCCAACAACTCAAAGAACACACTCTTTTCAAAAAAACACACAGTCACACAGAGTGTTTACAAGAGCTGACTGCTAACTATTAGTATGAGCAAATACAAAAGAAATACCACCACCGGCAGAACACCGTGTACGACACATTTGGCATACAGCAGTGACTGCGTACCTCACAATGGCAGGTTGCTCACTTAGTGCAGGGGGAGGAGAGGTGTGACAGAGCAATGAAAGGCATTGTATCACAGTCACTTGTGACCTTCCCACTGCCTTATCATTTCAGCTTTAGTTTATATGCAGATTGCTGCTTGGAACCTGGCCCCAACCTTGTATATACAAAGTGGAGAGACATCAGAGTAGCAAGCATACACGGTAGCCAAGGACTATGAGGATAAAGAGGCAACCAAAATGATTACGTGTCAGGTGATATATTTGAATACGTAAGATGCTTAATGCCAGGATAATGGAGAGAACAACCGATTCTTGCAAGAAAGAAGAGGAAACTGATTGTACAGGGTTTTGACGGACAGATAGAAGTTTGCCAGTGAGTGGGAGGGAGCACTGCTGTTGACTGGGGAGCACAGGGCGGCATTCCAAGATGAGGCAGAGTAATGGGAGTCCTAGGGAGGTGGGCTTGGGTGTGGAAACACATTCTTTTCTTTTGGGGACATAGAAGGATGATACAAAGCTACCTGAAGTGTATCCGTGTATCAGGAACCTTGTCGGGGCAAAAGTCTAAATGCAAGGTTCAATGGTTAGGAAAGTAGTGTCGGTGTTTTCAGCACACAGATGGGAGCCCCAACTACAAAGCTGCACTTCCAGAAATGAAGGGCTGCTCTTCCCACAATTCCAAGCTTCACTTTTGCCAGCAGCCTACCATGCCACTCAGCCCATCAAAAGTGCACACAGTGCTCATCCACCACATCCTCACTTCACCCACGTCTTTTCCTAACATGAATCCTATGGTCAAACAAACGCAGGCAGACCCCACAAGGAACAAGTGACTTTTCGTCCCTGCCTAGTCCCACACAAGTAAAACAAAATCCGAATGAATGACAGGGAATGTGAGTTAGACAAACATTATTTTAGGCCCACTGCCCGATTTCCTTTTGAGGATGGGCCACTGTTTATTTTAGTGGCTGGTGTGTTATTCTGTTTTCTTTTGGAACCCAAGGAAAGAACAGACTCCAGCGTGTGCTGAAGGTGTGCTCGAAGTCATGCTGTTTGGGGTTGGTGTCTGACACCTTCCATCTCACTGAAAGACATACACCTGCCCCCCCCCCCCCCCCCCCCCCCCCTCCCACAAAAAAACCCCCCCCCCCCCCCCCCCCCCCGCTGCCCTGTATCTTAAAAAGTCCCCCATCAGCCCTTCCCATTTTCTGAAGTCTATTGGTTTTCAAAAATATCTTTTAAAGAGAAAGAATGTTTTGCAAACTTGAAGGCAGTAACTAAAATACCCCAGACAGGAAGAAAATATCCCAGACAGGAAGAATGATTGTCCAAGACTATTATACTGGGCATGGTTTGCCTGGAATCCAGAAAACACACCAAACAACAAGATGGCATTACCAGAGATAAGATATGTTTGACAAATGGTCCAGGAATGGGCACGCAAGAAAAACAAGAGGAAGAAGAGAGTTGTCAAGAAAGTCACAGGCAGACAACAGGCATCCCCACTTGGCTCTCTTGGGATGAGCAGGATGTTATTGTCTCACATTTGTGGACTCTGGAAGACAGGCCTCTCTAGTGGTTTTGAAGTAAATGTTTTGATGGGCCAGTGGAGACACCGCCCAAACGTACAATCCTCTTGCCCAGACCCAGCTGTAAGCAAATGCTATTTAAGATATGCAATGGTGAGGATTTTTCTTTTCTTATCAGGGCTCCTCAAATTTTTACCCTTGTTAACATTTTTGGGATAGAAAATTCTTGGTTGTGGAGGTGGCTGTTCTGGGCACTACAGGGATTTCTCTCCCTCCCCCGCCCCCCTCCCCGCAAGCATCCCTGGCTGTCTACATATCAGAGGCTTACAGTATCCATCAAGGGATGGGCCATAAATGTCACCAGACATTACCAAATGGTTCCTGGGGGGAGGGGGGGCAACGCAACCTTGATTGAGATCACTGAAAAAGAACAAAACCATTTTACCTCAACTTATCCATTCTATTCTTCATATTAGAAACAGGAGCTTGATTGTTCTGTTTTACTTGGAAAAGGACTACATGGCTAAAGCCACTTTCTAGGCTTTTTAATGCACATAAAAATGACTTTGAGTTGGCAAAAGACTCAAGTGTCTGGGTTTTAGAGGTCCAGGGTTCACTGTGGGAGGGGGAACAAATTAGCCTCAGTTGTCCAGAAGGCCTGTAGCCCAGTCAGGGCCTCCAGGTTTCTGTGGAGGACTGTTCCTCTACTGTGCTGCATTTCCCACAATCATGTGACAATGAACTCATGTGAGAAATTAGATTAGACTCTGGGCTTTCCCTTCCTGCAGGAGCAGATGAAATTCTGACCTTGAAGTGAACCTTCTCAGATGTAAGGAGATAGCAGAAGGGAGCTCCGCGAGCTGTAACAGAGACACTTTCTGCTCCCTCAGTGAGGCCGGCTACACAGGGGCTGTGAGAGAGCCCTGTGCCAAGACAGGTTCCCACAGAGGTGCCAATGGTTCCCCCAGAGTATTCAGAATAGGGTTAAAGATGTGGTTCCAAGGTAAAGCTGGGGCACACTCTGAGACTAGGTGACGTTGACAATGCTGCTTAGGGATTAGCTTCATACCCATCATCCCAGCAGTGGCCTCTGAGAAACGGAAGATTTGGGGTTACTTGGCTGAGGAAAGCCTTCAGACCCTCCTTAGCAAAGGTTCTAAGGCAGCGCTTAAGTAATTTATACCAGAAACACCAAAGCAGGGACAGAGGTTGGTACTGCAGCAGCTGGTCAAGATTCAAGAGCAAGCGCATGGCTTGGAAGGGGAGGTGTATCATAGAAAAGAGGGCACTGTGCTCCTAAAACATCACTGGCCATGAAACCTTCCATAGACCTTCTCCTTGAACTGAGATATTCTTGGGATAACTTCCCTTCTGGATTATATTTATTTCCCTCCTCCTGAAGTTCTAAGGCCACACCGCCCTGAAAACACTGGATTCTACCTGATCTCAGGAGTGAAGCAGGGTCAGACCCGGTGCTCGTAGGGAAAACCTGTGGTTCCCCCAGTTCCCTGCAGCGTGGCCTCCCCTCCTCAGTGCAGTAGATGGGAGAGCTGAATAACTCTTCTGTGGAGGGGCTGTCCTGACTACATTCCTTGCCTCTCTGGATGTCACTGGTACACTTTGGTGTGATGAAAACCGCATCTCCAGAAATTGACAAATGTCCCCTGTGTGGTCGAAAGCGTCCTGGCTGTGAAGCCCTTGGCAGGAGAGTGTACTCGTATCTCCCTGAGCACTTTCTGGCACCTGGCACCCAGCCAGCCTACAGTCTGTATTGGCAGAGCAAAGGCATATACATGGCTGAAGGGCTCTCTTTGCTGGACAGTTTCAAAAGGAGCCTCCTAGTATGAATCGTAACCACTGGTGCCCACTCTCTTGTCCCAAACAAAACAGAAAAGGCTTATTTCTCTGGGTGGAAAGTGCCAGTCATTTAGAATAGACCTTTTGAATTTTGTGCTCTTTAGATCCAGACAAATTCCATTAAAAAAAAAAAAATTAAAATCAGTTAAGTACTTGTTAGGGTCAGACCGTGTGCCGGTACCTGACAACTGGAGGTGGCATGGCTGAGTCATGTCCTGCTGTCCTGTCTTGAGATTCCTACTACTACTACTTTAACATGGTACCTCACAGTCTTGTTTTGCATTGGGCCACACCTATGAGCCAGCCAGATCTGCCTAACCACAATGTCGCACTGTGAACTAATAGTCATGCTGGATCCTCAACGGTAACATATACATTCTCCATAGGAAGCAGCACTCCAAACGGAAGGCCACCCAACTGCACTACGGTCCTCAGTGTCCTTACTGTGTCTTTTATTCATGAAACCATGCTTAATACAGAGACCAGGAAATTTCTCCACTTTCTGTCAGACCAATGAAGCATCAGTAGGAAAATAAAATTAACAATAATCTCAAAAGATGTTAAGTGAGTAGTCACAGGCCTTTAGCAGTGCTGCCTTCATTAGGAGACACCAGTTGCCACCTAAGGGTGCTGGTTCCATGGTGTGAAAGCCTCTACTCACATGGCAGGCTTGAACTCAAGTGTGGAGGATATAGGTGTGTCCTCAGGAGGCGGTCCTTCCTCCCCAGGGCTCCTGAAACTATCAGCGGAGTCCTTGGAACGGGCTGAGCTATATCTTGAGCTTTGACTGAGTCTTAACCTTTGGTCACTGTGCATGTGGCCTTTAGGAGATAAAGTCTTGGGAGATGTAATTAGAAAGACGTTGTGCTGGCCTAGCGTGGCCCTAGACCCAGTGACTGGTGACCATAAAGGAATTCTACAAGGACAGAGAAGATGGAGAAATGAAGATGGAGGCAGGAATATGAGCTAACGGAACCCCAAGGACTGGCAGCGACATGGAGAGGTAGCTGGGGCATGAAGTGTCTTCAGAAGGGGCCAGTGCCAGCTCGGCTGTAGACTCTGGCATCTAAAACTATGAGAAAATAACTTCTGTTGTTTTAAGTTACCAAGTTTGGGGTTATTTATTATGGCAGAGGCAGAAACTTACTGAAGTTCTCATATATATGACAAACTTTTGAAAAACTGGGGAAAATACACACAAATTCCGGCCTAAAACTGTTAATCCTTCATTGACTTTTTAAACAAGTCAGAGGCATTCAGGTACATGGTAACTACATTTAAGGAAATAGCATCATTAAACTTCACTTCATTTTCTGTTACTCATATTTAACAAGAGAAGAAGAAAAAAATGGTGAAAAGAAGGTAGAGCCTGCAGAAGTGAGGACATAAAATAAAAAAATAAAATAAAATAATACACACAGAGAAGACCAAACTCACAGAGAGAAGTGAGAGACACAAAAAGATGAACAATGAAGTAATCATAAAAGTATACATCAAATAAATAGGACTCAAGGGACAGAGAAGTGACACATCGTTCACATGTATCTTGTTTTTCATGTTTAATGAGCTCACTGTGAAGAAAGCAGTGGGCACAGCGATAGCAGGAGAGCTACCTGCTGATTGACGTGCATTCTTTAAACCCTGCAGCTCTCCCATTTTACATCGGAGCCACGAGTTCATGGAGTGCTTCTCTTCAGCCGCCTTGCCATGCGCTGATGGCTGCTATAGTGCAGATGCAAGCTGCTGGGGCTTGTTCACCTGAAGAGGCTAGCCACAGGCTCCCCGAAGAAAGTATTCCATCTCCAGAAGAGAGTTCCCCCTGCTAGCCAGACAACAGTGGAAGCCTTTTCTATTCCCCTATAGACAATTTTCATTTGTACTGGAGTCCTATTTATTCACTATTGTCTTTGAGTGTGATAGGTGCAAGGAGCCCTAGAAAATCCCAGCTTTAAGTAAACCAAAATAGCATTAGAAAAAAGTTTTAAAAGTATATAGTTATTGCATAGAGTGAGGTATAACTCCAAAAACCTTTGCATTGGCAAGATTGTTTTTCTTTTAACTCTAGGCGGTGATGTTTGAAAAGCAGGTACCAGGAATGCTGTGTTCTGTGGAGTGCCTGAAAAAGGCACTGTCCCAGTGCTGTGTAGTGTTGAGAGTTTCTGTTCATTTCCCATAAAGGTTCCTGAGTGTCACACGGATGAGGGTGCCCCCATCCTGTCCCAAACCCTGGGAACAGACTTGACTGGGAAAGGAGGCTTGCTGCGGGATGAGGCAGCAGGCTCTGATGGCAGATTCCCACCTCAGGTAAGAGTTCAGACAGAGGCAAGCAAAAGCTATTTGCTGATAAGCACAAAAACCACAAACATGCATTCTTGCTATTTGACACCAACATAAATAAAAAGCTGACATAAAATTAAGATACAAAACACAAATTAGAAGTAGCTAGTGGGCCCTTGGTAAAAGTCTGCTTTCTTTTGTTAGTGACTTATGCTAAAAGTCCCATTGGCTGTATTTACATCACAGACCTATTTTTAGAATATGCTCCCAAAAGATCATGTTAAGTTTCTGCTTGTAGTCACTGGAGGGTAAGAAAAGCATGAGGGACTTAGGGTGGAAGGAATGAGTAACAACATGGTGAATGCCTCTTCCAGCCTCAGCCACACATTCTGAAGGGCAGAGGCAGAGAAAGCCACAAACAATGGCTGCAGCCACTCTAAGGTCCTTTAGGTTTCAAAGATGTCTGCTTGAGCCACAGAAGAGGCATGTTCTTGTCTGTCCCATGGATCTGCCTGGGACAACACATATATTCTTCTTTTTTTAAACTCTCTCTATGGTAAACTGAGTGCTTTCTTCTTTTCCCAATAGATCTTGGGGACAAAGTTAGAAAATAAAACTTAATCATTTTTTTTTCAAACTGTCTAAAAATTAATTTCCCATTCAGAGATCTAAGTTCAAACAGACTGGCATTGATTTTACCTATGTACTCATATCTTTTTAGCTTATGGGGTGTGTCCACCAAGAAGCGATTGAGTGCTAATATAATCACACTGTATCTTCAGAGCAAGATCACTGGAATTTTCGAGAGGAAGGAAAGAGATTTGCAAGTCTAGCAAGACCCATCCTGGCAGTGCATGTACAGGACGCCTAAAGCAGGGAGTTTCTGCCAAAAGCCATAAAAACACTGTCTTAAGGAAAGAAAAGATCACAGAGGTTAAAGTAGAAAGCTAGGAGGAGGAAATAAATGTGGACATTTCCTGCTATGAATCGGACCTGCTGCTATTCATTTCCTGCTATGAATCGGACCTGCTGCTATTAAGTAATGGGAGATTGAGATGGAAGAGATCCCAAGAACAGAGCTCTCCACCTCATCACTAAATCCAAGGATAGCACGCAAAGGCCTGAGCTGTATGCTTTCCAGAAACAAGACACAGAGAGATAGAAAATGTACAGATGCATTTGGGAACTGACTCTGACATGAACTCTGGTGCCACATATTTGACCACTTCCCCTTCGGTTGGAGGCCTGTTGGCACTCAAAGAAAGAATAAGCAGGCTACCAAGATGAGACTTGATAGCCTATGACCATATAGTGGGAGAGGAGGTCCCCCTCGGTCATAGACCTAGGAGGGGAATAGGGTGAAAGCGAGAGGGAGGAAGGGAGGACCAGTAGGATACAAGTGATGGGATAACAATTGAGTTGCAATTTGAATAAATTAATAAAATTAAAATTAAAAAGAAGGAAAATATACACGTGCACATACATCCTCAGGAAGGACTGACCCTTCATCATCAGCTGCAGAAATGGCAGAAATGGTTTCCTTGTCCCTGGCTGTTCAATCTCATTCCCACAGTCAGAGGCCTGGGGGATGGGGCCCTTGTGGGGGGGAGGGGCAGGGGGAGGCAGAATCCAACAGCGGAGGGCACAATTTGATTCCTTGCCCATCTTTTTCCCTGAATTCTGCATCTGAAAACTCCCCAGCTTCAGGTATCAGCACCCATCTGCTGAAGCAAGTCTCTAATAGGGCCCTGTCCTTTCTCTCCCGCAGCAGTTTCCCATGCTGGACAATTTGTCATTGGCTTCCCCTAGGACCACTTCTTGGATGACATAGAAGGACAAATGAAAGAGTCCCTGGTTTTCTAGGGGCAGTTCACACCCTGAGTTGGTCTAAAAGGAAGATAGTTTATAGGGAAAACCACTCAAACTCCCAGCAGGCCTCCCTATCTTTTTGTTTAGTCTGGAGAGCAAGGTCAAGCTTGGTGTTCCTGACTCCAAAGCACATACACAACCTAGTGAGTGAGTGGCTTCTCTCCTCCTGAGATCAGCAGCTGTCCACGCAGTAACAAGCTCCTTAGAATCGCCGAAAACAAAAGACAACACAGCAAACAGGAACTGGACAACTGTCACTCATAGACAGCAGTGACCCCACTTCTGGGTGGAAAAGTACTGCTAGGTTTTGCATAAGAGTGTTTCTAAACGCCACCGACTGGGCATGGACGGATGAAGAGGAAGTGGGCCTGGCTCCCCGGAACCAAGTCAATAAATACACTTGCAGGTATTAAGGACAAGGTCTCAGAGCCAGCTGCTTTCTCTGGCCTCTAGTTTGAAACAGGCAGTGGGATTATGTGGAAAAACAAAGGAACTTGCTGCCTCCCGCCTTTCAGACCAGAGACCAGATGGAATTCATCCAGCATTCTCTCTCACCCCCACACCCTCCACCTCACGGCAGCAGAAAGGATGCAGACTTACCTTGAAGTTGTGTGTCTTCTCGTAGTTGAAGTGGTTGTCGTTGTGTGTGAGGGCAGCTCTTCGGACCAGTGAGGAGATCTGTGGACAGGTAAAAAGCTTGAGAGGAGCCCACAGAAAGCCACCTTTGAATCCCACCTTCACCCCAAACGCAATGGCCAGCAGCTCTTGGCGCTTCCTGCCAGGTTTGGCCTTCCGGACCATGGCACATTTTCTCTCGTTTTCCAGCCACAGTTCCCGAGAGAACATAGTGCTTGGTTCTCAGCTCTTCTGAGTTTCCCAGTGGAAGCTCTGGAGGCAGCAGAGTGTGGGGACCGCAGCTGATCTTAGGCAGCAGACTTTAGGCAGCTGTGCGCTGTCTGTAGAGGCCTGAGGCATGTGACTGAAAGAGACTGTTTGAGTGATGGAGGGGGCTCTGGCTGAATAGGGATGGGCCTGCTTTGTGCTATTTCTTAAGGCTGGCATGTGCCTGGAACAATAGGACACATTCATGTGTAGCAATCCCAAGAACATCCAGTCAGCACAGGGGATCCAGCAATGTGCGCACACACACACACACACACACACACACACACACACACACACAGACACACACAGACTCAGACACACACACACACACACAGACATACACACAGACTCAGACACACACACACACACACACACACACACACACACACACACACACACACACACACACACACACACACAGACACACAGAAGCTCCTTGTGGTGTTCAAAGTCAAAGCTGTATCCAATTATTCCAGGCCTCTGAACCTCATTCTGGGCTGGCCTCCCGCAGACTAAACCTTTAAACCCAGCTGATTCTTTAATCTCAAAGGGATAAGCTCATATCTATTTTCTTTTAAACTGCCCAGTACCTAAAAGCCTTATCTATATTGTTATATATTTATGGAACTGCAACAAGCTGAGCCCAGGCAGTTTATGGGAGAAGTGCAGAGCATCCAGTTGTGGCTCAGCAAGCTCCGGGGTGAGAGGGTCAGAAGGCAAGAAGCAGGTTGCTTCTCTTCAATATTCTTCCATTTCCTCTCATCCCCTCACTACTCCCCCGAAATCCCACAATGTAACTAAACCGCCTTAACTAAAGGCCAAATGTCACCTGTTTTTCTTTAAAAACAAAGCATCTCAGATATGCATTTTGTTAGTGCCCCAGCCCATCTTAATGCCCCTTTTGCTTTTAATAGCCTTGGATGACTGACCTCCTTTGGGATCACGGTTTTTGGTCCCAGGTCTCTCCATTAATAGAAGAGGGGGGTTGTGATGCCTTGGGAGTACTTTAATGCAGCTAATGCCAGACAGTAAAATCAATACTTTAGGAGCCAGAAAGCAAGGAGGACACAGAAGGCTAGATGAGCTAAGACGTTAGTGATTCTAGAATTTCACCCTGGGCACTGAGACCTGGCCCGGGGTCAGAGCAGACCCCTCCAAGATTCCAGTCCTTTCCCTGTGTGAGTTTCCATTTCATACCACATCATTTCAGCTTAGTTCACAAACCCACTCACTATTTCACCTGGTTACCTTTGATAAGAAGTAGCGGCCGGAGTTTTTTGGTCACACACAGGAACTTACATTGTGCCAGACAACACTCAGAATGTAGCAAAGCGCACTTTCTCATTTAACTTGCAGCACAGAGTTGTGAGGGCTGGGACATTTATGCCCATTTTCTGAATGAAAATACTGAGGCGCTGAGAGGTAACATAATTTGTTGAAGGGCACACACCTTGTATCAGCAGCTGAGTCAAGAGCAGAGTGGAAAACATCTGCTTGGCACCCCCAAACTCTGGGACACTGTTCTCTGCTGCCCTATCCTGCAGCCACGTCCCCAAATATAGTATCTCAAAGACTACCTCTGTCTCTTCCCATGGTTCCTGCCCACCTCAAACGTCAGCCCTCACTGTCACTGTGGTCAGCCCAGCTGTGCCTGCAACCTCCCGGTCTCCTTTTCCGTGTTCAGAAAATGCCAAGCCAGGCAGTGGTGGTGCAAGCCTTTAATCCCAGCACTTGGGAGAGAGAGGCAGGCAGATCGCTGTGAGTTCGAGGCCAGCCTGGCCTACACAGCGAGTCTAGGACAGCCAAGGCTACACAGAGAAACACTGTCTTGGAAAAACAAACAATCAAACAAATAAAACCCCAGAAAATACTGCTCTTCTCCACGCTGAGGCACGTGCCCAAGCGCGTGAGCTTTCACTGCTCCCTCACAATGCCCAGCACATCTTATCCCCTGCCTCCCTACAGTCCAATCCTAGAAAATCTCTCCTCTGGCTCGCACTTTCCTTTAGACTATTACTGTGCTGTTGAAATGCGCCAAGAATCAAATGCTAACTCAAATGCCATCTTTGCCAGGAAAAACGTTTGCAAACTTCCCTCTGGAGGTGCACTCCGCCCTCCGAAGTGTCATTCTTCATTGCGCTTCCTTGTATGAGTGGAATCAGTGATGGCTCTCACACTCCATTATACCAAGAGCTCAGGAAATGCCCCGTGCCTGGGCCTGGGTCACCTTTGGTTCTCCCTGAAAACCTCTAACGGAATTTCTTGCGAAAGCAGCCACTGAACAAAACATCCTGGCACACAGAGGAAGCCTGGAGACGTCTAGAGAAAAGAGAATAACGGTGTCCCACATGAGGTGGGATCTCATACTTATTCTAAAACATCACTGCCCCTACACCCCAGCTTCTAAGCACCAGGACCATGCCTCCTAATGGCTGCTTTCCCTGACCGGGTCCTGAGGTTCAGCTATCCCTTGAAGGGCTTGATGGGAAGTCTGGTATCTCTTACAAGTGTTTCCAGTTTTAGCATAAAGGTAAAAACTTGGAGATCTTTCTTCAAAACTTCGTTGCTAGTAAATGAACACAGACCTTTTGATGCAAGAGGCAATTCTGCAGTGTGTTCTAGGCAAAGTGCCTGATTATACCAGTTGAGAATCAGAGTAAATAACCCTTTATATGGCAAGTGTGTGGAAGAGCGTCTCCTCCTCTTTGTGGTTGCATTGACAGTTGAATACAAGATTAACTCTTTTTTTTTTTCTTGTGAGTGTATCATTACTTATAACCAGCATTAAGAAAAAATTCTATTCATGACAGTGATGTCTTTTTCGGGCAGTTTTCAGAGCATTTACTCAAACACAAGATGCATTCAGCCACAGGCAGGAACCACACACTGTCCTTCAACGAGCCCTTTTTATGGGAACAGAGTGTTAGCTCCCCTGGGGAATGATAACTTCAGGGGTAACCCTGAGTTACCCTCTTACCACAGAGAAATGGTTACACCAATCTCTTGGTGACCCCCAAGGAAACCCTCCACGGGGCCTTTTGTGCACATCTCCAGGAAGGCTTCCCAGCCTTTTTCGTCTTCCGGATCATCAGCCACTGACCTCACACACATGGGTGCCGACAGAAACCTCCACCCGACCTAGCCTTACCTATACATTTTAGAGATGAGGCACATTTCTCTGCATGTTTTACTTAAACCTTGGGTTCTCCCTGGACTGTTGACATTTGTGCCAGCTCAGCCTTTATCATGAGGGGCTGGGCTGTGTGTTGTGAGCAGCAACCCTTGTGCCACTGTGATCGCTGAAGCCCAAACCTGCCTCTGTGGGGCCTGCCTGGGTTAATACCATAAACATTTACGCATGCTTCCTATTATGCTAGCTACACTTCGTGTTTGGGTCCATTAAAGATGTATAAGCCTGCGATGCAGTACTGTTCTAGTTCCTTCCATTATACAGATGAGGACACATGAACTATGAGCTTCAATACCTTGTCCAAGGTCCCATATCTGGCACGTGGGCAGTCTGTTGGAGTATCCAAGGAGATCTAGGTTTCCCCTTACACCAAGGAACACATTTTTATTTTTTATTGTATTAAATACACATAAAACAGATTTACCAATTGATGACGCTAACATAAGCAGACTGGCTTAAGGAGGGGCCTTTGACCGCCGAATGTCCTCTTAGAGGAAGCTTCTACTAAAGATATCATGGGCAAGTGGGTGTGGCTGTGAATACATAGTGAATAAGCTCACCACTTTCCACTCCTTTTTTCTCTCCTGTAATGAGGATTGGAATTATATTTTTAGGCTCCCCCTCCTCTCTCTCCTCTCTCTCTCTCTCTCTCTCTCTCTCTCTCTCTCTCTCTCTCTCTCTCTCTCTCTCTCTGTCTCTATGTGTATGTGTGTGTCTGTCTGTGTCTCTCTCTGTCTGTGTCTCTCTCTGTCTGTGTCTCTCTCTCTCTCCATGTTCAGCATCTTGCATCCAGGAGTATGTCCAGTAACAAGTAAGCAATGGGATGTTGTCAGATGAAAGCAAAGAGAGGATGGGTCAGTAGCATCACGGAGGAAGAGGGGACCTCAGGCATTCATGAGCTCACTGGCTGACTCCCCACTCACTCCTGCAGGCCCACCTCTCAGCCTCCAGCAGCCATGACCTACAGACTTCTAAAATAGTGACTGGCTCACTATCTTCCTCCAGGCCCCAAGTGTCTCCCAGCAATGCATTTTGAAGAGGCTTGTTGAAGGGCATTACTGTCATTCCCTTGACTCCAGGCCCAAGGTCTGCATCCCTGGGCCCTTTACACTTCTCTGCCTTGTGTCTGAGTCTCCCTTAAGTATGTACAACCCAAGCTACATTCCATCTGCCATCACTAGCTGAACACAGCTGCTTTTGCTGCCTCGTGCCAGTGCAGGAGAGGAGGCTCGCTATTACCCATGGCGAGGTCCCTAATATCGTACCGGTGTTTGTGGCAATTAGAGTATGCCTGGGGAAACATAGTTGATAGCTTATTAAAGGCCTGAGTAGAGCCAGTGATTGTATTTCCAGCATTCTCTTAGGCAGCTCTGAAGACAAAGACTTTGATAGACACATGCGTGTGTGCATGTGGGTGTGCATAGGCAGAGATCTCTGAGAGTGGGAGAGAGACAGAGAGAGGCAGAAACACAGAGAGATTAACCAAAGCAATAATATTGCAAGTTGAGAAAAGGCAAAAACATTCAATATAGGGAGAAGGGTAAATAAATGACAGTTCAAACATGTAACTGTATACTATATAAACATTAACCAATGTGATCAAAGTAACCCTAGTGATGTGAGGATCCACCTCTGCATATTATTGGGGAGGAGCAGTCTGCCAAACCAGGTACAGGCATAGTCCCCATTTGTAAGTGAAATGGATCAAAATAGTTCCCTCACTCTGAACTTTGGAACATAAGCACTAGTATCTCTGGCTACAGAAACTGTCACAGACATCTAATTTCTTCTGTATTTTTGGCATGTTCTACAATTATAGCTTAGTTCTATTTAATAACAATTATTTTTAAAACTATAGTGTACAGCCTTTGTTAGGATATATGTGTCAGCTCTTCGTATCTGAACTACATTTGGTGTTCATTCTAAAACCTTCTTTTCTTTGGGAGATGGACCCCAGGGCTGAAGGAGATCCAGACAGAGATCCAGGTCCGGATTCTCCTGTCTGAAACAGATGGGCCTCACAGCCAACAGCCCTGGGAGACTGGACAAGACATGTTGGTGCCAGTCTCAGGCTTTCTGGTTCAATTTGAATAATGCCAAGCCTGAGAATCTACATCCCTAACACTCCCCCAGGCCATGCTGGTGTTGCTGGCTGGGACCCTCGACTTTCACTCAGCCTGTGGCCTTATCTGATAGTCAGGCTATCACAGTCCTGAGCCCCCTCGCTCGAGGTTCCCCTCAGAACAATCCCACCTAGCGTTCTAGAGAGCCCAGTGCCTTAGACATCTCCCAAGGGAAAGGAATGTTCCTCTAGAATTGAGGGTTCTCACTCAAAATGCATCTCAAGTGCTTCATGTCACACAGATTATTAGAAAATATGTAAGAATGAGTAGAATAAAAGCTTGCTAGTGAAGAAATGTTTC
Source organism: Acomys percivali (assembly GCA_907169655.1). Lineage (NCBI taxonomy): Eukaryota > Metazoa > Chordata > Mammalia > Rodentia > Muridae > Acomys > Acomys percivali. The sequence goes on from OU015744.1 coordinate 145,326,585, forward strand.
CAACCCAAAGGAACTGGCATCTCTTAAATACCAAATCATGTTTCTATGCATGCCACATCACCACACCCCCTCTGCCCCTTCATGAAATGTAAAGCCTCTATCAACTCTTGAGATAAAAGCAAAAATCCATACCATAGTCTCCTATGATGTGGGCTGGCCCTGCCCCCTTCCCCGGCTTGCCTCTCACCACTTGCCTGCTGTTACCTGGAGGGCTGATAACCATACACCTAGCAGTGTGGTTTTGAAGTTATGAACCAGGAGCCAGCTAAGTTTATGAGCTCAGACACTTTGCATATTGTCCATCACAATTAAAGCCTGTGCCATGTCACTTGGCACCAAACAGCTACCTACTGCATTGTACCAAATTAATGAATGCTCGAACCCTCGGGAGGCAAGGAGACCACTCCAGAGGTGTATTGCCACCACCTTCAAACATTGATGCAATATTCAGGGCCTGTGATCTGTGGGGTTCTTCTGGATTGTGCTATCTAGTTGCTGTCATTACAAAAGGAAGCACTGGAAATGGGGGGACTTGTATGTAGGTCAGGCTCAGAGTCATGAGCACCAAGGAACAAGACTAGGTAGGTTTGGGGCTTTAGTAATATTACTCTGTATCTTGGAAGTAATAAGGAACTATCTATCTATCTATACCTAATTATCTACCTACCCATTATCGATCAATCAGTTAACACACACACACACACATATATATATATATAATCTACCTACCTATCATCTGCCTGTCTGTTTATCTACTTACCTATCATCTCTCTGTTAGTCTATATATCATCTATTATCTATCATCTACTTATCATCTACCTAATCTTGATGTCCTTCTTCTTATGAGCAAGGTAGAGTCAATGTTATTCTTCTTCCTGTGTGGGTGAGAAGGCGTGTGGTCCTAGGTAGTGAGGCCATGGCTCTGATGGCACATGCCCACCCTGACCGTCTTCTAGGATCAATGAGAAACACGAGAGCACCAAGTAAGGGTCTCAGCACTGCTCCTAGAGCTTGCTTCACTTTGCTCAGTACAGCATTCGTGCAACACTGAAGGGCCATGCAGGCTCCTGATGGTCCAGAGTAACAGATGGTGGTTGGACTGCTGCTGGTACAGGGCTGTAATTGATGTCTCTCCCATATGACCTGTCCAGCTGTTTTTGCAGAGACCAGTGTTAGCATTTTGGCTAACAAGTGATGTTTCTAGGACACTTGGATGTGTGGAAGCAAGGATACTCCACACTGTGGACAAAGCACTAGGGTACACTCAACAGCACACACATTTCAGCAGATGTGGGGAGCAGTTGGGTGAATATCAATGAGCTTTGTATCAGAGCATGTCCTTAAAGGAGAACTCTTAGCCAAATTTCTGAAGGGCCAAACCTACTGAAGTAGGGCAGGGTTATCTTTAGGGAGATGGATCATTGTCTGTAGATGCTTCTTAAATGTGTGTCATAACCCTTTAGGGATTGTGATGCTGAAGCTAAAATATAAGCAGACTGTGTGCAGTCCAAGGGGGAACCAGTTGGCAGCAAGTGGCCAGTGGCTGTTTTCCCTGCGCTTTCTGTCCTTCTCATGTCCCGAGTTTGTCTCCCTTGCTTTGTGTTTATGTTGTCACGTGTCACTTTGTCTTTTGTGCTGTCTTTGTTGTGTGTTACCTCTGGGCAAATGATTGGTTGCCTTACGGGTTTCATGACAAAACTCAAGACACTCCATTTCTGGTTTATGATAGATACCCAACTGGGTCAGAACTCAGGTGTGTTCCTCAGATTCTTGCTTGCTCCCTGTTGTTGTCACTTAGCTGAGCCAGACACACTTCTGCTGGAAGCCATACATTTACCAATTTGCTTTTTAAATTTTTTTTTTTGTGTGTGTGTGGCTAATGAGTGGCAGTTTTTAGACAATCATTACAGAATGAGCCTGACAGAGCCTTGGGTGCTTAATGGGGCATGTTCTCAGCTTTGCAGGTGAAGGATGCCTGTCTTTGTCTAAAGGGAAAAAAAAATCAAGGTAACACACTGGTTACTGTGTGTGAACAGTCTCAGATTCAAATGACAGAGATGCTTGTTAAATAGTTTTTCATTTTGTCACAAATAAACACATTTCCAATCCCTACTGTGCTTTGTACAGTGAGCAATCACCCAAACAAGACAGCCTTTGATGCTATTCCCAGCTGCGCTGCTCGGACGTGCCCAATATAGACAACTCACTATTCTGAGCTGCATATAGAGACTTGTGCATTCCACATGGAGTTTCAGCTTACTTCTGGCCTCTGCAGTGGGTGGAGTCTGGGATTTTCAGATTCTATCATTTGTTAAAACCAGCCCAACACCAAGTGTGTGGCTCTGTTGTCCTGTCCTTTCCCAAGGGAGTCAGAATAGAGTGATGCTGTACAGCTACTCTGTGAAGAGCATGGGCCAGGTCACACCAATCTGCAAGGCTCACCCTTCCAGGGAAAGAGTTCATTCAGAAAGGACCACAAGTAATTTGATCCTGGCTATTTTTAAGGCAAGACAATTATTCTTGGACATACTGTGAAAATATAGCTGGTCTCTTTCTCCTCTTCTTTAGCAAATCTTCCTAAAGAGGCTGTTGTTTATCAAGCACAGAGACAGGGAAAAGAACAAGTGAGAGGGTTGATAGTAAAGAGGCAAAAACACAGAAGGTGATGTGTTAGAAAGGCCCTAACAAGGTCAGAGGTCACAGGGCTGGGAGATGCTCAGTGGCTGCTGGGTAAAGGGCCTGCAGTGCATGCAGCAGGGCCTGATGGGAGTCCCTGGAACCCATATAAAACCAGGTGTGGAAAGGTAACTAAGTCAGGCACCTTTAGTTTCCCATAGGCCCTGATGAGCTGCCATAATGTCTTGCTGGCCAGAGCCCAGGGTGTCATCTGAAACACAACATTCCAAGTTGTGACCTCGTCAGCGCCCTGGTGCCAGTGAGTCTAACATCCCAAGATCTCTGGGCACTGCCTCAAGGGCCTGGCATTCACACACCTCATCCCCCCCACCACTCTCCACCCGCCCCCCCAAGCCCTGACAATGAGGTTTCTCACAGAAGTCCTTATCTCTGAAAGCTACATCTTAAAGATCTGAAGCCACTGTCCTCTCCCCACCCAACAGCTCTGAGATGGTCCAGAAGATTGATGCCCTGAGTCCAAAGCCCTGTGTCCAAAGACCAAGACTGAGAGGAGAGGTGTGGGCTGTGGGTGGTGAGAGCTTGGTGCCAGCTGCTGTTTAGTGCACTAAGTCCTTGTTTTGCTGGCTGTTATTCTAAGCTCTGTCACTTTGCCTGGTTTCCAAACTTGGGTTCTGTCATCCCATTTGGAGGAATCCCTCTACTGGCCCAGCTGATGCCCAGGACCCCTCTCTCAGAATCAACAGGTTCCAAGATGAGTCCCAGTTCAGGAGAGTGAAGACTTCCCACGGCTCTGTTGACAGGATGCTCTAGGCAGGATGGGAGGAGAAGACAAGTTTCTCACAAAAGTCAAAGCAGTAGTATGTACTGAAAAACAGTGGTGTCCAAAGAATAGTGAATTCAGATGGGATTACAAACGAGGTGTGGAGGGTGTACCTACATTCCAGAACTTGAGGGAGTATTGGTAGATTTATGAATCCAAGGCAAGCCTAGGCTACATAGAGTTCTAGGCTAGCTAAAGAATATGACTATCTAAAACAAACAACAAACAGATAATAAATAACCTTTATTCTAAGGTTCAGTTTCTAAGAACTAGCAGGATAGGGTTTTAATGCTGCAGGAACTTTTTTTTTTGCATGCTTCTTGAGTTGAGATGGAGGCAGTGCTATGGGGCTCCCAAGGGTGGGTACAAAGGGCAATGAAGCTTTTACATTGTGCATTAGAATCTGGCCACTGGAGCCATGAGCTGTCATGTTTCAGTGAAGGACAAGCTATGTGGAAGGCCTCATGTAGGAACTGTGCATGGCAGCCCGGTGGGTCATCCCATCCCAGCTCCCAGGTGTGTGAGGGAAGGTGCCCTCCCACGATTCCAGAATGCTCAGCTGTCATGTCCCCCTCAAGACCAGAGAGCACAAACTGCTAACTTCCCTGTTCACCCAATAGAACCTGATACCATGGAACACTGGGTATTCTTTCTTTCTTTCTTTCTTTCTTTCTTTCTTTCTTTCTTTCTTTC
>OU015744.1:145330744-145399617 GCA_907169655.1 Acomys percivali
TTCTTTCTTTCTTTCTTTCTTTCTTTCTTTCTTTCTTTCTTTCTTTCTTCTTCCTCTTCTTCCTCCTCCTCCTCTTCTTCTTCTTCTTTTTTAAACTATGGCTTGTTTAGCAATGATCTTTGAGATAGGCTCTGGTGTAAACCCTTTCTACTTCAACATTAAAAGCTAATGCCCTTTATGATGAAGCCCCCACCCCTGTTTATTTGATTTATGCAAAATCAATAGCCTTTTAAAAAAGGATTAATGTCTATCATGTTACCTATGGTGGAAACTTTATGTGGAATGTAGTTTTATTTTATTTTCTGTATAGACAAAGCATACATACAACAATGGCTTAGCTTTTTTCTATTATGTAAACATTGTTCTATATACAGTATGAAATGAGTTTAAGGGGAGGCACTGATGTTTCAGCATATATAAAATATTTTATGCTATAGGACAACAGAACTATACACAGTTATAATTTACTCGAGGTATAAATTAGATAATTCAATAGATGCTTTACAGCCACTTGCCTCTCCCAGGCATCCACCCACCCACCTAGCCAGCCTACTGTCAGACCTATAGACAATCAAGCAACATAGGGTGACCAGCTCCTTAGGGCGAGGCTCTGTACTGGTCTCTGACACCCTTTAGACCCAGTCCTTGCCCTCCTCACTTATGACTGCTCATAGACTAGCCGAAGCGTCTGCAGCCTAGGAGCTTTAACGTGTACACGGCATTGCTGCTCATCACTACGACGCTCCAAACACGGAGGTCCTTCTTCTCCCAATGACTTATTTCTTAGATTTTGGCTAACTTTCACAGCTGAGGCATATCCTGAACATACATAACTCAGCTCTCAGTATAGCTTAAAGTTTGAGTTTATATGTGTTTACACATGAAGCCCTAGCAAGAGGGGACCACAGCTGTAACAGTGAAACTTCTTAGAGTACCCTCCATCTCATCTCACATTCCACTTTGACCTTGCCTGTCCCTATCCCTCCACTTGACGAGGGCTCACGTGGCCATGTGCAGCCTTGTTCTTTATCATATTCCCATATGTGCTCCTTATCATGCCCCATACCTTTAGCTTGCCTGAACACATCATAGCCAAAAAAGACTTCTGGGCAAATAAATTAGTAAACCAAAAGCCGATTCTTCAGAAATATACCACTGATAGGCAGTGCAAATGCATCTTCCCCTCAAAGTTAAGACTTTGGTCGGAGATAGCAAGGGACGAAAGTGGTTCTAGTTACACTACAGGAAAACAGGCTCGAACAATCCTCAGTTATTCAGTAGCACAAAGGGAAGAAGTCATCCTTAATGCACACGCCAACACAATGGGGTGAGCCTGACCCCTGCTCCGGGCAAGTAGCTATGTATGAAGTCCCTTCATCTTACAGATAAGGAAGCTGAGGACCACAGAGGTGAGATAATAGCATGCTCAAGGTCTTCAAGCCAGTTGGAAGCAAAGCAGTGCCACCGAATAGGACTTTTAGAGCCAAGGCGCAATGACCTCCTGCTTCATTAAACCTATGGCTCCTCCCACTGCCTTTAGCAGCCTTTGGCTTTCTTTTAAGGTGAGGGATTGGCCTTACCCAAAGAAGATACCACCCACGAAATGCTGCTGCTTAACAAAAAGTTCTGAGGCCAAGATGATTTTTAAGTAAATCCTTCCTGACCTTGAAGAGATTATCATACAGTAACATTTGAATTACAGCCTGTCCTCGGAGCTCCCAAGCAGGACTCATATTGCTGGAGAAAGCGAGGCCAGCCAGCAGCCGCTTCTTACTCAACGGTTTCGAGAACTCTCAAGCTGGTATTCCCCGGGCTGCCCCAGAAGACACACGTCTCAGGTGCAAACTCAGTGCAGCTAGGCAGGGCCAAAACCAGGACGATAATTTCTATTCACACTGAAAATAAACATCATGCCTCAAGCAATCACTCCAGCTAGTCAGGCAAATGACTTTCAGGTGTGGGAGGATAAACACAGGCGAGGCACACGTGTCTTTGATCAGAAGGCCAAGCCGAGGAACATTTTCAAAGTCCATCCCTAAACTGTGTACTGTGGTAAAGGAGAGGACGATGATGGAAGATTCTAGTAGGCAATGGCGCGGGTGGGTGAGTAATGGCTCAGTGGCACTTGTCTAGTATGTGTAAAGCCTTAATATTAATGCCCAGGTTCATAAGTTTAAATGACACAGTGCTTCAACAGATTACCCCAGTTTGTCCCCAACACAGGCCATAGGTATGGGGGGAGGGGAAGCTGGAGCAAAGAAAGAAAAACCTGCCCGATCAACAGTCACAGGGACTGAAGTAGCTACTGAGACCATGAATGGGCCTGCGAACTTATGACTGTAGCTTTTACATGGTTCTTGTACAGTTAAGATGAGACCTGATACCCTATGAGCATATACAGGGGGAAGAGGTCCCCCTCAGTCACAGTCATAGGGGAGGGGAGTAAGGGGAAAATGGGAGGGAGGGAGGAATGGGAGGATACAAGGGATGGGATAACAATTGAGATGTAATATGAACACATTAATAAAATATATTTTAAAAACTTTCTAAAAACAAAAAGCAGCTCTAAGTGTGCTTGCATTGTTTTGCTTTAGCAGGAGAAGGGAGGACCCCTTGCATCTTTGCGGCCTCCAGCACTATGCTTGTGAGCTGCTAACTTAAAAAAAAAAAAAAATGTATTTATTTAATCACTTCACAGCCTGCTCCCAGACCCCATCCTCCTCTTTTCTTTTAAGATCATTTTTTTTTTAATCAGCACCAGTGAAACATCCACACCTATATGGCATCTCAGAGACAGAAAGTCAGAACATAAAGACCGGAGCGTGTGCACAGAACCCATAGGATTCTTGGCCAACAGAAGGGAGCTGAGGAAGACATGCTGGGTCCAGCTGGAGGAAAGCATGGGCACAGGCTCGCATACCGTGTGTGCTCAAGGAGTTCTCTGCATGGTGCTGGGCTTGTGCTTGTATCACTAATTTTATAGAAGTATGTAGAGGCATCCCTCACCCCTTGGGAGCCGGACCTGTTGCTGGGATCTCTTCTGAGCGAATAATGCAATGGTTCCCAGGCTCTCATTAGAATTGCTCAGGAAGCTTTAAAACTCCTGAGGTGGGGAGGGGAGTATGTGAGGTCCTTGGGTGACTGCCTTTATATATAATGGTGAGCATGCGCCAATAAGCATTCATATAGCTTAAGGATTCCCAGGTGGTGCCAGTACATGTTTGCTGAGGGAAACTCCATCCCGTGGAACACTCAACAGTGAGACTGTTGTCACTGGCCTTGGGGTGAGGACACTGTGAGTGGCTTACTTTTAATGACATAGGGGGCACAGCCAGGAAGACAGGAGCCTACCTGTGGCATGCCGAATGTGTTCTACAGTACGCTGACTCCCCTTCCTGTTCCCCTTTTCTCTTCTCTTCGGCCTATTCTTTTTTTGGGGGGAGGGACCCTCTTTGGCCCCATGTTTCTAATGATAGGACACAGATATTCCTAAGGGCTTCTCTACCACTTGTGGGTTTGTAGAAGCTTCCTTCTTGCTTGGGTGAATATCTGAGTCAGGTACACAGGTTGAGGGGTTTAGGGGACATGGATCACGCTGGGCTTAAATCTAATGTCCCGCAGGCCTGAGTGTATATCGCTGTCCCAGCAGAGGTCCTTGCTGCTGCTGGGGTCTGTCCTGTGGAGCTCAGTGAACTAGAGTTTTTTGACTGACTGCCCACTGGCATTTTTCTTTCTCTGCCCCCATGATGCCATCTGACAGATGTTGTACTGTGTGCCTGGAGACAATTGGAGCCTCTGTCTTTGTCTTTCAGAGGTCTCACCTACAGGAAAAGTGAGCTGGGGGAAACATCAAAGGACTAGGGAGCGTGGCCTCACTCTGATTTCTCTGGAGCTGTACTCAGCTGTTTGTGAAAAAAGAGAACTCCAAATGACATAGGAAACCAGGGGAGAAGAAAGAGGAATGGAAGAATATCAGTGGCGCACAGGACCGAAGTAAGATAAAAAACAGAGAGGGGGGAAAGTCCTACACATCTCGAAGAAGACATTAGAGATCTGAACATCAACCAGTCAGTCAAGAAACAGATAAATAAATAAATCTGTAAGGACCCGTATCCTTGTAGGCCTCAGATCTTTGTAAAGAGGCTAGCTTCTGACTCTTGGGGCTCCTGGCAAGGTGCAGGGATGTTGGCACCACCAGATTCCTGAGGTTGCCTGAACCAACATAAAAGGGCACCAGGGCCTGGCTCTACCTGGTCCGGTGTAATTTAACTCAGAAGTAGCAGAGACTTCTTTGTAAAGCAATCACTGTCAAGTTCAAGGCCCCAGCAGCCGGCACTGATTGAATTTCATCCCCTGGGCACTGCATCTGTCCTTCTCTGAATTCTGATCTTCGTCAAAGGGTTGGATTGATGCAAACAGAGCTTTGCCAAAGAGATAGGCAGAGGGAGGCAGAGTCTTCTGCCTTATCTTGGCCCAGTGCATCCTACACTCTAGAAGCACAATCTTTTACCCAGCTCAGTGACTGGAGGACACTGAGAATTCAGCCAGGGGACACTTTGATCTGATGATTGACTGACGTCTTTTGCACCCATCCTCAACTGCTGTGATCGCCACTGGGCAATCTGATGTTTTTGGTTCCTGTTTCATCACTTTCAAAATGAGGGTTTAGCTCAACCCTGTCTGGCTAATATCTGGCAAGAGCCAGATACTGCACTAGGAATGCGGGGACCCTTGGAAAGAGTCAGGGTACCCCAGGACAACCACATGTTACACTGGAGTCACAGGGGAAAGAGGTGGGCAGCTAACCCGAGAATCTGATGGGTGACATATGTCTTAAAGTCACTGGGGCATTTCTTTAGAGACCAGTTGCCTAGTCGTGCGACTTGCCTCATTAGACATTCAAATAGCACCGGTATAGCCCACTAGTTCTAGAATCTTTACCACCTACAAATGGTCAGAGACCCATGGTGCATCAACTGTCCAGTACCCATGGTCTCAGCCTGTGCCTGGACCTGCGTGACATGAAGGGGGCCTGCAACCCAGTAACGCAGACTTTACAGCATTTACCACCAGAGTCAGGGACTATTAAAAAAAAAAAAAGTTAATAAGAGATTCACAATAAGAAAATGCTAAAATCGCCTTTGACAAAGTGAGCAACTGAAATCATGTGATGGCTACGATTTATTTGTAACTCTGAGGTAGATGAGTAAGTGCAACTTGGGAACAGACACAAATCCATAAACAGAGGCTTCCACATCACAGGCGAGCGTGGCTCAGCTGCAGGCCAGCCTGAGGGCAGGCTTGGCCCCTCAACAGCTGTCCAGCGTCTCTTGGCATCGACCTGCATTCCTTGCACAGAAGTTGAACCCAGCACCACGGGGTCAGGGTGGCCAAGCGCTTCGAAAGCTGCCCTTTTGGAAGGAGGAGTTTCCTCACCGTAGTGTCTCCGATTTCCCTCTTGGTGCTCATATTTAAATGGTAAATAAAGGGAGCGAGCTCCCCAAGGCTAGAGACACACCACTGTGACCTAGAGCAACCTCAGAGTGCAATTAAACCCAATTAGGCCTGCGTGGGTATAATTACAGTGATTTAATAGGCAGGCAGAGAATGAGCCTCTTCAGGGAAGCAAGTGGATCTCCAAGTGTGAGTGTGATGAGGACAGCTGAGCAAGTCTCAGATTGTTCTGGAGGCTTGAAGAGAAAGCGCTGGGGCAGAGTTACAGGGAGAAAAGAGACCCTTTCCAAAGAGGTTAGGATGGTTTTTGATGCCTGGAAGACACATGAAACTCTCTGCTGTGCATGTGGCAGCTTCCAGGGTTGGGGTTGGGTGGAGTGGGGTGGGGTGGGGGTGTTTGTATGGCTTGACTCAAGGCCATGGGCAGTTTAGAGGGGGCCCTCGGTCAGGCAGAACCTGATCTGATAGTGACCCAGGCCTTGTCACTCCTCACTAAATGGTTGAGAGCCCAAACCCCACACCTTGCACCCCCAAAGCAGTGGCCGCTGCTAGTGCTAAAGCTAGGACTCTATATGGCCACTCCACAGCCCAGAACAATAGAAAAACCTGCCAGTGAGTCTTGAATATCCCGGGGAAAAAAGGTATGCCGGCATGCTTCTTCTGTGCACTGTGGCCTGGGCCTGGGTGAAGTAGGAACAGACCTGGATTGTGGGTAGGGGAGAGTAGGGCGGTGTTTCAGGGGATCTCCTGAAATCCCAGAGAAATAGGCTGCAGAGCGCCCTCTACAGCCTGCCTGGGGAGCAGCATGGGGCTCCAGTCTAACTTCCCATGAGGCTCCAACCAGAGGCATTCCTAACCACTGGACAGGCATGGGTGGAGCAGCACCTGGAGGGCTTGTGAGAACACAGAATTGCAGGACCCACAACAGTCCAAGAAATCCAAAAGGAGGGTGGGGGAGAGGAGACAGAAACCTGCGGGTTACATGGGCCATGGCAATATTGGGACCCTATGTGCCTGAGACTTGTTACCTGGGGGCTTGTAAGTCATTTGGTAACTTCAGGCAGGCATGGGCTCAGGAGAGAGAACGGTGAGTTTTTTTTTTTGGGGGGGGGGCGGGTGTTGTGTTTTGTTCTTGTTTTTCCCTGGAGACTTCCCTGTCCATCCGATTCCCTCCCTTGAGCCAGGGACTATGGTGGGCACAGGAAACTGAAGGTCACTAACAATCAGGCCTTCATTTCAAGGAGCCAGTATCTGAAGGAGGGAAGACAGAAAGTAATTATGTAGCAATTCGTGCTGGGGGGCGGGGACTTGGGAGAGGTAGGCTCACAGTGTTCTGGGAACAAGGTGTAAGACACAATAAATTCAGAGGCAGATGGGGCAGTACGCTAAGGTCAAGGCCAGGAGAAACATTCCGAAAGAGTTTACGGGCCTTGTGAGTTGCAAGCACGTGTTAGAGAAAAGACAAGAAGCATTTAATGTGGACAGCCACATACACGTGGGAAGTGTTTAGGGGAGAAGGCGTTATCCTTGAAACAGCCGCTGTTAGATTTGTTCTTACTGTTTTCCGCGCTTGTGGTTATCAGGGACTGAAACCCGGCATTGTGTGACAGGCAAGCCGCTCTGCCACTGAGACCCATCCATCCATCCCAGGGCTGCAGAGTGGGCTGCTTCTCCCCAACATTCTTCTCGGACACCCCAGAGTTTGGCTGTGATTTGAAAATGCTTAGCAGCTGGGCTCTGAGAATCCAGTTGCAGTGTTGTTTGTAATATAGGGTGAATGGAGGCCAAGCACCGTGAGGTGAGGAATCAGGAAGGCAGGCTCACATGGGCCTGGGCTGAACCCCCTCTCCTTAGACAAGACAGGGTGGCGTCCCTGTCCTCACTTCTCTCCAGAGCAAGAGACCCTGTAGGGATCCAAGAAATGTCAAAGAGCACCTGAACCTTCCCCCAAACCCAGCCTGTTATAGGCATGGCTTGGCTGAGTTTTTTCAATTTTTATTTTTTTTAAGAAAAAAACAGCATATAAAGTATGAGGCCTCCTCTAGCATTTTCAAACAAAAATGTGTCTTTGTTGGGTCTTTCCTTCTCGGCACTGCCCTATACCCCTGGTCCCTGCTTGTGCCCTTCTACCCTCCTGCATGTTTTGACCTTTGAAAAACAATGTTTGAGAATGATCATCTAAAAAAACAGATCATGAACCATTGTTCTCAAGCCAGCAAACTGGAACGCCACACTTTCCCAGTGTCGGGGGAACCACACAGGCAGCAGATAGGTCAGAACTGCCAGCAGGTGTATGTGTGCACCATGCACATGCAGTACCCGTGGAGGCCAGACGAGCACCTCAGCTACCCAGGAACTGGAGTGATGGGCAATTATGACTTACAGTGTGGGTGCTGGAACTGAGCCTGAGCCATCTGCAAGAGCAAGCAGTGCTCTTTACTGTTGAGCCATCTCTCCAGCCCGTAATCTATAATCTTATCAGATGATCCTCGGAGCTGTAGTGTTAGCACTACAGTAATGTTTGCATTGTGATTAATACATCTGATAGGTGACCATTTATTCTGTAAAATGAATCGTTTCGCTATTAAACTCCCAGAAGATTAAAAACAAAATTTGAGGGCCGGTAACGCGGCTCAGTGGATCACAGTGCTTGCCACCACCCTGACAACCTGAGTTTGCAGCTGTGATCTGTTGCACATGCCACAGGGCACGTGTTACCTGCTGGAGCCATCCTGGCCTGACAGCACAGTCTTAGTGGCTTTCTGGAACTGCATCTCTTCCCAGCTACTTTGGTGACATCACAGTGGTGGCATGAACTTAAGGTAGGAAGTCTTCACCATAGGTGTAGGCAAATGCTGCACCCCAGGTCTCTACCTCTGGCTGCCCCACAGGGCAAGCATTTTGGTTGCATCCAGCAGACTATGGTGTGTTTAAAGGGACCAAGAATATTTCAAGTGGCTGTTGAAATGAATTCAGCAAGTTTGGAACCTAAGTACTAAGAAGACACTGGATGGTGCATGTGAAGTTTGGAGCGAGTGACATCCGGTTCTGTGAGTTTCAAGAGTTCCAACTGTTACTTCTGTGTACTGTCTGAGTTGGTCCAACCACATGACTTGCTTTGAACTAAACAAATAAGGTAGAGTTAGGTGTCACTTTGAGGACAGGTCATAGGAAGAGGACAAAACTAGGCAAAGACCATTGTCATCCCATGATGGGCATGGAGCATGGTAAGAAATAACTGTTTGGTGCTTTAAGTCCCGAACATCAGGACTTCTTTACTGTGACCTAGCCAAGGCCACCCTGACTGACTGAGATGCTGATGACTGTGGGTTTGCTGACTAAAACATGATAGGAAGCTCCCTCAGCAGGCTCTACTGCCTCCCCCACCCCACACATAACTACTCAACACCCCAAGGGCTCAAGCCACACTTGCATTTAATTTCTGCACTTCCCTGACCTGTTTTCTAGCTCTTCTGGGCATCGGAATTTCCTTGACTGTAAAAGAGCCGCTAACACTGAATAATTACCTACCCCAGTGCACTAGCCACATCTAACGTTCCTCATCTCTGCTCCAGGCTCTATCTGGAATGTCCTCCCTTTACTTGGCCCTAAAGCAACGGCCTTTTCCTCAACAATACAGATCAAATATCATCTCCCCTTTGAACTATCCCTGGACTGTCTTCACTGATAAAATTAACTGCTTTATTTCCAAGTCCCTGGAACATGTGCTGAACCTTTTATATAGGTGCTATTATTTGGGCGCTTCTGTTATCTCTCTATCACCCTGCCTACATGGGACCCCACATCCCCATTGAGACACTTTAAAAGACAGGGATTTCAAGACATGGAGGAGATGGGAGGCATATCAGGGCGAAGTGTGTGAGTGAGAACAGAATTGTGGGAAGTACAAGGTATCAACGCCAATGAGAAAATAACTCCAGACTGGTTCGAGGAATCTAACATGATTACATGTTAGCCTAAAGAAACCAAGTGGGTTTTAATCTGGAACCTACTGGTGGATACAGATGTAGTCTGAGTAGATACTGATCTTACTGCCAACTTGAATCAGCCAACAGGCACAGACAGAACAGGAAGGGCAGCAAGGTGGGCTATGTGCCTCCACCTGGCTAAGGCTTCCAGGACACCATTCCTCTCCGGTCTGTCACCATCCCATTGTGGAGGTCTCTCTCCATCAGGCTCTCCCACTTCCGGCTCAGTAATGTGCACTGTTTCCTACTTGCCCCTGGCTATATGGGTGAAGGAACAGTTTGGGGAAGTTGCATTGCTTCTTTTTTTTCTCATTTGTTATGTGCAAAAAAATAGTGAATAATACCCATACTATTCATTTGATGGCTACAGATGTGTGCATTTTCTATAGGTACTGGAACAAATAACACATTTGATGGCTTCAAATGGCATTTGTTCTCATATAATCATGCAGGACAGAAATCAGAGATCAATTTCTCTTGCTGAAATCAAGGGCTACACTCCCTCTAGAGTTGTGGTCCTCAACCCTCCTAATGCTGCAACCCTTTAATACAGCTCTTTGTGTCATGGTAACCCCCAACCATAAAATCATCTTTATTGCTACTTCATAACTGTAATTTTGCTACTGTTACGAACTGTAATGTAAATATCGGTATTTTCTGGTGGTCTTAGGTGATCCCTTGAAGGGGTCATTCAACCCTCCAAAGAGGTCACGACCCCCAGGTTAAGAACCATTGCTCTAGATGCTCTAGGAGCAAATAATTCCAGGCTGCCTGTTTGTCCTTGGCTCCTGCTTGCATCTCTCAGGTACTTTCAAGTCTCTTTTTCTTCAGGTTTACATACGTTCTCTTCTGGGCTTGTCACCTGTGTCACTCTTAGAAGGATCTTCGTGGTGGTATGTGATGGCCACTGGATAATCAAGGACAATCTCTTCTTCTCAGGATCCTTAATGTAGAGACAGCTCAGCTGTAAGGAGTATGTACTGTTTCCCAGCACCCACATCAGGTGGCCCCCGACTGCTGTCACTCTAGCTCAGGGGATGGGGTACATCCGGCCTCTGTGGGCACCTGCATTCACGTGCACATACTCATACACAGACACACGTGTGTAATGAAAGACTGAATCCTTAATGTAGTCACATTTACAAGGTCCCCTTTTCTAGTCAAACTCACAGTTCCAGGTATAGGGATTAGTGTCTGATGCCTTGGGAGGCCATTGTTTTTCCTGCCACAGTGTTCTGAAAACTCTCGCTCATCTCACCCACTTCCTGCTGCCCTGCCCTCGCTCCTGGCTTAAGTTTCACGTTGCTGTGAGCAGACGTATTAACTCATGTTCACGGGCAAACAAATGTGAGTCCTTCAAAATGTTCCTTAAGTGAAAGTAAAATATACACACTGGAGTTCTGAAACCTACGTCCTGAGGAAGTGCTCAGATGAAATACTGATGAACTCAAAATGGGGCTTCAACGAATCATGTTTCAATCACTATATTACTTTCCCCAATAGGATATATAAAACTCATTAATAGCAGTGGCTCTTCTTTACAGCTTTGCAGTATTGGAAGCCTGGAACTCAGCTAGCTAAGTCGGTCATCTTCTTAGAAACCAGATGAGGGGAGCCTTATCTGGAAATGAGGATTCCGGCCTCTCTACTAGGGAGGTTCTTCTCTGCTGAGAACCTCTTAAGCTTGGTCACATGACTTGCTTTGGACAAAGAGGAAAGTAAGTGTTCTCAGCCACAGAGCTGGGACATAAGAACCGTTCCCCCTTTCTTGACGAGGCTAGTGCAGCTCTAATAAGGGCCGGCCCTACTGTACGGGGGCCTAGAACAATGATAAAATGGGACAGCACTACAGAAACCCATGAATGAAAGGCAAGAAATGGACTTTTCTATTTCCCTGAGTCAGCTACCCCAAGTATATGTAAAGAGTTGGTTCTGGGACCTTGCCAACCCACAGTCCAAGCACACTGAAGCCTAGTCAACAAAGCACGGCAGTGTCTGCACATAACTATGCCACTTGCACCTTCAGTCTTCCCTGGGTTACTCAAAATACCTAACTCACGCAGACGATACCAATAGCTCTTACACTGCATTGTTTAGAGAAAAAAGTCTATGTTCTATATAGATGAAATTCTGTTTCTAGTTGGCAGATACAGACTCCAATTCTGTGATCTGGCCTTCTTTACTGGACAGTAAAGACTGTTTTGTGTGCTTCTTACGAGTTAGCCATGGCTCTCCTTGGTTAACCTACACATGCATATACTCTAGACCAACACATAAGTGTATGTCCACATATCTATGTTTTGCTGTTTCAGTCTTCCCCAATTTACACATCAAAATGGACAAGTTGCCCCATTTGAGGATGGACATTTCACAGTCACTGGCTTTCCTGAGAAGTTCTTACAAAAACTATCACTGAGGCTCAGGGAACAGTTAGGAAGAGGCATCAGAAAGATGGTAACAGATAGAGGAACAGGAAATGTGCTGCCAAATAATGACTTCTAGACAGGAAAAAAAAAGGTGCTGTGCAGTGAGCACTCAGTGGCTATGGTTTCTGCCCAAGGCCATAGCAGGCAGCATGCCAGCATGGACAAAGGAAGTGTTCACTGGCTCCACAGCTAGTCGAGAAGCAACAGGCAATGCTGAGGGAGGAAAAGTCAGTTTTCCTCAGGAACAACCCTCCCCGACAGCCCTGGTGAGTTTCCCATGCTCTCGTGGCCAGCCCTACAGCCATGTGCATACATGCCAGGATGCATGTTCAAAATGAATTATATTCCTATACAAAATTGTATTTAAAAAAATTAGACCAGATGACCTGTACTAGCTGCAGCTCTATTTCAATGAAGTTCTATGACATTCAATGAAAACCAAACACAATGGGGCCTAACTAGAGAGAATCAGGAAGCAAAGTCTCAGCTGACAAGGTACACAGAAAGAAATGAAAATTGATATTGCTGCTTAAAAGGATTTTCACTTTTACATATGGATATTTTGCCTGTATGTATTTCTGTGGACCATATATATGCATGGTGTCCATGAAGACCAGAAAAGGGTGTTAGATTCTCTGGAACTAGAGTTATAGATGGTTCTAAACCACCTTGTGGGCTCTGGGAATTGGAGCCCAGTCCTCTGTAAGAGCAACAAGTGCTTTTGAATGCCAAGCCATCTCTCTACCTCCCGTATTACTATTTTAAAGTGACCTGTGAACATTTTCAGGTGAACTTGGGTACAATATATGCTCATGTTTTCTCACATAGGGCACCAGAGACCAGTTCTGAAACAGAAACCCACTGTGTATACACTGGAAGCTGGCTGTAGGTGAAAGCTACCACAGAGAAATTATCTGAGACCTCAGGGAGGGATAGTTCACTTACTGGGAAATTATTCTGTTATTATTTATACAGCATGGATCTAAATAAATGAGCTTTTGAAACGCTGGTAAGTGGGGACAACTATGACAGACAGCCAAACCACCTCTGTGATAAACATCCTGTGCTCAGAGTGCCAGATCAGGTTGCAGTTGGCCCTGCACAGCCTATAATCCTATTTGGAAGGCTCATCCCCACCCTCCCTCCCACACATACCAATATAACTTCATAGGTAGTTGTAACCTGAGCCCTGCTCTTCTGAGTCATGAGGATTTGTCAAACTGGGGAGTTAAATGTGACATGCCTCCTTCAGCTTCTGAAGTCTTTATTTATTTGCTTGAGACAGACTTCATAGGACATAAAGTTAGCAGCTGTAAAGTGCACAACTCTTCAAGGTTCATCTATCTTGTAGCATCTACTTAAATCTTATCCTATTTTCAGGAGCAGCATTCTAGGCATGTGTCTATGGTCGTTTGTTTAGCCAGTCATCTGTTGGTAGATATTTAAGCTGCTTCCTCCTCTGGGCTATTGTGAACAGGACTGTTGTGAACATCTGTGTGGGGTGACGGCTTGAGCACCTGTTTTCTATTCTTTGGGCTATATACCTATACACAGAATTGCTGGGCCACAGGGTAATTCACTTAATTCCTCAAGGAGCTGCTGGTCTATGTCCCATAGAGACCATGCCACTCCGGTTCCCACCAGCAGTGCATGAGGACTCCAATACCCACAGCTCTGCTAAAACATACTGCTAGTTTTAAAGCATTCTAACTTTTCGCGTTTCATGTCTACTGCTGTGACAAATTCCCTGACCAAAAGCCACTTAGGGTAAAAGGACTTACTTAGCTTACAACTTCAGGTCACGGTCCCCTGTTTTGGGGAAATCAAAGCAGGAATTTATGGCATCACATCCATAGTCAAGAGCAGAGAGAATAAACACACCTGTTTGCTTGCTTTCCTCTCACTTTCTCTTGTCTTAGATATTTCGGGCCCTTCTGCTTAGGGAATGGTGCCACCCATAGTTTCTGGGCCTTCCTGTATCAACTGACAATCAAGACAACAGTCCTTTTGGTTTTTAGGTATTAAAAAATGTTATACCTTCTGGATTTTAAGACCTTTATCAGAAATATGACTTGGAAGCATTTTATTATATTCTGCATGTCATCTTTTCTCATTGATAATGCTCTTTGATGCACAACACTTCAAATTCTGCAGATGCATGGTTATTCTAGTTTTGAATTATTCATATTTTGGAGTCATTTTTAAGAATTCACTGCCAGAGAGGGGGAAATGAACATTTATCTATATTTCTTCTACATTTTCCTCTAAGATTTTAATTCTTATATTTAAGTTGTTGATCCATTTTTGCATTAATTTCTATATACAGTTCACAGTAGTTCAACTTCACTTCTCTGTATGGAACCATTTGCCAAAAGGACTATTTGGTTCCCATTAAATGTTCTCAGTATTCTTGTAAAAGTATCAGTTGGC
The DNA here is from genome assembly GCA_907169655.1 of Acomys percivali. Classification (NCBI taxonomy): domain Eukaryota; kingdom Metazoa; phylum Chordata; class Mammalia; order Rodentia; family Muridae; genus Acomys; species Acomys percivali. Next base: position 145,345,044 of record OU015744.1, read on the forward strand.
CCTAGGTGTGTAGGCCTATGGTCAGTGTGAGACTGAACATGCTGCGATGTGAACAGTTGACCTTACTTACTGTATGCCAGTCCTTTCAGATCCTCTCTTAGCACCCCTGCTGTGTACAGCTGTGACAATCTTGGGTCAAGTCAAATCCTCTAAAATATATTATTTTCATCTACCTTTACTTTTATTATTGACTCAGGGCTCAGTTGTTTAAACTTTTGCATTATCTGAACCTTTGTGTTCAAGCATGGTGTTGGTATATTATATTTCCGATTCAGTGCAGACAAAGACCCCTTCCATAGAGTAACTGATGAGAGGAATGAGTCTCTAGAGCATGTTACAATGGGGAGTTTTATTATTCAAGGTTGGAACTGTGCTCAGTTTTATAGAGATTTATATTTCTAAGCATATTAACAGTCTTTCTTTCACCAAGTGTAGTGGTGCATGTCTGTAATCCCAACACTCAGGGAAGCTGAGGCAGGAAGATCTCTGTGTGTCTGAGGTCAGCCTGGTCTACAAAGTGAGTCTAGGATAGCCAGGGCTACACAGAGAAACCCTGTCTCAGAAAACCAAAAACCAAACCCCCAAACAAAACAAAACAAACCTTCAAAACAAAAACTAGAGTCTTGCTTTCTTTAAATTAAGACTCTAACAAGGTGGGATCTTGTCATCAGCACACAGCTCAGTCTACTTCAAGCTTGCTTCAAGCCTCACGTCCTTCCTTTTATAGGCAGAGTTTGAGAAATCTAATTAATCTATGAGAGCATTAATCTAGCCGTATATAAGGAAATGAAGACAATAGATCTTATCCCCAAATTCCATCCCCAGTATTTTGAGAACTAGATAGCACAATGTACATTCACACACCTTATATATATTGAGGCTAGACAATGCAATTTCCTAACAGTGAGGCCATGTCAAGGAAAATATGCCAGACAAATTAATTGCAACATCTTTTGAATGCCTATATAGATTATGCAAAATCAATCCCAATTTCCCCAATTACCAAGACAAAAAAATGTTAAGTCTCTGACATTATTAAGTCTGTTTGCCTTGTGGTTGTCTCAAACCGTTTAATTCCTTAATACTCTATGTGCATGTGTGCCATTCTGGCACATATATGTGTTTTGACAATCTTATAGTCAAGACTTTCTTGCTGGTTGGTTTCTGAATTACCAAAGGAAAGTCTCCATTAGGGCCAATTACATTTATGATAGGGTGGGCATGGCAGGCTCTTGAGGTTGTATTTTACACAACCAGAAATGGATGAGTGAGGCAGGGGCCACATCAATGAGATCTCTGGGGACCACCAGTTAGCGAACCCAACAGTGTGGACTTCTCTCCTACATGTTCAGGCTCTAGTCAATGGGATATTTTTAATAGTTTAAGCCATTGTTTCCCCACTGGGCAATCAACTGTTTCTAATATTTCTCCCAACAAAGACTGTTTTGTCAATCATCCATGGCCAATTAAAATGGTGACCTAAAGAGTCATGATGTAATGAACAGTATTTTCTGAAAAGAAAAGAAAACAACTGGACCAAAATACATGATCTGAATCCGGGGAAAGGTTTTAAAAACACATAATAAAGTCTGCTCATATTACTTTCCATTTTAATCTAATTGCAGAAGTCTAAATGAGATACCTAAAACTTAACTGAGGGAAATTGTTAAACACATTTTCAAAGATTTGGCTGCAAGGTCATTTACAGAGGAGTTGTGTGTAATATGGAAGAATGAATGCCTTTAAGACAGAAAACGGATGAACTTAAAATGATTCCATCTGAAGCAGGGAGTTAAATCAAGTAGGTGCATCCACCCAATGGATTGCTAAGCAGCCATCAAGAAAAAAGTCTTATGGAAATGACTTTATTTAGGAAAATGGTCCTAAGAAATTACTATGAGAGAAAACAGCCTTTTAGTTGCCAGATAATAAATAAAAGTCTGTGATCAACACTCCCTTTACCAATGCTGGATGAGTATTTAAATCTCATTTTTGAGATTCTAGTAAAATGGAATGAATGTAATGAATCTATATGATATTGATTTCAGTAAGAAATCTGAATAGCTCTCCAACTGCTTCTGGGTCCTGGGGGCTGCTAAGGGGGATGTTAACTGGGAGCCCTCACTGTAGGCTGTGTTCACTGAGCCCTTGCTGTGGACTAAGTTCACTGAGGACCTCACTCCCTGCTTTTGTGGGAATTACCTTCTGACTGTTCCTTTTCCGCTCACCATTATCTCTAGTGTACATTCATCACTGTTCCTCTAATCCCCCTGACTCGTCTTCTCCTGTGAACTCTAGGTATATACGAGTTTCCCTGAAGATTAAGGGGTAATGTGAGCATGGACAAAAGGACAGCAGCATTAATGCTGGTCTCCCCGCCAGCCCCAGCTAGCAATCCACCCAGAATGACAGACACCAGAGTTCTAGATCACAGCACTGTTGCAGACTTGGCACTTGATGCTATTAGATTTTGCTGTGTCTGTTCCAGGCTCTGTGCACGTGTGTGTGTGTGTGTGTGTGTGTGTGTGTGTGTGTGTGTGTGTGTGTGTGTGTGTCCCCGCAAGTGCACACAATATAGGTGCAAATTTATCTCCAGAATAAGTTTGCTTTTCATTTTGCTCCTTTTGTTTTTAGACTATATCTCAAGGGCTTTCGTTTTCATTGATGAACTACTCAAAAGTTTTTTTTTGTTGTTGTTTGTTTTTTTGTTTTCCTCTTTAACTCATCCAGGAGAGAAATCATGCTGAATACCCTAGGTGGAGAAAGCCACTGTGGTTGTTTATAAGATTTCATTGTTGTTCATTTTAGGCAGATATATACTGTTGCTGTCCCTGCAATACGAGACTAGAGGTGACTATCGAATGTTCTTCTGATCTACATTTTCTAATTGGCATGCAATGAAGACATAGTATTTACAATACTTGTAGAAACAGAAGACAATGAAAACACCTAAATTCAAATGATAAGCATACACCAAGCGTATTTGTTTGTATGTAGCTATTGGAGGACACAGAATCTCTGTGGTAGATTAGAAAAGCCTTTAACATATTTCTTGACTTTCTGAATCACATAATGTTCAGTAAGTGTCTATATTTTGTAACAATATGATTAAAGGGTAAACTTCATCATTTTTATTATTGGTTTTATAGGGAACAAGTGCCTGGGATCAAAATTTAGCTAAAATACAAAACAAACTGGGATTGTTTGGGGCAGAATGTGTCATCAGGCACAACCCTTGACAACAAGCCTAGATACCACCAATGCAGAAAATATAGGAAATCAAGAGAACATTGGATCAAAAAGGTCTCTCTCCAAGGAGAGTGGAGAATGTTGACACAACTGACAAAATCAAAAGTGCTATGAAACCATGCTTCTTTCTAAGGAAGCTAATGCACCACACTGACTCATCCATGCTACCATGACCAACAGTGTTGGTCCTCCAGATGCCTCTCACATCTGTAAATGTGAACAGTGCACCTCATTAACTGACTTATACTTTTACCACAAAGGGGATTTAAGATAAGAGGCATAAGTAAATCAGTTCTTTATATTTTCACTTAATTCTATGTTTACATACTCTTTGAACTTAATTGTAAAGTACATCTTTACTTAAGCATCTTACCTTCAAAAGCTACTATAGGAGAAACAGACTCATCAGTCTTACCCAGCTGTGAGTCTTGAGAACAAAGACAATGAGTGGCCTTGTAAGACAGGTCCACTGGTGCAACAGTGGCACAAACACAAGGAGTAACCAATGACTTTCTGATTGGATTCAAGTTTTGTTTCAGAAGATGAAACCTATACCTGACACCATTTTCTTTCTTTCTTTTATTAATTTTTTTTTACCCTGACACCATTTTCATGCTAAGAACCTATGGCTAGACAGGTCATAGGTCATAGAGAGGATCTATCATGTTTATGTTGCTAAATGGACATAATATTACATCAATTCCTACTGACATAGTTATACCCACAGATCAATGCATCTCTCCACCATCATATGAGAAGCTTTTACTTGCAGTAGATGATGATTAACACAGAGACCCACAACTAGACAAGGTACAGAGAATAAGAGACTAAAAAAAAATTATCCACCCTAAATGGAAGATGTGTACTGCACCCTCTCTCCTAAAGCTTAGGGATCATCAAGAAGAGGGGAAGGAAAGCGTGTAAGAGCCAAAGGTTGTAGATGACAAAGAAATGTTGTCCTCTGGACATAGCAGGGCAGCTGCACATGTGAAATCACAGCAGTTGTGACACCACACGTGAGACCCATGAAAGTCCAAGCAAGACCGAATCGCAGCTTGGAGAGGAGAGTTGGACATGAAGTCCTAGCCCTCATGTTGGAGACATTGGCAAGTGTTAGCTAGTAGGAGAGGGAAAGATAGTTTTCTTTTTTTTCCAGCTTTTTTTTATTGAAAAATAAAATAATTCATATTATAGCTCATTTGCTATCCCATCCCATGCATCCTCCCATTCCTCCCTCCCTCTTGCTTTCACCCCATTCCCCTTCCCTATGACTGTGACTGAGGGGGACCTCCTCCCCGTGAATACGATGCTAGGGTATCAAGTCTCTACTTGGTAGTCTGCTAGTCTTCCTCCAAGTGTCATTGGGCCTCCCCATCAAGGGGACATTTAAGTGACCAGGTACTAGCACTTAGAAGAAGGTGGGGCAGAGTGAAAAAGTGTAAGCTCTGTAGACCTTCCTGTCCTGGGCAGAGCTCAGCTGCATCATCTATCTTTCGGAAGAAAGTGAGAGTGTAAGGCAGAAGGCAGGAAAGAGACAGCTTTGTTAATGAAGTACAGCCGCTAAGCAAGCAAGGCCACTGCCCCACTCATCTCTGAAGGTTGCTCTGGTCCACAGGAACTGCAAAGTCCCTTTGAAATTAGGCAGGTCGACATCTGACTTTGCTTGAGATATTTCCTCACTCTATAAAGCCTGCATATAGTAATCGCCTCCAGGCAAATGATCAGCTCTGGTCAGGAAAGAATGGATCTACAATAACGTTCCCACTCCACCTTCTGCTGTCTCCGCCCCGAGCCACACATCATCTCAATGTCACCTCATGCACAAGATTTTTCTCAGAACTTCATAGGCCCTTCCTGGCTTTCCAGATTTTACCTAAAGGAGCACAAGGCAAATTAATATGACCCACAGTTTTATTTGTGTGGACATTTTTTTTTTTTTGCCAAAGTGTAGTTCAAACAAACAAACAAACAAACAAACAAACAACCCCAAACCACCTCCATCCTTAATAATCAGTGCAGGTGAGTAGTAAAGATTTGCTGACTTAAAGGTGAAAAGAAGAAATATCTCCATAGATGTCACCCCCACCCCCCACCAGCCAGAACTGCTCCCTGTGATGAAAAGGCCACATCTGTGCAAGAATTGTGCGTCCTTCTGCAGAACATTTCCTGGAGTTTCTTTTTATATTACAGGAGTGACAGAGCTACCAGCCGACAGGCCTGTTGGCAGCACAGCCTCCCGCTAGTTCCACGTTAACTTTTTCCTTCTATTTGTTACAACCAAAACATAACTCAAAAGAAAAACTACCCTTATCTGGGCCTAGGGGTCCTGCTCAAACTATGGCACCAGCCAAGGACAAAAAGTGCAGTAAACTTCGAACCCCTACCCAGATCTAGCCAATGGACAGGACATTCTCCACAGCTGAGTGGAGAGTGACTTTCACATGAACTCTGGTGCCCCATATTTGACCACGTACGTCCCCTGGATGGGGAGACCTGGTGACACTCAGAGGAAGGATAGCAGGCTACCAAGAAGAGACTTGATACCCTATGAGCATATACAGGGGGAGGAGGTCCCCCTCAGTCACAGTCATAGGGGAGGGGAGTAAGGGGAAAATGAGAGGGAGGGAGGAATGGGAGGATACAAGGGATGGGGTAACAATTGAGATGTAATATGAATAAATTAATAAAATACATTTTTAAAAAGAAAAGAAAAGAAAAACCACCCTTCTGTCCCTCCCGAAAGGCCAAGGCTAGCTGCTCCAGACACTCTTAATTATGAGCTAAACAACCAGAGATGAGCTGGGATTACCCATGATGCAAAGGGAGTCCAAACTATATCAGCAACTATTATGAGATGGTTTCATATTTGCTATCTTCTGCTCTTCAGTTTAAAAACAATAAATAAATATTAGTCTGGATGACTGACAGGTACAGTTAAATCTACCATAGTTCCATATGCACATATTTACTAATAACCTTAGTTCTTTCCTGCAAGCACTCATCCTATTTATTCTCATGCTTCCTTACCTCCTACGCCCTCAGGGAGGCTCTTCAGTAAAGAAGTGGGAAGAATTGATCAGTGTAGGCTTAGAACTACAGGGAGCTTAGGGAAATTCTTGCCAACCTCTTTGCATTTCAGGTAGAGCATCTGGCCAACGACTATGTCTCAGTTCTTTGTTGGTTAAACTTCAAACAACTTCTTCGCCTTTCCAGAGTACAAAGGCAAAGGCAGAGGCAGCTCTGTCTCCAAGGAATGAAGGATATGAATAAGGGAGATTTCGGAGGCAAACGAAGTATAGGTCTCTAAGTGGGGAGTTTTACCAGGCCAATCTCAAGAACCCTTAAATTCTACAGGAATAGATGGTCTTCCACTGCGGTAGCTGCTGTTTGAGCAACTTCGGGTGGGATGCTCTAGCTGTGGGCCTGTTGAGAAAGAAAAGAGGGCTCTTCCCATAAGCATCATCATCAACAACAAAAATGTCCATCTAACTCAGAGAGGAAAAACAAAAAAGCAATGTCAGCTGTACAACAGTAGTGGGTCACAACACAGACTCGGCTAAGGAGCTGTTCAAATCTGGCATCAGGCTTAGGTTATTTTTGTTGTTGTTGTTTGTTTGTTTGTTTGTTGCCAACCTGACACAAACTAGAGTTATCCGAAAAGAGGGATGCCCCATTAAGAAACTGCATCCATAATACTAGCCTCTAGACAAGTCTGGGGGGGGTGTTGTCTTGATTAATGACTGCTGGGAGAGAGCCCCACCCAACCTGCTGTGTGTGGTGCCATCTGTGGGCTGGTGCACCTGGCTTGTATCGGTAAGCAGGCTGAGCAAGCCTGGAAGCAGCACTCCTTCGTGGCCTCTGCTTCAGTGCCTGCCCTGACTTCCTTCAGTGACTGAAGAGGTGAACTGACAGTTGTGATCTCAAATTAACTCTTTCCTCCTCGGGCCGCTTTTGGTCATGGCGTTTACCACAGCAGTAGAAAGCCTAAGCAAGACACTGACCATGATAATTGGAAGGGTTAAGGTTAAAAAGAGAATTCCTTTGTGAAGCTGCCCCACCTCCCCGCCGCCCCGTGCAAAAGCACAGATGCTGATGAGAAACGGCTCCTGGACCAATCTGCACTGCTCAGGCAGTTCTGTGGCTCTTCTCTCTAGTTGTCCCAAATGGGTAGCCCCCCTGCCACCCACTTCTTCTCCCACTCCGGTTATTGCTCTGGTGATCAGCAGCTGCTAGAGGGTCCAGTGGGGCAGTCTCCCGAGCATCCACAGCGTGCCTATCGTGAGCCACGTGTGAACCCTCCGGCCATGTAAGATCTCCCCCAGCTCTGTATCCCTACCTGTGGGTGGTGAGGTCTGGGCACAGGAGGGAAGAGAGAGGAAGAAGAAGTGATCCCAGCCCCCTTCAGGTGGCCGAAGTGCTGGCAACTGTAATGACTGAACTGAGCCTATGTTTGAGACTGGACATGCTGCTCGGGTTTGTAATTAGCTACAGGCAGCTGGAAAAGTCAGGGGACTCGAGAGCTTTTATCCTGCCTGCAAGGGTGACTTCCTCCGTTGGGAAGGCTTGAATGGGCAGCTGTACTGAGCTGTCCTCTGGGAGCCCTTCTGAACCACACACCAGGTGCGCTACCACTTCCTGTTCTGGACACCACCCACAGCCACTTCCCCTTCTTACTTTGCCAAGCAGGCCCTGGCTCCGTTTAGGCAGCAGTCAATGTGCCCAGATAGAAACTGCTGGAAAACCGATTTTCTTCCACCTCGTTCCCATTTGTCAGTGACTGCTCTGCAGGCAGGCACGGTGCTGGCTGACAAGTGAGGAAGCAAAGGCTGGTATTGGGAGTTTTCCCTGAGGTGGAGAAGGCTCTTCCTGCTATCACCACCGCTGCCTTATGCTGTGGGAATCATCACGTGATAAGAGCAAGGAGAGAGCGATCTGTGTGAACACTTGTGGACCAAGTCAAGGAGGAAAGCAGGGTGATGAGAAGGGGTCTGGTCCATGATCAAGCCTCTGGCCCTAACCCCCTGTCAATTCCAATTTGACCTCTCTAGTCAAGAGACCCCCAACTGTCCTCGCAGTTTAAACCCTTTAACTAGACTCTTAGCCTACGTTTCAACACCAAGAGACTATTAACTCACACATCCAGCATTGAACCTATTGCTTTTTAAGCACAGCGGAAGTGAATTCATAAGCCGAGACTTGTGAGTACTAACATGCAGTCAGTTATAATGCAAACCACACTTGAATGCAGAGACATAGCCACAAAGCTTCCAGGGCATGGTAGTTGCACAAGCTCCCTCGTGTGTGACAGGAAAGCAGAGCACGGTGCTAGGTGTAAATTTCCCAGTGCACACTGCACAAATACCCAAAATTAATCTAGCCACAGTGAATTTAAAAATTAGAGTCGTGCCTTATAGTTCTGCTTAAGTGCTGCTCCTGAACTGTCCGTGACAAAAATAAAATCACTCATACACCCTTGAATTCTGAGAGTTTCTGTGTGCATGTGTGTGCGAATGTATGTGTTGTGTGCATGTGGGTTTGTATGTGTATATGTGTGTGAGGATATGTTTGTATATTCATACATGCATGTGTGTGTGTGCATGTGTGTACGTGTGTGTGTGTGTGTGTGTGTGTGTGTGTGTGTGGTGTGGTGTGAATATCTGTGCATGCTCCCAAAGTGTAGGATGGCTATACAGTGAGGTAAGCTTGCCAAAGGTCAACTTTTCTGCTTATAAGGTATATTTTATGTGGTTGTATAAAGGTATCAAGGAAAATCCAATCCAAACAGTGAACAGAGAGCCAAATCCCACAGAAAGGGCTGGCGTCCCCTCCCTGGCCATCCCTTACGGCTGGCTTCCAACAAGATCAGGACAGCCTACAGATCACTTATTTATTTATTTATTTATTTATTTATTTATTTATTTATTTATTTATTTTATTTTTTCTTTTCAATACAGGGTTTTTCTGTGTTACCTTGTCTGTCCTGGACTCGCTTTGTAGACCAGGCTGGCCTCAACTCATAGAGATACGTACACTTGCCTCTGCCTCCTGAGTGCTGGGTTTAAAGGCGTGCACCACCACGCCTGGCTCAGATCATTTCTTTTACTGCTTGTCAGAGTCACCAGAACGACAAGGAGCTCTTCCCCCACTCCTTCCTTTAACTGTGTAGTCTCAGAGAGCTCCTGGCCAACTTCTAAGTCCCTTAGACAAAGAGTGGGTTCCTGTTTTTGAACATGTGTAGTCTCACACATGAGTGGTCTTGGAAAACTCTTGAACAAGATACTTAGCATGCGTAGGGAATGGGCCAACAGACCTCGTAAGAGTCAGCTCCTGAACTGAGGGTGAGACAGGCCTGAGTGGAAAATACACACATCAGCACCCTGCTTCCCTGCTTGCTTCACACAAGTGGATGGATGACAGCAGGTTTTAGATTCTACAGAAAAGACAAGAGCTGGCGAGGAAGAAACAAGTGGGAAGATGCAATCAAGGGCTGTCAGAGAGAGGGGGCAGAATTCTAGATTCTTACCATGACCTCTGCCCCTTGGTTATGCTATATGATAGCCTCTTATGTAGTTACACTATATGATCAGAGGTGTTTTTCAGGTGTCATTAAAGGTACCAATCAGCGGGCTATAGGATGGGAGAACATCCACGTAGGTAATTGCAGCTCTTTCCAAGCAGGTTTTTTCTCTGGCTAGTAGCAGAAGTCTTTTTTTTTTAATTTTTTTTTTTAACTGCTGCTGATTAACTGGAGGGCAGAGGGGCCCCTGTGGGAAGGGCAGGGATAGAACAGAGTGTTTAAATCAGATAAGTTTATAGTAATTTGTTATCTGGCAATATAAACCAGAAAGAGGGAAAATCCAGAGCCATGGTATCTGTTCCAAAGCACTGGTTTAATCAAAAATCTTTGTCCCTGTTCCTGGTGATTAATGGAAAATAAGCCTAAGTACAAATAATTCCCCTACACAGTTATACAGAAAAACAAAGTCCTCCAGCAATGGGTTATGAGGACTTGGGTTGAGCCGGGAAGTAGATGAAGGAGGATAATGGTTGAGAAAACTGTGGGGCTGCAAAGCACGCTCACCAGAAGGCAGAGGTGGGTGGGGCTGCAAGACACCCGCCCACCAGAAGGCAGAGGTGGGTGTATTTTGTGGGGTGGAGCAGTGGATACTTGGAGATTTAGTGCTGTATGAAGCACGACCTTCCAAATACTGAATTTTTAAAAAGAGAAACTAGAAATAAAGGTTCATAAAACTTCCACAATTAAAAATACTACTAAAGGCAATGTGCAAACTAGTCAAAGCATACCTTTTCAGCCCAAGATACATATGGGACCCCCAACAAGTCCATTTGCTAACTGTATAGGGTCACAGTTGTGACAATCTTCCAAAGAGAAGAATAATTGAAGACGTGTCTCACAACACCGTTGCCGTTCCTTCCTGGAAGTGCTCAAGGCTGAAGTCACTCACTGTTGGAGCTTTTTGGGCTCCAGAGTGACCCAACTCCTCCTAAGAACATTCTAGAGATGGTAGTTCTAAATTCTCTTGATTTCCAGGCCTTGCTCTGTGAACCACAGTATTTTAAACAAGCTCTGGCAAGGGGAAGTTAGTCTGGTGCAATGTATTCTGATGCTAATTATTGGCCCCCAAGATCTAGTTGCTGCCCAAATGAGCAGACACTCATATACCCCAAAATGATACTTATAGCCTTGCCTAAAATCTTATTCCTGTTTGACTAATAAAACCATTACACCTGGGCAAGGCAAATGAGATAGGTGTGGCTAAGGTTCTTGGGCTGGGAGAGGACAAGAGGATCTTGGGAAGGGACAGCAGAGGAAGAGGAAGAAGGCTGCCACCGTGCGCTAGGTGGAGAAAGAAGGACAAGGACGTGGCCAGCATGCAGGGAGGATTTGGCCCAGATGAAGAACATTAGCAAGTATTTGGGATTATGGCTGGGAAGTAACCCAATTAGGAATGACTAAAGCAGATGGAATGGGATGGGGGATGGGAGATATGAGATAGCATATGTGGAATTACCTGCCCAGCCCAAGGTGATATAAGGCAGTTACAAGGTCTGTGTCCTTTATTGACTAAAATAATTATAGTGATAATAATAAACATTACTAGACCATACTATTAAATTAGCAGCAACATAATGGCGCCCAATTAAATTAATATATCCATACCCTTAAAAAAATCATACTCTGTCATAGTTTGGTGGAGTCCGGGGGGTTGGAGGGCAAGGTTCTCAGTCAACATGTGATAAAACACATAAGTCTGCATGGTGCTAACTCATACTGATTTCTGCAGAAGGAGAACATATCTGATGGCTTTTTTCACCTAGGAACACAGGAAAATGAAAAAAAAATTTTTTAAGGCATTCTGTACAGTGTCAGGTTGTTGGCTTTGAGCAGAATCTTTGGTGCTAGTTAAAAGGAACTATAAAACTATGGTGGTTTTTTGTTTGTTTGTTTGTTTGTTTGTTTAAACCTTTTTTTTTTAATGGTGGAAAATTTAGCAGTCTCATATTGTCCTTGTGCAGCCCTGTGGTGGTGGGAGGCACCAGAGTGGCTCCCTGTAGCTGAAAGTGGCAGAGATGTGGCAGTGACAGGAGACTGGCTTAGGTGAGACCTGGCAGGAGCCTGGCTAGGGGAGTCCTGGTAGCTGAGCCTAGGACAAAGCTGTGGGTGGACATGGCTCAGAGAACGGACAGGATGCAAGTGTGGCTGGGTGTTGATGGAGCTAAGACAACTCCCTGGGTCCCAAGCAAAGGAGCGAGAACTCCAAGGAGACGAGGATAAAGGGGTTACCCAAATGAATGCTGCTGACAAACATGGACAGCTCGAGATGGAAACTGACATCAACAACAAAACGACAGAGAGGCTATCTTTCCAGCGTTAGCCTGGAATTTCATAGTCACTGAAGAACTTTTACAGGCTGGGTCCTCTGGGATACAGACTCTGGCTAGCGGAAGCAGACCCTGGAAGCAAAACTGGGTAAGAAGAATAAGTGATGCCATTCAACCAAAGCTGCCAGCCTGGTGCCGAATGGGCTTGTCTTCAAAGCTAGGACAGAGTGGGGTCAAGGGTCTAAGCTGCCACACCCATGCCACTCATGGACTCTGCACAAGGGAGCTGCTGCGCCTGTGTTACAACTGGGGTGGTTATCAAGTAGGTCACTTTACAGAGCACGACCCTCATGGGGTCAGTGTGCATCAAGCACAAAGCAGATGCCAGTGCCATCTGCTTCTCCCCACACTGGCAGCTAGAGTCCTATGACACGGGGAACTCGAGGCCCAGGAAAGCGAGCTCTTTTCTGTAACATCTCATACCCTGTGTGGACAGCCCAGACATTGTGCATACAGGCCAAATGTGAACATGGCTAGAAACAGCTCCAACTAGGAAGGGCATTAACAAGGTAAGTGTGGGGAAGGGACCACAGCATTCAGAGCTGTGAAATGGACCTTAGTGTAGAAACCTTTTCTCTGGTTTGACTTGGTTGGGTATCACTTGTTCAGAAGCCAAGTTGACATTGAAAGGGCTCCGAGGGAACTGCTGACACCGACCCCTTCAGAGATGACGGCTTAGAATCCCTGCAGGATAAACCTACTGAGCTTGTGACATGGGACTTCAGTGGACCATTGATGATAGCTCCTAGTGATTTTTTAAAAAAGATTTATTTATTATTATGTACACAGTGCTCTGCCTGCATACACCTGAAGGTCAGAAGGCATCAGATCACATTACAGATGGTTGTGAGCCACCATGTGGTTGCTGGGAATTGAACTCAGGACCTTTGGAGGAATAGTCAGTGTCCTTAACCTCTGAGCCATCTCTCCAGCCCTCCAAGTGATTTTTAAAGGGTTTGTGCTGGAAAGCAAGCAGTTCACCAGCTTGATTTTTGTTTTTCCTCCTGGAAACAGCAGTGATGCAGACTAGTCTGTGCCTCTTAGACCGTGTTCTCGGATCCGTGAAGAAGAACCTTGCCTGAGACTACCCTTCTGGCAACTGTCAGTCACACTATAGCAAGAGCCAGACAGCAGGGCTCGCTATTACACATGGAAATGTCTTAAAAATTTGGCCTTCACAGTTACCCTGATGCTCAAACCACATAAAGACCCAGCAAAGGAGAACTACAGACCAATTTCCCTTATGAACATGGATGCAAAAACTCTCAATAAAATACTTGCAAAACAATACAAGAACACACTAAACATATCATCCACCATGACCAAATATGCCTCATCCCAGGGATGCAGGGATAGTTCAACGTATGCAAATCGATAAATGATAGCCACTACAAAAAAAAAAACAAAAACAAAAACAAAAACAAAAAAAACAGAATGAAAGATAAAAAAGAAAAACCACATGATCGTCTCATTAGATGCAGAAAAAGCCATTGACAAAATCCAACACCCCTTTATGATAAAACTCCTGGAGAGATTACAGATACAAGAGACATATGTCAACATAAGAAAATCAATTTATAGCAAGCCTAAAGCCACCATCAGCTTAAATGGAGAGAAACTCAAAGCATTTCTACTAAAATCAGGAACAAGACAAGGTTACCCAAGCTTTCCATTTTCATACCTATTTAATGCAGTACTTGAAGTCTTAGCTAGAGCAAGAAGACAACTGAAGAAGAGCAAGGGGATGCAAACTGAAAAGGAAGAGGTCAAAGTATCTTTATTTGCAGATGGTATGATAATGTACATAAGTGATGCTAAAAATCCCACAGGAAACTCCCACACCTGATACTCACTTTCAACAAAGTAGCAGAATACAAAATTAACCCACGTGGACTAAGAAAGAAGTCAAAGAAGCAACACCTTTCATAGTAGCCTCAAAAGAGATAAACTATCTTAGGGTAACTCTAACCCAGCTACTGAAAGACTTGTATAATCACAACTTCAAGACGCTGAAGAAAGAAATCGAAGAAAACATCAGAAGACGGAAAGATCTCCCATGCTCATGGATCAGTAGAATTAATATTGTAAAAATAGCCACCCTACCCGAAGCAATCTATAGATGCAGTGCAAATCCCATCAGAACTCCCAACAAAATTCTTCACAGAACTTAAAGGACAATTTTCAGCTTCATTTGGAAATATAACAACAAAAACAGAATGGCTAAATACACTCCTAAATAATAAAGCAAGTGCTGAGCTATCGTAATAAAACCCAGTATGGTACTGGCACAAAAGCAGACACATTAACCAATGGAATAAAACTAAAGAGCCAGAAAGAAGTCCACACATCCAAGGGCTCACAGCACAGCCTGCTATAGTCAAAGAATTTCTTATATTCATACACAGCTATGAAACCTCACACTCACATGTGGGGTCCTTGTGAACAGACAGCTGACCTTCCCTGGAGGCTGTGCAGCCTGACAACCCACTCTCTGAAATCCCCCAGTGGAATGATGGATGATGGTCAAATGTCTGCCTTTTTTCCAGTGTGGCATGGCAAGGCTGCTGGCCAGCTTCTTCTGGTGTAGGCTGCCTGGCTCACAGGCGTTAAGGGGCATCCCCCAAGCTGTACACCAGGAATCCTCAGCCTTCTTGATGCTGCAACCTTTCAAGACAGTTTGTCATGCTGTGGTGAACCCCCCCCCCCGGCAGCATAAAATTATTTCATTGCTACTTCGTAATGGTAATTATGAACTGTGTAACATAAATATCTGATATATAAGATATCTGACACATGACCCTAAAGGGGTTGTGACTCACAGGTTGAAAACTGCTGGTCTCCACACCAGTGAGCCCTTCTCCCTCCTCGAACAGCTATGTAGTTCTTAGCTCACTTTGTCTAAGCATGAGTGACCCGCTAACAATCTTGTCCACTTGGGGCAAGAGGCACATGATGAGCTGGACTCGGTGTGGAAACTGATGAGCATTTGTCCCTTGTCACTTCTCTTACATGAGGTTAGTGTGGCAGGAACAAGAGCATTTGCTGTACAGTAGATTTTTTTTTAAACGAGGAGCTTAAACTTCCTCTTTGGAAAGAACTTTAACCAGCTCTGCTTTGACGTCCTCTAGTGGTGCATGCTCCATGGTGGGTGACATTTCTCAGTGGCAGTGAGATAGGACAAAGGCAAAGATGGTGGGGTTGGCTGGCAGTCCGGAGATGCTTCTCCTTGGTGAAGTATAGATCTGAGCAGGGCCTGGCTTTGTCAACTCTTAGTGACCGTCAGAAGAAACAGGCTTATCGCACAACAGTAACATGGACTCTTATTGAAAACAACAGAAAGATGCAGGGCCCATCCCCTCTACATTAACATCCTCATGATTTTATTTTTAATTGTCTTTGCAGTAAAGCACTCGACCTCTCACTTGGTCCCCAGGTTAACTAAAGGCAGGAAGGAGGCTTGGTGGCTCCACTTTCATTTCATGCATCTCCTTGCCTTTGGGTCAGATTTGCTAGACTCTGCACAGGCATGCTAGTCACCCAAAAGGGTGGGGGAGGGAGAGAGGGGCAGGGGGGCTGGAGAGGAAGAGGGAGAGGGAGAGGAGAAAGGGAGAGGGAGAGGGAGATGATATTGTCTTTTTTTTTTTTTTTTTTTTTTTTTTTGAGGATATTGTCTTAAACCCTGAGATTCCATTAACTGTAAAAACTTCAAAGGCTAGACCAGTACCCAAATGAAGACTTCCTTCCTTCCTTCCTTCCTTCCTTCCTTCCTTCCTTCCTTCCTTCCTTCCTTCCTTCCTTTATGGGGGCAGGGTACAGGGAAGTGAACCTAGGGCCCGATGCACACACATGCAAGGCAAGCACTCTGCAACTCAGCTTTGTTCCCAGGCTTAAACGTTTCTATAATGGTGAGGCCCATATCCTTATGGAAAAATAATGATTTTATGATTAATTACCATATTATATTAATAATCATATTGAATCCCCAGACTGAGACCAGTGATAATGACTTCTTGGATCCAGACCTGAGATAATGAATAACTAGCCTTACTTTGGCTGAAAGAAACTAACTCACGAGGTGTCCCTGTCCCAAAGAGAAAACCTTCCTCTGTTTAAATCTAAAGTCCATGCCAGGGTCCTGAAAACGAACTTGGAGTCATTTATCTGCATGTCTTCCCTGTACGCCACGTTGGTTAAAGGTGCCTTCTCTGCATTTCACCCTCAGCCATCTCTTTAATTGGCATGGTGTAAGCCATGGGCGACTGAAGTCCATCTGTGAATGCTAGATCTGGTGATTTTGCCCTAAACCTTGGGTATCTGGGCTTGGCCTGTGCGGTGTTCAGGGCTCCCAACTCAGGGCTGGGACCAGGGAAGCAGAGGCAGAGGAACAAGGAGCTGGGGGATGCTGGGTAACAAGTGGGGGCCACTGCATCTGCTGCTGGGCTTATAGGACTTTAATTGCGCAGGCATGGTAGCCTCCTGGACACTGCTGGAGAACAGAAGTACAGGAGATAAGGAGAGCGTGCGCACACCCAGCAACAGCATCCAGGTCAATGAAGGCCTTGCACGCCACACTTCCAATCACTTTCAGGTAGATGGCCAGACCGGTTGGGTCTCAACCCACCTGCTATTCAGTTGTTCATTACCACTCCTTGGTGGCTCCCCATCAGTCACTCTGACGCTTGACCAACTAAGAGCCTGGCACATGATACACAATAAGAAATGCTAGTGTTCCTTTTTCTTGGGATCACTTTGATTACCTGGTGAGTGGGGGATGGGGGGGGGTTAGTTCCAGTGATATGATGCTCCCTGGCTATTTGTTACAAGCCTGGAGCTCACCAGATGACTCAAGCTATACCAGGGAGAAGTGGCTTAGACATTAACAGCCCAGTGTCCAATTTTCTCTCATTTCAGTGTGTCTCATCATCACTAAGAAACGAGATGCCCACTGGGGCTGCGCAGGCATCCAGTTCTTGTCAGTTGGGATTTGGGGAAGGGGTCAGAGCTTTGCAACATTCTCAAACTCTTTCTAAATCCACCAAGTGCAGGACCGAACATGCTCACAGAGACTTCTCTTTCACTTGTCCACAGTGACTACTCTCCTTCAGGGATGCTCTTAGCTGAGCCTGCTTCTTCACAGGAACAAGTGAGTGAAAAGAAGGAGGTTAGCATCATGCCACAGAGACAATGAATACTGATATCTGAGGAGCAACATAGTTCCCAATATAGCTTTTTCTTAGAAGTTTTAAAATCAACTACAGTGAAAAAAAAAACTGTTCCCTTTGTCTGTATGCTGCAAGGGAAGAGCGAGTTACTCAGTGGCCATCATTAGGAACTAGTAGTAACTCAGCCTGCAGATGATTAGCTAGTCAGTTCTGGGGAAATCACCCTGTCTTCACAGACTCCATTTCCTTGACTCTTCACTAGCTGGGAGGAGGAGACAGACACAATGTGAAGGTTGTTATGAGCCGGAGTGAGATGCTGCAGTTGATAATGGATTAAAAGCCATGGCACCCATGATGAAGGTAAGGGACGGGGATAGTTGTAAGTCTTCAGGTCATGCCAGATCAAACATGATAGCTTGGATCATTTAAGATACAGTTTATATATGGTGTGCAAAATACACAGTTTCTATATGCTGTCTTTATCCCGACACAGGTAGATGTGTTGGGCACACAGAGATCCTAATTTGGTCTTGTCTCTGGCTTTCAACTTGAATATTAAATAGTGTTTGCTGAACACAACAAGCGACAATTCCTGCAGTCACAGAGCCACAGGAGAGTAATGAAACTTGGATGTGTAAAGCTTCACTGATTGTTATGGTGGCCAGACTTCATGAGGTTCAGAAATGGAGACTCAGAGCTAGGTGAAACACTAACTCTCTGGGAACTTCAGAGTTGGTTGTGTATAAGGAAGCACAAAAGCAGTGAGGACATTAAGAAGCTATCAGCATGGAACCCAGGCAGAGGTGCCGCTATGGAGAAGTGAGTACTGCTCCTGCAGCCTGCTTCAGAGGCAGCCTTGCCTTGGGAGCACCCTAAAGTGTGGCTGGGTATGTCTCATTTCCATTACCAGAAAACAAAAGTCTCCCCCTCTCCCCAGACTTGATCAGAAAAAAAGTTCCCACAAATTCAGAAGGGTCAAACAGTGAGTTCATAAAAACTGTAGACAGGGCTTTCTTTCTTTCCCCAGGGGCTGGGTCTCCAGGGTCAATCATCCCTTCCAGGGTGACAGGGTCAAGAGGAGGGCTCATATCTGCCAGAGGCATCTGCTAGAGAGGGGTGTAGTGGACGTTTTGGTGTCTTTAAAGAAATGCAATTATGTTATGTAAACGTGTTTTTGTTTTAACCGCGGGTTAAACTGCTCCAAGTTGTCCACAGCAACAGACTATTTGCCTCGTGCAGGGTCTGAGAAGGGCATGATCTTTGCCAGCTACAGATAGTTAACTTCTGGGGACTCTGACAGGGAATAAATTCCAGAGCCCAGAGCAGTGTGTGGGGGAGGGAGAGAGCGAGCTCTGAGAAAAAGGAATGCTGCTGCTCCCCCATGATGCTCCTGGTTGCTCCTGATGCAGTTTGACAAGAAGTTGGAGATATCCTGAAATGAAGATTGGACTTTACCAAAGGAATTCAACGACCCTAACCAGTAGGAAGCAGTAAAGAGACATAGGATGCCCCTTTGCCTTCTAACTTCATTATCTTCTAACTAGTGTTGGGGGACTAGATGGTATTAGGACAGATAAGGGTTGGAAGGGAGGTAGAGCCATAAAGGAACCCAGACAAACTAGATTAAAAAAATACATGCTACAGAGGGATCTTTTTTTTTTCCCATTTGCTACAAAAAAGTCTTTTTCTTCAAAATATCATGAACACCTAGTTTACCGAAGGTTATGAAGTCTCTTAGCATTTTATACGATGCATTTAATCAACAAGTTTGCAAAACACATGTCCTTAGTGATAGGAGAGAGACAAAGGTTGAGAGGATGCTCACTGGCAGTGGTTGGGATCATTTCCCAAGTCCCTCGGTAAACAGTGATCTGCGTTCCTACTCACCTCAGCAAGCACTTGGCATCCTTGGTCTTTAGTTCCCATCCCAAATCACCATTATAAGAAGGATAGTGTGGGTTACTTGATCAAAATAACAATGAACTTGGATCTCAATAGCTCAGCATTCTTTCTTCTAAAGCAAGCCTGGGATGCAGGGGGTGAGGGTGGGGGTGGGAGGATGGAGGGGTGAGGGGTGGGGGGGGCAGAAGGAGCAGCTGGTAGGTGGTTGAATCACACTTCCAGATTTGAAAAAAGGGGCAACTTATTTTCAATACAAACATTCCAAGACTCTGCTCAAGAACTGAACCAGGAATCAGCTGACAAGCTACACCCTGGAAAGTGCAGTCAAGCAGCAAACAAATCTGCTCCAGGCTCAGACTCCTCCTTAGGGGCCAACCTCCCTCTCTGTGGGTTCCATTCTGGGCTGGATGGGGAATCTGAAGGCCTGGACCAGAGACATTCTGTTTCCTGCTGAGCCCAGCCAGGCAGAGGGAGGGAGGGAGGAGTAGAAAGTCTTCCGGAAATTGTGGCATTCCACTGGCTGTGACTGGACCACATCACCTGACAACCCTTGAACCAATCAGTGGCCAGGGAAGTGTGATTCTCCCATCAGCCTTGAGTCACAATCCCCTTTAAAGGACACATCTATAGAGCAAGGACATATCCAGAAGGTGGTGAGTAGGTTCTGGGCACCAACCTGACAGCTATTCACTGTGGGAGTCAGGGTGGAGGTCCAGGTGTGCAGACCGACACTACACAAGAACAGAAGAGGGCCACACCTGTGCCATGGACACACCGAACTCCAGGGCACCTTGTGCTTTGAGCCTGAGTTTCTTGTCTGTGTAGGGAGGAGAGAAAGGCCAGACTGGTGAGTCTTTATTGGCTATGCAGTCAGACCCCCATTTGCAGCTTCTGCATCCATGAAGTCAACCAACCAAGGCCTGAAAATACTTGGGGAACATGTCTTCTAAACATATATCAACCTCTTGTGATAGTTCCCTAAGTGAGACATTATACTTGTGAGATGCATACAGTCTACATGTATTCACCATCCTAAGTAATGTAGAGATGCTGCCTAGTGCTTAGGAAGAGGTGAGTGGGTCATATAGGAACATTACCCATATAACACCACGGGCATGAGCCTCTCTGGGGTGTGTGGCTCCTGGAGTCAATCAATCTCGTGTGGACAGAAAGGAACATCTGTACATATCAGAATTACCAGGACTCAGTTCTGTGTGGCTGACCCCTGTTGGAACCCACCGGAAGGGACTCTGTGCTCACAGAGGGCAGAGCCTTTGAGAGCCTGGATGGGAAGATCACTCCTCCTCACTGTGCAGACTTAGGTTAGATGGGCAGCCCAGGAGACGGTGGCATTTACCTCCTCGGTTGAAGGCGGTGAATGTGGTGCAGTGAGTGACTCCTGGGACTGCCTTGTGGATGTACATGTGCTCGCCACCCTGAAACCAAGTTTTTGCTTCACGAGTGCTTGTTGTGAGCAGCAGTTCTTGGTGCGCCCATTGGTGTTGGAAGGGTCTCAAGGTCATTGCAGAGGGTCTGCGATGCCGAACTAGCTTTCTACTGAGTGGCTGATACTGTAGCTAATCCTTAAGAAACTGTCATTTGTTGAATTTTGCTCATATGCGTATTATTTTTGTATAAAGATTTGCCCACAAAATCTATGTAAACATTCCTCCTTTTTGCCATGAATGTCTGTGAGCCCAGGGCTTCCTCCCATACTTAAACAGTTTATTGTCACAGGTGGAACACAGAGGCAGATGTATGACTCTAGCTGCCTCTTGTTAAGTCAGACCCTGAGATTTACATACGTGTCAAAGCAATGCCAAAATTTGGGCTTCTTTTTTTAGTTTTGAAAGCAGGGTTATGTTTCATAAAATACGTATACTTGATGGCCAGATGCGCCCAGTGCTTTTATTAAAAGAATGAGTATTTAAACATTTGAAATTTAATATCTAATATAGTAAATATCAGTAGGATATAGTCAAATACTCTTTGGAATGTTCTGTAAGTTTAGAGAGTCTAAGAGTGACGCGGGGCCAAGAAGTTTAAACACTTCTGGCCCCAAATCCAGCTAGTCTGATCCCTTGGCAGCCCAGGCCAGCAGAGCACTTTTTGCAGTAAGTAAGTACACTCTGCAAAACACCCCAACTCTTTTATGGCCGAGTATGCCCCGTAAAACCCAGAGAAAGGAGGAAGACTCAACGAGTTCACTGCTGAAAAGCCCTTCGTGCACTTTACTCCCACAGCTGGTAAGTTTGGACCTTTGACATTGTCCAGAAATATGTGAGTGGATGACGCTCCTTCTGTCCACCACAGGGTGGCAGTGTTGCACAGAAAATAGCCAACACTGGGCAGAGGGAGGTGTTTGTTTAAGACAGCACATAAAGGAGGGTTTAGCGCGCGCCGTGCACACACACACACACACACACACACACACACACACACACACACACACACACACACACACGGGTGGGGGAGAGACAGAGAGACACAGACAGAGAGACAGAGAGAGACAGAGACACAGAGACAAAGAGACACACAGAGAGAAACAGACACACACACACACACACACACACACACACACACACACACACGTTAGGCTGACTTCCCTTTCACTTCTGCAGAGCTTCAAGCCTGAGAACACAGAGAGATTGGCATGAAGACACACTTTTGAATATCAGCCTAGATAGCAGATGACCTAACTCAAACCCAGTTATCCATCTACAGCAGCAGCTCCTAGCTCCAGCTGCACATTAGTAACAACTGGGACTTCTAAAACAATAATAAAATAATTTGCCTGGAGCTCAGACCAAGCAGTTAAATCTAAACTTCTTAGCTTTCTTGTCCTTCTTTCCTTCCTTTCCTTATCTTTTGATGGAGCTAGAAATCGAACCCAGGACTTTGCGAATGCTAGGCCAGCACTTTACCAAGGAACTGCTGTCTCTCCTAAATGGAATTTCTGAGAGTAAGGTGAAGCACAGTTTCTGATTTTTTTTTTTAAGTCCTCAGTAAATTCTGGTGTGCAGCCAAGGGTAAGGGCCACAGCAGTATACACTTTGTTGTCATCAGCTGGCCCTAAGTGGGGTGTGCTGAATTAACTTCCAAGCCCTGGGGCTTCCGTGTGCTTCCTGCAAGACAGTGTGCACCTACCAAGGCCTGGGAAGGAAGGCCAGAGTCTCAGTTTGGACACAAGAGTCTCTGAAACAAAAAAGCAGTGAATTGAGGTAGAATGTACATCTTGTATGCCTGGATTTACCACCTCATGAGCCAGGGTCTCAGCCTGGGCAGCACTTTAGAATCAGCAGGAAGCCCTAAAATAACAGACATTCAAACCTCAATACATCTAGAGAGTTGAATACGCTGTTTCCTGTTGTTGTTAGTTTTTCCTTCCAGAAGTTTCATCTGCATAAAGTGAGAGCCCCCCTCCCGCACCCCCATCCTCTTCACTGCCCCCTAACCAAGTCAGCTGTTGCTCAGACCTCTCTCATTAATCCACATGGTCAGATCCTGACATGAAATAATAGCCAATAAATCCTGGCTTCCTGAGAGCATCACGCCAGTTCAAATCGGTTCATGCAGTGCTCTCGTTCCGGGTTTTTTTTTTTTTTTTTTTTTTTTATGGCTGGGTATGTGCGGCAGGAAGATGGATGACCACAGCCATTACTGTACCTGTCATTTTCACCAGCCAGGCTCTGCTTGTCTTCATTTATCTTTGACTCCCCGAGAAAAGCCTGGTTGTGTCGGTTACATGTCATTTCCAAAGAACCTCCTGAGGGGAGACTCGGCAGTTTTTCTGGACCCTGTAATTCAAGTAGCTCTCTTTTTTTACTTCCTCCATTATGTCAATGGTTCAGTCCCACCCCCACCCCAACACCTTGCACCCCTCCATGTGTGTGTGTGTGTGTGTGTGTGTGCGAGTGTGTGTGTGTATGTGTACAGTGTGTGTGCACTGTGTGTATAGCAGCTTAACTTGGTGAAGGTCACTGGTCAATATCTTGCTTAAGTTTAAGGAAGACAAAATGAAGCACTACACATCAAGACTAAGATTCCCCACCACACGGCACCCAGTTGAGAGTACACCCCCAGAAAGGCACTGTGGCATCATCACATACTAAGGCATGCTGGAGTTCTGAAGCCAGTTAGCTTTATACAGAATGCCATGAGAACCACGCTAACACAGGGCATGAAAACTGCTGTGTGAATTTGGCTCAGTTTGTTACCCGTAAGTTATCTGCTCCTGCTTCATTCAACAGCATTTGCAAGTGGACGCTTGGGCATGTTCAGGGATTTGGAACCAAAAGTCACCCAAGTAGGAGCTTTTTGCCTGGATGTGGAAGAAGCATCCACACTGCAGGTTCCCAGGCACTGTCTGTGTGGATCCATGTGGGGCCTAGAAAAGATCAGCCAGAACCCGCAGGAAGACCTGATCCAGTGGCTCTGACTGCTGAGCAGTCTCCAGCGGGGTGCCAGGCATTTTGTGGGACCTTGTGATTGAGAAGAAAGCACTCATGATAGCCTCCATCTGCTCTCGACATTCTGCTGGTCCTTGTGGCTGGACAAGCCTCCCTCGGCATGGTAATCACCTGCAGGCCAGGGACGACCGTGCAGCTAAAGCTATCTGGACAGACAGCTGGATCACAGAACCTACTGGGAATGGATCACCTGGTGGGAGGTAGGCAGCCAGAAGGTAGACAGTTTCTCAAGCTAGGTGGTGAGGAAGAGTGGGGCGGTGCTCTCAGAAGCAGGTCCTTAGAGAAGGAGAGCTCCCTAAGGAGGCAGAAGAAAGGGCTGAGGGCCTGGGCCCTGTGGCAGGAGAATGGAAATCTAAGAGGCTTTGCTGCCTGCAGCAGGGATGCAAGAGTGACTGGGCACTGTAGCAGTTAGAGGAAGGCGGTGTAGGCAGGGACATGGGATGGAAGAGGGTAGGGGACTGAGGAGCTTCTGGGGAGGAGAGGGAAAGACCAGCAGGCAAAGGCAAAGCCATGCCCGTCTCAGGGAGTTGTTCCTGCACGGCAGCCATTTCTGCCTGGTACTGTAATGGCCGTCTTCCAGTTCCAAACCTCCGCTGAGTCCCGAGACCACGGATCCTGGGTGTGTGGACAATCTGGCGGTGGCAGAGGAGGAGGAGGAGGGATACTGTGAGCACAAGGAGGGATGGAAAGCAGGGGACTGGATCGCCTCCGCTCTGCATGTGCTGCAGCCAGGGCAGAAAGTGCCTCCCTTGGCTTTGACGTGTGTGTGTACTTGAGACACGGTGAGCCTTTTGTTCTTGTTCTCGTCTTTGACTAGATACTGCACTTGTCATGGTTCAGAGTTCAAAGAGCTTCCAACAGGAGCAAGGAAAGGAAAAGTCTCTCCCCTCACACTCCGCTCTTCCAGATACCTGCTTCCCCTCCCGACAACTAACAGTGCCTGCTCTTTTAGCTTTATAATTTGACAAAGATAAACACGTAAAATCAGCCCCCTCCCCCGCCCCCATCTTCTCCAGGGGCTGCACGCCATGGCACACATGGAGGAGCAGCCGTGGGATACACGGAACACACGGAGGTTGTTTTCTGACATTTGCTACCACCGGAAACAGTGAAGTGAATGAACAAGACATAACTGGGGCTGACCGTCCTCTGAACGCAGTGAGAGGAAGAACGAATAAGCCATAACTCGTGCTGAGTGTCATGAAAGAAACGGTGAAAAGAATGAACATGATGCGTAAGTGGGGCTGAGCAGCCCACAACAGTCAACAAATGAATAAGATACATCCCAGGCTTTGCGCCCTGGATCTAAGACTTCAAAGGGCTTGTTTGTGGATTTGGTTCAGGTTTTTGGATTAAGGATGGAGAACTACTAGTCAATCACCAATTGAAAAAAAAATCAGGCCCGTTTCCCCAGCATTTGGGGCAGATACTCAACCTGTATATTATTAAAAGTGCTTTTCCTGCCTCACGGGTATACATTATTTCCTCACATCAAATACAGGTGCAATTTGCTCCATCAGCCTACACCCATCTAACACAGACGCACTTGCCACGTTATTTATTTGATTCCGTAGGATGCATTTGGTGAGAAAGGTTGGTCCTTACAGCTAGAAACAGGAAAGCGTTTTCAAAATCAGACCACATAAAGTCTAAGTGACCTTTAGCATCCACTGACAGGACGGTGGGCCAAATCAAGGAGTTACTTAGAGCAAGAAAGGCAATGAGGGCACAAAGAGGTCCAGCTGTGCAGTAGATCCCGGGTGTCCTGGACGTGGGATGGGAAGCCTGGGCTCACATCTTCACCCCGCTCACAGGAAGCAGGAGGAAAGGGGACATGGAGAATCCTGCCTGTGGGTCTGGCCAAGCTGCCCTGAGTCTAAAACGGGAAGCTGTTCCAATGCCTGTGCAATCTGGGTGTTGTATCCCAGTGCTATTCACAGACTGCCTGCCATAAAACTTTTATGAAGACCAGTAGATAGCCTATGCGTGCTATAAATTCTAAAATGCATTTCATCTAAGAGATTGCTCTAGACTGACCGTTTCAATCAAATGCACCGCATGAGTGACCCAAATATACCAAGTTTTAAAAGCCAATGAGTTAAATAAAGAATCGTGAAGTTTATCTACTGGTATGGGCCGAACCTTTACAGCTTTATTCCTTCTGCAGGCTCCCCATCACCCTGCCTCATCTACAGTTACTAAAGTCAGGTTTGTCACTAACAACCTGAACAAGAAGTAAATCTCAACACAACTCAAATCTGATAGGGGAGGTAATAAATCTTTTTTTTTTTTTTCCGATTAGCACTGCTAATGTTCTTGGATTCATAACAACACAGCCTTTTCTAGATTTACTTGGAAGTAATCAATAAAACAAATGGGTGAGCAACATTTGAGCACTGTGGAGTAGACATGCTGGATTTGAGCCATGCTGGGAAACCAACCCGTTCCACCCATTAAAACCTCCTCTCGGTCAATTCCCTCAAGTCCCTGCCTCCATGGCAACAGACCCCTGCCCTTCCCTGAAGGCAACAGGATCTCTGGCCAGGCTGAGACTTTTCCTAATCACACTTGTCAATACAGGACATGAGAAATAGATGGATTCTCCTCAAGTTAGTTCATAAGCTACGAAAAAAGAAAAAAGAAAGAAAGAAAGAAAGAAAGAAAGAAAGAAAGAAAGAAAGAAAGAAAGAAAATGAGTGGCCAGCAGCAAGTGGCCAGACCTAAGTGTCCAGAGTATGCCTCAGGAAAGCCAAGTACATCATTAGTGTCCAAGAAAATCCGTACTCCTGACAACTGTCCATCAAACCTTTTGCTGAGCTTGGACTTCTTCCTTCAACATCCCTTTCTTCCCTTACCACTCACCACCTTACTTGGTGTGATTATTAGTTTATTGCTCATTCCTTTAGGGCAGTACTCAACCAATGAGTGTCAATCCCTTTGGGCGGGGGTTGAACAGCCCTTCCACAGATATTTGCAGTACGATTCATAACAGTAGCAAATTTACAATAGCAATGAAAATAATTTTATGGTTGGGGTCACCACAACACGAGGAACGGTATTAAAGGGCCGCAGCATTAGGAAGTTTGAGAACCACTGCTCTAGGGGAAAGTGTGCTGGCTTGATTAATGCCAACCTGGCACAAACTATAGCCATTTGAGAGGAGGAAACCTCAATGAAAAAATGCCTCCCTAAAATTAGGCTGTGGGGCAGCCTGTAGAGCAATTTTCTTAGTGAGTAATTGATGGGGAGA
The DNA here is from genome assembly GCA_907169655.1 of Acomys percivali. Classification (NCBI taxonomy): domain Eukaryota; kingdom Metazoa; phylum Chordata; class Mammalia; order Rodentia; family Muridae; genus Acomys; species Acomys percivali. The sequence continues at coordinate 145,371,980 of OU015744.1, forward strand.
GCCCCGTTCATTGTGGGTGGGGCCGTCCATGGGCTGGTGGTCCTGGGTTCCATAAGAAAGCAAGGAAGCAAAACAGTAAGCAACACCCATCCATGGCTTATGCATCAGCTCCTTCCTCCAGGTTCCTGCCCTGTTTCAGTTCCTGTCTTGACTTCCTTTGATGATGAAAAATGATATGGAAGAATAGTGACTCATATAAACCCTTCCCTCCCCAACTTGCTTCTGGGTCATTGTGTTTTATCACAGCACTAGAAACCCTAATGAAGACAGAGGGCATATCTTGTCACACAAGTATTTCCTGCTGAAAATAACACCCAGAAATACCAGCTCCTGTTGATGGCGGCTTCCTTGCTTGCTTGCATTGGGGGCCTGCTTTCTGTACCAGAGTGCATTTTCAGTGGCCCTGCTCTCTGATTCAGAAATACAAACATCACTTCAGAGACTTATTTTACAATTCATCTCCTGATTTATTAAGGCTGAGAGGGTCAGCGTCCAGATTTTCTATTCTAAATTGCTTTTGAACAGATTTACCAACACTAAGGACTAGCTTTCATCTGGACCAGAACAAACTCTGAAAGCATTCTCCCTCTCTCCCTCCCTCCTTCCCTCCCTCTCTCCCTCTTCTCGTGCCTTCCCCCCTCCCTTCTCTGCCCCCACTTTCCTATTAAAATGTAAACAACCAGCAGCCCCTATATTTCCCAAATCAATTATTTCTAAAAGAATACACAGGTGTTGGGGAGATATTAGAGTTATAAAAAGGAAATGGCAAATTACGTTTTCATGGGCCAGCTGCTCAGCTGATGTGGTTCTGGAGAAGGCCCTCCTTTGCTCTGAGACTCAATTAGCAAATCAATTAACAGCATGCCCTTGCTGCCAACAGACTGGCTGCTCTGTCCAGCCATCCCAGCACTTGGTGAGTCTCCCACCTCTGATGCCCAGTCCTCCCAGTCAGCCTAAGCTTTCACTGGTTTCTACCAGTCCTGGCATCAGGGCGCCACTTGAGTTTAATTAAGGATTAGCAGCCACCCAAAGGCACAGCTTTTCCATCCTGCCCTCCGTTTTTCTCCCTCTGACTCAGTCCAGCCTGCCCTAAAAGCTGGACTTGGCTCAGCCACAGTGGGTGCTGATGGTTGTTTGGTTGAAGCTCATTGATTGGTCCCTGCAGAAGATGGGAAATCTCATCCGTCCTCCTTTTCCCAAACTCCACCCATACTGAAAAGCCATCAACAAAGGAATGGCACCAAAAGCACAGTTGAGAGTTTCTGGCAGCTGGTGTAACCACCAACCCACCCAAGTGTCCACCCGGGGGCCTAACTTTTGACCATATTTGGGCACAGTCCCAGCTCCTGGCTGATTTGTCATCACCCATCACCCAAGATCTATAAAACCTCTTGCCTTAGCCTGGGGCGCAATTTCCCTGGCCTGGGTCTCTGAGACTGGTGAACCCACCAGGCAATGAACCTGTATCTATTTACTTTTAATCTGGTCTGATCTGGCCTATTAATGATGTGGTGGGCTGTCACTCTCAGAGGGAAGTAGATAAGACCAAGTAAAGCCAGATGGTCCCCAAAGGAACACATCCCCAAAGTCTGCTGGCCAACTGTGGCGGTTCCTTCGGAGGAAAATGGTGTCGCCTTCGCCATATCCTGCCACTGCCATGACACACCTAGCTTGCACACTCACCCAACTGATAGCAGTGAGGCGAAGTGTGCTTTGCTGGAGTGACGATCAGCCCAACTAAGCCATCCTGAGACAGCAGTCATTATGTTGAAGGTTTCTGTGTCTGTCAGTCTTCATCTAGTCTAGCCCACCTTCGAAAGGTAGCTAGCCTCCCACCCATGGATGCTTACACATCCCAAGGACAGACAAACACAAGTACCATGCATGTGGCCTGCTTGGTAGCTAGAGACAGCCAGCAGGCTTCAAGTGGAAATTTAAAATATTTTTTTTCACTCACTATTTGTCATTCAACAACAATAGAATGCTTTCTTTCTTTCAAATTACAAATAAATCCACAAAGGACTATTTGTATCAGTCCAGGCTCTGACCATAGGAAAAACAATCATGGGACATTTGTGGGTCCTGAGTTTCCTACATGTGCTCAAGAGGGGCTTGGCCTGGAGGAATAGAAGGTCCTTCCGGCATGCCCGTTCTGAAATGGGAGGAGTCTCCCCCAACACTTTGACAAATTGCCTCTACCATGATCCACTCTCTCTCAAGACTGAAACTAGAGAAGCCACGCCCACGCCATAAGCCACTCACTCACCTTCTCCACTGGTGTATGCTCCTCGTTGGTGACACTTGTTTTCCTTGATTCGTTTTTAGACCTGCTCAGCCTTCTGGACACTTTTTCTCTGAGGAGAGTGGCGTAGCCGATGTGTTCATAGATGGGATTTGTGGTCATTTTTGCAATGTACTCAGCAGCCTTGGTCTCTATATAGAGAGTGATCAAGCCGTCGGTCACCAGGTCATGGATGGATTCGAACCTCTTCTCCCCCACGAAGTGCTTTCCATCATGAAAGAGCCGGTAGTTTAAGGTCTGGTTCCCAAACCTGCCCATCAGAGAAGGAAGGATTCCAACAGGTGAGTTAAATACTGGGGAAGTGACAGTATCTTCCAGAACATTCCATTTACCAAATCTAGAGTAGGTGCTTGCATCTAATTATCTCAGCGGTCTTTTGAGATGGGGACTATTGTCATCCATACGTAACAGTAGAAGCAGAAGAGTCATAAAGAACTGTGCTCCCGTGTGCTGGAATGAAGCAGACAGGATCTAACCTCGGGGACACATCTGGGAACAATTAATCCTCCAAGTGACGCAGGATATTGGGTCATCCTATCTCATTTATGAAAGTCAAAAGCCCAATTTCCAAATATGTCATCTATAAACTTCTTTAATGGAAAACGACAATTACCTCTGCACAGGATACCACCATCACTGCCCAGCAGTGTGCCTTGTTATCACATCTTTGACTGCTACCCCATCTCTACCATCCCAGTTAACGAAGCAGAAGAGAAACATTAGCTAAGTGCTAACTGTACCAATACTGGCATCCCCCAGTCTCAGCTGTATGACTATCTGTGCCTACTATGGGGTGCCGGGAGATCAAAAGATGCTCTGCCTACCAGGAGTCCTTGACAGCTTTTTGGAAATACTCCCCCATCATGGAGCCACTTAAGACAGGCTCTGGACATCTTCAGTTGTAACTTGGAAAGCATCTTTGTGAGGTCACCCCGTGGAGACTCTGTATTACACACACAGCCCTTCCCGGGCTTGCCTGGGAAGGCTTTCCACTGCATCCATTCTTTCTATGGAGAGAGCTCTTAGTCAATTTCTGGGTGTGCACAGGAAGACTCTGAGGAGTTAACAGCCGCGCATATACATGACATCTGCATGCCTCAGCTCTTGTGTTGGTCTGGCCCAGGAGGAGCCCACCCTATGGGCTTGCTGGTGTGCTTAGCAGTCATCATGTTGAGTTTGGGGTCAACGTGGCCCCTGAGAACTCAGGAACAATGCGCTGCGTGCCTATGAAACACTCGCACTGACAGTGTCTGCAGCCAGGTATACAGAGACTCTGCCTCCAGCCTGCAGCTGGTGTTTGAAAACAGTGAATGCAAAGTAGCTTGTGCAGAGTCAGCATCTGGGATCAGAGGCAGATCCAGGAAGTGGACAGTGACGGTGGCTGTAAAGCATAGCTGGTGTGTGATGTCACTGTACTGCACATTTAAATAGGTAGAGATGGTGAATTTTACACAATGTGCATTTTACTGTAGTAGGGAACAGAGGAAGCCCTGAGTGTGTGACACCCTGAGGGAATGTATGTTGTTGATGTTGGCACAGCCATGCCAAGGACCCCAGAGCCTCAGACTCATTGAGAAAATGGCAAAATCACCTCTAGTCCCCGGCGGCTCAAAGGACACTAGCAAAGCCTTCTTTATGTCTCAGCACGAATATTGACATTGTGCCCAGAAGATGCCCACCATAGCTTTCTCTCCTTGGATATTTACAGCCTGAAAACTGCTCCCCTACAGAGGCTGCTCCGACTGAGACTAGCTAACCCGCCTTCGTATCCAGCTCTGTACTATAAATGCCGCCTTCTTGTTCCGCCATATGCAATAACCCCCTCTTCTAGTCAACACTATATTATACAGATGCTGCTCTTCTGGGGTGCTACAGTGTCTCCATCAGAGAGTTCAGCCCACCTAATCTCAGCTTTTCTGGGTGCCTGTCTTTATTGTTTCACCATCCCAGTTGGGTCTGCCCCTGGAGCATACACCCGTTTTTTTGTTTTTGTTTTTTTTAAATCAGAAAATCACAAATGCCACTTTCACAAACCGTGAGTGAGACGCAGCTCACCGTAGTGCTAGCGTGTAGCATCCTGGCTGTCGCTGGCTTTCTCGAAGGATGTAGGCACCCTCCACGCCTCCCAGAAGCTCATCAGCCTGCTCCCGGGAAATGATCCCATGAAACCTGGAGGGACAAAGCAGTCACTGCTCTGAGCACACCATGTATAGCTGTACAGCGTAGGAAATAGGAGGACTAAGCTAAAAGCCATGGTTCCTGGGTGTCCACTGTCTCCAGTGGAATGGAGAGGGGTGTGCTTATGGTAGGTCTTGAAGACCCTCTTGGAACTACCTCCCTGCATTCCCCCAAAGAGTCACAAGCACGGGAAAACACACGGTCAACCTGGCTGTCTGCTACTGTGTTTGCTCTGGGGCTGAAGTGAAGATAGAAATGAGTACTAGGTTATGGCTCCTTTCAAATCATGAGGAATAACAAAAGAACAATTACCAATTTAGCTTTCAGCTCCAACACAGAGAACCATGGGTTATCCTGATTACAAACCAACACTTATTGATTAGCCGCCTGCCTGCTTCCGGTCCTGGGCATCGATAATTGTAGAGGTCCATTCTCTACAAAGAAGAGCTGCCTAGAAGCCACATTCTTTCAGTCTTTTACATTTGAAAGTAATATTTTAGGTGGGTGTTAGGAAAAAGAGCCACTTTTCTGTTCTCTTCCTCATCTCCATTACAAAATGAACACAAAAACGGGGGGGGGGGGGGGGGGGATGTCTTCTGGCTTGTCAGAGACTGCATTGGCCTTCTGAAATTGTCTGAGGCCTAGAGCTCAGAGAGCGACTGGTGGGGGTGAAGACACATGGCTGGGTGATCTATTTGTCCTTCTACCATTAAGTAAAGACAAAGGCTCCCAGCCATCACCAGCAATTCTTTGTTTTGTTTCATTTATTTTGAGATGGTCTATTGTGTAGCCTTGGCTGTCCTGGGTCTCATTATATAGACCAGGCAACCATGCCCAGCTAGGATGACCAAAAGGTCCAGTAATCATGAAGCTGAGGCCCCTCAGGGGATGAGGATGAGAGAGAAGGCCTTGCATTAGCCAAGAGAGCATAGGAGGTGGCCTTAAAAGCCTCTAAACTGACCTTAGGAAGAGAATGACTTGTGTGCCTTTATGCCTTGGGCCATCCCTAGCCTCCTCTCTGGAAAGGGTTCTGAACCTCACAGCCTCAGACTGCAAATACCTTTGCTAGCTGTGGTATTTGCCTGATGCTAGATTACTAATGAAGTCAAACAGAGCTGGAGCTGAAGTGCAAAGGAGAATGTGGGCTGGGTTGGAAGGAGAATAAAAATGGTCTTAAGAAGGCTGGAGAGATGGCTCAGTGGTTAAGAGCGCTGCCTGCTCTTCCAGAGGTCCTGAGTTCAATTCCCAGCAACCACATGGTGGCTCACAACCATCTATAATGTAATCTGATACCCTCTTCTGCAGATAAAGCACTCATATGCAATAAATAAAATAAATAAATCTTTTTTAAAAACCAAAAAGAAAAAAAAATGGTCTTAAGGCATTTGGGCTGGGAGAAACATAGAGAATGATCCCTTTCATTTTCTGACACTGCAGTAGTGGGGGGCGGGGTATGCTTCTCCTGACTGCTGGGTTACAAGGTTCAGGGGTTCAGCTGAAGTGTACAGTCCTTGACACCTAAGTGTTTATATTGCATCAGGATAGACTGTGAAACGAATTGCTGATGGAGAGCCTTCTAATCTAAACACTGTCCTGGCACCCAGAAGCTGGTTCTGAGGCGAGCACTGCAGTACAAGACCCTCCCCCTAGCCCACCTTACTGGGAACCAGACACCTGAGTATGGGAAGGAAAATTCAATACAAAGATGTTTGATGAGTTTATTCTTCTTACTAAACTCTCACAACAGGCACGTGATGAAGACAATGTTCAGGAATATTTAATGGTTAAGATTTGAATGGCATATGAAGCAATTACTGATTAAATTATTAAAACAAAGAAAGTAGAATACATACTCTCTTCCATAATATTTTGGTCTGTTTTCCACCTAAATTAAAAAGAAGAAAAGTGTTAATAATGCATTTGGATTCAAACCATCTAGACAAAACTGCGATTCAGATAAATAGCTAGAGTCCTGGTTGTAATTTTACTACAGATTCATCCACCAAGTCAGAGATCCATGAGGCTTTGGAATTAATCAATGCATCCTCATGGATAGGATGACCCAGAATGATAACATTTCTATGTTCATTAGGCTCATTTTCCATCTCAAGCAACCAAGTCAAGCCAATAAAGGGTTTTCAAAGAGATAGATAGCATTTTTTCCCCAAAGGAAACAAAGTGTTGCTCATTTTAATAGTAGGGGATTTATAAAACATTTTAACTTCATTCTAAAAGACGGATACTTCTGGCATGAATAAAACATAAGCATTTATTTCAGTCTTCATTTAATTGTTTTGTTTTGTGCTTATAAATAACAAGGGTTTGCACCTGGATAAAAAATAAATAAAAGAAATATCATTTTTTTTCTTAAATAAAATTGGTATTCTAGCAGTCTCCTTTATTTTTCAACAAATGCCTAGTAATGGGCCACAATTCATTTGATATCCAAGGCATAGCATACAGAGGGCATGACTGAGATGACTACATCAAATTTGATCACATGTGTCATCTATCACATAAGAATTTTGCTTTCTGGTGTTCACAGTAACGGCTTGATAAAATATGAGCATAGATTTTTCACATTTGGCTCTTAGTCTTGCTTGAATTCTTGGGACAGTCCAAATAACAGTTGAACCATGTAAAGGTAGAAGTCTTATTGATAGTTGCATATTTGGGAATTATTTTGTGTGTGTTCACTGGTATAGGATATGAACCCAGAAGATGCTTTGTGCGTAGTCAATTCTGTCTACAACCAAATGGACTGTTTTTCCCAACAAAGCTCACAGATGGGCACAGTGGTTGGATTTCCAGCCAGTAGCAGGTTCCTGGTGTGTATCGCTATTGCCCCTATATCCCAACAGATACAGGGGCCATAGAATATTACAGACCACGAGGGAAGCTCAGAGGAGGAATCCAGACCTCCAAAGACCACCTCACAAGCTAGCTAGGACAAATCTACCTCCCACACAACTAATCATCTAGATGCTTCCAAACACGTGTTCTCACCAATGTGCATTTTTATTATACCTGAAAAGCCCTCAATCAAAAGGCTGCTCATAACTGTTGATCTTTGGGGGCATGAAGTCTACTCCATGTTTTTTGTGAAGAAATATTTAAATGATGTAACTAACTAAAGCACAGAGTGTGTGGAGAGGCCCCTTCTTAGCAGGTGTCTTTCCTATAAATGCTGAGTTCTATTGTCACTTCACACATCAATAACTTTTAAAATATGAGCTGAAAATTGTCACAGATGCCATTCTATTGGCTTTTGAAGTTCTTACTTACGTGACACCACTGATATTCAATCACCACGCCAGTGTGTCACAGAGACAACTTAGATGTAGAAAAGCTAATTGACAGTGGGAAAATATCTTGGCGAACTAATAGTCCAAAGTTGGAAATGGTTCATTCTTTAGCAGGGAAAAGTTTTCACTCCCATCTTTATCACACAAGGTACAAAATCCAAGTGTAGCTTTTAGCCCTGTGCCACCTCATTTCTCCCACAGGAGATGAGCCACTAATCAATCTTCTCGTGTGGACGGCACTGTAGGTGAAGCTGCCTCCCAACTCCTGGAATGTAGGTAAGGGGTTAATAACTAGTGAGTTTAATTGATTCTTAATAAGACACCAACTGCTTTCGGTTCACTCATCACTTAAGAAAACACACACCACATGTGTTAGGTTGAGGGCCCTGTGCTGAGGCCTGCCATTGTTCATGCAGCGATGGCTAAGCAAACACAGGGAGGACACACCTATGAAGAGCTCCTGGCTTTTTGTGTTCATAGCATGTGTGGAATGAAAGGAGAAAGCTAACGTAGACTACCAAACAGGGAAATCAATGTAGTGCCTTAAAGTCGCCCTAATAAGATCTTGCCCAGAGGAGATTGTGATCCAAGTGAAGAACAAGCCCATTAGATGTGAAACTACTAGACCATAAGCCAGGAACACCAAGTCACAGAGGACCCTGTGCACATGCAACGGGAGCCAGGGAAGAGTCCCCAAACGTCGCCAGAGAAGTACAGTAAAAAAAAAAAAATGTTACTCCATCTTTCTCAAAATTCAAATTTGGGTAGGTATCCTGCTTTTCTTTATCTTTTCTTCATTTGGGAGCTTAACACAGGAGGAGAGGAAAGATGGGCCAAGAGAGGAAGGCAAGGATGGCCCTGCCCCTGACTACAGCTCCCGCTGATCAAAGCTGCCCTGATAACAACCGGATCCAGTCTCTTTCCTTCCTTCTCTCTGTAGCTCTTGGGAAAATGCATACTTGCAATTGTTCATGATAAGGAGAGAAAATGGCCATGGCTAAAACTATCTTTTTATCCTTTAATTTTTTTTTCCCCTGGCAGAAGTCTCAGCAAGCCTACACTGCAGCGAGCCTTAAACCAGCCCAGTGCTTACTTTTTAGCTAAAGGGCCCTGGGCAAGCCATAAAGCCTCAACATTTCCTTCAAGCTGGATGATAGCAGATCCTTGGATCCAGACAAAACATTGTCAGCTTGGTAGGAAGGCTCAGAGGGATAGGATGCTGTTGAGTGAGCCTGTTAACCTCTACACTGTGGCCCAGTAGAACCCAGTATGCTCTCTCAACTGGCGTAGCTCCACTAGCCTTGGGATTCAGCCTGCCCCCCCACCCCACCCCCTCACCCCCCCCACCCCACCCTGTCTCTGGTATATATCATGTCACGTGTCCATGGCCATGGGTGCACTTGGAGGCCAGGGCCAGAGGAGGATATTGGGTGTCCTGCTCTACCATTCTCTGACTTATTCTTTGAGACTCTCTCACTGAACCTGGTGGGTTTTGTTTTATTTTGTTTTCTTGTTGAGAAAGAAGCCTCCCATGCTCCACAGCCTGGAACTCCTCAAATTTAAGAACTCTACCTTCCTCAGCCTGCCCTCTGCGCCCCCACGAGTGCTGGCCCCATGCCATGTGCCACGATGCCCAGCTTTTTTTTTTTTTTTAGCATTTTCTAAAGCAGCAGTCATGTCTTTCCTTCTTTTCACTTTATTCTCATGGTCTTCTCTGTGTCCGGCACGGGTAGAGACACCACGCCTGTGAACCTCATACAATCCTACAAAATGAGTTAGGCAGCCAGAGCCTATATGCTACTTTCATGGCAAAAAGTACCAATTTGTTGCTAAAGTATCTTGAAGGATCAAATTTCCAAATGTTGCTAAAATCCTCCTAAATAAACCACTGAACACTGTAATACGAATTTGTGTGTAATATGAAACATTGTAGGATTAATTTGCTAATAGTTTGACATGAGTAATGCATATGTATGCCTCTATGAGGTGTGGAGCTGAGCAGACTGGGCATACCATCACCATTCTCCACCGAGTATGCCAAATACTCTTGCCAAAGTATGAATTTCACCCCCAACTGGAACACAGTTGGCATGCCCTTGGGTGTACCACAGTTCCTCAGAGGAAAGGAAGGGGATTGCACTCTCTATTTAAACTCAGGCCAATCAGGGAAACACAGAGCTCTGGAAGAAGCCTCCCTCTACAGGCTAGCACCCTCCTCCTCAAAGTATCATGGGAAAGGGTGTCACCAGGACATCAGGACCAGAGCCGTGCCCTCACAACTGAGCTTGAATCCGTACCTCAAAGAGGAGTCACAAAGTCTTAGCATTTTAGAAGATTCCAGGCACCTGAGAACTTGGTACCACAGGTTGCTAGCTGAGGAAAGATGGCGGCCAAATGGCTAGCAAGCCATCGTGGCAGATAGTCAATGTTCAGGGAGCAAAGAGCCATGGGCTGACCAGAAGTGGTCTCTCCTCACTGTGAACCCCACCTGCTACATGGCTCTGGGGAGGTTATTAAACTTCTCTGCATCTCATTTTCTTTAGTCTTTCATAATACTGGTGCTATCAAGATACGCTGTTTTAATATGGCAGCTTCAGAGATCAGATGAGGCGTTGCTTATAAAAACTGTGAGACTAGGAACAGTCTGCCAATGCTCTTGAATTACTGAGTGCTACTGTGTACTCTGTGTTTTCTGTACAGTGTCTCATTAAGGCCTCTCTAACACAAGAAGGTAGTGAGGACTCAGAGCTAGTCCCAGCTTGGGAATGGCACTTTCGACCCCAGCGCTTCCCTGTTGTCCCAGCAAAGGCTAAAAAATGTTTAGGCTTTGGTTGGCTCTCAAAATTCTTCTCTTTAGCTCCTTGGCTTTTCTGGAGGACTTGTGGTTCTCTTTGATGCAGATGAGCACCTTAAAAGCCTCTTCCCAGTGATTTGAATTTCATCTGTGAGTTATCCAATGAGAACTTTGATAAATTTGCCTCAACGTCCTGATAGTCCAAGCTTACATCCTTTTCCTGTGATTTAGAATTATATTTCTTCCCAAACCACCAGGTTTACTCCCTGACTTATTTTGCTAATTTTAAGGCAGACTTTTCAGCAACTTGCAAAGCCTGGAAGAACATGCTGGTGACAGCTGCACTGTGAGAGACAGGAGGTATAATCCGTAAATGAGGTTCTTTATAGTCAGATTACTGTTGCTTAGACAAACACACATTCTTTTATATTCAACACAAAGACATTTAAAGAATATCATTGAGTCTTCTGTAAACAAGGTTTCCAATTATTGAAAAAAAAAACAAAGCTTTTAATCCCTCAGCAGCTGGTATATGTTAAGTTTATACTTCACAGAAATAATTTTAAAAACTGGATTTGGGAACCTTTTGCATGAGACATCCAGACTGCTGGTTCTCTGAGATATGGATCAAATGTGAAAGAAAAGGCCTTTGATGGGAGATTTATACTGGTCATACTGGGGTGAGTTCACACACAACAATTAAAGATGGTTAATTCCTTTCTAATTAGAAACCAAAGATCTCTGCTGAAAAGGAAATACAATAAAAGCCTAGTAATTTTCATTATAATAATTCAAAGTACATGGTATAGAGTGAAAACTGAGCACACCCAAATCCCCCACGTCTTTCTAGAGCCCAAAGCCTTATTTTCCCCAGGGCATTTTGTTAAGCTTTCTGAACCTGAGACTGGTCCCCGAGAGATGACTCCCTTCTTTCTTGATGAGAACGTGGTGCAACAGGGCACTGTCCGGACACTGAAGAAATGGCGCAGTGGTTAAGAGCATTTTCTATTCTTGCAGGGGACCTGGGTTTGTTTCCACCCATGCTGTGGATTACAGATCAAGTCCTAGGGGATCTGATGCCCTTTTCTGGCCTCCATGGTCACTACATATATATGGTGAACACACACACGTGGAAGCAAAAAAAAAACAAAAAACAAAACAAAACACTCATACACATTAAATAAAAATAAATCTTAAAAAAATAGGGAAAAATCTGTCTAGACTTTCTGTGATCAACTTCAAGAAGTCTCTGTGGCTTTTGCTTGCTCTGTGAGCACATAGTCAGGTAGGGTAAGGACTGCATAAAAACACTCTGCTAACGAGCAGACACACAGATGGACCAAAACAGCTGTTTGGTTGGCTTTCTACCATTAACTTCTCTTTTTAGATTTTTTTTTCTGGTAATCTGTTTAACAATTAGTGATACTTATACAGAAAATAAAAGACTTTTTCCTAGACCATCAGGTCCCAGTTGTGAAAGGCATGATCCTGTCCACCCCACATACCCCAGGCACATTCAGTAAAGGTGCAAGCAGTATTGAGTGTTTTGAGCCTGCGGGTTGGGGGTAGGCAGTAGCTTCAGGTCTGTAGTCTGGAATGTTGCTGAACATACCACAGCATGTCCTATCTAAGAAGCCCATATTGGAAAAAAAAAAACTGAGAATATAACAACTTTACACTTTTGACTGTTTTCAAATAAAGGTTATTAATAAACCAAAGTTCAAGTAAGCAACAAATGCCTTGAATGCATAAAGAAGAATGGGGTTAAAGGAGAAATATTTATTTTGGAATAATACAGGCCTAAAAGTATGTTTAAGGATAGATAATACTTATAAAATGCCACCAACAAATCACAGCAGCACAGATGAACATGACACAGATCAGACTGAAATGTTAATAAGATCAATGAGAAAGCCTACTCCCTGGCTGGAAAAAGTATACGTGCTGTATACTAGACACTAGAGGAAATGTTAGGAAGTTGGGGGTGGACTAGGCACACTAAGGTCACGCACACTATGCGCATCTGGGTGACCACTGCAGGAGCTCTCAGCTGTTGTGGAACTCCTTTGCAATTCTGCCCTAGACGGTGTGCTGGAACAGCCTCCAGGGGTCAGTGTCCAAGCACAGAAGACATCCTGGAATGAGTGGTGGAAGCGCTCGATAGAGGTTTTAAGTTGATAATGACGGAGACATGATTGATATTGATTTTCATTCAGAATTTTAGATGCACCAAGATAGGAAAGATGTTTTCTTCAAGGATGCCAAATACAAACAGCCAAAACACTAAGAATGTAACATTTATGTAATTCCTGATTGTGTCATGGTTCTTCTTGCTATAAGTAGTTTATTGTATATATGTATAATAATATAAATGTATATGTAAGAAATTAAAAAAATATATTTTTAAAAAGACTCATCTACAGTGGGCCTCAGTGAAGTGCTGCTTTCCTTGAACTCACAAGCAACAGTGGAGCCCACATCATAGTGGGGGAGGATGTGAGGCCCAGATTTCTCATGTGCACATTTGAAAAGTAAAAGAAGAGCAATTGCACCCCAACAAGCACCCACACACTGTATCCTTCTACTCAGGCCTGCTGACCCTGGCCAAGAGCTCCCCTACGGGGCAGGGCCAGGAGAAGGAGAGAAGGAGGCACAGGCTCCTTCAGTGCAGACGCCTTAGTTCTCCCAACAAGGAGCCGGAGGCTTCACTCCCATTGCGCATGAGCAGAGGGACGGCTTGTAAGGCTACGTGACCTGAAGGTCACGAAAAGGCATGGGGGTGACATAAAGACCAAGATCTCGTGGCGGAGAAGGGGGTATTTAAAAGCTCAGAAGAAAATGCAACCCCGGAAAACACTGGTTCTGCTGGAGTCACTGGAGTGACCTTCACGTCGTTAAAAATCTCCAGTTCTGTGCATTCTGGCGGATGGCGTAGAAAATCTGCACGCCGCAGCTGGTGTCTCGGCATCTCTGTGAACGCCCAAGGCTCCTGGGTACTGCCTTTCCGAGTGCACCGTCTCCCATCTTGCGGTACATTTCTCATAGTTGCTGTTGTAGGTGTCTCTGTCTCTCCATGACCACCATCATGAATCTAGTCTCCTCGTCCACCAAAAAGAGTATTTTCACTGGTCCTGTCTGAGCTTTCCTTGTCCCCAGATCTGTTTTATACTCAGTCAGAAAAGACAAGCCTCATCACATTGCCGAATGTTCCAAGCCCTTCACAAGCTCCTCACTGCCGGAGGAGAAACCCACGCAACTTAGTGGGGTGTTTTTGGATCGCTCCACTGGAGCGTGGCTTTTCCTCCACTCCCTTGCAAACACTGTACCAAGTGAGGTAACCTTGACCCACAAAGACAAAAGCCTTATTCTTTCTGATCTGTGGCTCCTGGCTCTGAATCTTTAGATTCGAGTCTCTAACCTCAAGATACTGAAAGAGTAAGAAGGGATTAAGGGGGGGGGGAGCTCTAAAGAGGGGGTTAGTAGGTGCTATGAAAGGGAGAAAGTGGAGGGGGTTCTAGTGGAGGATGAGGTAGTACAGGATGAGAGGTAAGGAATGATAAACAGTACTAAGGATGTTTTAGAAACTCATAGGGAAATATTTTATAAGCTTATTTAAAAATACTAAAATTCTCTTCCCCTCCCCCCGTGTGTGTGTGTGTTTTATTTTATTTTTTATTTTTTTAATTAATTTATTTATTAATTTATTCATATTACATCTCAATTGTTAGCCCATCCCTTGTATCCTCTCTTTCTTTCCTCCCTCCCGTTTCCCCCTCTACTCCCTTCCCCTATGTCTGTGACTGAGGGGGACTTCCTCCCCCTGTATATGCTCCTAGGGTATCAAGTCTCTTCTTGGTGACTTATTATCTTTCCTCTGAGTGCCACCAGGCCTCCCCATCCAAGGGACATGGTCCGATATGGGGCATGTGTGTGTTTTAAATGGAGTTGCTTGCCAGCATTTCCATCCTTCTGCTACTTCCTAGAAGCAGGTGTCATGGTTTAAAATAAGGAATCTTGTAAAGGGAAATCAAAATCCAGGATTTACTCATCTTAAGATCTGACCCTAATTTTTTTTTTTTTTTCCCTCACATTATGCTTCTTCCCTTGCTTGGCCTTCAGCGCAAACGCGAACTCAGACTCCCTCCTGTCTGGAGAACACGGACCAGCAGTGAGAAGCTATCTCAGCCCCTTGGTGGTGTGTTCTTCCTCAAACTAAATAGCCCTTGTTCTCCAAACCTTCGTGAGGAGGCTCCACTGCCAGTCCTTAGTTCATCTTCCCTCTTCTCCTCTGACTGTCTTTACATTTCCCGCATTCCCCCTAAGGCCAAGGAGCCTGAAGAGAATCAAATCAAAGGGAAGAAGACGTTGCCACTAACTTTGGGGGAGTTAGGGGGCAGGTCCGTGAACACACTTGGGTAAGCCCTCTCTCCTCTTAGTGAATTCCTTCAAAGCTTAACGCATGCCCAAATAAAGAGAAAGGAGGACTAGAGGAGTTTAGGATACTGTCAAAAGGAAAGATTCGTCTAGTGTTAGTCTGTTTTATATACAGTCCATTCCGGAGGATATTCAGGCAAGTCCACGCAACCCCCACCCAATGACATTTTAGTTCTGAAGATAAATTCACTGTGTATCTATTATGTTCTGTGAGCACATCTGTGATTTATACTTTTAAACAGCCCCCCTCTCTGTCTCTCTGTTTTTATATCTGTCTGTCTCTCTCTGTCTGTCTCTCCCTCCCCACCCTCTCTGCCTGCCTGCCTGTCTGCCTGTCTGTCTGTCTCTCTGCGTACTATGTAAAATTCAAGTCTTTCCCTTGAGGAATAATACTGCTCTCTGAGCGTTCATGGTCCTGTGAGTTCTTCATGCCTTTTATATCCACAAGGCTGGTACGCTGTGTATCTTTGGCTCTTTCACAAGGGGCAGGAAGCCGCAGCTCAGAGTGGTTACCTGTTTGCTCTTGTAGTTCAGTAGAGCCAAGACTGAAGCCCAGCCCTGCTTTCAGGTCTGGCACTTGTTTCTCTACATCACATTGATTTTATGCAGACTAGACGATTGTTTTGTTTTGTTTTCTCTAAAAAGTGTCCAATACACTGCTTCTAGCGTAGGCATCTCCCCAAGAACTCCACAGTAGAGTAATGAATGAAATAGTGAGAGTATTCATGTATTAATGCTGCCCTTCTGATGGCTGTGAATTCCACAGTATGGGTTCCTGAGCATGGCCCATGGGCTTCCACTCCCAGCAGACACAGAGCCTATCACCCGCCTGTCAGGGCCCAGCGCCCCAGAGAACACTTTGCTTCTCAGCCTTCTCTGCTTGCACAAATAATCTTGGCTTTCTTGATGCTTTTGTATGGAAATCTTCATAGATTTGGTTGAATATATGCAAGGCTGGGAGGTATTCACAGCGGGCATGCCCACACTCCCCTCACAT
This sequence comes from Acomys percivali, assembly GCA_907169655.1. Classification (NCBI taxonomy): domain Eukaryota; kingdom Metazoa; phylum Chordata; class Mammalia; order Rodentia; family Muridae; genus Acomys; species Acomys percivali. The sequence continues at coordinate 145,387,990 of OU015744.1, forward strand.
TCCATAGCATTTTACAGCATTTCTATTTGTTCATCTTTTATCACCCATCAATCCAAAGTTTAAAACTGTTATGTCTCAAAGTAGAGAACTTGACACTCTTCTTTGCGAATGTTTAAATGGCAATCATTAGTCCGCTTCAGTGGCTTGATTAGACTTTTGATAGGAGGTGACGCTGCCTTCATTCTCCAAATTAAAACCAGTGTAGTTTACATGTCCAGGAAGTATCACAAATGACAATTGCACCCAGCCTTTCCGTCCGCACTAAGCAGCACTGGTCACTTTGTCTAGTAGGCTGCAGGTGAGCGAGAAGGTGACTGAATGCCTGGTGCTTGCTGCTGTCTTGATCTTTCTGTCAACGTGCATGTGTAAAACATGAAGGGCTGGCGCTCCTTCCAATGGCTGGGGGTGAGGTCCTTCCTCAGCTCCAGGCTGCATTTCTCTCCATCTTCACAGTGTTTGGGGGAGGGCAAGAATGAACACCAGTACTTTCTGGGCACAGCTGCCTCCAAACTAGCCACTTTATATGTGTCAACCTGCTCTTCAAAGTTACTGTTGGAGCACAGTTAGTGGCCAGCAAAGTTCTCCTGGAAGGGTTGAACTGGGAAGAGGTCAGACTTTGAGGACCATACAGACTCAGTCTAAAGGACTCGGTTCACTCAGAAAGGAATGAACATCACTACATTCTGACAAAACTTAATACAAAACCATTCAATGGGTTGTTTACGTGCCAATCTCTCTGCTAGGCTAACAAAGGTGGACACCTCATTAACAAAAGTCTTACACTAAACACAAACCATGAAGCTTTCCATCCTGCCTGGGCCTTTCTATCTAATGGTGGGCCAGTCCTCCATGTGTGTGCGCGCCTCTCCGTTTGCTGCATTGAGAGGAAGCCATCTTTAATTTTTTAAGCAGGATATGCGGAGTCAGCCTAAATTACTATGTACTAAGGCAGAAAGTGGCTGGACTATACATGTAAGCAACAGGGACCACAGAAACACAAATGAGTCATGTATGTGTCCATAATTAGGGAAGTATTAGAGATACAGCATTCAGCCCATTGTTGAGAACTATGGAACTTCAAGGACCAGAACTGAGCAAAGAGACACCCAGGGAGTGTAATTAAATACTTGATTAAAAAAAAAATAGCCAAGGAAACCCTGGAACAATTCATCATGCAATCGATGTGTAATTACCTAAGAGGACACAAGGTGCTGGATGCCAACCAATATGCCTTTGTCAGGCTTTTCCTGGGTTATTTAATTTCCTTCCACAGGAGATAGGGAGATGACAGTGGCCCATGTAAATCAGAAGGAAGGAGGAGATACCATCACTAAAGTGAAACTCACTGCTCTGTCCAACAAGACTTGGAGATACAGTGTGACCTAGAGCTGATGTCACACAAGACTGTGACTGCGAAAGGGCACAGCCAGAGGTTACCGCTCACCAGTGGCTCAGAGTCTACAGAGAAACAGGAGCCAAGCAAGGGAGCGAGTCTGAGAGCATAGCTGGCTTCTGTGAGCAAGGCAGTCATGTAAGCAGATGAGGAGATGCTCTTTAGACACTAAGTGAAGGAGTTAGGATCTTGGGTTAGGCGATGGGAGGGGGGGGCGGAAATGTTCGTCAAAGTATTCCTGGCATTGTCACAATGAATTTATTATTTGTATTAAGGCAAAGGCTTTCTCACAGCAGAAAGGAATCTAGCAAGGATGTTTTAGGCATAGTCACTGATAAAGAAAATGTGTGAACTATCCCCAAAGAGGCGGGGTTCATAAGAGAATTCTGGAAATATGAATAAAAATGAGGATGATTGATTAGTCGTGAACTTGAATAATTCTGTTAACTTGTAGTACAAAATAGAATCCGTAGTATAATGCCAGAACAGGTGGAGGCAGGACACTGGGCTGAGGCAGGCCCTGACCACAGATCCTATTTGCATGATTCACATTTGGTCTCTAACATGAGAGAATACAGTAAAGCTAGGCCTAGTACATTAGAAAGGCAAGACATTTTTTCAAGGGTAGAAATAACACATAGGAGGAAGGATACATAGCGGAAACAAAGAGTACCATGGGATGCCTCGATGTCCACTTTGAAATCCATGAGAAATCTAGCCCAGGGATGGTCCATCAGTATTAGGAGGCCATGCACTCTCTATGCCTGTGCCCTTGCGATATAGGGAGGGTGTGCCATAGAAAGCAGAACAAAGCAAGAATAGTCCTGAAGACACTGGTCCTCACTTGAGACAGGTGGCTGACCTCCTTACTCAGCTGATCCAGGTTGGGACAGACAATATGCATTTCTGGTGGGTTCCCACGGGATACCCTCCCCTCATCCTGGAATCACACTTTTGAGAGGCACTGTGTTAGAAGCCCTGTCCTGGATGCAGACTGTCTGGGCAGGAATGAGCTGTCACGTCTGCTGTGCTGTCTGTCCCCATGAGAGTGCTGCAGGGACCAGGATAAAGAAGCTGTTCCGCTCAGGACACGGGAAGTGCCTTCCATAGCACCAGAAGACTGACTCTAAACCAACAATCAGAAGATATTTAGGGTCATCACATTAACGTTGGGAGTGACTAAAACTGCACCATCCACGTTTTTCTGATGGAAAATGGTCAGCATTTGAAATTGGTTTTCAAGTATTAAGACGCTTGGTTAGCTAGACCACATTCCCTTAGGAGACATGGCTCATCACGGGCAAAGTGCACTTTTCCTTAGTCAGCATTATTTCTCTGGTACAGCTTAACCAGGAGAGGAAAATTCTGGAACCATGTTTTAAACCCTAACAGTGCTGTGTTTTTATGGTTCCTGCCACTCCCCCCTCCCCTTGGGGCCCCCTCCAGTGCCTGAGCCACAGCATGGGCTAAAGTAGGAACTTTTCTTCTTCCCTCCTTCCCTCCCTCCCCACCCCCTCTGTGTCTGTGTCTGTGTGTTGGGGTGTGGCACAATTGATTTCTGTTTGCATAAATTATCCATGTATGTGGTACCTACCTAGTATCTCCACAAAGGACATTAGGGTGGTATCCTATGACCCAGTTTCTCCTCCAAATGTCACTTGTCAGCTCTGTTAAAGTTGGAGGGGAAATTCAAACCTCAGGAACAGCCTGAAATTGGCTTTCCAAAGAGCAGAGCTTTTGCACTGTGCCTCAGTGTGTCACTCCTGCCTCACCTCATTGAGAGGGGGATGGAAATGGGTCGTGCTGTCCCAGGCTAGGAAAGGGTGACAGGACATACACTGTGTTATATGATGTTATCGGTGAGTCTTTCTTTTCTTGGAATAGTTACATACACTACATTAGTGTGACTGTGTAACAGTGGGATACACAGATCCCAGTTAGATTTTAATAAACAGAAACCACATATGAGGTTTAAAAAAAACTTCTAGAAACTTTGCCTACTGTGAGTTGCCCTGTGAGAGAGTGGGCCTTCATTTTCCTCTGGCCAATTGCACTTCAACCTAAGTATGGATGCACTGCAGGTCTGCTCCCTGCTGGCTTCTGCCTCTGTGTCCCTTGGCTGTGAGCTTCAGGACTACACAGCAGTTAGGCCTCCAGAACTCAGGCCCACCCTTTGTGAGTTCATCTCAGAATGACTGCGTATCTCCCAGATGCCCCTGTGAGTATGCAGTACATTAGAAGAAGTTCAATGTATTTCAAAGAGAATGAATTCTTGTTTGAAGGGAGGGATATGAATTTGCAGAGATTAAAGTATTTTTTATTAACTGTGTTAGGGATACAGCTTAGTTGGCAGTGTCTCTGTCTCTCTGTCTCTGTCTCTCTGTCTCTGACTGTCTGTCTGTCTGTCTGTCCATCCGTCCATCCCTCCCTCTCTCTCTCCCTCTCCCTCTCTCTGAGGCATGTTCTCACCATGAAGCCCCCTGGCCTGGAACTCACAGAGACCTCCCTGCCTCACCCACCCAGTGCTGGGATTTAAAGGAGTGTATAGCCACATCTGGTCAGTTGATCGAGTTCTTGTCTAGCTTGCATGGAACCCTCAGTTTGATGCCCGACAATGCACAAACTGAGCATGGGGTATATGTATCTGCAACCCTACAACTCAGAAGGAGGACGGAGAACAGAACTGGATGCTCAAGTCATCCTCAGCTTCATGGGGAGTTCTAGCAGGAGCAGAGTCTCACAGAAGCAAAGCAAAGAGAAAAGAAAGGGGAGCGCATGCTTACAATTTTTACCTTTAAGATGAAAAAAGCCCACATTACAATTCTTCCACCATTCTGTAACCAGTCTAAGACCAAGGGAAGTCTAACTAAGGACAAAATAATGTGAAGAGAGAAGGCTGACTGTTAGTGAGTAAGATGAAACGGGGAGGGGGCTGATGGGAGAATCCCTTTACTCTTGGTTGTGTCAATACTAAGAGGGAAGAAAGCAGCGCAGAAAGCCCAGGATAAAAGGAATGGAAAGCTTGTACGAGGGAAGCGATTGCCTTCTGATCACTACACATCAAGCCAATTAAAGAGCAGTGAGATTGATTTTTGTTCCTGGCTTGTAGAATCAATCATATGATTTTAGAGCTGCCCCAGCTCTGGGTATCCTGTGTCTGCAGAGTGTTACAGACTCCCAGAATGCACCTTGTTTTTAAAACATGTATTTTAAATAATTAACATAGAAAGCAGGAGAAGGATGGGAGGAAGCAGGAGATAGCCACCCTGAGTTACAGAAATCTAAGATGTTAAATGGGTTAAGTTCATTGAGAACATTTGGCCAATCTTTATAACTTGCTTACATCTATCTCCCAGGCAAGCTTGAGGCAAGACCAAGGCCTACAGCCCGAGGCTGAGAAGTTGAGGAATTTTTGTCTACTAAAACCTTGAAATGCATGATTAAGAAGAATGCATCCAATAGGATGCATCCAAAGGACAACTTTGCAAATAAAAGTGCAATGGTAAAACAGGTTATTCAGAAACACCAGGACCCATAGGAAATGCCCCTGAGGAGGGAAGGGGCATTTCAGTGATGTTGAAAAAAATATCTGACTCCCTAACAGGTGAGACAGGGCAGTGAGGTGTGACAGCAATTGAAGAAGTCCCTGTATCCTGTCCAACCTCTGACAATCAAAAGAAAGGCTGGTTCTCCTGAGCACAGGGAGCCCGCAGCTCTACAATGGACTTTTGCATTAAAAGAATAGGCTTCCCAAATGGAGTACTGTATGGCAAGGGAATGAAGCTGTATAGAATGGAGAATGGTTGGAAACGATAGCCTGTCATTTTATTTCCTGCTTGGAACTGCCTTTTGCAATCCTCTATTCTCCAGAAAGCCTCCAGGGAACAAAGGAAACCGAGTCATTTACGTCACAAAAGCATTCTGCTTCTGCGGTGTGTCCTTTAGGCAATGCCAGTGGAATCTGGCTTTAAATTAGTCATGCAAAAAAATCTTGACATTTTGGCCTTTGCGATAAGGCCAGAAAGAAACTTGGATCACTGTAGGCTCCACTATCAGTCTGGGTTTAAGCAAGCACCTTAAGTGCCAAAAGCCCAACTCACCGCCCTGATAACAGCACCCGGTAAAGCTGATACACTCTTAGCAATCTCTGACAGTTCTGAATTCCTTGCCTTACCCACCACTGCCCTCTTCCCTGTGACTTTGCTCCGCGTTTACTGATTACCCACTGCTGCTTGGCTGCACAGGATGCCAGGGATGGCCTTAACTGGTAGAGTCTCTGGCTTATCTGTTCTGGAGGAAAACCCACAAGTAACAATTGGATATGTTAAAAAAGCATATTAGGAGGCATATTAAACAGGTTAGTCCCCTCTTATCTGTGGTTTCTTTCTCTGTGGGCTTCAGTCAACCATGGTCTGAAAATGTTAAGCGGAAAATTCCAGAAATAAACAATTCAGAAGTTTAAAATAGCTTGTGTTGCAGTATATTGTTAAGAAGGTGCCATTTTATTGTGTGTTGTTAATTCTTTACTATGTCTAACCTGTACGTTTAGCTTTATTGTAGGTAAGTAGTCTATGTGTCAGGGTCAGCACTCACCACTCTCCTGGGAATCTGCCAGTTATCTAGAGATGTAGCCTCTGTGGACAAGAAGAGCTCACTGTCCTAGAGACAGACGATGGTGACAGGGCAAAGAATGCCTGACAGCTGGGGAGGTGCTTATTATCATGGGGCTCAGGCAGGGCCTTCCTACTAGAGGCCACTAGGTGTGAAACTCAGATAGGCAGAGGCGCTGGGACTCACTGGACAGCTGTTTGGAAGTAAAGCTGGCACCTGCTAAGAATGGAAAAGAAAGGGGTGAGGGCGGCGGGTAGAACGCCAGGATTTCTGGAGCTATGTGCACTGAATGAAGCAGGCCTGGTCCTTTCGGAAATGAACCTTTCACTGGCCCGGGTGCCATCCACCTGCAGAAGCCAAGCACACAGGTGGGCAGAAGTGCTGGAAGCCCAGAGGAGACCATCCAAGCGTACACTTGTTAATTAATAAATGCTTATGAAGTAGCTGATTGATAATTCATGGAAAGGTCAAGTGGAACTTTTGTTTTCTGCAAGATGTTTTGAATCTCTTGGCAAGGACTCGTCTGGAAATGCCTGTGGAATGCCAGGTGCTCTGGCGGCTCGCTGAGTATTAATTTACAATGATGAATCTTGAGGAAGCAACGGAGCATTATTCCCATGGTTGACTCTGCCTGGCATAACTGGCTCCATCATTCAGCTGCCGGTACCTTCTGTTTCTCATCCTCAGCAGTTTCATCCTGGTGGTTTCATTGGTGACCTGGGCGTCTTGCTCTGTTCCTTATCACTGCCACTTTTCTCTCCCATTCAGGGGCTACTGTTACTACCCTGACTGTCTTCAGTGACAGTCTCAAAGCCTGCTCTTCCTAGGTGAACATGCCTTGGCTCTTGTCTATTAGCTGAGGACCTGTTATGTGTCAAGCACCATCCTAGGTGTTTTTTCCATTTTCAGCATCCCTGAAAAGCAGATCTCTACTCCTAGGTGTTTGGCTATTGTCACTCCAGAAGAGTAAAAGCTTGGTTCCAAGTCAGATGGCAAGAGACCAGAAGTCCACGTTACTCTGTAGCTGAGTTCCTCCAGAGTTCTTCCTCTGAGTTCCTGGCTTGGCTAGCTCCCCAGATCTTGCCTGGAGAGTCAGCCTGCACCTCCTCTCACCTGGCAGCTCAGTAAAACCCATCAGGCAAATGATTCTGTAGTTTGCAACTACTTAACACGTCAGGCTGCCCTGAGATTTATCCTGGAGTCACAGTATTTCCTATCTCTGTCACTTTGGACTTCACTTTGCAATCATGTGGGTATGACTTGATCCAGTGAACCCGAGGCTCCTATTCTGAGAGAGTCATAGCCTGAGATGGGGGAAACAATCAGAGAGAGAACAAAGGCAATAAGAATGCTGAGCCATCCAGGCAGGGACCAGGGCAGAGAAGCTCGGAAGAGATGAGCTGACGAAGAAGGAAAGAGCAGAACTGTGTGTAGAGCTGAACCAGATAAAAGAAATGTACACCAGAAGTCAGTGTTCACTGTTCAAACAAAAAAGCCTTATGAGTTAGAAAACACGCTACAAGAGCTTCACTCGCTGGCCATACACTCCACGGAGAAGACTCTGTGTCTACATTAGGTAGGGTTCCCCCAAGAAGGCAAGTGCATCACTAGGCAAAGTGATGTTTAACTAAACAATGTCTTTAGCAGGAGCATCTAAAAGGAAATATGGCCTCGGCTCCCAAGAGGCTAGGTCCTGGGAGGTCCAGCAATTTGAATAGGAAATACAGTGAACCAACATTGGAAGACAAAGTATATGCCAAAGCTGGCCCACTGTTACCTTTAAGAAATGCACCTGTTTCCCCAGCAAAACCAATTCTTTATCACCTGACACCTGCCTTACTGGCTGGCCACAGGCAGCCTGAGAAAAAAGGACATGATGGAACTCACTCTGCACTAGGTTTTATGGCTGACACAGAACTGCTAGAGGGCACTATGGCTCAAACATCAGCCATCTATTTGGGCCAAATTAGTCAAGGTAGAGAGGTTGAAAACACAGGGAGAGCTTAAAACCACACATGCCCTGTATCCTTTTATGCAGCTGATGGTGAAGACTGTATGGAAGATCCTCAACACCCTAGATGTCTTAAGGGCATCCCTGGAAACCCAGGAAGAGTTTCTGTGACTTAAGAATCTACCTAGTGCCTTTACTCAAAGGGAAGCTGTCGTGGTTGCTAGGAGTTTGAGACACATTCATATTCTCTCTCTCTCTGTCTCTCTCTCTGTCTCTCTCTCTGTCTCTCTCTCTCTCTCTCATCTTAAACACACACACACACACACACACATACACACACCACACACACTCTTGTCATCACTTTGTTTTTGTTTATTAAGACACATGAAATGGCAATAGCCAAGTTCTTTGCCAGAGTTCAGACACTTAGACTATAAGCACTCTATATATCTCTACTGACAGTGAATAAGGATATTTACTGTCCCCCATGGTTTTCATCACTGGTGCTGATGCTCAGCTTTGCTAGTGAGCTGCTGGTACTGCCTCCAGTGTAGTGCTTAATTATATTTAAAGTCTTAATTGCATTCCAAATTTTATTTCCATTGGATTTGCTCTTGTATATGAGCAGATACACGCATGTGTGTTCCTGTATGGGTGCATGTATGTGTGCACATATGTAGACATGTACATATGGTCCAAAGGGAAATTTCAGTGCTGTTTTTGGAGATCAGTCTGTCTTCTTTTGAGACAAGGTCTCTCAATGGCTTGGAACTTGCCAAGTAGGCTAGGCTGGCTGGCTGGCTGGTCGAGAAGCTGCAGGGATTTGCTTATTTCTGTCTCCCCATTGTTGGGGTTATAAGCACAGGTCACCACACCTGGCTTCTCTTAGGTGTGTTCTGAGGATTGAACTCAGGCCTGCACACTTACAAGTCAATGGCGCCCTCTCCCTAACCCTACTCTAACTGTATTCTTTTCCTCAGCCATCTCAAAACTGCAACCCCTATACATAAATCCTTTGGCTGTCCAAAGGGTGACATGTGGAGGTGGTAGCAAGACCACCAAGTGACCTACAATGCTTCTTGGGCTGTTTTCATAACCATCAGATATTCCTTCCTCTCCAGAAACATTCCTGGGATTAAAATAAAGTCTAGTGTACTCTATTAAAAATCAAGATTACTTTATGAATTTCAGTCCCTTTCTACACAAGAAAAATTGCAAGTAGAAAACTGGTTAACACATGAGTCAGTAACTAGGATACAGAGATGAGGAAGCTGAGGATACAGGATGCACACATATAAATCTTTGAAACCAAGAAATCATTGGTGCTCCTCAATGGGTCTCCTGAGCACTGAGATGAGAGGCTCCTTGCCTTGTCAGGGTGCTCGGAGAACTTTAAAGGCTCCCCGTGGCTTTATACTTAACTAAAGCAACACCAAAAGGAAGCTTGGACTGATGGGCCTTTGGTTTGAAGGGTATTAGGTGGGCTACTTACAAGCCTGTCAGAGTGAAATTAGGAAACAAAACTTTGATCTCACCCTTCAAATCTTGCTGGGATGAGCAAACTGACTCATGAAGGAGAGCAATCGGAACTTCTGTGAGCTTGTTGAAATTTTCATGAGTGAATACATTCTGAAAGCTATTTCCAGCATCAAAATAGTTACTTTTCACATATATCTTTATTATTGTTTTTTAAGATGGTAAGTAAATATGACCAAACCACAACGATTTGCTAACTATGGATACTGGAGATACCCAAGTATTTAGCAGTTTTGTACTGTGTTTTCCGGAAGCTCTTCATAGCTGAGCACGTTAAAAGAACCAAAGCTTGGTAGTGTACACCTGGTCACATGTCACAGAGGGAGAGGCCAGAAGCCCTAGCAGGAAAGCCACAGCTTTTGCTTTGCTAGATGGACATGATGTGACCATCAAATTGCCTTCTGAAAATAAGTGTGCATACCCAAGGATCACTACTGCGGCCATCTTTAGATAGAGAAGGTTTGGGGTTGTTTTGTTTGTTTTTTAAGGGGGGGGGAACTAACTGCAGGGCTCTTAAGTGGTCAGATTGTTAAACGTTAAGTGACTGTTGAATGTCAAGCCACAAACGGGGCATCTCTATCTCTCCCTCCAAAGCTCAGGTACCATTGTCGAAGGGAAGGTGGGAGAATGAAGAGCAGGAAGAAGGGCTGGAGCATTGTGAGCCATCTTCTGGGCATGAAATGACTCTTGGCCTCATAGCAACTGTGATTGCCTGCACCAGATCAGGCTGGTCAGTCTTCTGTCACAGATGGAAAAGGTCATCATGAGGCCCCGCCCCTTTCTGAAGATTCATGAACAGCGAATGGTTGCTAGGAGAGCTAGTGCCATCTTCTTCAGTAGTGTACTGCAGTTTTCCATAAGGGGCCCATGCTCCTGTGTCCAACTGTAATGAACTTTACTGGGACACACACACACACACACACACACACACACACACACACACACACACACGGGGAGTGTGATGGGGGCTACTTGCAAAGAGGAAGACTATCAGTGGGATGGAAACAAGAGGGGATATGGGCGTGAATACATTATATGCATGTATAAAATGTCACAGCGAAACCCTTAATTGTATTTAATTAACATATGCTAATATAGAATTATTGAAAGAGTCAGAACACAACTGTAACACAAAACAACCCTATTACACGTTTTGTGGTATTTACAGAGAGTTTAGTTTGTCTCTGCATTTGTTAAAAACATTTGGTTCTCAGTTTGTAAAGCCAGGTATTGAGAGAACATGCAATCTCAAGATATCGTTATGAAGATATTCAATTTGGTGACACTGTGCCAAACGTTAATAGAAATAACCCCCCAGGAAACCCCAAGTCCCTGCAGCATCACCGCACTGTGCTGCCAATTCATCACACTTAACAAGGTGTACTGGGAAGAGCTGAGTACCAACCTCCCGGGGACAAATGATTCTCTTGGGACGAGGCGCCTCTTGCTGCAGCTGATACACTGCCAAAAAAAAACAAAACAAAACAAAAAAAAGGATTATAATTAGAAAACTGCACTGCATAAGCAACACACCTTCACATATTCCCAGCCAGGTTCATCCTCAGGACCGCAGATATTAGGAAAAACATCTCAGAGCACAGACATATTCTTCCAACTGGGTGAAGTCAAGAGTCAGCTCATTTATATGGAAATTAGACACTGAATGCAAACCAGCAAAATTGATTTTTTTTTTTTTTCTCTTATAAAGCCAATTTAGTTTCATAATTGTTGCTGGCATTGTTCATTCCGTGGCTTTCTTGGGAGGCTAGATGCAGGTAAAATGCTTTTGATTATTTTAGAGATGAAATTCTGCTTGTGAGTACCTGAGTGTAGGATGATATAACAGGATCCCTGAATTTAAATGCTGATGGCTCCTGGCATAGCTAGGGAAGAGCTGACCTCAAGGACTGCCATTTTCTGAAATATTACAGTTATATACAAAGACACTGGATTCTGCGGGTGAAGGAAATACCCAGTCTCCCCGTGCCTCTGTATCTCTCTCTCCCTCTCTCTCTCTCTCTCTCTCTCTCTCTCTCTCTCTCTCTCTCACTCACTCTCTCTCACTCTCAAATGCACACATACATGCCCATACACACACACACACACACACACACACACACACACACACACACACACA
>OU015744.1:145399627-145423053 GCA_907169655.1 Acomys percivali
CACACACACACACACACACACACACACACACACACACACACACACACCTGCACCTTTGGCCTGCCTCTCACCATGGATTCTCATTCATCTGACTTATCTTCCTCTCTCCTGCCATTTCTCTTTCCTGGGTGCTCTCAGATCTTAAGTAATAACTGCCAGAACCTATTTAAATGACAGGCTGGTTGTCTTGGCTAGATTTTTGTGAACATGACACAAACCAAGGCCATCTGTGAGGAGGAATCCTTTTTTAAAAACTTTCTATTGGTTCTTTGTGAATTTCATATCATGCACCCCGGTTGCACTCCCATCACACTTGCTCTCCACAGATGCAACCTCCCTCCAAACACAGAAAAATATTTATTTTGTTGTGGAAGCTGTAGTGTCACTGTGTGTCCGACAGTATACCCTTTTGTCCACACTTCTTTTGTTGTTTTTTTATTGTTTTCTTTTTTGTTTGTTTGTTTTTCAAGACAAGGGTTTTTTTGTGTAGTCTTGGCTGGCCTGGACTCACTTTGTAGACCATGCTGGCCTTGAATTCACAGAGATCCACCTGCCTCTGCCTCCTTGAGTGCTGGAATTACAAGGATGTGCCACCATGCTGGCTTGCCCACACTTTTTTGTTTGCAAAGATTCATTGTAATGAGTTGTTGGTCTGGTACGAGGCCTCTGGCTTTTGTTGCTCTATCAACGCTGGAACCCCAATGGGACTCTAACATATCCCATTGCTGCCCTGTGTCATGGAGATTCTACAGCTTTGGATGTGTAGGACCAGCCCCTCACAAGCTCCATAGTTCATAGATGTTGTAGATGTTGGGGTGGGCTAATTCAGAGCCCTGGATCTTGGTCTGAGAGATATCTCAGGCTGGTCAGCCTGCCAGGCCAGCTCTCCTACACCCACACCACTGGGGCTAGCTCACCTGCCTTCCCTTAGCTGGCCTATCCAATGCTACAGCCAGCAAGGGGCAGAGCCAGTTCTCCCACTCTCATGTCCATGGGGCTGGCTCATCCAAGCCCAAGCCATCAAGGCCAGCTCTACTGTGCTGCCCAAGTGAGGTGCAGGGTTTGCTCTCCAGCTCTCAGGCTCTCTGGAGGAAGGATCTTCATTGAAGAAATGCCACCATAAGATTGGCTTAGAAGCCAGTCTGTGGGGCATTTTCTTGATTAGTGACTGATAAGGGAAGGGCCAGTCCACTGTGGGTGATGCCACCCTTGGGCTGTTGGGCTTGGTCTTCGGGTGTGTAAGAAAACAGTCTGAGAAAGCCATGGAGAGGAAGCCAGTAAGTAGCAGTCCCCCATGGCTCCTGCTTCAGGTCCTACCTCAAGGTTCCTCCCCTGACTCCTCTTCACAATAGACTGTGATCAGGACACAGAAGCCAAATAAGAGGCTCCATCCTCAAGCTGCTTTTATTCAGTACTAGAATGCAAAGTAAGGCACAGGCATGCACCAAACAGGTGAGTGCTTATGACACAGCTCACCAGGTGATTACTTAGAATTTTTCACAAACTATAAGGAGGGAGTTTTCTTCTGCTAGACTAGTCTGAATTCCTTTCTCCCTCTTTCGACCCCTCTTTTTCTTTCTACCTTCCTTTCTCCAGCACCAAGACTCAACGCAGGGCTTCCTGCTCATGTAGGCATGTGATCTACCACAGATCTGACCTCAGCCCTGATAATTCTCTTCAAGAGAACAGCTACACCTAGACTCTATTGCTATGAAAATAGAGGTTGGAGACAAACCTGGCTAATCTTCTATTCAGCATCCCGAAGAGGAAAAACTAAGTTTAGACAGAGCAAGTCTACAAAAAAGGTAAAATCTGCATTCTATAAGGTATTTTAAGTAAATGCAATACTACAAGTGCAGATTTCTAATTTGATCTTAGTCCTAAAAATAAAACTGAAGATTCTTAAGGGAGAGGAAGACAATGTGTGGATACGGGCATGAAAACTATGGGACTTCATCTATAATTACAGCTCCCTTGTGCTGTCACCTCAACATGGCTGCTTTCTTACCCAGTAAGTAGATTCTACAGCATAAGCATAGAGCAAACTAGGTACCTCTTCCCAGTGCTGGCACCTGCTGTATTTCCAAGTGTGAGATGCCCACATGCATGTGCCGCCCAAGGAAAAATACACCCATGTATAGAAAGACAGCAGAGCTCAGCATGACTTCTTGGCTCAGAAAAACAGCTAAGAAGATGGCGTCCAAAGAACTGACTCCCATTTGGAGGAAAAGCCTGCAGGTTACGATGAAGCAGTGTATGGAGTGGGGGCGGGGCTCTCATCTGGCACTTCATGTATGAACAATATTAACAAGACTCCATCATTGTTCAGAAACCTCCCTGAAGTACCAGGCCATAATATCAGCATCCCAGAGGTGATTAGCTTGAAGAGCTTCAAATTCAAGAGTTGAGTGTCTGACATGGTACAATGCCCCATATGCTCTCACCATGCATGCTCTTTTCTTAACCAAGTTGGTTTTCTTTTTCTTTTCTTTCTTTTTTTTTTTTTTTTGTAGATACACAGTGTTCCCTTCAACCCTAGGACCTTTTTACGTGTAGTGCTTCTCTTTATGCCCCCATCTTCCTTCTGTATCTCCACTTCTCTGTCCCTCATCATCATGGCTTCAGTTCAAGTACCAGCTGTGTGCAGCCATCTTTTTGGACTTATCTTATAGCACATTAAAGATATCAGCAGTTCTGGGCCCTCAGGATCCTCCATCCTTCCTTAGCAGAACTTATTCCAGTAGATAATTACCATAGTAAGTGGAGTGTGCTAAAGAAGAGTGTCTCTCTTTCGGAAAAGTGTCTCTCTTCCTCACTATTCTAAGTCCTAAGTCCTGCCACAAGAAAAGCGGCCATGCTTGTTTTTGTTTTGTCTTCTGTCTCAAATCTATTTCAAATGTTTATTGAGGTTGTGTAACCAGAAACCAACTTAAATCATAGTCATCTGAGAGAAACCTGTCAGCTTTTGTGAGAAATCTGGCAAAAATATTTGTATGAAACAGGACAGCAAACTCGGGGCTGACAAGACACAAGCTCTTCTAACACCAGGAAGCAAGCATTTCTTGGGCACTAGTGTGCCTTCCATGAGCACCCAGCTCTCGCAGAGAGGACCATGGAGCTCTCTGGCCCCAAGAGAGATGAGTGTTTGGATGTTCTCGTCAGTTAAAAAAAAATACACGACACAGAGACCACTTCCTTCCTCTTTGACTCTCCCTGCGCCTGGGACTCCAGGAGACTGCATGGCAGACTCAGCTTTCAACCTTCCTGTGGTTGGACCCTTCCAGTGCCCCCTTCTAGCTTATCTTCATTCCTTTGTGTCACCCCAATTACCTAGGAACATATTCTACCAGAGACTCCTAGTGGCCACAACTAACAGGGACTCAGAGGCACTCCCTACCAGACAACCCACAGCCAAATACACAGTGGGATGAAATGACTAAAACAGTTCAGTATTAAAGTACAAATGGAATCACCAAGGAAAAGCCCAACTGAGGTGAAACTGGAAATTTACGAAGTCAAACAAAAACCTCAGAGTAAACCTCACCAAGAGGAAGCGAGAATCACAGACATTGAAGAAAATGTTGCATGTGAAAAACCCAGGCTCAAAACATTCAGGAAATCTGGGACACTATTAAAAGACTAAAGCTATGAATAATAGAATAGAAGAAGGAGAAAAAAACCCATGCCAAAGGTACAGAAATTTTTTTTAACATAATCATAGAAGAAATTTTCCCTAACCTAAAGAAGAGGGGTGCCTATCAAGGTACAAGAAGCATACATAAGTCAGGTGTGGTGGCGCACGCCTTTAATCCCAGCACTCGGGAGGCAGAGGCAGGTGAATCACTGTGAATTCAAGGCCAGCCTGGTATACAAAGCAAGTCCAGGAGAGTCATGGCTACACAGAGAGACCCTGTCTCAATAAGAAGAAGAGGATGATGATAATGAGGAGGAGGAGGAGGAGAAATAGAGAACACCAAATAGATTGGACTAGAAAAGAAACTTCTCATGACACATAATAATCAAAACACTAAATATATAGAACATAGAAAGAGTATTAAATGCAGCAAGGGAAAAAGACCAAGAAACTTACAAAGGCAGACCCATTAAAATAAGCCCTAACTTCTTAATGGAGACTCTAAAAGCCAGAAGAGTCTGGGCAGATGTTCTACAAACTCTAGGAGACCACAGATGCCAACCCAGACTACTACAGCCAACAAAAACTTGAAGCACAATAAATGGAGGAAGAAGAAAAAAAATTCACAAAAAGCCAACTTTAAGCAGTATCTATTTAAAAATCCACCTCCATATAAGTCACTACAAGGAAAACTTCAACCAGAAGAGTTTACTTACATCAAAAATAAAAAAGTAATAAATGATACCAGACCACCAAAACAAAAGAGAGGGGGCGGCCCACACAATGAGAATCAACTGCTGGTTGATAACTCTCAATACCCCTAGTATAAACTACCCAGTAAAAAGTCAAAGACTAACAGATTGGATTTGAAAATAGGATCTGTCCTTCTGCTACACCTGAGAAATGCATCTGACCATCAAAAATTGATATCACCCCAGGGTTAAAGGTTGGAAAAGATACTCCAAGCAAATGGACTTAAGAAGCAAGCTGGTGTAGCCATTTTAATATCTGACAATATAGGCTTCAAACCAAAACTCATTAGAGATAGGGAAGGACATACATACTCATCAAAGGAAAAATCCACCATGAGGATATTGCCATTCTTAACATTTATTTATATACAAAATACTAGAGCACCAAATTCATAAGAGAAACACTACTATGGCTGAGATACACATTGATCCTCACGCAGAAACAGTGGATGACTTCAACAACCATTCTCTTGCTAATATATAGGTCATCCAGATAAAAACTAAACAGAGAAATACTGCAGGTAAATGATGTCATTAATCTTGTGGATTCATAAAACATTTCACCCAAACACAAAAGAATATTCCTTCTTTTCAGTTCCTCTTGCACCCTTCTCCAAAACTGATCACAATATTTGAACACAAACCAAGTCTCAATAGATACAAGAAAACTAAACAACACCCTGCATCCTATCTGACCAACACAGACTAAGGATGGCTATCAACAACAGGAACAACAGAAAGCTACAAATTCATGGAAACTGAACAACTCATTACTGGTTGAAAAAAATAGGTCAAGCCAGGTGTGGTGGTGCATGCCTTTAATCTAGCACTTGGGAGGCAGAGGCAGATAGATCTCTGAGTTCAAGGCCAGCCTGGTCTACAGAGCAAATTTAAGGACAGCTAGGGCCATACAGAGAAACTCCATCTTAGAAACAAAAACAAGAACGAAAGAGAGAGAGAGAGAGAGAGAGAGAGAGAGAGAGAGAGAGAGAGAGAAAGGTCAAGATCGAAATCAAGAAGGAAATTGAAAAATTTTTAGAATTAAATGAAAATTAAAACCTTACAAGGTGGTAAGGACTTAGGCAGTCCAAGAAAATTATCAGCTGAAGTGGAGAGAGAATTGTCTCTGGTAGCAAAGAAATTACAGAATGCACATGTGGATCACTTGGATCCAAAGCTAAGTTGTATTTTGGTTATTTTCTCTTCTACTCATTCTCCCACAGGAATTCTAATGTGGAGAGAAGATAGTATCTTAGAATAGATATTCTTAGCATATAAACAGAGTAAAAAATTAAAGACCTATGTAGGAAAGATTTCTGAATTGACTCTAAAAGGAAAATCAGACTTTGTCAATTAAAAGGATAGACCCAGCAGAAATTGTGGTACCTTTTGCTAATGCTGAGATTGCCTCATTATGGGCAAGATAATGATGAAATTGATCAACTACTGATAGGAAGTGTGTTAGAGGCTTCAGAGTTTCATTTAAAACATCATGTTAATAGCAAAGGTTTAAAGAAGGAATTTTCTATCACTTGGCAACAAACTAAGAAAATTATAAGGCAATGTCCTACTTGTTCTTTATATAACCAAACTCCATTACCTATAGAAAGTAACCCAAAAGATACCCAAAGAAATAAAATTTGGCAAATGGATATGTTTCATTCTGCAGAGTTTGGAAAATTAAAGTATGTGTATCATACTATAGATACATATTCAGGAAAGAAAAGCTATAGATAACATCAAAATTGATAAAGATTAGATTTGAACATGAGAGATCTCCTAAAGAGATCAGAAGCTTGGTCATTGAGTTCAAAGTAACATATAAAACTAAAGTTTTCTTAAATAAAACTTAAATAAAAAGGATAGTTTTATTGTTTGGTATTAAAAGCACAGTTAAGAGATGTGAAATGTTGAGCTGGGCATGGTGGTGCACACCCTTAATCCCAGCACTCAGGGAGGCAGAGGCAGGCAGAGGATCTCTGTGAGCTCAAGGCCAGCCTGGCCTACAAAGTCAGTCCAGTTCAGCTAAAGCCACACAGAGAACCCCTGTCTTTAAAAACAAAAGAGGGAGGGGGGGGAGGGAGGGAGGGTGGGAGGGAGGGAGGGAGGGCAGAGGCGGGGAGGGAGGGAGAGAGAAAGAGAATATGCTTCAAGTAACTTTAAAGGGCTATTACAGTTCAAACTTGTTTTCTAAATCCCTATGAGTTTGGAATAATTAGAGCTTAAAGAAAAAATTGGAGCAGGGCAGGGGTAGTTTATGTCTTTACTCCTAGCAGACGCAGGCAGATCCCTATAAATTAGTTGCTTTCTAATCTTGCAGTTACAACAAATAGGGTGATGGTGGTTCACCTTTAATGCCAGCATTTGGGATGCATCTGCCTTTAATCCCAATACTCAGGAGACAGAAGCATGCAGATCTCTGAGTTCAAGGCCAGCCTGACACAGACTGTAATGAGAAAAAGAGTAAATTGGCCAAGTGGTGTTGCCCACCTCGCTCTTGTCTCTTCTGCCCTCTACAGTCATTAGTGGCAAATGGTCTTTATATGGTCCCAATTCAATTACAGATTAAAGCTGCCTTTGGGGTGGGAGCATGGCTCTCTCTTTCTCTAAACCCATGCATTCTTGTTAAAGGAAAATCCAAAATCTTTGTCTTGTATCAGAAGAGCCACCTGGTATGGGGCAGAGAAAAACAAAAAATAAGGGACTATTCTATTGCCATTGATCTCATAATCCTTTGGCTTTCATTTTACTCTCTCTCTCTTTTTTTTTTTTTATTAATTTATTCTTGTTACATCCCAATGGTTATCCCATCCCTTGTATCCTCCCATTCTTCCCTCCCTCCCATTTTCCCCTTATTCCCCTCCCCTATGACTCTTCCTGAGGGGGACTTCCTCCCCCTGTATATGCTCATAGGGTATCAAGTCTCTTCTTGGTAACCTGCTATCCTTCCTCTGAGTGCCACCAGGTCTCCCCCTCCAGGGGACATTGTCAAATATGAGACACCAGAGTACATGTGAAAGTCATACCCCACTCTCCACTCAGCTGTGGAGAATGTTCTGCCCATTGGCTAGATCTGGGTATATCATCTCAAAATCTATAATACTATTATGTATATATAAACTTTCTGTCATGATACTAGTAATTGTACAAAGTATTAACTAATTTTAGAAATAAGCTTTATCTAGCTTCCTGTATGGGTTTCCAGGTTGAAGTCTGAAGCAAGTAACCAGAAACAGTTTGTGTCCCTCTGATTTACTTAATAGACTGTGGTCCTCCAATCTTTCTGAGTTCTGCTGAATATGGCATTTAAAATGTTTAGGTTTTCTACCACTCCTAGAAGTAACATTTTAGGTTTTCAAGAAGATGACTGGGGTCCCAACAATGAATCCACCTAGATTGTCTAACAACACCTACTTGGGGAAAACTGTTTCATGTTTCTTCTGCTGCCTGGTTCTGCACAGTGGTTATCTTTGAGTTGACTGTTATATTCTGCCTAAGATGATAAACACCACCCAAAGATCAGCTTCAGACTACAGAGTGCTTAGGACACTCAAATTTCTGAGTTCATATGATGAACATTTTACAGAACTTTGAACACAAAAATACTTAATCCTGACTGTCATATACAACCAAACTGGACATTGTGGAAAGCTTAGCAAAAATTACTTCAGTATTACAAGTAATTTTACTGTATTAGAGTTAAAATTGTTCTTTTTTATTTAGACAAAAGGGAGGATATAAAAATATATAGGAACAATATCAAAATAGGGTAGATTATTGAATCTACTCTTATAGATCTTTATATGTTGATACAAAATTAAGGTTATCTTTTGGTTACAATATACTATGTAATAACTCTTTTAAGGTATCATACCTATGTAATTCTTAAAAATGCAATGTGAACATCTAGTCCTTTTGAAAGCTACTATCACAAACTGTTTAAGATAATTAGGGAATGCAAATTAATAGTCAATCAAACTTGTGGTCTTGTTAGGTAATAGTTTTCTAAGTTAATTAGTCAGTATTTAGCTAGAAACTAGTAATTCAGATATACTACAAATAGATGGTCTTCAAAAACCTCAGAGATCTGTAGAATATGGCATTTAAAGAGTTTTATTAATTTGAGAATTTTTTTACAATGAGACACGTGAGCTCCTGGCAGCACCACCTTTCGACTTCCAAGAAGATGATGAGCATCAAGAAATTCTCCTTTAGAAGATTGCCTCATTGTACCAAGAGAGCCACTGGACAAAAAATTGTCCTTGTTTCTACTGCAGACAGAATATTGGACAAAGTGGATGCAGTAAAGTTGACTGCTGAGATTTGCAAAGATAAGGTAGGCAAGTCCTTCATAATACCTGCTTTCCAGTAAAGTCTGTCAGATATTCTGAGCCAGAGGCTGAAGATGATGCTCTGATGTTATAGAGATATCTTGGGTAACTGTCCTGGTAGCCAGAGGTATCTTTCATTTCTATAGTTTTGGAAGCTGCTTGCTCTGCACTTCCTGGTTATTCAGATAATGTTTATTCTTCTCAGGTTCTGATGGTGTTGAAGACTAAATAGTTACAATCTTACAATTAAATTTAGTTGTTAGCCGGGCAGTGGTGGTGCACGCCTTTAATCCCAGGACTCGGGAGGCAGAGGCAGGAGGATCACTGTGAGTTCAAGGCCAGCCGGGTCTACAAAGTGACTCCAGGACAGCCAAGGCTACACAGAGAAACCCTGTCTCGAAAAACTAAAACAAACAAACAAACAAACAAACAAACAAACAAACAAGAAACCACTTTTTGTTTAGGATTTAAGAAGATGTTTTAGGTCTAAAATGATTTTTTCATTGCTAATGCCAAGTTTTGATACAAAATGATTCAGGTACAGACTTTGGACTCACCCAAGATAAGATAGATTGTAGAATGCTTTCTCCAAGGTTGCCAAATATGAATGGACTAGAAATTATGAATGCATGTTTTTATCAGATAGTACATAGTTTATTGATGTTAGAGAAAACGTCTTTTATTTAGGAAAAAAGGGGAAAATTTCAAGGTACGTGATTCCAATATGATCCCTCAGACTGTGAACTGTAAAAACCTCTTTGTTTGGTTTGAGCCCTAACATACACCTTTAATCCAAGAGCTATCTGTATGCAGGATTTAATAAAATTAGCCCTAGGTCAAGAGGTGGAGCAAGAGACCAGCTGATAGGGATTAAAGAGTAGGAGGGACTCTGAGTTGAAGGATATTTAACATAGCCTTTAAAAGTAGAAGGAGTCTTGGATGATTTAGCTCTTAGCTCTTGGG
Organism: Acomys percivali; assembly: GCA_907169655.1. Lineage (NCBI taxonomy): Eukaryota > Metazoa > Chordata > Mammalia > Rodentia > Muridae > Acomys > Acomys percivali. The sequence continues at coordinate 145,409,308 of OU015744.1, forward strand.
ATTTTAGCTTAAACTCTTTAGCTCTTTTGTTTTTGCGTCTTAGCTCTCTAGCTCTTTAGCTCTTCACATTCTTGGCTTTTGGCTTTTTGGGCTTTGAGCCAGCAAGCCTTTTCTTCCTGGGCAGTCAGCTGAGCTAGTGAGCTTTTGGGCCTTTCCATTGGGACATGAGCTCAGTATGAACTCAGACATGAGTTCAGCTGTGTGCTTTCTCTGCCTCTCTGAGTTAGCAAGTTTTTTCACCCAGGCATCTAGCTCCTGAGACTTCATTGGTAAAATAGATCAATCTGGGATTTTCAATTAAAACAACAATCCACCAAGATCAAGTAGTGTGCTGCCTAATTCCATGACAATTTGTCACAGGCTAGAGCAGCAGTTCTCAACCTGTGGGTCATGGGCCTTTGGGGATATCATATCAGATATCCTGCTTATCAGATATTTATGATACAATTAGTAACAGTAGCAAAATTACAGTTATGAGGTAGCAACAAAACAATTTTATGGCTGAGGTCACCACAATGAGAAACTGTATTAAGGGTCACAGCATTCAGAAGGAAGGTTGAGAACCACTGGACTAGAGTCACTTGAGAGGAGGAAACCCTGATTGAGAAAATGCCTCCATAAGATCAGGCTATAGGCAAGCCTGTAGAGCCTTTTCCTAATTATTGATTGATGGCAGGGAGAGGAGGTAGCCTATTGTTGGTGGGGCCTCCCCTGGGCTGGTGGTCCTGGGCTTTATAAGAAAGTACGCTAAGCAAGCCATAGGGAGCAAGCCAGTAAGCAGTGCTCCTCCATGGCCTCTGCATCAGCCCCTGCCTCCAGGTTCCTGTCTTGACTTCCTTCAGAGATGGACTATGAATATAGAGACATAAGCCAAATAAAACCTTTCCTTCCCAAATTGCTTTTGGCTATGGTGTTTCATCAGAGCAACAATAACCTCAAAGACAAGGAGGATTCACCCAAGGGATGCAGGGAGGATTCAAGATACATAGATAAGTGTAACCCACCATATAAACAGACTGAAAGACAAAAACCACATGATCATATCATTAGATATGCATTAGATTTCTGCATTAAATGCAGAAAAAAAAGAAGCCCCAGACAAAATCCAACATCCTTTCATGATAAAAGTCCCAGAGAAATCAGGGATTCAAGGGACATACCTCAACATTATAAAGGCAGTTTACAGCAAGCCCACAGCCAGTATCAACCTAAATGAGGAGAAACTCAAAGCTATTCCACTAAAATAAGGAACATGATAGGGTTATCCACTCTTTCCATACCTATTCAATATAGTACTTGATATCTTAGCAAGAGTAATAAAACAACTTGAAAAGATCAAAGAAAGGGAGACCAGGCAGGGACCACTGGGAAGCAGAGAGGTGGGAAGACAGTGTTTTATTTGCACATGGAGAAGGTTGGGAAAGTGTGGAGGATGATAGAATGAGAGGGTGAGGACCCTGAATGGTGAGAGGCTGAGATGTCATTGTGAGAACCAAAGGATGCACGCAACGGTGCACTTCTGCACAGTGCCTGATGTCAGCAGCCCAGATCCCATAACCTCGCCTTCTGGGACACTTGGCACTTTGGCCTGTAGAAATGTATGATCACCAGCCACACATCTGGGAAAAGAAGCTCCAGGAATAGTTTCAAAGAGGACCAGGGAAAGGCTTCTGTGCTCAACTAAGTCAGGGAGCCACTTCTTTTCCTAGCCCCTCACAGCAGACATCATGAACTGGTGGCCCTTTTCTCAGCCAGGAGGACTGTACTCTCCTAGGGTTTGCTCTACGCTCACCGAGCAACAGGGTTTGCCAGAATTGAAGGGACGCCATCATGCTACTTGGGTCAGATGTCTATCTCTCCAGATGATGACAAGATGGCCAACTGCAATGGGAACCAAGTCAAAGCCAGGCAGCCTCCTATCTTAGCTTTCAGTAAGAGCCTGCTCATCACTGGAAGGGTTAGTTAACACAAACACCCATGGGAATAATTCCCCAAGGCACATTTAAGGTAAATGAAACATGTCACAAAGTCTGAAAGTATCACCTCCTGATTTAACCTAACAAACATATTTCCCAAGCAAAATGCAATGACGAATGATGCTTTTAAGGTCCTCCTGAGCAGAGAGGGGACATGGAAGGATCTGCTTCTACAGCAATGTCCCATGCATACTGCAGGGCTCCCTAGTCAGGGGCCTTTTCCAGCAAAGGAGAGAATTCTTCCATTGGTCCCACTGGTTCGGCAGCGGTGGAGGTCACTGAGAAATGTGGAGGTAAAGAAAGGATGCCCAGCTTCCCTTGAAATCTAAGGCCCGAGAAAACTCATATTTTATTCTTTAGTAACAACACTTGACTCAACCTTGTCAACACAATGAGAAGCCACCATGTTTCTTTGGGTGATATGGGGAAACTCAAGCCTGGGTGGTGTTGGATCCACTAGAACCCATCAGTTCCTAGGATGGCGGTGGTCCTCCAGGATGGGCTCTGCGGTCCACTCCCTTCTAATGCTAGAGCTGCATTTAGCCAATGGGCAAGAAATAAGCAGTACCACTCTGGCCATTGCCGTGTCTCCCCCATGTATACAGAAAATTTCCCAGGTATGAGCAGCAGGTTATTGATGCTGTCAATAACTTCCTGGTATCTGCCTCATCTCCAGCTACCATGTGAAGGCTTTGCCCTACTAACAAAATGTTTTCTTAAAATTTACTGCTTGGCTAATGGCACCATGACAATCTAAAGTTAAGGTTTGTGGGGCCTCAAAGAAGGGAACCAGGTGCCTTTGTACATGAGCAGGACCTATGGGGTTTGACAAACTGCAGACATGTTACTTTTATGACTTACAGATTGAGATAAGATCTAAGAGTAACTGATATCATATTCCTGTCAGAGGAGTTTTCTGTAGCAGTTCCACACACCAAGGGGGTGCCAGGTGCCAAGCTCCTCCACTAGAGGAAGGCTCCTGGGAGAGCTGTCAGCCCAGCATCGTTGGCTCCGTTTGGCTTTTGATCTCCTGCAAAAGAAAACCCCATAATATTCCCATGATGGTTGGCTTTTGAATCTGTCAGCTCCAGGCCCACATTTCACACAGTTCAGACTTAATGTTCAAATGTGGTTTCATTATTATTATTTTTTTTGAGACAAGGTTTCTCTGTGCAGCCTTGGCTGTCTTAGACTTGCTTTGTTGACCAGGCTGGCCTCAAACTCACAGAATCCACTTGCCTCTGCCTCCCTAGTGCTGGGATTAAAGGTGTGCACCACCACAACCCAGCTATTTTTTTAAGTGTATTCAAAAGTGGAAATTCCTTGAGGCCATTAGCTCCAACACTTTTCCATTGATTTTGCCCTTGGTTTGGAGGTTGGCCTTAGCAGATGAGCTACAGATATATGGTGTTTAGGAATCAGATTTTCTCACGGACATAGCTAAACAAGTGATAGCATTTGTCTCTAAGAGAACAACAAAGCCTTCCAATCCCTCAGAGAACTGGAGAGAGCAGAAATTTAGGGCCATCATGTGACACTGGGGATCCTCCAGCTAAGTTCTGGTCATAGACGACATCTTTGTGGCCCCACAGTTCTTAGTACGTTCTCTGACTTAAGATAGAGCCTTACTATACACTTACTATACCCCCAGCACCTGTCCACTTCTTCCCCCTGCCAGTGTTTCTCTACAATTTCTGATCATGTTTTTTTTTTTACAGGATTAATGCTGATCAATCAGAAATTACCAACATAGATGAAGTCAGGGCTAAGAAAGTGAGGTCAACGAGGGCTGGAATCTAATTCTGATGCTTTGCTTGAAGCAATAATAAAAGGATGGTCTCTTTGCCTGCTGTTTCTCAATGTCATACCAATACCTTTGGTGATATTGGGTTCATCTGGAAATGACATGGGATGAACATGCTAAAATCCAGACATAGAAAAGTAGAGCCAAAAGAAAGGCGGGGGGAGTGGAAATGGTCATACCCAAAGCCAGGTATGGTCTATGTGACCAACTGGAATACTCTGTTGTAATTAGAAGTAAAACAAAAAAACAAAGTTCTTAAAGTTAATATTCAGGAGTAGACTAAGTTTTTGTAAAGAATGGCATCAAAACTGGCCTGATGCTTCGTAACAATATCAAATATGCAAATGCAAACACTAGTCACTGAAAACAAAGATAATTTTTACATTTTTCTTTCTTTTCTTTTGCAAATTATGGGCTTATATCTTATCCCTCACTAGGAGGTGGATATGGGCCACATTATCTTTGTTGTTGAGTTTTAGTATTTATCATTAGAAATACCGGATGTAATGATGGTTGCATAAATGATGATAATGCCGTAAGTCTGATGGTTCAGTGAGAGTCTGATAACAAGATGTGAGGTGTTTCACAGGAGGACCAACACCTACCACAAAGAATTCCTAAATCCACAATGACCAAGAGCCTCTTTTCTTAGTGATGTTCTGTAGGGCTTTGATCAACATGGCTTTGGTGTCCTGTGTATCATATGCCCTTCGTTTTTGTAAATCCATTCATTTAGGGTCTCTCAATAACAACTGCCTATCAGTCTGACAGAATAAAGAACTCTGTATATACCACTAAATTTGTATTAAATAGCTCAAACCATCACTCTGTCAAGTAGGGTTTTTATGATTCTAGATCCAAATGTAAAATTTCAATCTAATAGACTATGGTAAAATTGATATCATGGACATGTAATTAGCAATGCTTTCCCTAGCTTCCTTAAGATATAAAAGTGCTTTTAAGAAATAAAGTGGGTGGCCCAAGGTCACTTAGAAAAAGAGGAAATGCATTTGAGCCAATGTTGTGTATCTCAGTAAAGCTCCCGGTAGTGGCATTTGCTCAACAAATATTTATTGGGTTGTTAATGTACGAAAAGCAGTGTGCAATGCCCAGGAAGGCAAGGAGAGCCCAACATCTCTTCCTAGAGACATTTTGTTGATTTACTGTTAGAGTACTTCACACTCCATTAGGAAACAAACAAACAAAAACATCCAATTACTAAGTCATTAGCACTGCCTTTTAAAATCGAAGATGGGAAAGCAGAAGCCTAGATTGGAAAGGGCCCTTAGAGACCCACACAGCCCCTAACTTCACAGATGGGAGACCAGACTCATGTAATAAAGAATGAGATGGCCCTGCACGTGCCTGCACAGAGCGATGAGGGCGCTGTATCTGTGGGAGGACTAACAGTGCCAAGGGCAATGAAATCCATTAGAAAAAACAAAGTGGCAAAGGCCTCCGGTACCCAGCATGTTTTAAAAAATTTAAATACAAGAGGCACGTGTCTTACAAGATGACAGAAAGCACACGTCAGGAAGGGGATGTGGGCTGCACTATGAAGCAGGGGCTGGTTTGTGTTTTGTGGGAAATTCTTACTATCAGCTTAACATATGGGTTATGTGTATGGTGTGTGTGCATACACATGTGTTTGCATATACACAGAGAGAGAAGCCAGAGGTTAATATCAAGTTTTTTCCTTGATCATTCTATGGAACCCTGCTGGTAAGGTTGAAGTCTGATGTTTCCGAATAGTCTCCGAGCTTGGTCTATATCAGTGGACTCCCTTTCTCTGCAAGGTTCTCCCTTCACCTGATCCAGGAAACCCCAGATCGTGTAAGGAGTATCACATAACCCTCAGGGAAGATTACAGGACCAGCCCTCTCCTGATAGAAACTGTTCAGTAAGCATCTGGGAATGCCTGGAAGTACCCCACCTTATGCTAAGGAGATCCCAACCTTCCGCAAATGACCTTTAATTGTACCTAGAAGTTCTTCCCCCAACCATAGGATAATTAAGTACTGTGGTCTCCTTCTTGTGATAGGAAGCCGTACTTCTGCATGTAAATGAGGTACTATTCCACTGTATGTAGATTAAGTATCCTGGCACCTCTAGCCCCAGTGAATCAGACACATTTACCCACACAGCCCTCTCCATTGCCCGAGGTTTATAAATAAATGTTGGCTGGCTTGCGTTCTGGTGCTCCTGCCATTCCTCCACCATGACTGTCTGAGACTCCACTTATTCTGGGGACGAATCACCACTGGACACCCAGGGCTTGACTGCTGGTCAAGGCAATCAAGACAGCAATGGTGGAGCTGCTTTGGCAGCCACCGAAGCCTGCTCCATCACCGCTACTTGCGTGCTGACTGCTGGTGAAACACCCACAAGGCCCATGTCTCATCGGTCCTGCCTTCTGGCTCATTTTTTGGTATGCTGGTTTCAGGTGCCCACCTACATACATCCTCTGCCTTGCTTAGCGCAGTAGCTTAATGAAGAGCCGTAACAATTTTGGCATCATCAGGATTGTGAAGCTCTGGAGTCTCCACTGACGTCTTGATACCAGAAATTTCATTCTGAAAGAGCTAAACTGTAATACTCCATGGAATAAACTCTTTCCACACCCTGGCCTCGCACACAGGACTCACCCTAAAGCACGGTGGCCATTCCTGAGAGAGGAACTGGACCTTTGACCTCAAAGTCTCTCTGTTCTCCTTCAGAAGCCAAGAAGCGCCTGGACCGACCTGCCTGCTGCAGAACCCAGGCTACCCGCTGGACGCTGAATGACAATCATTCTATTGCTTCTTTTTTTTTTTTTTTTTTTTTTTTTTTTTTTGAGACAGAGCTTCATAAGTGAACCTGAGCTCACTGATTAGGTGTGACTGACTGGCCAAGAGGCCCCAGAAATGCTCCTGTCTCCACCCTAGGGCTAGGATTAGAGGCAGTGCAACAGTCCATAGGTACTGAGCTTCTGAAGCCAAGTTCCTATGTCTGTGAAGCAAGCAGTAAACAGGCTGGGGCATCTCCTCAGTCCCACTAATATTCAATTTTATGCACCTCTATGTTGTTGTTGTAACAAATATGTGCATACGTATGTATGTATAGTATACATACACCTGCTAATCATTTTATGATAGGAGTGCATGCTGAGAAATGTTTGTTAGGTGATGTGTGCTTATGAAAACTTCAGAATATACATACATGAACCTAGATAGTACAGTGCAGCACGCACATGTGCTATATGGTCCATGCAGATGGTATAGGACATCCCAGGCTCCGTCCATTTTTGGCGGAGGTGCCATTATGTGAAAAATGACCATGGTGATAAGCAGATAAACATATACATGGAAAAGCTGAGGCTTTAATTTTTGAGACAGGGTATCATTATGTAGACCTGGCTGTTTCAGAACTCAGTACTGTGTAAATAAGACTGGTCTTGAACTCATAGAAGCCCACCTGACTCTACCTCCAGAGTCCTGGGACTACAGGTATAGCCACCAGGCTCAGTCTATATTTCTAAACAAGTAGAAAAGAAGTCTTGAGTACTTGCAGGCTAAGAGTTGGCTTCCTCTGGAGACCTGGACTTTACTTCTGAATGCCACCCACCCCTTTCAGAGAAGCCTCTGCTCTTGTTAAGCTGTGGTTTCCTTATAGACAAGGCAGAGGACAGGAGTGCCAGGGATGCAGTGGGAACCTGAGAACCAGCAGCTCAAAGCCCGGGGGAGGGGCAGGTCCTCAGTGAACAATAGCAGCAATGGCAGCTTTAGCAGTGACAGCAGCACTTATGACTGGCACCTAGCAGTGAGCCTGAAGGAACACCTGCCTCACCCACAGTGGGCTCCATCCCACCACAGTCCAGCCTTCTCCTAACAGAGAATTCTGGGCTGGACACATGATGCCAACAAGAGAGAAAAAGAGCTTGAGGTAATGGCCATCACCTGCCTTCATGACAGGAGCTGCCGGGTGGTAGCTGATGCTCAGACATGATCTATGCTTCTATAGAGTCACCTCGAGTGAACAGACAGTCTGTGTGTTCATTTTTCAGCAGTTCATGTCAAATGCTATTACAGCCCTGGGGTGACGAGCAAAGAGCATAATTCATGGAAGTCAATACATTCGCCCTTGCTGCCCAAATGTGCGCGCACAAACAACCCCCCCAAATAAATAAATAAATAAAATTAAATATGGCCCCCAGTCTGAAAGTCAGAAGGTTCCCCCTCCATTTTGGAGCATTCCTAAAATGGGTCACACAGGTCAGTGGCTGTTGGAGCTTTTGGTCAGGGACAAGTGCAGAGTTTACCCTTTATTACAAGTATCTCTGCTCAATGAAAAGAAGATATGGGGGGGCATTGCTTATGGGATTGTTCATGTGTACTGCACCCCCAGCAAGGATCTTTCAAGAAAGCAGGCAGTTAAAGACTTGTAGAGATCTTTGCATCATCGGTACTTACAGTATGATTTCCATATTGGAGGTTGGTATTCCTCAGCATCTAGAAGGAAGAGAGAGATCACATCAGACTGCATGTCAACCTGCCAGCCCATGTCTTCTCGGGAGGAGGGGAAGGAGGGGGAGGGACAGCCTGTCAGCTGAACTCACATGCAATCCCAGGGGCCTCTCTATTCATGAAAAGAATGGGTCCAGGCATAAGGGCTGAACGTGCGCGGGTAACTCGTGGATCCAACAATCACTTCTATGACAGAATACCCTGCTTAATAGTTTTCAGAGTCCAGTAAGTTAAATGAAAAAGAACATAAAGGTAATTAACTTGATTGTCCTCTCTAGTAATCCTTTCCAAAAATATTTACTTGACTGGACATAATAAACACAGTTTATCTCATAGTTCCTAGCCAGATCTTTAGTCCATTTATTAAGAGGGCAGGTGCAAAGTGGCAGGTGTGCAATAGTAGATGCGGCAAGTCGTGCAGCCAAAGCCATGACACTCCGAAAGCCCTGAACCTGACAGCGGAGACACTGATAATGCTATTGGGATTGTATTAGCTCCCTGAATTAACTCCAGCATGGGACTTAAGACTATTTCCAGGAGAAGCACAGCAATTGCGAGTGACAGATGAAAACGTTACAGGAGAGGGGGGAGTTGCTCTTCAGCACCCTCAAAAACAGGCAAGGGGAAGCAATGGCTGCTCCTTTAGCTCCCGGCCCCGTGTGACAGCTGAGCCAACGCTTCCTTATAGTGTCCTGTGCGCTCATAGCTATGAGCCTAAGAAAGCCTATGCCAGTCTAGACAGCCAGGGGAGGAGAGTTTGTCTCAGTGTAAGTATGGCTCAGAAGGAAGCTTGAAATCTGTAATTTGGTAACTTTAGGTAAACAAGGCCTGCTTTGTGCTCCCCAATTCCAGCCTCAGCTGCCCTGTTCTGTCCCTATCCTTGGGTTTCTGTCCTGTTAGGACTTCCCTAATTTTGGGAGGATACTATCTAAGAAAGTTTTTCTCTCTGAAGAAAAAAAATGTGTTATTTATTGATCAATCAATACCAACTCCAAAGTAAGAAACTTTTCACTCAAATCCTAGTCAGTTACACTAATTCAGCTTAAATTAATTGATTTTACAATGAATATTTTGTTCCTTTGGCCCATCACCTTACAGGGCTCAAAGGTCACTGTGTACACTTTAGAAATGGGTACGTAAGAAGACAGTGTACTGCTGACTTGTGACGAGACAAACACTGGCATTCACTCTTTAAATTCATGTTTATTTATTTTATGTGTATGAATGTTTTGCTTGCATGTATGTATGTGCATCACATGTGCACCTGGTATCCACAGAAATCAGAACAGGGTATCGAGCCTCCTGTTATGGATGGTTGTGAGCCATCATCTGCACGCTGAGAATTGAACTCAGGACCTCTGCAAGAGTAACCAGTGCTCTACACCTATGGGTCATCCCCCTAGCCCGCTGGCATTAACATTTAATACCTGTGGCAAATAAGACAACAATGTATCATAATAATGTACTATTAACATAAATAGCTGCTTCATTTCATCCTATTTGCACCATAAATTAATGCTAAACATTAGCACAGATGCTTATAAAACACCTTTAAAATCAAATAAACCAACTTGCCAATCTTTTTTTATAAAGATTTATTTATTTATTTATTTATTTATTTATTTATTTATTATGCATACAATGCTCTGCCTGCATGTACACCTTTCTGCTATAAGAGGGCACCAGATTTCATTACAGATGGTTATGAGCCACCATGTGGTTGCTGGGAATTGAACTCAGGCCCTTTGGAAGAATCATCCAGTGCTCTTAACCTCTGAGCCATCTCTCCAGCCCCCTACAATATTCTCAAACCATCCCTCACATGTTTCTTCACTTGAAAAGCCAGGTCCTGTACGCTCGAACGTAGACAACGTCTCCAAAAAATATTCTTCAAAGACAAATAAAAAGCAACACAAGCAAGTACACACACATATCGGAGCCTGTCCACATACAGAGTAACACATATACACATAGCTATTAATGTATAAATTAAGAAATACTATCTAAGACATTATATGTAAGGAGAAAGACTATCTACCTATAACATTTTATTATTTCATGTAAGATTATTCTGTGATGTAAGCACAACCCTCCCCCCACACACACACACATACACACACTAGATGTGGTCAAGACTGTTCAGTACCTAAGCACTACTTTCTGTGGCTTGAAGAGAGGTTCTGAGGCACAGGAAGTAGCCCCTCGTGTGGACACAGTCCTGAGCGTGGCTCGGATCTGCCAAGATGTTCTCATGTCTGTGTAAATCGGACAGCCTCTCCATCCACAGACAGGCTCACCCTGAGGACAACCTAGCGTGGCATTTCATCAGGTACAGCGGCCCAATTCACTTTCACACAGGCTGCCCTACTTGCTCCGGAAACATTTTTCCTTTGCACTTGCTTCCTGTTGTTCAACATAGCTCAGAGATGAAGAAAAGCTTCCCAAAGAAACTGAGAATCTCAACAACCCTGGCCGCAACCTGCCGACATCTTAGTCCTGCCCGTGGGTTAGACTCCACTGTGGCCGGCAGGGCCCTGCTCTGTCTGGAGCCTGCGCCCTCTGACTGCACTGCAATCATTTTCCCATCCCACATCTCACCCCGCCACACCAGCCTCTGTGTTCTTAGAACAAAACGGCTTTCTGAGTTTGCGCCTTTGCTCTGTGCACTGTCTTCCTAAAATGCTCCCTAATAGGTCTCGGCATGGCTCGTTTGCCCCATCATGTGGGGCTCAGCCCAAATGTCACCTCCTACGGGACTTGACCTTAACCCAGTCCCTCTCATAACACACAGCTTGATTTTCCTCATAGCTTCTATTACCGTAGCGATTGCTTATTGATTGCTTTTTTATGACTGGGTCTCACCCCACTGTTTGTCAGACTCCATTAAAACAGGAGCTGTGTTGCACTCACTCCCTTGGCATAGGCAGCCCTTAGAAAGGTGCCTGGCTTATACCAGGCCCTCAGAAACAAACCAGAGAAGTGCTAGTGGGACAGTGATGGGCACAGCTGCCTCCTCAAAACCTAAAATAAAAACATGTTAAATAAATGAAGACATTTATGAGGCTGGGAGGGGTGATGTAAGCCTTTAATCCCAGCACACAGGAAGCAGAGGCAGCTGAGGGTTATTTAAGAGTTCCAGGCTGGCCTGCTCTATATAGTGAGACAACTACCTAAAAAATAATAATAAATTGTGTGTGTATGTGTGTGTGAGAGAGAGAGAGAGAGAGAGAGAGAGAGAGAGAGAGAGAGAGAGAGAGAGAGAGAGAGAGAGAGAGAGAGAGAGATATGAATGAACTCTCAGGGTGCAAGGCCATTTTCCGACGAGCACTTGAGTGGCATGAAACACATAGATTGTCTCTGCCTCCTCCACTGAGCCCTAGGGTTTCACGGGACCTCACTTAGTGACTACATGATGCTCCTGGGAGAGATGAGGGGCAGGAGAGGGAGAGAAGGAGAGAAGGAGAGAGGGAGAGACAGAGACAGACAGATACAGAGAGACAGAGAGACAGAGACAGAAACAGAGACATCGCTGTGATCTGCATAAAGTCCCCTGATGCGGCTGTGGCTGTGGTGGGCTGCTATTACTGTGTCACTGTGATGTCACCCTGTCCCGATTCTTCCCAGGTGGCTCACTGCTATTGTCTTCCGCTCTCTCCACTGCAGCCACTGACTGTCTCCATTTTGTCAGACCTGAAGCCTGTAATTAAGTCCCAGGGCTGTTGGCATGGAAGTTTTTTCTTTCATATAAAAGAATTCAAATTGAGAGGCCATTTGTCATGCTTCAGTGGAGCGACTGTAATTACCTTGGCCTTCGAGACTTGTCCCACAAACCCCTACAGTACACTGCTCAGAGGCCATGGTCAGGGGACGAGCACATGATACTACGTCATAATAAATCCTTGGTCACCTCCAACACCACCTCACTAACAGGAAATCTCTTTGCTCCGACTGCACCCGACACGTCTCCGTGATCTAATTCACTCTTTGATGACGGGCCTCACTCCTAAATCAGATGACACTTTTTACTTCTTTCTCCAGTAAGTTCTCAGAAATCTCATGAAGCTGTTCGGGTAGCCGCAGATGACCCTGAACTGCTGGTCCTCTTGCTACTGTTGGATTATAGACATTTGGTGTTGGGGATCGAACCCGTGACCTCCTGTAAGCTATCTAAGATGCATTTTAACAACTTAGTTACATCTTCAGTCCCACTTTCCCTTTACCATTTGGAGTAGGCCTTCAAGGTCATTTAGTTTTCCTCTGTTACTTGGAAAATGGGTGAAATGAGACACAGAAATATTAAATGGCTTCCTTGAGGTCAAAAAACAAGTCAGAGGCAGACGTGGGCACTGGTCTTTGGGACCTGGATGTATCTGCCCCCCTCACTGTGAGCTGTCAGGCTGCTTACCTAACCTTTTGGAGACTCAGATCTTTAACCTACCAAAAGAGCATAAGAATCTCCCCCCAACAAAAAGCATTATGACAATAGAAGGGTTTGTGTGTATAAAAGATCAGTCTCTAAAGAGAAAGCAAGTATGATTCAAGTCAGTATAAGCCAGAGAAGAGACTGAGACACACAAAGAAAGAGCAGGATAAAAAAGACGATGATCCAACCTTATAGAGTTTTGAGTGACTATTCAGGCAGCGAACTGTCTCTGTCATTTTTTTTTTTCACGTTGGAAGCTGCTAACCTGCACTTCTAGTTTACTGAGGTAATTAATTTTATTCCTTCTCAAGTCTCTGATGGGGCTGAAGACCAGATAGTTTAGTTTCACAATTAAGCTTAGTTGTTTAGGGGTTAAGAGGTCTCTAGATCTAGATAGATGTTTTAAGTTGATAGAGATGAGATATGATAGATATTGATTTACATTTGGAATTTTAGACTCACCAAGATAGGAAAGATATTTTCTTCAAGGTTGCCAAATACAAATAGCCAAAACATTATGAATATAACATTAATGTAATTCTTGACTTTTTGTAGTTCTTCTTGCTGTATGTACTTTATTTTATATGTGTGTAATAATATAAATGTATACATAAAAATTTAAAAATTTAAAAAGAAGAAAAAATATGCTTACCAAAAGACACAAAAGGAAAAAAAAAAAAGTAAAAGGGCCAGGGGGTTCGGTGGATAGTGAAGGATAGACATGTGATACACTATGAGAACAAACTAAAATACTTTTTTTGACTTTAAAGTAAATTCTATGCTTAATGCTATCATTATCTTTAATGACAGGAAAATATCCCTGCATGTTTACTAATAAAATTACAAAGCAATCAATTAATCAATTTATTGTTAAGGAGAGGATGTTTTTCTCCTTCTCAGATACCATCTGGTCTGTAGCCTAGACTCTCAGAACTCATAATGGTTTTCCTGCCTTCGACTCCCAAGTACTGAGATTACAGACATAAGTTATCACCTCTTGGTCTAGCATTTGTGTGTGTGTGTGTGTGTGTGTGTGTGTGT
>OU015744.1:145423453-145449087 GCA_907169655.1 Acomys percivali
GTGTGTGTGTGTGTGTGTGTGTGTGTGTGTGTGTGTGTGTGTGTGTGCATGTATGTATGTATTTATTTCTGTACACATGTATATATGTTTCTTTTTGTTCATTTAACTAAAGCATGGTCTCAGTGTATGAACTTCCTAAAATGTAAAACATTCATTTATGTACAATTTCTCAATAATAGGATTCAGGCTCCTGTTCACCCTTTGCCGATGAAAATAATATTTGACTCAACCTGTGTTGTATTTGGAACTCAGATGAATGAAAGACGTATATGCCTTTATTTTAAAAGTTTTTGTTTAAGTAGTTTACAGAAAAGTTTGTATTAACTGGAAACCTCGGAAATGTGTGCAAGAAAGCTGAGCTCCCCACACACCCACAGGCTGGTATCAATCTGGATTTTATTCTGTGATGCCTCTAAGAGTGAACTATAAATTCACAGATAAGACCGTATTTGCAGATAATCTGATGGAGACCTAGGAAGCTCTTGTGGAAACATAGCTGTGATCTGATGGGAAAAACCATGAGCCCTGTGTCAGCTGCAGCTGGGAGGCTGTGCATCCCAAGACTCACGGCTCCAGAGATAAGCCACTGTGAGGGAATAACCCAAGGAGCAAGTGTAAAGGAATTTGGGAACTGATTAACGAAGAAAAATGAAAGATGGCATATGTTCTACTTGGGTAAGTGACAACCCAAGAGAAACTCTGTAAACATCTAGGCGAGCCAGTTTCCTTGCCTTGGCTCAGCGGAGGGTGACAAGAGCCATGGCAACACCCATGCCAGGCTTTGGAAATGAAATGAGTCAAAGATTCACTGGTTTAGAGAATGACCTAACAAGGAAGTTGGAGGAGACCTACCCAGGAGAATATTTCAAATAAACTTGTATATTTCCATTAGGGGATTTTCTGGAAAATAGAGGAAGGGATGGGGGGGTCCCCCTCTGCCATTCCCTTTCTCACAGATGCCAGCCCTTTGTTGACACTTTTGATTTATGGCTGCACACATGTGCAAATGGGCTGCAGTGAGCTTTTTCCAGGGAACTTGGGTTAGAAACAGGTTTTTCAGTCAGTCCTGGAGCAGGCACACAAGAGAAGGCATTTCAGGATTTGTAGTGTGTTGAGCTTAATGGGCCCAGAGTGGGTTGGGATCCAAAGGAAAGCAAACAACAGCAGGGGGTGTGGGGTGCTGCCTCTGTGTGCACTGCACTGTGTCTGCAACAGGACTGCCCATGCTCCTGAAAGTTTGAGGTGCACGCAGGGCCACAGGGCAGCTGAGCCATGCTCTGGTCAGACCGTAGAAGCCAAAATGGTGCCAGGCCTGATAAGTTGATGCAGAATGTTGGATGAGCAGCTGTCCAGAGATTCCTTGCTAACACTTCTCACCTGCACAGATTCTCTGCATTGTCCTGAGAAATGAGACCTTCTGTGTAGTCTCTTTGAAAATGGCTTGGCTAAGAAACTAGAGTAAGAAACAAAGGCCTTGGTGTGCATCAGCCGTGGAGCACAGCAGGTGTATTTTTCAATTATGCCTTTTATTTTTTTGAGATTATAATACAATTACACAATTTCCCCCTTTCCCTTTCCTCCCTCCAAACCTTCCCGTGTGTCCATCTTTGTTCTCTTTCAAATTCATGGCCTCTTTTATTAATTGTGGTTACATGCATAGATGTTTACACATACATATACACACACACATATGTATATATTTGTATACATCCCTAAATATAACCTGCTCAGTCTGTGTATAATGTTACTTGGATGTGTGTTTTCTGGGCTTACCATGTGGTATTGATACCCAGTTGGGGTGTTCTTCCCTGGGGAAGACCTGTCTCCTGCTGTCAGCATTCCTTAGTTGTCTGCAGTTCTTTGTGTGAGCTGAGGCACCATGGGGTTTTCCCGTCATCCGTGTTAACACGTCTATTATCGTGGTGCTTGCTCAGCAGCAGGTGTTTAGGCAGCCATGTTGGTGAGACTTTATGGGTTTGGCTCTGGACATTCCTAGGAAACCCAAGCTCACAGAAAACTCCTTGATCCTCTAACTGTGACAACCTTTGCACCTCCTCTTTCACAATGTTCCCCAAGCCTTTGGTTGAGGAGTTATTCTGTCAGTGTATCAGTTGGACTTAAGCTCTGTAACTCTAAGTTTTGCTTGGTTATGGTTTTCTGCATTGGTCTTGGTTTCAGTGGGTTTAACGGAGTGAGCTCCACTGACACACCAGAAGTTAATGGGACAATTCCCTGTAAGTTGCTAGAATTTTCTAGATCCTCAGGCTGGGCCTGAAGATAAACTACATAGAGATTGTCTAAAGATGATGAGGTTACAAAGAGCCGTGAGCTGGAGTTGGTGGACACTAGAGGGCACTGGGGCCACACGGAGCTTTTCTCCTGGGCCACTGGTGCTGCACATCTAGGCTTGCTGAGAGTCTTCCATTCAGCAAGTGTTTACTGAATAAATTCCAGGGGCCCAGCTTTGGCTCCACCAGGAGGGAGGGTTCAGGAAGCTCAGGGTGAGCTGCCTCTGGGTGTCCCTTCTTTTCTCTCATAGTCCAGCCACACTGGCCTTTCTTTGGGTCCTGGGACACATCAAGTTAATGCATGTGCTGTCTGCCTTCTGATGGCCATGTGACCAGCTCTCTGGACTCTGGCTCCTTTAGACACTCTGCCCAGGCTGTGCACTGACTCTTTCTAGTTCCTCCTAGGGCTTTACTGTCTTGGGGCTATGTTGGCTGTGTGCTTATGAGAATCTTTGTTTCCATGTTATCCCCATACACTAGATGAGCAGCACAGTAAAAGCAAGGGCCTCATCTATCTCATCCTCTGCTGTCTATATTACTTTTAGCCTACTGGGTCCCTTTTCATGAGTTTAGACAAAGATGTCCCCTTCAGGTAGGTGGCTCAGTAGTTGGACAGGACCTGCCACGGGACAGTGTGAAGATGCTTCTTCTAGGAGACATGGATCTTGGGTATAGTGTGTGTGTCCAGGTTAGGAGGTCCTACACTTGGTCTAGCCCCCCACTTGTCCCCTGACTTGGACACAGATGGTACAATCTGGAATCCCCTGATAACTAGGGCTAGGACAGAGCAGGCACTCATATCATACTTTCTGTCGTGGGACACAAAGGAGGAAGCAACTGGAGTAGTGAAAGAGTGTAAGGATGGTTAGAGTGTTATCTCCCAGCCTTTGGATGGTGGATCTAGCCTGGGTCATTCTGTCCCCTCTCAGGCTTTGACCAGTTACCTCTGACCTTGAGTAGCCCTGCCTAGGGCCCTGCAATAGCAGTCACGGAGGAGTATAATTTAAACACAAGGGTGAAGGTCCCAGAGGCAAAGATGAACACAAGTAATTTCTGGTACCATAGAACACTGTACCTGCTGAACACTGTACCTCCTAGACATGGAAGACGACAGCCACAAGGACTGTCTTGTGGACAAACAGGCTGCTGGCGCATGACAGACAGACCAAGATATGACGGACAAGTCACAAGAGCTGAACTGTCCCAGCCTGCCGGTTAAGGCAGATGCTGGAATGGAGGGTGGGGCTCCAGAGTGGCTGGAGACTAACTTAGAGAAGTTAACATGGCTCAGGAAACCAGGAGTTAGAAGCAGAAGCTAAGAGCTTACCTTTGCACTGATGGGAGGGAAGCGGTAAGCAAGGAAGATACAGGGCCCCATGTGTTAGCCAAACAGATTATTCCACTGTGGGTATGAAGCTGGGTTAGAGGGAGAGGAGGGCACTGAGGGCCGGTGAGTGGCACTGAGATCAGCCAATCATGAAGCTAGGCCATGCGAGCTGCAGCCATATCAATGGAATTGGAGGCAATGAAATTCGACAGATGTTGAAACAGCAGGATGAGTAGAGTTTGGGATTAAGTGGCCCTAAGCCGAGAATGGGGGCATGGTGTTGGCCTGTCAGAGGATGGAGAACTGTCTTTGGCCTCGGCAGTAGGATGGAAGGGGATTTCTTTCCTATAACTGGGCAAATCATGGAAGAAAAAGGCTTGCCACGGCGGTGGCCCTCGATTTTCACTGTTGGAAAGAGGCAGTGATGGGACAGCCAAGCAAACACATCTGAGTGGTCCACAGCCCAGACAAGAGCCTGGGCCTGAGCTTCTGTGAGAGGAAGCCTCACAAGCATCCAGTGGCTGCAGACAGTGAAGTCCAGAGCATGGCAGCAGATGAATGCTCAGCGCAAGGCAGGGGGCCTCTGGAGAGCCTGGCAAGAACACACACATGGGAGGTGAAAGAAGAAAATGAGCAGAGAGCAACCAGAGGGCATAGAAGCCAGGGCAAGGCAAAAGGCAAAGTCTCTCAGAAGGGGAAGTGGTGAGAGCGGCAGAGGCTGCTCCAGAGAGATAGGCAAGACAGGAGGCCAGCGCTGCAGCACCAGGAGGGTGTGGGAGAACTGGTGGTTTGTGATCTTGTGGTAGAAGCCACAGTGGGGTGAGATGAAGGGGAAATGGAAAAAAAAAAAAAGAGCGCGTGAATAGGGGCTGTCACAGAGAAGCCATGGCAATAAAGGGGGTAGAGGTGGGTTGCTACCCTCTTTACTCTTGCCAAACCACTCCTGTTCTTTCTTGCCCCTAGGGGCCTCTTCCCACCCAGTGGCTCCGGTCCTACAAAATGCAGACTTGCCCAGCCCCATGGCGCTACATTCCTGGTGGGTGATTTCTCTCTCTGCCATTACATGCTTCTTTTCCGAGCTACCTCTTCCGAGGTAACCTCCCAGCCTCCACTCCCTCTCTCTCTCTCTCTCTTCTTCCCCACTTCCCTCCAGCTTGCCTGCCTCCTTACACATTCCTTTCCCCAAAGGAATGTCTTCTTGGCTTTTCTCCAGAGTTCTTCTGGGCGTTCATTTATTCATCTAACAAATATTTACCTAGAGCTTAATGGCCTAGTTGGCACAAAATATTACACTAGACGTGGGTGCTGGTAGTAAGGCAAGATGCAGGCTACAGACACAGGAATCAACTTGGAGTTAAAATATATCTTCATTTCATCTATCCATCCATCATTCCATCTATCTGTTCACTCAACAAGCACCGTGTCTCTATTTGCTAAACCCAGCCTCTGCATACATGTGGATGTCATCATAACAGGATATAGGGCATGGCCAGACTGGACTTTTGGTGCTGTAGGGATGAAGAAGACAAAGAAATTCTTTTAGCCAGTTTATTCCTTGCTATTTTTTGTTGTTTGTTTTGGGTTTGTTTGTTTGTTTGGTTAGTTGGTTTGGCTTGGTTTGGTTTGGAGGAGGTAAGCTTTTGGCCATGATATATTAAATTCTCATAAAGGCAGTTCTTAAGTCACTTAAGTCATCTCCAGTATTGTTGTTATTGACAGGCAAAGGGAGATTTTTTTACTATATTCAGAGTCAAATGGCCCTGAAGGATGAAGATCGGAAAGAGGATGAAGGATCTTCCACCAAAAGTAGGTGCACGCCTTTAATCCCAGCACTTGGGAGGCAGAGGCAGGTGGATTGCTGTGAGTTCAAAGCCAGCCTTGTTTACAAAGCGAGTCCATGACAGCTGAGGCTACACAGAAAAACCGTGTCTCGAAAAAAAAAATGTTTTTAGGTGCCTGGCATATTCCAGATTCTGGTGTAGACTTTTTATATGTGCTATCTTAAATATTTGTAATTTTCCTGAGTTATTTCTCCACCTACTCATACATCCATACCCACCTGCCCATCCAAAGATGGAGCTATGACTGAGGTAGGCTGGTCAATATCCTTTAGATGTTTCCTCCGTTTAGATCACGTGAAGCTGCGAGTGGTTGTGTAGGCGTTGTGGCAGGGAGAGTGAGGGGCGGGCAGCACAGCTCTCTGCGATAAATACTTTTATGTCCCAGAGAGGAGCAAAATGAACTTCAAAGAGGTTCAGCCATTTTCCCATGGCCATTTGGGCAGTGGAATGTGGAATTCCAAACTAGATCTGCCTTGCTCTCGAGCCTATTGATTTCCCCCCTGTGGCCTGACTCTCCCAGAAGGCTCAGCTATGCAGAAGCAACTGTGCAATGCGCACGTCCTGCTCACCTGCTGCAATCATACCACATGGCTCGAATGTTGGAGAAAATAGCACAGAAGTAGAAAAAAATTGTGATATTATTCAATTTTCTGCCATCGTTTAGAACAAAAAGTGAAATTGTACTAAAGTGGCCTTCTTCCCCCTCCCAACTTCCCTCATCTCCACTTTTTTCCCCTCTCCCACATGTCCTTACTCCCCACATCCCTTCAGTTCTTCCTCAAGAGCATTCCACGTCCCTGTAAGGTACCAAGTCCCCTGTATGCCTTTCCAGGCCTCATTCTCGGCACACCCTCAGCCTGCGCTAGGCCCAGCTCGTCATCTCACTACTGTACTGGCAGCAGATGACACTGAGTTAGCACAGCCATCCCTCACAATGGGCCACTCACATAAATTGGTGTAGTTAATATAATTGCAGTAATTCATACCAAGAATGAGCACACATCAGCAGCCACTCACTCACTGTGACCCAAGCTTGATCACACACTTCATCTCACAGGCTGCAAGTAGCACTGAGGACCTTGCACTGGATTTTCCTCCCCAGCTAGATCCTAGCTGGGGTCCCCAAGCTCTTGCTCCTAAACCCACAGGATACTGGGAGACAGCATCAGGTGTCCTGCACCTGCTCCTCTTACAGTGTACTGGGGGATGCTCACACCCTCTCAGCCCCCTCCACCCTCTGCAGTGGGCTTTGGCTTCTTTATTAGCCCTGAAGTGCCCTCCAGGTGGCATGCTCTACTTACTACCCTGCTTTTTTTTTATTTTTAATAATTTAACTCCACTGGGGTGGTCAGTCTTGGCAGCTTCCCTGGAGATGGATGGCCCCGGGTTTGCAATATGGAAAACACTCCTGGAAGAAATGCCTGGAGAGATAAGACTATGTCTGCCTATAAAGAAGATTTGGGTACTGAGGTCAGCAGATGTTGGGTGACTTTGTTTTTAAGATACAGTCTTTAATTTCATTTGAATTAAAAGGAAAAGGAGGAGAAAAGCTGAAAGAACAAAAAGATGGGAAGGAGGGAGATAGAGAGGAGGGAAACTTTTACAAAGGTCGTTTACGATGACACTTTGTCCTTGCAATTGTGATTATATCTACATGATATTTATTAGCCTTCCATTAAATATATTTATTAAGTGGCCCCTGAAGGGGAGTAATGCTATCATCAAATTAAGATAACTTCAAGTATATTGGTTATTTTATAGAACATAATTGGGCTCAGAACAAAGTAAATGAGTAATCTAATGGTAATCTCTCTCTCTCTCTGCCTCCACTCCCCCAACCCCCCCCCCCGTGTGTGTGTGTGTGTGTGTGTGTGTGTGTGTGTGTGTATGTGTGTGTGTGTTAAGGATGGAACCGAGGACCTGATACATACTAGGCAAGCACTCTGACCACTGAACTCTATTCCAAGCCAGAAAAGCCTTCTAGAAAATCAAATGTAAGACAGTATCATCTTTTCTGAAATGATCTAAAACAGTGGACAGATACAATGCAGCTCTAGGCACTTTATTCTCTACTGATAGGCTGTCATTACACAACAGTGCTATTTTTCCACATGCAGCACCTCATTTAAATGCACAAGCTTGTGTGCAGGTGTGTGTATATATATATATTGCACTGTGTAGACAAGTGAGCTGGAGGGGCAAGGTGCATTCGGTTAGCCATGGAGCTGAGTGATAACACCAAGCTCTCTTAAAATCCTGCTGCTCATCCTGGGCCTTTCTCATCCATTCCATGCAAATTCTCCTGAGCATTAGGAAGTGGCAGCACTGTACGTTCCTTAGCATAGAACCCAAGGCCTAAAGGGGACTGCACCTTGTCCAAAGTTGGCCAGCTCAATTGTAGCCATCTCAACAATCGCAGTCAATCCCTATGTCATCAAATGGTCATCTTAGAAAGGCTGACCTATCATATTTTATCATGAGAATTAAACACATTTTCTTCACAGTATGAAACCTGTTGCTGGATTTCTCTGCAAGTTTTTGCATAGCTGGGCATCTGTAACCACTGTGAGGGGACAGGCCGGTCTTATTGACAGGATTAAAAGCTTGGGCTGGTAAAAGAACACACCTGGGGGCTATTGACTGGTGAGAAAGTGAGTCACCATCCAACAGGCTGATAGGCAGGTGGAAAGGATTAGGAGGTAGACGGCATCCACGCACACTTGCAAGCCTTCTTTCCTTTGGGGATATATGTACAGGTCACTGCTACCAGCACACTCCAGGGTCATCAGCCTTGCGTCAGGGAACTTCCAAGCCTGAAGCTTTGGACCGAGACGGTGAGCTCTTTCAGCTTCTTGGTCTGAAAAACTCCTTTTTTCTCTTCCTCTCTACGATGATGCAAACAACCATTGTTGGATTCCTTAGTCCCATTGTGGGGAAAGATAATGTGTGTGTGTTTGAGTGTGTGTGCAAATATGTGTGTACATGTATATACAAATGTGTATGTCGGTGCTTGCGTATGTTCTATTGATTTTGCTCTTCTGGAGAAGTGTGCTTAATACGCCAGCTAATCTTGATCTCTCACTACATTAAGACAAATAGAGATGGAGGGACAGGGGACCCTAGTGGGCTGTCCAGATGCGAAGGAGGGTCTGAGACGAGACGCCTCCTGAGACTCAGAGGTCAGGCCTTGCTCCTGGCTTTCAATTACTGTAGGTTCTTTATCACTGGCTTTAAAAATAACCTCTTAGGGAAAAAAAAGTAACCTCTTAGAAAGGAAATATTTCTAAGACAACAATCACACGGGAAAGCAACACTTCAGATGCCTGGCCAGCCATACCACAGAGCAAAAACCGCAGCAAACACAGGAAGTGTTCTGTGGTGCACAGGATGGAGAAACAGGTCTGGACTGAGCAGCGGCACATCACAGACCTGCAAGGGGCCAGGCCCCATCGGACTCCACCTAGCATGCATTTATCACTGTGGTGCAAACTGCTTGAGCAAAAGCATGCAGGGAGGAGGGAGGACTTCCTGTAGGTCCTGGCAGGGTAGGGAACAGCTTCAGCCTGTCTGTAATGAAAGGGTTAAGAAGCCAGACAACAAGGGGCTCTAATGACTTCTGAAAGAGAAAGTATAGAAAGTATTTGTACTGCATAAAAGAGGAGAAGAATGGGCCTCTCCCTGCTCCCTGCTGTTATCTTGGTGCTGTCTGTCTTCCTAGGGTTTGGGACAGCAGTACCACACGTGGTAGCAGGCACGTCTTCTTGCTGTTTGCACAGCGCGACATATGTCTTCCTAATTGCTGCATGTGAAGGTTCTACATGCTCCCACTAGTAGCTGAAACCAAGCATTGAAATAAACCTTTCCTTTATAGTCAGCTCTCGTCTGAGACTATCTGTGCTGGTAACTTCTTTCACACCCCATGGAAGCCTTGGCCTTGGGGGGGGGGGGGGGGGGGGCGGCAGAAGGGGAGCAGTAACAGATTTGCATGCTGCACTTTGGTAAATGATCTATGGTTGTTTGCAGGGTGCTCACCTAACAAATTATTACCCATCACCGCTCCTAGGCCCAACCTGAGCCCTGGGTATGCAGAGGAGACACATTACTTCAAGCAGCTCCTCGGGGAGACAGGAATAGAATGAAGGTACAAATGCTGAGGATAAGAGCCCAGGAGCAAGGCCCTGGCTGGACTGGTTGGAAGGTAACGAGGACAAATTCAGCAGGAGGCGACAGTGGGGCTGGACAGTAAAGGATGAGTGGGGGTTTGCCAGGCTATATGCTGGAGGTGGGGTGGGGTGGGGGGAGGTGGGGAGAGACTGAGGCAAAAGAGCACATTGTTGTGCATTGTTGTTTTCCCTTTGAGTGGTCCTGGGGGGAAGGAGGCTTTCTTGTGTATGCTAAGCATTTTTGATAAAAGAATGACACCTGCCCACCCCTACCCCCAGGCTTGATAATCTGTCCTACCAAGTCTATGCCTTGATGAGAAAACTGTTTTTTTTTTTACTGTATTCCAAAGACAAACAGAGCCAGAGAGAATCAGCAGTCTTGCAAGAGGACTATATACCAACTGCTGAAGAGTGAGAAGAGGATCACAAAAGGAAATCATGGGGTGGGGAGGTGGGGGACAGACATCTGCAGGCAGGTAGAGTGCTAATTTATTCAAGGCAGAAGCCCCAGGCTGGCTCCTACCACAGAGTAGTAGCCTCTGGCTTTCAGGAGAGAATGACAGTGAGGTTTGAATTCCAAGGGAAGCCATCCTAGCGGACCTGCTGGCCCATCATCACCAAACCTCAGCACCCCCCCCCCTCTTCCTGGCTCAGTTGTTTTAGTGCCACCTAAAACAGGGACAGATGCTAAACACGCACCAGATGCTCAGTGCGAGTCTGTTCAACATCCTGAATGGCCACTTGTGGAAGTGAGAGGAAGACCAAACTCAGTCTGATGTCCTTAAGGATGCCTGCACTGCTGGAGCAGCTGCAGAAGTCTCCTCCTTCTATAGCTCTGTCAAGGTCTCTTCTCCGGCAAGACACAAGTCTAACACCAGTGCCTTGCAAGGCTAGCTGGGGTCTCACTTTCAAAGTATAACAAATGAAAAAGGAATACGTGAAGCCATCACTAGAGGAACCAGGTTAAGGTCTCCTAAGCAACATGGAACGGGTCCTCTATCTGTAGGCTTGAGTTTGCTGAGGAAGCTGGAAGGCTTGGTGCTTAATTGTGCTACTTTGTAGGAAGCAGGCATTTGCCTCTGGGTACTAAGAGACCACTTAGACCTGTGCAGGAATAAGAGCGAGGTCAGGACAGGCATCATCATCGAGAGCTGTCCTGGGTCTTCCATTGGCAACCTTTGAGTCTTCTGGAACTGACTGCTTTGAGAAGCAATCTGTTCTAATGGAATAGGCTTTGTTCTTGGGGCCCACTGACAGAGGATACAAGAGTGACTTGGCAGTGTTCCACTCCTGTGAATGCTACTCCACTAAATAGAAGGGTCTGGAAAGATGATGCACCCAGTTCTTGACCACTTCTGAGACTACAGAATTTAAAATGCCTTCCTAAATGTATTTTGTGTCATTAATAGTTCCCAGGTTATTAAACTCTCTCATTACTCTACAGGCATCCATTGCTTTAGAGAACGTGTCTGTCGCATCTACTGACTTACTCCAGAGTCATGACACCTTAGAAACACACAAATAGTACATGTGGACACATCCAATAACAAACTGCCCCTCGTTGACATAGGCGCATGTCCATTGATTTCTACTCTGCTCTGGGCCTTTGATGCCACTCCTTATACTAAGAGAACTCAGATGTAACAGGTACGGAATTTGATATTTTCTAGTGCCATGTCGCTCTAAACAGGACCACAAGAGGAATGTTTGTAACACGGATGCTACAGCCTTGTGATTGCCACAGCCCACCTGCCAGGAATGTCCACACTCACCTTACATGGGGCTGTAAAAGGATGGGGGCTGTAAAACCAAACTTATTTACTACTTGGCTTTCATATGTGTTTTAATCCATTCTTTACAACAAGGCAGTAAAATCAACGGGGAGCGCCAAAGGCCAGGTCATCTTCAAAACGCTTAAAGGGTTGGAGAGATGGCTCAATAGATAAAGGTACTTGCCCAGCAAGCATGAAGACTGGAGAGCTGATGCCCAGCGCCCACATAAATTCAGGCAGGCTCAGTGGTCACATGTAACTCCAGTGCTTGGAATGGGGAGGCTGGAATCCTAACAGTGAGCTGAGTGATGAACTAGCCTTTATCGCTGGGCTCTGGGTTCAACTGAGAGCCCCTGATTCAGGGAAGGAAGTAGAGAGCAAAGGAGAAAGAATTCTGATGCCAGCTTTGGGCTTCCACAGGCACATACGTACATATACATCCAAACCTACACATGCAAGCACACTTGCACACACACCACAGATGCATGTGTGTGTGTGTGTGTGTGTGTGTGTGTAGCTAGATATCTAGATATATCAGCAGAAACAAAACAATACAAAAACAAAAGGCTTCCACAGACAGACAGACTCTATAGCACAATGCCTTTGCCATTGTTACTATTTTGTTCTCCCTCAGTAGTTTACACCCGTTCATTCAACTCTTTCATGGCTACCCAAATTCTTAGAAGACAGTGTATACTAGTTCATGGATGGGCTGGGGTGGGGTTAGGCATCAGCTGGAAGCTGAACAAGAAGTTTAAAGCCAGGGAAGAAATTGCCCAGGAAAATACTAGCAACCTGGGGCACGCTCAAGAGTCGAGATGACACCACTCATGGGCTCAGAGCAGAACCTGGCCACTAGCCTTCAAGTAGGCTTCATCTCTCGTCATGGTCCTGCAACCTGCTCCCCATTTTTATTTTTGAGATTGTGAAGACGGACATAAACGTAAAGAATTCACTCCACCTGTGGGTCCTTTACTGGTTCTCTTTCAAGGACTTTAATTTTCGGCCCTAATCTGTTCTGCACGATGTTTTCCTGTTTACTGCATCATCCCTCCAACCAGTGATCAGTTCCTGAGAACAGAACTCTGAACAGGGCATTGAGACACCTCTCAGTGCATCCTAGGTATGAAGCTAAGGAGGACAAGGCAAGTGGGTGAAGCCTGGAGTCACAGTGTTTCCAGGAAGAATGTGGGCCTCACACCGGGATGCACCTCTGGGACTGGATCCCTGCCCAGGTTAGAGGACCCCAGCACTACATCCTCCGCCTTCAGTTCCTCTGACTCTGACCTCCCCACCTTGCCGGAAGGCTCCCAAGTCCTCCCTGAACTGTAAGCTTTAGGGTGGGGATACTTGTTATGGGGTGACGGTGTGTGTGGCCCAAGTGTTGGCAGCTAGGATGCACTGAGCCCTAGAATCCCGGTCTGGAGAATAAGTTAGCTGTCTCCAGTAAATTCTGGCTGTAAAGGCACCGGAGAGCAGTTTTTACAAAGTAAACTGTCTCCTGTTTCTGCCGGCTTGCCAATTAATGCCCAGAAGATGCTAGAGACATAACTTGGATGTTTTTTGCACTCCAAAATATGAGCCAAATAAACCTCTTTTCCTTGTAAGTTACCCAGGTTCAGGTATTCTGTTATAGTGACAGTTTTCAACCTGTGGGTTGTGACCCTTTGGGGGTCGAATGACCTTTTGCACGGGTAGCATATCAGATACCGTGCACATCAGATAGTCACATTTCAATTCATAACAGTAGCAAAATTACAGCTATGAAGTAGCAATAAAAACAAATTTAAGGTTGTGGCGTGGGGAGGGGGCAGTCACCACAACATGAAGAACTGTATTAAGGGGTCGCAAAGTTAGGAAGGTTGAGAACAACTGTGTTTTAACAACAGAAAAAAAGAAGTAAAGTGCATCTCATGCTATGGAGCGCATATTAACTTAAGCCAATAACAGCAATGATAACAACAATACCCCAGAAACACCACCTCATCTTCCCAACTCCCCGTGCAGGGAAAGGGTCTCTTTAGACAGGGCCACAGCCGAGTCTGGGCTTTCTCTGCAGTCCGAGTCAGCAGTGAGATGCTCGCTCTGTTTACTGAGTCTGACTGTAGCCTAGGCCAAGCACTTTACAGTGACCTTTCCATTTTGTCTTCCCAGGAATCCCACAGAGAGGCCTGATCTAACCATCTCTATTACAAGACCAAGTAGTAGAGCTCTGAAGAGAAATGGTCTCAGCCATGCAGCTGCCAAGGGTCAAGACCCTCCTTCCACCTATCACATTCCACTGCAAGTGTCATTAACTGCTAATGCTCATGACCCGCCATCTCTTTCTCTTGGATAGGATATGATAGGAACCGTATTATAACATTAGCTTTTATTTTCAGATTGTAAAAGTCAAACCTTCACCCTAGTTTTGATTTTGTGGGGGGACATTCCAAAACTTTCATATCTCTTGTTTGTCACCCATCCATCCCGTCTCCCAGCCAATCCTGTAAGAAACCAATGTGCTGGAAAACCAGATTTAAAGAGAGGAGCAGGTTTCCCACAATGGGGCTCTTCCCTCCAGGAAGTCTGACCTCACTAGCTGCCCTGCACTGACCTCACTAGCTTCACTGCACTGACCTCACTAGCTGCCCTGCACTGACCTCACTAGGTTGACTGCATTGACCTCACCAGCTGCCCTGCACTGACCTCACTAGCTGGCCTGCATTGACCTCACTAGCTGCCCTGCATTGACCTCACTAGCTGTACTGCACTGGCCTCACTAGCTGCCCTGCACGGACCTCACTAGCTGCACTGAATTGATCTCACTAGCTGCCCTGCATGGACCTCACTAGCTGCACTGCATTGACCTTATATCTGCGCTGCACTGATCTCATACCTGCACTGCACTGACCTCATATCTATACTGCACTGACCTCATATCTGCACTGCATTGACCTCATATCTGCACCGCACTGACCTCATATCTGCATTGCATTTACCTCATATCTGCACCGCACTGACCTCATACCTGCACTGCACTGACCTCATATCTGACCTGCTTGGCCCAATCCTCTTCTGGCTACTTTCCCACAGTGGGAAGCAAGGCAAGGAGGAGAGATGCCTGGATGCCTGACTTTATTGCATTGCTCTCGCTGCAATGTGCTACAATGTAGGCAGCAGATGTGGGTCTCCAGGATGCCAGCCTTAGCTATTCTCCAGGGGCCCCTGGCATCCCCAGGCTCCCAAGCACAGCTCCCTCCTGCTGCCCATCTAGCCCCACAGGCCCCCCACCGTTGAGCACACCTGGATGCTTCAGAGTCTCTTGGCCCTCTAGAGCCGCCTCCACCTGTCATCAGACCCTTCATCAACTTCCCTCCCCCCGGTGCATTTGAGTGTGTCTTCTGTGCCCTGAGGGACCCTGACAGGTGGCTTCTGTCACCACTTGGATCATAGAAAATACTATAGCCACACCTGAACCTGAGGGACTATGCTCATTTGCTTTTGCAGTACATCTTTACTTACGTTTTATAAACGTAGTCAAACACTCTACACAAAGGTAGGAGGAGGGGCATTGATGTTCTGCAGTTTTCACAGCTCTGGCCCTGATCCACTCGGGCACCGAAAGGAAAACTGCAGGCCCCCCAGCCAAAACTGCAAGTTAATTCCCAACTGTCAGCATTAAATGAGGGCGGGTTAAACTGAGACGATGAATAAACGTGTATCCTCCTTACATAGTGTACAACTGCACATTGTAATAAATACTCATCCTGACTCCAAGGATACTAGGAGACTGTGGCCTGCACTTCTGCTCTTTCTAGAAGCAGTCATAGAACCTTCTGGCCTGTTCTCTGATATGGTGGGTTCTGAGCAGAGGCAGGGACTCAGGTTCGTGGGTCAACTTTCTCTTCTTCATATACTATACAGGACACAGAATTGCATTTGTGGCATTTCCAAGAACTTAAATACATGAAATACATGGGTGGAGATATTAAGCGATTCCGGAGTTTTTCTTCAGCATTCCCAAGCACACAGTGTCCAAGAACACAACTTGTAATCTCACAGTCAACTGTTAACTAAGATTGAACCCCTAAACTCAGTTTCATGAAGACCAAGACCACCTTCAGGAACATAGTCGTATCAACTGAAATAAACGTGTGCCCATTCCAGGAGACCCTGTCCCACTTAGTCTCCAGTTGTAGAAGTTTCTCAGAGTGACAATGGTTTCTAGTAACCTCAGTGCTGGCACAAAGTCTTTCAATCCAGTAACACAGGCTCAAAGGGACCTGCTGGATATGTATGACACTTGGACCATGTCAGAAACGCCAAGACTAAAGTGCTTCCCTGCGTGGCACTGGGCCACAAGGGCAGGCTCACTTTGAAGAAGAGACGATCAGACATGATACATGCCAGGTGCCTTTGTGCTATTAAAACAGGTGGAGGC
Organism: Acomys percivali; assembly: GCA_907169655.1. Taxonomy (NCBI): domain Eukaryota; kingdom Metazoa; phylum Chordata; class Mammalia; order Rodentia; family Muridae; genus Acomys; species Acomys percivali. The sequence continues at coordinate 145,439,268 of OU015744.1, forward strand.
TGAATCTTCCATTTTAATAGGAAGCGTGTTAGAGCTTGTGACTATACAGGCTCTTGCTGAATCTTCATAAGCTGCTGGCTTATTTTTGAGGTGTTTATAACCTGATCTACTTATGGCATTAAAAAAAAATCCCCTAACAGCATATGAAAACAGACACTGAAGGTGAGGAATGACTGGTGCACACAATGATGGCTCTGGAAATGCCAAAAAAGAAATCGCAGAAGCTGCTGGTGGATCCTTCAAGTGAAAAAAAGATTCTTTTTCTGAACAGCAACAGCCCCCGTTTTAAAATATAACAAGAGGAAACTACATTATCTACTCCAATCAGCCCGTTTTCTTTACTGCAGAGGCTTGCAGACCAAACAGTCCAGTAGTACAATGCTTTACGGTCACCCAAACAATGATGGAATGCACTTATTCCTTGATAAGCTCCTGCAGATTAAGTGTGCAGTCTGCATTAATTATTACCAATGTGGCAGGAAGTGAACACAAACCGAGAGTAGCTGGCTTTCAGAGAAATGAAGGCGGAGAAATTATGCTCTCCTTCCTCCCCATTTTCTATCGATCTTCTCAGAGCAATTTCAGAAAAAGTTGCAAACCAATAATTTACACCCGATAAAGAAAAGCTCAAGGAAGATAGGTAATAAAAAAAAATGAGAAAATATCTCTAAGCTGGACCATGTTCTATTATGAAGGGCATACTGTCCCAATGGCTGGTCATTTTTCTTGCCTTATCTGAAGGCTTAATGCTGATATGGAAGATGGGGAGGAGTTACCCTCTTCCCTTCTGCTAGCTGTCAGCCCTTTCAATTTAGCAGGCACACCACTATTTCAGTTCAGCGAATCACCAGCAAGCGCCCTGCAAGCAGTCTTGGAGATGCAGAGAGTCAGACTCCTCCAAGAGATAGGCTGCATCTCTTCTCCGCCTCCTTTTGCTCTTTATAGCCACTGTCCAACTCCTTTCAACTTATTTGGCCTTGGAAAGAAACACTTCTTGGTCTGCACTGAGCAACTGCAAACAGTTGTAAAGTTGGACCAAACTACAAGAAGGCTCCCTCAACTTAGTGCAACTTCCCAAGGACTCTGTCACCCCCTGTGGCATACAGGGGACATTTAGCCATCCTGAGCACCATGACTAAAGAATTTTTGGTTGCTTCTTTAGAAATGACAGCGGCTATTAACTTTATGGCAACGTGTGTATTTATTAAGAAGTTGTAGAACTTCTTTTTTTTTTTTCCCCAGTGATGAAAACAAGTCTCAACTTGTTATTTGAGGTGGTGTGAGCATGTGACACCCCACCCACCTCCCCTCCAGAAGAAGGCTCAAAAGAAAAACAACCCTCCTCCTTGAGATTTAGCATAGAAATCACTGTGCCATTTGAGCCTGGACCAATTCTATTCGGCTGTTCTTCTCTCTCTCTCTTTTTTTTTAATTCAGCAAGAGTGTGTACTTTGCAATTCCAGGAAATGATAATAAAAGGGTGGAGGTTTTTTCCTGCCCAGTAATTATGTTCCAATATTAAAGCCATGTTATACAAAATACAAACTACGGTTATTTAGCATATAAGTTTCTCCTTCATACCACACTGTGGCCTCTTTGATGCATATATCTTTGAGTATCAATCCATATTTGTATTCTCCACAGAAATATAGCCCAGGTCACACTCTCAAAGGAAATGCTTTTGCTGGGCCTCTATATGAGTGATTTCTGGCCATTCAGACTTCATGCTGAGGGAAAAAGAACCACAGTGCACGCTCACATTCCAAATCTCTAGAGGGTGAACGTGCAGAGCAAAGGAGTCTTGCCTAAAAAAGGGAATGTTTGCTGAACTTGGATGGAGAATGCTTCTGCAGAAATGATGGCTCAAACTGCTCCTTCTGGAGAGAAAGGGGAGGGTGGCTGCAGCAAAGCCATGCAGAAACAGTGCTGCCCCACCTTGGACTTGTTTTAAAGAGTCGCAGCCTAAAGCAAAAACCACAACTACAACCCCAATACTTTCAGGAGGATGAAGCTGGAGGCCTGCCATGACTTTGAGGGCAGCCCACACTACAATAATTACAAGCTTAGCCAGGGCTACATGGCAAGCCCGCATCCAAAACAAACAACACACAAACAAACAAACAAACAAACAAACTGGATGATTCACAGTTTGCAAGATTGGAATTCTATAGATTTCAGCGGCACCACAGGCCCTAATGGGCTGTAAGCCTACAGGGCACCATTCACTTTTCTGTTCCAAGCTTCTGCAGATGCTGTGCCTGGCAATGGGGTGATGCTTTTGAAGGCTGTTTTCTCAGAAGACCCTGAGTTTTAAAAACCACCCCCTTCCCTACTTTCTCTAGGAGTTAAAGGAAGCACAAAAAGAAAAACCATCCAGCTACGGAATAAATCAAGAGGTAACGACAAATACCAAACTGTTAAATTCACTTTAAACTTTTACCATTCAAGAAAGAAACGCACCAAGTTGCAGGCGGCATTTAAGGCCATAAAATGGTTATTACCCTACAGTATTTATGTAGCGCTCGAGGCTCGAGATGCATCACAACCACTAATTACACAGCTGTCTAGCTGTCCCACTATGGGAGTTCGGTGTCGTTAACCACATTACACAGGCAGAGGACGGGGAGCTGAATGACAGGCCTCGGGTTACATACTAGAGGAAACAGGAAGACAGAATGGGCTTGAGGGTCTCTGACCACACAGACATCTTACCCTGCCTTGTGTTTAACATACACAGGGATTAAACACTGGGGCAGATTTTGAGCTTGAATTACGACGAGGAAGCCAGAAGCCCTCCAGTCGTCAGAATCAGTGACTCCAGTTGTTCGCAGCCTTGGCTCTGGAATGGTAGTGTGTGCCAGGCCCTTGGACTTAGAAGCTCATCAAAACAGTCTCCTGGACCTCACCTCTAACTCCTTTCATTCAGGTCTGGAGCAGAGCACAAGATTGCCTTTCTGGAAAGCTCCCAGGTGAGGCTGGGGGCTTGTGGTACATAACTGCCAAGGCCTTCCACTTCACATCGCAGCAGCCTTTCCCAGGCACCCTGGGGTCACCCTTCTCCCTGTCTAGGCGTCATCCTTAGACTCTTACTGCTCTTCTTTGCTTTCCAGCTGTCACACTGCCTGCTTTCTGTCACAGCATGTCCCACAAATGGAATTGAGACCATCGGGGTGGTTCTGACATCTGTCAAGATGCGTCCATTCAAGTTGAGGTCCCTCTGTCCTTACATCTATAAAATAGACTGATGTACTATTTATCCAGGGAAGTTTAATCAAGGGTTAGTTGAGGTCGCCCACTGAGGCACTGAATGCCTGGCAGGGAGTACAAGCTCATTGGTAATTATCGTCATTACTACGTATTTGTCCTACATCCACTGAACACATTCTAGAGCTCTGTGAAGGGTGATCAGGCTAGAATGACAAGTCCCCACCCCTGTTCCCAAGAAGCTTAGCATCTATATTGGTACTAGATGTGAGCATTACAGTGACCCATGATGTTGGACCATGTGGGCATTTACAACGATGTCATCCATTAGTGATCAACAAGGCAGCAATAAAACCTATCTCCAATGAAATCTGATGGAGAAGATTCGCAGCTACTTTTCCCCTGCTCTGATTTAATGACAAGGGGGAGAATGGATATCCTTCCAGGTCTTCCTTCTCTTACTTCTGGAGAGCCACTGTTCCTTCAGAAACCTACAGAACAGGTCATTCCTCTTTCCTTGAAGAAGAAGGAAGTATGGTCTATAGAGGTGACATTATTTGCAAACGAAACACAGAGCCAAGTGCAAGACTAGCTGGGCCTGGGACAGAATCACAGTGGCAGTTCTGATTTACAGAAAAGGACACAGAGGTCTGGGACTATTTAGAAATGGGTACCAGTGACAAGCCTGGCAGTCTAACTTCCAACCCAAGTTTCTTTCTGTAAGGCTTTTCCTTGCCAGGATAGAACTTTTGTTCCCCTCTACATGAGGCAGGTATGTGTGTTTCTCTGCTTGGCAGAACAAAGGACAACATCCTGAGGAGCTGCAGTATTTCAATCTGGCCAGCAAACCATTCACAGGGCTTCCTTTAAAACTCCTTTCTCGCTCTCTGACAGCTATTAGCATTTTAGTAAGGATCACACAAAAGCTAGATGAGGCACTGAAGAGTTTAGAGCGGATGGAAGCAAGGGAATATCAGACACCCACATTCAGCTGGCATCCTTGGCAGGATGCTGAGGGACCTTCAGAGGGGGACACAATTACTTCCTTGTTCCTGGGATTCCCTGCTGAGGACAACAGTGTTTGGGTAGCAAAGGAGGAAACAAAGATGACCAAGAAGGAAACAGAACTCAAGGTAAGAAAAGCTAGATGGATAAGGAGACCCATCTGGTCCAAATGAGTTTGAACCTTAAATCCTACACAGCTCAGAGGACACTTTCCCATAGGACAGCAGCTTCCTGCAGAGCCTTTGAGGAAGACTCCACCCATATGAGTTGGGCTAGAAGCAAGGCCAGGGAGGTGGTAAATCTCTTTAAGACCAAAACCTGATTCCAGAGATGATCGATGGGGGTGGGGTGGGGCTGGAGCTCTCTCTAAGGGCTACAAGGTGATTCCAGAGATTGTAAAGGAATGAGCCTGGTGATGCCTAGGTTGCTAGCCCGGCCTCCCTAAGAAGAGAAAAGCCAGATAAATACCAGTCACTTCTTTCCAAGAAAAAGCCACACAGTAGGAGACCAGCAAAAGCAAGGCAGGCAAGAGGGATTTCAACAAAGAATTTGGACATAATTATGAGCATAAGACAAAACTCAGTGCCAGTGGTAGGTGCATAACTGGCTGATTGGCATGCACAGAGGCCATGAATTAGTTGGAAGAAGAAATTATTCCTTGGTCTTATTTCAGGCTGTCTTTGACCAACAGCACAAGTATTCTTATCAAAAACTGTCCCTGTACAGCTGATGGAATAAAGCTTCACTGTATTTGCAGGAAGTATACTGTCTGCCATTTCTGAAACAAAAAAACTTGGAAGCCTGGATTACCAGCTGGGTGGGGTAAATAACACAGTAGCTGGGAAGCTGTAGATTTTAAAAAGATCTGAGTAACTTGGCACAAAGTGCAATGTAGGTTTTAGTCTCACATAGACAAATATAACATTTTGGCAATAAGTTTTTCAGTGGTGCTTTTTTTGGTTGGTTGGTTTTTTTTCAGGGGAGGAGTGTTGTCAGGATGAGAACTCAAGCAAGTGGTAGAACATGCGATATGGATATAGAAATTAAAATCCTGACAAAACCAATAGCATCAAAGTGGGACCAAGGCACAGGTAAAACTGGAAGCTTAGGCTGTGTGAGTAGGGTCATGAGAGTAAAGAGGCAATATTGGTTTCGGTCAGACTAGTGTGTAGTCTTGACCATACACATTGTAGAGCCATGAGAAATTCATGGGACATGGGGCAGGAGAAGGTAAAGACTCTCATAAGGCGCGGGGAAGGGAAGTGGGGGAGCAATCCCTCTGGAGAGGCATGGTGTATACCTTCAAGTAGCAGAAAAGACCAGTGAGTGGATTCTGTATAGCCCAAAGAACAGAAATAGCATTTCCAAAATGAAGCCCTTGCCATCCGCTTCCACAGGCTACTTCAGAAGGCAGGGAGTTCCGCCCGCGCACAGGGGCGTGCTTCCCAGAGTGCGGCACAGATTGGGATGCTGCTAATTTGACTGAGTGTGCAGCAAAGAATCCTTTGCTTCTGAAGTAGAGACCCAGGACTTGGAGCTGCCAGCCAGTGAACCTCTCCTAGCCATTAAAGGAGGCAGAGATCTCAATAAATCCAGCTAATGAGATGCGGGGGTCACAGGGACCTTTCATCTTCAGAGCCTGGGCGTTTTCACATCAATTATTGCTTTTCATCTTCACAATACTCCCACTAGGTGGACCCGGAGGCAAGTTTCATTTTGCACGTGTGGTAACTTGAGAAGACTAGGCCAAAGTTCTTCCATCCTGAGGTATGGGATTGGTAATGTGCTGCAGTGCACTGCCCAGGGTACAGAGCACCAGAGAGGGACACAAGTCAAGGCCTAGATTGGGATGCAAGATGCAAGAGCAGGCAGAACACACTTGGGGAGCTAAGCAGAGCTGCTGGTGATCTACCACAGAAGGATGGCTTCGAAGACCTTTGCCTTACCACGACTCGGTTTTCCCAGTGATGTGACAGACTGATGGTTCCTAGCGAAAACAGATCCAAAATGGTGTTTGAGGTCACTTGAAAATATTCAGGGCTTATGAGCACTCAGGTACATCTTAAATTAGATCAGCAAAAGCCTCAGACTAAGGCATATGATCTGTACACCTTCCTTGTATGGATGTTAAGAGGCTTAGAAGACAGGTTAGAAGCACTGTCTAAATATAGATATCTTAGGTTCAAATCCCAAATGAAGCTCCTATGAGCTGTGTGATCTTGGACAAGAGGGTCAACTGCTCTGTACCCGTTTTCCTTATCTATAAAACAGAGGTCATGAGCATACCCTCCCTCAGAGGGTAGCTGTGGGGAATAAATCAGCTCATGTATAAGTACCCCGCCCCTGGGATGTACCCCTCTCCAGCATCACTGTTCTGTCTGTGGAAAGCTGGCCCGTGCTAAGTGGCCGAAATGAGTTGAAATCTTCACTTTCCTCTTGCTGTAAGACCTGGTTGGTCATAGGAAGAGAGCACTCATTGGTGGTGCCTGCTGCAAAACCTGATGACCAGGGTTTGATCCTCAGGACCCACCTGGTAGGAAGGAAAGAATGGACTCCCACAAATTGTCCTCTGACCTCCACCGACCTGCCCTGTAGCCACAAAGAATGAATAAATGAACACAATAAAGGTACTCTCAAATGTCCCCTAAGGGTATCCCAGTAACTTAGACTGTGGTGTTGGAAGGTGAGGAAAGATAAGACAGTGTGGTGACTGTGCATGAAAAGAATGGGGGGGGCAGGGGTCAGGAGGGGGAGGGAGCTGCTGAAAGATGCCACTGGCCAGAGGAAGGCCTGCAGCGGCTTGGAAAGCACAGCATCAGGAGACGTAGAGAGGATGTGGGCAAGAGAGCAACCCATGGGACTCACACCTCCGCTGGCGTGGAGGCAGCTTCCCCACAGGTAAGAGGATGCTTACCAAACCGCTTTTCCAGCTTGGGTCTCTATGCATGGTGGTAAGGAAATGTCCTCTGCTTTAGAAGTGCTTCTGTAGGTGTGAGTATTTCTTTAACATTTACCTTACTTTCTTTCCATAAAGAGAACTTTTAAATAACAAAGCTGAGGAAAATGCATGATTGCAAATCTGTGGGGTTTCCAACCCAAAGCAATCTTTGCACTTATGATTTTGTTCAGAATTTCAGGGTCTGCTAACATTGGTGAGCATTGTCTAAAACCATGGGGCATGCCAGGTTGGTCTCCCCGCTTGAGACAGAAGCTGCAAATACCAGAAGCTACAATTTGGTGGCTCTGGGACCTGTGTCTTCAGTGTCTGAAACTCATGGTGCCAATTAGCTTGATAGCTAAGAGCTGTCCAAATCCAGGTCTGTCACTTTCTGGCTTTGCAGGTTGGACAAATTATATAACTTCTCTAGGCATCCACTGTGTCCTGTTTAATAGCGAGTGCTATTGGCCTGTCTCTGGGGAGGCTGGGTGGATGCTGGAGCTGACCTGTGTAAAGGCTGAGCAGGGCTCAAGCCTAAGTACTCAATATAATCCATGGCTTCCCTCATCTCTTGCAAAGTCACAAAGAGCACTAGTCATGTGATGAAGAGAAACAGCACACTGAAATACTTGCTTTTTCACCTTCCCAGAGTGACTGTGACAAAGTGCTAGATGCCACGCAATTCCAGAGAAAATTAAAGGCAGAGAGGCAGGCCCCATCAGATACCCCAGCAGAGCTATACTGAACAGACTGTGTCAGGAACTCCAAAGTAGGCAGAGAAAGGCTGGGTATAAACTGGAAGTGGAGGCAGACTGGGCATCTGTAGTCTGAGATGCCATCTCCCAAGTGTATGGAAAGAACTGTGGGAGTCACTCAAAGCACACAGATCGGGTGTCCAAACTAAGCCAACAATTTTGGCAGCTCTGTTATAACTAAGTTGTGTCTACATGAGTGTGAAATGACAGAATGTAAAGAAAGACCCCAGCATCATGCTAGGAGAGAGAGAATCGAAGGAGTCTTTTGTGCTAGTATAGAAGTGGGATGTCATGCACTTCTGCATGGTGTTGAAGGTGCCAGGTGACATCCCTCACCCCCTACCCCCACAGTCTTTTCTACCTGCACATGCAGAGGCTACTCACTGACCCTTGCCTGCAGCAAGCATTCCCCACTCCCCCACATCATTATTCTAACAAACAAGGGCTGGTACCCCAATCCTGCCCACTTTTGATTATTCCCTTAAGATATTGGGTGTCCAAAGACCTGTATGGATTCCCGAGAAGTATACGCCAGATGACTTTAAATGAGAAACTCATGCACCCACTTGCATACTCACAGGGTATCACCTGTTGCAGCAGTGTGCCTTCCCCCTTGCACTGCCCACTACCCGTGCCTCTGTCAAGTGTGTGAAGGCTCCATCACCTTTCACCTGGGAAAATCACAGGCAAGGACTGGCTCATGGCTGGCATCTGAGACTACACTAAAAGGACAGGGCTTAAGAGGTGTAGGTCTCTCGCCACAGTCTGACCAGCCACTAGAGTCCCAGTAAACATATCTGCATTGGAATTATCTCCTCCTCTCTGTTATGAGGCCCAATGTTACTTGTAGCTCTCGATGACAGTAAGAGTTGTTTGCTCCTATAGAGCCACCAATGTTATTATCCCTGACTGCTGTTCCAAGGTCCTGAGTTCAATTCCCAGCCAGCACATGGTGGCTCACAACCATCTATACTGAGATCCAGTGCCCTCTTCTGGCCTGCGGGTATATGTGCAGGCAGAACATTGTATACGTGATAAATAAATAAATCTTTAAAAATAAAGAAATAAATTACACACAGGATGGTTTGCTCCGCTGGGGCAAATTTCTTGGCTAAATAAGTTTTGCAAGTGTCAAATCAAATAATTGCCACAAGATGACTCTGAATGTGTCAAATGGCTTCCAGAAAAGGCCTCAGAAGTATCTTTTATCTCAGGCTCTGAGTCTAACCTCATCTACTTTCTCTATACCCCATGCCTAGCACAGGCTCACCCCTGCTAGAAGGTGTTGAATCCCATATGCTGTCTACATCCAGGGCCTCACCACATAGCCCTGGGAGAGGAACCAGCAAGCCTCTGGTGAAAGGCTAGAAAGAAAATATCTCATGTTTCAAAATCCCTGTTGTACCTGCCTGGCTCTGACCAGGCACAATACATAAATTGGTTACTGTGATTACATTCTAATAAAACTTTATTTACACAATAAATTGAGGGCAAGATTTTATTTTCAGTCAGTCATAGCTTACTGACTTCCATTTTTAGATCTAACTGCCTAGTAGACATTACCAAATGTCATAGCTGCCTTGAAGGTCAACACTATCAGGTTATACAGGTTTTCTTTTTACTTCTAGGCATCTGTCAACACAGAACCAACTCTGACATACTCAGAACAATCACTGCCATTTCTCTCATGTTCCCACTTTAACACCTCATATTCATCTACACAGCTTACAAGGTCTCTCACACCCTGCTCCTGTTATACACATTTTGGAGTATTAAACACACACACGCACACACACACACACACACACACACACATCTATTATAGCCATCTCCTTATCATGTGGTCTAGTTGCTATCTGGCATATGGAAGGAGAAAGAAAGAAAGAAAGAAAGAAAGAAAGAAAGAAAGAAAGAAAGA
>OU015744.1:145449345-145461556 GCA_907169655.1 Acomys percivali
CCCAAGATGAAATCTCTGGGGAAGGGGGCTCTGTCTAAAATGATGACTGCAGCCTAGGGTGTGTGTGTGTGTGTGTGTGTGTGTGTGTGTGTGTGTGTGTGTGAGAGAGAGAGAGAGAGAGAGAGAGAGAGAGAGAGAGAGAGAGAGAGAGAGAGACTGACTTTTTAACCACAGGTCTTGAATCTGCAGTCCTGCTGAGGGGCACAGCCTATACTGGAGAGACAAGGCCTGAGGAGCACTCTGTGGCCTCACAGTGCCCACTCCTGCATAAATTCCTTCCCCAATTGCACGTGTAGCATCTGCTGATTTCTTTCCTACAGTCATTTCATTACATCTCATTACACCTAGTCAAAATTCCAGAGAAATTAATAAAACAGCACCAACTGACTTAGATTTGCTGAGTTTGTACACAGCTTAAATGGTTTGCTTCCCTATCAGCTTCTGCCTCTCGGTCCCACGTAATTTAACGTAACAGTTCGCCATCTGTGCAGCAGCCTGTGGATGCTCTGCCAGGCGAGCCTTTCTTATCAAGACATGTTACTTATCTTGATTGAACAAAAGTCTTAAACAAATTATGATTGTTTAGAAATTCAAAAGAACAGCCTGTTTTCCCAGAACTCTAGTACAATGACCAAATAGAAACCTTGTTTCTGACTACCTCACACCTCTTTTATGGCAACAAAACCCTTTTTATCAGTAGAACAAATAATTGCTTTTAGGGTTCCAGGGGCTGTGTGACTCTGGCCGCCCCAAAGAGAAGAACATGTCACAGTTATCCAGAGGGAGGCATCACCCATGAAAGCTGAGCTATATGCTTTGGCAAGTTAAAAATATGACTCTAATGCTTTGTTTCAAAAAAAAAAAAAAAAAAAAAAAAAAAACCTTTTTCTTTTCAAGAACTCTGTAGTGTAGTTATCCCCTCAGGCAGGGGAGGCTGCTCTGGCTGCAGTGCACTCTTCCTGGAGATGGGCTGTTAGTCCAGAGCTGCTATAGGTCTGCAGCAGGCAGGCTAATCTACACATAATCTCAGCATTTTGGATAATTGCATTTCCTTTGACAATTTCTAAAGAATCTGCGTGACACTGGATTGTGTCAGGGAATAGGTGTCACAGTGAATGTGCGATTATAACCAGGCCTTTTCACTATGAAATTGTCGGATAATGTAGTGTAATCAACTCATAGAAATTATTCTCTCTATTCTCAGCTCCATTGAGGAGAATCAAATTGCCTTACCAGAAATTAAGGGAGGGGGGGGACAACCAAAAATCAAATTATAATGATATGCTGGTTTTACAACTGGTAAGTAACTTAGACCTGTCCTTACTATGTAATATGTATGGCAAAATCCCAATGTATCCAGAATATCTAGAATTTAAATGGTCAAATGCCTTGATGAGATGCATTTAATAGATACCCTTTCGTATCCACAAGAGAATGGCTGTAGGATCTTGCGTAGACACAAAAATCCTTGGCTGCTCAAGTCATTTATGTTATGTTATGTTAAATAGCATAATCTGCATATAATCTACACATATTCTCATGTGTCCTTTAAAACATATCACCTCCAGATGTCTTATAACAGCCGATACGATGTAAATGGCCTGTAAATGGCAGTTAGACTGCAATGGTTAGGGACTAATGACAAGGGGAAAGGCCACAGACAGAATTTAAAACACATTTTTCAGGCCGTGGGGGATTCCACAAAGGTGGCACCCGAGGATAAAGAGGAACAGCTGTAACAATTCTGGGTGACTTCAAGGTCCTGAGGTATAGACTCATGAGGTCCAACCTGCATGGCTGAGAGTTGGGTTTTGAGCCCAGAGAACACTTTTGAAGCCCAGTAGATTTGGGGCAAAGTGAAGCCTGGAATGCGCCTCCTGCCCCCCACAAACAGCCTTTGTCTATGGACTGCATGGCATTTAACAGCACCACCTGTGTTTTCCACTTCTTAGAAATCTCTCAGCTTATCTATGGACCTGCATCTTAATGCTGCCAGCGTACTCCAGAGCCCTTCGCTGTTCTCCTGTTCATAGAGTTCTCACAGCTGTTAAGAGCCACCTGTGTTCTTTATGAGCAGTTAAGATTCCCAGGGAGAGGGTTTTTTCCTTTTATATCACCAAAATAAGTGTCAAGTAAAAAGTAAATGGTCGAGGGTGACTCTTAAGACTCCTAACCATGGGGGATACAGATCCTGACACGGCCATCTCCTGTAACCAGAAAAGTCATCCAATGGAGGGACTGGGGCAGCAACTCAGCCACAAAACCTTTGACCCACGATTTGTCCTGCCTATAAGATGTGCAGTGGTAAAGATGGAGCAGAAATTGAGGGAATGACCAAACAAGGACTGGTCCCACTTGAGACCAGTCAAGCTCATGTCCACCCCTGACACCAAGAATGATATTCTGCTATACCTGCAAACAGGACGCTAGCATAAACTGTCATCAGAGAGGCTTCACCCAGCCACTGAAAAGAAACTGATGCAGAGACCCACAGCCAAGCATTAAGTGAAAATTGGGAAATCCTGTGGAAGAGGCAGAGGAAGAATTGAAGGAGTCAGAGAGGTCAAGGACACCACAAGAAAATCTACAGAATCAACTCATCTGCGCCCAAATGGGCCCACAGAGACTGAAGCGCCAGAGCGCATGCATGAGACAGGCCTGGGCCCTCTGCACACATGTTAACAGTTGTGCAGCTCGGTCTTCATGTGGGACTCCTAACAGCAAAAGAAGAGGCTGTCTCTGACTCTCTGACTCTGATGCCTATCTTTGGATCCCTTCCCCTTAACTCGGCTGCCTTGTCTAGTCACAACAGTCCTGCAACTGATATGCCAAGGCGAGTTGATGTGGATGGGAGGCCTCCCTTCTGTGAGGCGAAAGGAAGGGAGGGAGGATGGCAGGAGGGAGAAAATAGGGAGGGACTTGGAGGAGAAGCTGCAATAAGTTGATAAATAAATGTTTTAAAAATGTGAAAATGAGCAAAGCAAAAACCACACACACCTGGAAAAAAAAAAAAAAGCAAAGTGAATCATCAAGAAACATTTGCCGAATTGAAAAAAAAAATCATATATGATAATCCTTAGATGTATCACAGCATTGTCAAATACTTCACTTTCCATATCCTCTATTTGACATTTTTCTAGAACTGATGTTCCAGACACTTACAAGGCTGAGGTGAACCTCAGAATAATACATTGATTTTATTCATTCAGTGAACTTAATTTAAGGTGATCCCATTATTCTAACCTCCTAATGCAATGTCACCTCTTATCAGCTGAAGCCTGCAGACTGTACCTGTTTGTCACTCCCTGAGGCCATGATGTTCACCTTCAACCTGGGGTCAAAACTTTTATGATTCAGCAATCTGCTTTCTAGGATCAGACAAGGAAAACTGCCATCTTTGCCCTTGCCCGCTAAAGCTCAGCGAGCTGATCCAAAGAGGCAGCTGAGCCGAGCAATTTTGACAGAGTCTCTCTCCCAGCTACAACCATCCTGAAGCACTGCATTTATTTATGATCAGGATGGGATCCCTGGACCTGAGCCACACGTGGAGGCGGAGGACACCTTACTTCTTTGTTTCTTAGGAAACACAAGTATCATGCCTGAATACACAGCTTTGTCTTCCAGGAAGCTGGTAAGAATGGTAACCTCACACAAATCCAGGAGCCTGAACAATATTGCCACAGTTAAATACTAGATTACAGTGAGCCGGCCTCTTCCGTGCTGAGTGCGCTGCCATTTCCCATTAACTTGTGCTAATGAAGATGGTGGCACTTCTTTTCCCACATGGGGGCACAAAGTTGACTTAATCCGGTGATACTTAATTCGATGGAAGCTTGAACAGTTTATGAGACACCAGAAACTGAAAGTATTAATTACCCACCCATCAATGGAGGTAGAAGTAATTAAGGCAATTATCTCTAGCTCACTTCAGATTTTTCCCTTCCCCGCCCCCTGCCCCTCAGCTCACCTGAAATGCAGAGTATCCTGAACACTCCCCTCCCTACTGGGAAACGTTTCACTTCTTGAAATGTTCACTGACTTGCTCTTTTACGCATATCTTATCATTCGGATCATTCCAACATCCCCACTGGGGCACAAGCCAGTCTTCATCATCCTTCTTGGTCCTTGGCACAAATGCATGATAGGTAGTAATATTTTCTCACCACAAAGTCTTCGATTTTTTTTTCTTGAATTCTTTGATTTTGTTGTTGTTGTTGTTGTTGTTGTTGTTGTTGTTGACTGTGACGTATCTTTTCAGTTCTTCTTCCAATGTCAACTATTTCACATATTATTTATAATTGTGAGAAAAGGCATACAACCTAAATTTCACCGTTGTGGCCACCTTTCAAGGTGAAGTGCTACCGTTTTAGGTATATTCATGCTGATGAACAATCTCTCGCACTTTGTTCATTTTGTAAAAACTAAAACTGTACTCACAAAGGGAGCAATCCATCTCCTAGGCAACCAGCCATTGAAAACAACCATTCTGCTTTTTGCCTTAATAGGAACATGTAGCTAGAGTCCTACAACGCTGTCCTTTTTGACTGGTTTATTTCACTTGCAATGCCCTCAAAGTTCATATATGTTATGGCATGTGCTAGAATCTCTTTCCTTTTAAAGTTAGAATCATCCTATGTATACACTGCCTGCTTCTTTCTCCTACCCACGCATGTTCCAATGGTTATTTGTATCATTCCAGCTTTTGGCGCCATGAAGGGTAGTACTGTGAACACATGCGTGCAACTTGTTCTATGAGAACTTGTGTTCCGGGTCTTGGGGCAGAGGCCCACAAGTGGAACCGCTCAATCACCCAGCCCTTATACAATAATACTAATAATGTATTGGGTGCCAGTGACATTTGTCTTTGTTTTTTGTTTAGGATTAAAAGACCTCCTTGGGCAGAAAGACTTTATAATCAAACAGGAATGGTGCTCCTTGGATGGAGCTGAGTTTGTAGCTCTGAGGGGCTGTGGCATTGTAGACAGTTTCTAAAGGAAAACATAATTCATGGTGAATTATGCCCCAAGAACTATAGTAAGTCCCATCAATAGTAAAAAGGGCACAAAAGTTATGGGGGAAAAAAAACAGAGAAAGAAGGGAAAAGAGAGAGAGGGAGAGAAAGTAAGCCCCTGGGTATGATGGGAGAAAACGAGAAATGCTTTGGGTCTTAGGAAGCCAAGCCATTGCTACTCATCCTGGCTGAAAAGTGGAATCCCAAAGATAGCATTTCTCTAAACTAGCTGCTCGCCACTCTTTCTCTCTGTGTGACAGCAAGTTCCTGGAGAGGGGCCTGACCATAACTGTGTGACCTCAGGAAGACTAAGGAGAATGGAGACCAGTGGCTTGGCAGTGAGCAGACCCATGGGCCTGTTCAGTGATGCACAGTGTCCGGCTGCAAATGACCAAAGAACCAAGAGGACTGGGAGAATACGAAGGCTGACTGGACTGCAGACCGAGCTGAACAGAAAGCATGTCTTTAAAAGACAATGCCCGGGAGACCTGAAGGGAGTGATTGCCCAGGATGTGAGGAACCACTGATGAATGCAGAGGCTTTTTGTGGCCATGCTGTGGCCAGCAGGATGTAATGTAAGGTCTAAGGTACACTGGCTTCAGTTCATGAAGCCTAGAAAGTAGGGAGGTTAAAAAAATGAAAATTTAACACATGCCTGTGGTATATTTTTTTAAAAAGATTAATTTATTTTACTTATTGTATATGAGAGCTTTATCTGCAGAAGACGGCATCAGATCACATTATGGATGCTTGTGAGCTACCATGTTGTTGCTGGTCATTGAATTCAGGACCTCTGGAAGAACAGGTGGTGCCTTTAACCACTAAGCCATCTCTCCAGCCCCCTGTGATATATTTTTAAGTTAGTATTTTGCAAGTATGCTAGGTTATTTTTGTCCCTGTGAGAGTCCATTTTTTTAAACAATAATGCCATTATTTGAGAACAGTCTGCATTTCCTAATAAATCAATTTCATTTTAACAAATGAAAACCTAGGAAACTGCATTTCTCAACCAGAAGAAATTAGTTTCATCACGTCCCATGCTGGAGCTGGGGAGCCACATGTTGTAGAAGTCTACGCATTTCTATGTGACCTTAGATAATTAATCTTGAGAACCTCTGCTTGTTAATAATAAAATAGGAATAATGCCTACAGTGCAAGGTCGCGCCAACCTCTGCTTCTTCTCTGACTCCAAATTAAATGCATAGCACTTGGTGAAACAATTTTGCTCATCTTAACACCTCACCATTTTACCTACAGGATGAAAGATAAAATTACTTGGGGTTTTATGGGCTTTCTAAAATTGTTCAGAAATCATTTGGAAATTTGTATTGAAAAGAAAAGTCAGAAGAAAAGGAGGTGGCAAATGACAAAGGAAGAAGGCAGTTGGAAGTCTCACAGGAGGATGGAGGAAGAAAAAGTGAAAAAACAAAGCGCAAGAACAAAAATAGAGCAAAAGGTTGTGTTTTAAAATGGGTTACATTTCAAAGTGTCAGGAAGCAACAAGCAAGGCAAATGTAGTGTCAAACGAGGTTGATCCCAGCACTCAAGAGGTCAAGGAAGACAGATCTCTATGAGTTTGAGACCAGACTGATCTACACAGTGAGTTCCAGGACAGCCAAAGATCCATAAAAATCCTATTTCAAAATAAAACAAACAAACAAAACAGACAGACAACAACACATACCACACCACCCCTCCCCACACACACACCAGGCAGTCATAACATGCAACTCACAGATCATCTACACGCAATCAGTTATCAAGTTCTGATGGGACAAAGCAGAGGAGGGGGTGTTGTGTGAATTCAGGACTGTAGCTGTCTCAAATTAAGACTTGGAATTTAAAATGATGGAGAAGCTCACTGTAAACTAGTGAAGCATGGATCCAGAAGACAGTATGAGGATACCCAAGTCAACTTCCTTTGACATGTTCTCTAGAATTTGGGTCAGCTTCTCAACACTGCAGACAGGAATCTTGTTCTGTTTTGCTACTTAGTATTTCAGATGCTAAAACAACACCTAGCATATGTCTAACGCTAAATAAATTCTTGTTGCTTGGTCATTTAATCAATATGTTTACATAGATTTCTACATGCCAGTATCAGGGCTTGGAACCAAAGACATAGATAAATGTAAGACAAAGTCCCTCATGTAGAATGTGGTAGGGGAGAGACATGTGGAAGGGCTGTGATAGTTAATCTTCATTGATAACTAGACTGGATATAGCATCACTGTGGAGACATTGTCTGGGTACGGCTCTGAGAGCATTTCCAAGAAGATACCTGAGGAGGAAGGGGACATCACCTGAGCTTGGAGCCCAGCTTGAAAAAGAAAAAGAAAAAAGAAGAAGAAAAGATACGTGCCAGCATTCCTCTTTCTCAATGTGTAATCAGCTGAGATGTGAGCAAGTTACATGCCTCTGCTGCTATAGAATTGCCTGTATTGTGCCTTTAACATGATGGACTATGTTCCCTCAAACTGTGAGCCAAAACCAACCCTTCCTCTCCCATGGTTGTTCTCTTTTGTCACATACTACTGATAGCAGTGAGAAAAGTTAACAATTAGAAATCTGGGGCTGGAGAGATGGCTTAGAGGTTAAGAACACTGACTGCTCTTCCAGAGGTCCTGAGTTCAATTCCCAGCAACCACATGGTGGCTCACAACCATGTATAATGTGATCTGATGTGCACTGTATACATGATAAATAAGCAAATCTTTAAAAAAAAAAACAATTAGACAGCTTATAGTAATGAGAAACAGTAAGTGCATAAATTAAGGTGATGCTGGAGCTACACTACCTAGGTTTGAGACTGACTTTGCCAATTCCTAGCTGCAATACTCATACAAATTAATAAACTTCTCTCCATGCTTGACTATAACACAGGGTTGTCACAGAGACTCTATGAGTTCGCATGCAGGAATTATGAAGCACACGGTACAAAGCAAATGCCAAGAAGTAGAGGCGAAGTATAAAGTTTGTATGAGCATACCTATGATAAAGAGTGAGTTTGTTTGGCCTGGTGCCTCTAGCCACGAATCTCAGTTACTCAGGAGGCTAAGGCTGGAGTAGCAGGAGCTGAAGGCTTGGCAAAGAGTGAGTTCTATGTAATAAGAGTTTTTCCTTCAGGCCCCAAGCTCCTGGACTAATAACTCATGAGACTTAAAATATATTTACAAATACTTAGGCTATATAGCTAAGGTCTTCTCTGACTAGCACATAACTGAAAATAACTCATTTATATTAATCAACGTTCTGTCATGTGGCTGCTTACCTCTGCTCAGGTCCCATGTGATTCTTTCCTGGTGAATCTCTTGTGCCTGGCTCTATCCCAGAATCCTTTCTGCATGTCAAATGTCCCACCTTCTATTCTGCCCTTTCCTATAGGCCATTGGTTTTTTGTTTTTTGTTTTTGTTTTTTTTTTGACAAGTGTTACATTCATACAATACACAAGATATTTTCTTAACAGTTCTGGGCCAGGGTAGGCAACTCGGTGAGACTGTGTCTGAAATAGTAAAAAGAGACATTCTGACTGGAGCAAGGTGGCATCTCAATGTATATTCTCTGATGGCTAGTGATATTGAATATTTTTTTCTTGTTTACTGGCAATTTTTACTTTATATTTTGAAAACTGTCTGCTCATTTCATTATGCCATTTACTGGTTGGGTTACTTCATATTATGTTACTTAAGTTTTGAGTTCCTTGTATGCGCTATATTTTAACCTTCCATTAAATGTGCACTATCAAAGACTTTCTCATATTTTATAGGTGATGTCTTCACTTGACTGTTTGCTGTGTATAGCTTTTTGAAAAATTTTATAAACTTTATTATTTAAAGAAAACCTTTATAAATAAAGAAAAATGTCACACACCAAAGTTAACCAAATCTAAAGTTCATAGAACACAACAAACTGCTATATTGTTAGAATAGACATTTGAAAGAGAGATTGTAAAGTGTCACATTAAGTTTTTCACTTTCATTCTTAAGTATATTTAAACCACTTATTCAGAGGTGTTTTGCTTTCATGACATTTGTCAATTGTTGGCAGTATTCTCTGAGTGATTGATTGGAGTCCTACTCAGAACATGTTTGTCAATTGTCTACTTTTTCCTCTATAAGTTTGTGTAATTTCAAGTCTTTTAAAAAAAATTTTATTAATTTATTCAGATTACAACTCAACTGCCATCCCATCACTTGTATCCTCCCATCCCCTCCCTCCCTCCCACTTTCACCCTATTCCCCTCCCCTAGGTCTGTGACTGAGGGGGACCTCCTCCCCCACTATATGGTCATAGGCTATCAAGTCTCATCTTGGTAGCCTGTTTATTCTTTCTTTGAGTGCCACCACATGTCCTCACCAAGGGGAGGAGGTCAAATATGGAGCACCAGAGGATTTTTTTTATTATTTGGAGTCGATTTTAATATAAGGCGAAAGATGCAGACTTTGTTTCATTTAAATATATCATATATTGTGAATTGATATCATTTACAAGAAATGAATGTGACTGACAATGATCATGTTAAGTAAATTAAACCAGTGTCAGAAAGGCAAACATCATTTGTGGGTCCCAAATACATAATTTTGCACATGTGTAGATGAAAGTAGAGGCAAACTGATCTAGGGCAGTGGTTCTCAACCTTTCTAATACTACAATCCTCCAGTTCCGCATGTTGTGCTAACACCAACCATAAAATTATTTTCATTACTATTTTATAACTATAATTTTTTTAACTGTTATGAGTCATAATATAAATATCTCATATTCAGGATATTTGATATGTGACCCCTGAAAAAGAGTTATTCAACTCCCCAAGGGGGTCATGGCCCAGAGGTCGAGAACTGATGGTATAGGGAATTGGGGGGGTATCGTTTTTGGAGCAGGAAATGAGCCCTACCAGACTCAATCTGTCAGCTCCTTGGTCTCAGATTTCCCACATTCCAGAACTGTATGGAGTAAATTTCTCTTGTTTATAAGCTATCTAGACTATGATATTTTCTTTAAAAGCCCAAACCAACTCAAAGCCTCATTTAATTTATAAAATAACATCTTAGCTCTTTATGTCCCTTTTCAAAAGAAATATGAATTCACTACAAAAAAACTAAACAATACTATTGGGCCATAAAAATACAAGTTACTCACAGTCCTATTCACACCACTCTAACCATCCCCACTTTAATAGTTATCTTTCTATTATTTATAAAAGTATATTGATTATACATTTTTTATTTCAAAAGTATGATCATGTGGTATCCACTGTTTTATAGCTTGAGCTTATAAAATTAAAAGTGAACACAATTACATGCTGTTTAATGTTCTTCTACATGATCAATTTTAATGGGAAGCATTCAACTCTGTGAAAGTGTCGTAATTTATTTTTATCTACTCCCTTATGTGAGCATTTGTTTCCTTTGTTTTCTGCTACTGAGCATTCCTATTGATTAATCTCTGCACACATCCTTAATTTTAGCTTTCCTCTTTAATGTGCCTCATATGCACAGCATCAAAGTGAGGGAAAGAAAAGCATGCAAATGCACTCTGAAAGATCACGCCATGTACAGATTGGCCCCTTCCCAGAAAGTGCTATGTCCCTGCCCCCATGAGAAAGAGCAGAATGGGAGACACCTATGTGAGGTGGATAAACCCTGCCTCAGTGGGGAATCCAAAGATGTTTAGAGTCTCAGCCGCAGACATCCAGGAGCAAGGGCCAGTGTACAGGGATGACGGTAGCCAAGGACTCTCCCTGCAGCCCTGCCCAGGGAATAGGAGGCGAGGTAGTTAGAACATCCCCCAGCAGAAATCTTTATCTTAATAGACTGATGGATAAAAGCAAAAACAAAGCAACCAGCTCCTCCAAAGTGCTATAGCTATTGGTTCTCTTATGCTATTACCTACAGCTGGGCATCTTGGATTGGCATATACCCACTTGTCCATGCTCAATAATGTCCAAAGGACAACGGAACAACAACAACAAAAATTAGAAAACCCAAGGCTTGCTTCCATTTGCATCATTATGAATATGCTAATAGATGGAGGAGATGACAAACACCATGGCTTGGCCTTTGTGAATGGAGAAGCAGGATGAGGGAAAGTCTCCATCTCACTCCTATAGAAAAAGACTGAATCAACCCAACCAGGGTACTCACCTGGAAGATAACAGTCAAAGGAAAAGCAAAAGAGCAGAGCAATGCAAACACTTTTGATCCAGAATCCCAGTTGTCTTATTTCTAACTCAAAACAAAAGCAAACAAACTAATGAGACAGGCTTTTAGTTACTTACTAAAACATGCTATGGCTAAAGACCACCACTGAGTTCTCTGGCGTTGTTGCATGGCAGTGGCCCTCTAGCCCTGGTGTACGTCTTTTACTCATTCATTTCTTAGGGGGGAAATCATTCAATCTCTTGTTCATTGTCACACATTAATTATTACTGATGGGTCATCTGTTCTATGTAAGACATAGTGTTGCCAGGTTTGTCTACAAAGCAATGAGGGAAAGAAACGTGGGACACTCTCTGTAAAGTGGTCAATAAAATAAAGTGAGACAACAGAGGCAAATAAGTGATTGTAAAACACTGTGGAGGGAATGAGTGAGGAACCATTGATAGAGAGAGGACCAGGCTCTGCAAGGATGATACACAGGCATCTGCCATGGAGTGAGCCCTGTTTTTATTTGTAGTTGTTTAGTTTTCCTGGTCCACAGGCAGACCATATGCTCATTGCTCTGCCTCTAGGTGTGGGCACACAGAATGTGGGCATGAGTGGTTTTCCCCAATTCTGAGCCTGGGCTAGACAAGCCACAGGGTTCTGGGTCTCACCAGGTGAATGCACATGATCCTGTTGAGAATTCTTGAGAAGGGACAAGGGAATAGAGAGGTCATGGAATGGCCACACAGGACATAGCTGGTCCTTGCACCTAACACACACACATCTACCGTGCCAGCACTGGAGTATGGCCTGAAGGGACACATATGTCCAACTGTTTTAACCCTCTGAGTTCTAGAATGCTGGGACAGAACACTTAGCACTTAGACAGCCCTGGCTATTATCCCCTCCAGCTATTTCTCAAATAGGAGTTTGTGACTGCCATTTTGAAAATGTTATCACAAGAAAATAACATCCTTTAGACTAAGGAGGTTTGGACATTACCAATCACAAATAGAAAGAAGAAGATTTGATTGTTGCCACTGCTCCTGACAAGAC
>OU015744.1:145461566-145476937 GCA_907169655.1 Acomys percivali
AAATAGAAAGAAGAAGATTTGATTGTTGCCACTGCTCCTGACAAGACAGGAAGTGAGTGACTCTCCAGAATGCAGACCAAGATCATCTCCACCTAAGCTGACCAAGTGCATCCCAGTGCCATCTCTAAAGGACTAACAAAGCTACTGTGACAGGGACAGTTAGTTACAACCCATGCACATCTATTGTACTGGATTCAGTGATCTGACACACATTAACATGATAAAACACTGGAGCAGGGCTGGGTGGCACAAGCTTGCAATCGCAACCCTCTGGAGATTTGGGCAAGAGGATTGCCAAGTTTGAAGCCAGCTTGAGCAACATAGAAAGCCTGTTGTTTAAAAAACAAAAAAAGCTAATATATGAATGAATCTTGAAGACCCTAAAGTAATACAGAATAAAATAACAAAAGGAAAAATGCAAAGGAGACAAGTGAGAAGGGCAAAGGAAAGAAACAGGAAATTAAACCAAACAGCCTGGGCACCTGTTCCTTAGAGATTTGCTGTCGGAGGCTGCTTCAGTCACAGGCCACCAATATAACAGCTTCACTCAGCATTGTCCCCATGGCCTTGTTCTTTCTTTTAGAGATGTGGGTCTCCCTTCCTGTCATCTCCCCTCCTCTCAGTGCACTCTCATCTATCTCCTGTGCATGCAGCACCGAGAGGTTTTGCCTTTGTATCTGCGTCTCTCCTGTGCTGTTATGTTATGGAGCCCCTTTGTCATTTATTAAACAAGTTACTTAATCAAATGCCCTCCTACCCCTTCATGTCATGTCAGTACTTTCATTTTCAAGAACTATGATTTATTAACTTCCCAGAAGACACTTTCCCTGCCCACATTTTTAAGCGTGAAGCAACTTCCAAAAACACCAATAAAGCAATACGATGCTTTAATGTCTCCTCCTCCTCTTTCTTCTTCCTTTTTAAAATTTAGTGTGTGTGTGTGTAGTGTGTAGTGTGTGTGTGTGTGTGTGTGTGTGTGTGTAGTGTGTAGTGTGTGTGTGTGTGTGGTTTCATTTTGTTTTTGTAGTCTTGACTGTTCTGGACTTGCTTTGTAGACCAGGCTGGCCTCGAATTCACAGCAATCTGCCTGCCTCTGCCTCTCTGAATGCTGGGATTAAAGATGTTCACCACCACATGCTGACTATAATGCCTGCTTTTTATGACACAACCAGTTTAGGGACTAATGGTTTATTGGGTGACATCGTATTGACTAAATTCACTAAATATTGATGAAATCTATGAAGGCTCACACAGTAGCTCCCTAGCAAGTCCTGAAGGGCCCGAACTTAGAATGGGACAGAAAGAGGACTGTAGCATAGTGACATTTGTAGTGTCTGTCTGACACTAATTCCCCATTTTGCCCACGTGGTGGTAAGCATAATAGATATGAAATACAGACACCCAGTATTCAAAAATGTTGCAAGTAAGTATGTGTTTTAGGGGGCTTTGGATTGGAGGAAGAAGAGAGAAAAAAGAAGAGGCTGGAGAAAGGGGAGGAAAAGGAACAGAAGAAAGCAAGGAGGAAAACAGGGAAGGAAGGATGACAGACTGAGATACACTGTCTCTGCACTTTCCTATTCAGAAGACTCCACTTGATACCTCAGACTTCTTTACAGACAGAGAATGTGGCGTCCAGAGCCAGCTTGGTCCGATCTTATTTGGTGCTATGCAAACCAAATACAGAAGCCTACAGTGGTCTTGACTGCTTAGCCTCTCAATCCCACCCAGCTATTGCCTTGTCTTTCTACTGCATCGTGCCAGCAAGATTTAATAGCGCATATTGTTCTTAAAAATCACAAGCTTTGTGAGAAATCAGAACAGGTAGCAAAGCTTTCAAAGTAAAATGTATCTTTGCCACAGTAGGCTTAAGGAATCCAAGGTGCTAAGTAATTTTGAGGTTGAAGGACAGAGATGGTGAATAGCCAGGTTAGGGACATTCTTTACCCCATCCACATAAGGATTGCCTGGCATAGAGAATCTCAAAAATGTTTGCTGTATATGGGTATTCCATGCCTCTCAGAGCCTTGAATGTATGTATGTATGTATGTATATACATAATGATTTTTAAATAAGCAAAAACCATGGACTGAAAGACACTTTTATTTTATTTTATTTTTAATCTTTCAGTATCTCTTTCCATTTGTTTCAAGTTGATTCTTCCTTGAAAGGCATTTGAGGCAAGATCCATGTTTTCATAGATTACTTTTATTTCTTTGCTTATGTTGGTTCTCGGGGTAGAATCCAGGCCCTTCACATACGGAACAGGTGCTATGCCGGTGAATCCCCACCCAGCCCTCACATGAGTTTCAGAGAGTAAGAAGTGGGGCAGTATTTCCACTCCAGTGTGATTTAACCGGATTTGAAGTTCCGCTTCTCTCAGTTCCGAGTTCGGCCTGTTACGGGTGGGAGAATTCTCTTTCTCCTTTGTTCTTTCACTGTTAGTCCTGGACCAGACAGCTACAGACTCATTCTCTCCTCATCTCTGTGGTGCCAGAATGGAGCATCAGATTGTGGAGCAGGGCTTCCAGAAAAGCCAAAGCCCAGAAGTCACCAGGCTCTTCCGCCTTTGGTAGCTCAGTATGACTGGCTGGAATGTGGAGGCCCACCTTCCCTCTGAGAAGCTCCCCTGACAGAATCCGCACTGACAATTGCATTGCCCCTGGAGCCTAGGTTATTTGTGTTTCATAGGAAAGAGTCATTTCCATTGCCCTAGTACATTATCTAGCTAATCTGTCCCAGGATCAGAAGAACGCTCGGCTGTCCAAGAAAACTCGAGACACTAGGCTTCCGAGGGTAGATAGCTAAAACGGTTATCATTGCTCCATCACACTTTCCACCGTCTGTGCTGTTGTGCGGCAAGCTGTCCCTATAGGGGAGCTAGACCTCTCTCCTTGTGGCTTTAAAGTGCTCCCTCAGTCACTGCTGGATTCTGAATCTCAGCTGTCACACACACACACACACACACACACACACACACACACACACTGGAGATGCCAAAGGATCAGATTCAGTCCTATGCAAATTCGACTGGCTCCGTTCCCTCTGTACTTTAGTTCGTCTATTCTCTTCCTTCACACACAGTGTTAGGGGAACTATTCTGAATCAGGACTCTATGGCATTTTTGGTATTGGTTTAGCATTTTGTCCCTGAACCCAGTGATCCTGCCCTGCTCCATTACCTAGGACTATTGCAATCACCAGTTTAAAGAACACAAGTGGCACAGAACCGTGACTGGGAAAAAGGCTTTGGCTCCTTCTGTCTCAAAACCCTAGGCCCTGGCATGGACTAAAGAGTTAGAAGGATGGCTGTTATGTAACCAAAGGCCCTGAAGAAAGTCCTGTAGGCTGGGGCATCTGCAAAACCATACTTGGCAGTGAGAAGATGCCAGAGGACCAAAGGGAGGCACAGAAATGGGGATCAGCCTAAAGTAGCCTGCCATGTTTCCATCAAGTATGTTATGACAGTAATTCAGAGAAAGCCAGGCCCTGAACTGCATGACTGTGGTGACCATGGGCTAACATGACAATGACTTGGGGGAAACAAACCTTTAAATGGATGTCTTGGTACTGGGAGATACTATCTAGGACATGACAGCAAAGCATAGACAGCCCAAGGTATCCAGTGAGGTCCTTGATACCTGGACAGATAGTAAGATAAGAATATTCCAGTGTGTGTGTGTGTGTGTGTGTGTGTGTGTGAGAGAGAGAGAGAGAGAGAGAGAGAGAGAGAGAGAGAGAGAGAGAGAGAGAGAGACATACAGACAGACAGAGACAGAGACAGAGACAGACAGACTTGGATCATCTAGGGTTTAGGACATACAATAGAGGTCAGACCTGGGACCTTCTCTATGGCATCCCTTCTAGTTGGTGTTGCGCTTTGATCCCAAAACCAGACCTGCAGGCACCTGACACTTTGTCCAGTCATTCATCTGCCCAGGAGGCTGTTTTCAGCCTTGGATGCCGCAGAGAAAGTTGCTAGGAGCATTCACGTACCCACTCCAAATGCTATTTTTTTGTCAATGTATTTAAATTTATTTACGTTTAATTTATTCACTTTACATCCCGATCATAGCCCCCTCTCTAATCTCCTCCTAGTCCCACTGTCCCTCCCTCCCTCTTCCCCCCACTCCCTCCCCTAGTCCTCAGAAAGGGGGAAGCCCTCCTCCCCTACCAACTGGCCCTAGCCTATCAAGTCTCATCAGGACTGCCTGCATCCTCTTCTTCTATGACCAGGCAAGGCCAGCGCGCCAGGAAGAAGTGATGGAAGAGCAGGCCACAGAGTCCATGGCAGACACAGGCCCTGCGTCCCTTACAAGGGGACCCACATGGAAACTGAGCTGCCCAGCCCAAATGCCATTTTTAATGCTTTCGGGGAGAAAAGTCATTTTAAAAAGTATTCTACAGAAGGAAGTTGCAAATTACCTGGAATCATACAACAGTTAAATCCGCCCATTTCAAGGACCCACAAAGGGGGCTGGTGCTGGGGTGTTGGAGCTTCAGTTAGGAGCATCTACTATGCCACAGGTTTTATAAGAATAATAACAAGTGGTTTTCTAGGCTCCGTGGGTTTAAGGAATATGCATGGCCACCATCAAAGCACTTAGCAAATGCTGACCTTGCCACTAAAATGTTTAAGAACAATTACAACTTAATTTCTCAATTTGTGTAAGAGGAGACAAATGGACATTAATTCACTCTTTTAAGATTTTTATGTTATAGTTACACTACTCATAAGTAAATTTTGATCATGGTGATGTGTTGCTCTGAGGAATATGAGATGAGTTCATCCTACATTTTATCAAATGCCTACAAATCATATTTTAACCCATGACGCCTAGGAATAGGCCACTATTTAAATAATGGCTAGAGAAAATTTGGGTGAAGTTCCCCTTTATTATTCAAATAGTCCCCCAATTTATCTGCTTCACTGACTCAGAGATTGAAGCTTTGGTGTCTTAAAGAAACTCCTTAAGAGTGAAAAATGAACTCACTTTTTCTTAAGTTTCTCCAGCTTGACCCCTTACACCATCTTGTTGGCTTCCAGTATTTTGCTAATATTTGGTTATTTTGAGCAAAAGAAAAGAAAAAATTACCATTATTTCGAATTCTCTCCCCACTCCCCTACACCCCCCCCCCCCCGCCTCTCTCTCTCTCTCTCTCTCTCTCTCTCTCTCTCTCTGCTTTCCACAGCCACAGCCACCTTTGTTCTATGGTCTTACTGAATGTCAGTTCCCATCTCCCCTCATCTCTATCCCCTCTGAGGTACCCTACATACAATTAAAACACTAACAATGGTTGTTTGGTCCACTGTTCGAAATCCACCAGTCTTCGTACTATTTGTCATTGCCTCTGTTTAAAGTCTATATTCGTCAGCTTGTTTTGTAAGACCAGGCATCACCAGACCCCAGCGTTTCTTCCAAATCTTGTTTGCACTCAGTGAGTGCCTTGGATTTCTAAATCTATTCTCACTGGTCCATTCTGCCTTCCTGTCTCCATACCTCACTCAGTGCTGTCTTCTCTTTGGGGAATCCCTCTACTATTACAAAGGTACCCAACCTGCATGCTCTCCCCATGCTGCCTCCTCTGCTAAGTCTTCCCAAGCCTCCTATGCTTCCTTCTATGCTCCCATTGAGAGAGCTCCATCTGTCTCTTAAGATGCCCTAGCACTGAGGACACGTGTTTCTACTCAGTCCCCTGTGCCTCCACTTTACAGAAGCTCACCTCAGACTCACATGGGCTGCCAGGCCATAGCAGAAACCTTGGTCTACAGCTAAGATACTCTTCTGAGAAGCCAGAGTCTTGACTTACATGCAACGCAACAATAATGATACTGTGTGTGTGTGTGTGTGTGTGTGTGTGTGTGTGTGTGTGTGACTGTGTGTAAGAAAGAGAGACACAGACAGGCGAGAATATGGGGGGGGGGGGAATGAATATGGCATGCCCTGAAGATCTACTGCCTACAGCCCAAAGACTTCAGATAAAGGCTGCATTGCCATTCTTACTTGACAAGAGAGCACACTGGAGCACAGAGCTGACAAGAAGCTGCTTTGTCATGTGAGCAGAAACTTCTGAAAGTGCTGGAAGAACAGAGACCCATCCTGGTTTCCACCCAACTCTTATACCTTGGCTTCTGCTTCCAGACAGCTCTGCCTATTAAAGCAGGGGTGTCTTGCTCTGTGGCTCCACAGCACGTTTGGTAAGCCGACATCCAGGAGAGATGAAGCAGGGTGTGTTCCGTAGACAGAGATCACCTCAGGTCAGCACCAGCTGTTTGTGATAGACACACCTCCTTCATCCAGAGGGCCCACCAACGGGTCACTTTCTGTGTCTGTGTGACAGGCAGGTGTGCACAGACTCGGGCTGGCCGAGTCTCAGGAGAGTGTTGCCTAGCGGAAGTGACTGCACCTTTCAAGGAAACTCACAGGAAGCTCATTAACCAACTTGCTGGAGTCACGCCTCCTCAGACCGCTAAATCAATTGGAATCAACTTCTCTCTTTTGTCCTCACCTTTTAATGGTATACATACAAGATATTAAGCATAAATATTCTTAAAAGAAAGAAGCTGGAGAAAGAAACGCAGCCCCACGTCAGACAAACACCTTCCAGCAGAAGGCAGCAGAGGCTGCTAGGCAAATGTTCACTTACAGACCTCTTTCTGCTCCTAGGGACCGCTAATATCCCTATGGTTTTGTTTGTTTGTTTGTTTGTTTGTTTTTATTCTATAGCATTCAGAAAATGCAAGTCCCTTCCCCAGCTTTATTGGGAAGCCCTAAAAACCTACCATTGTAGTATGTGTTTAATAGCACACACCTGAGAAGGCAGAGATAGCCATGAACAGGCCTTGCCCTCTTTGGATTCATTTTGCCTTAGGCTTCTCAGCTCCAGCCTGGAGTATTTGTAGCCTCTTGTGCTCGTGGCCAGCTCGGCTGCCAAGATCATGCCAATATCCTCTCTTTGGGACCCAAAGCCCAAAGCTTCAGACATTAGTGAGCCTCCCTCAGGACCCTGCTGACTCCAGGCTCTTTGCCAGTTTACCTAATCCCTTCTGCTGGCAAGAGCTGCTACGCCACCAAGGCCAGGGCTGCATTAGCAAGCCATTTGCTTACTGGGGCTTACTTCTCCGAGCCCCTGAAAAAGCATTCTCTCGGTCTTACTAATAAACATGGATAAGTAGATTCAATAGCTAAATACCACTGAGATATGTCTATTGTTCTAGCTTTAATAGTCATAGATGCATGACCTCCCAGTTATTCATTTGTTCTGGTACTGGAGGTGAAGCCTAGGACTTCCCATATACAAAGAACAAGTTCATCCAGTGAGCAACACCCTGGCCCTGGCCCTGGCCCTGGCCCAGGCTTTAGCTGCCTTTCTTGACTCCTGAGATTTACAGCTAAGACAGGCCTGGCATAAACACAACCACACTCAGATCCCTGGACTAGGGTGCAGGAAAGCTGAACCTGCCATGCAGATCTGAGTTACAGTGTAATGTGGTGGGGGACCGAGCTGTGGAGAACCAGCACAAGGAAAGGCCAAAGACGGTAACTGTGGCTTCTGAACTAATATTCTGTGGGAGAGTGGCGGAACACCTTCTAGCAGAAGCCAGCAGAGGCTGATTGGCAAATGGTCACTTAGAGACTCGTTTCTGCTGCTATGGACTGTCAATATCCTTAAGGTTTTTTTTCCCTATAGCATTCAGAAAATTCGTTTCCCCAACTTTATTGGGAACCCCGAGAAATCTAACATTTCAGCATGTGTTTAGTGGACAGCCTGGCCAATAGTGAGAAGGAGAACATGCTACAGAGGGAAAACAAGTGTGAAGGCCCTGGAATATTCCTGACATGGTTGGCCAGTTAGTTGCTGATCATAGTTGCCCAGGATGTCTGGAACAAACAAAGTGAAGGAAGGAAAAAGGAAGAGGTTGTAGGACAAAGATGCAGCAGAGGCCGGAGGTCTGAGGCGGGAGGACAGTCAGTGCGGTGCGGTTGTGGAGGAGGAACAACACACGTACAGGTGGAAGATGTGGCTGTGATTAGCAAACGATGAGCAAGGCAAGGGCTGAGCGTGGTCCCTCCCAGTAGGTGTGGAGGGTGGCGGGTGCAGCCTGGGGAAGGTGGAGATGTGGTGGCTGACTGGGCTAACCAGAGTGAACACAAGGAAGAATGGGAGGGAAGAGCCTGGCAGAGCTGGCTGCAAAGGCAGCCGAGAAATGAGGTGGCCACAGGAAGAAGGAATACTGTCAAGCAATGCTGTCTGGTTTGTTTGGGTTTTCTTAAAACAAAAACAAAAACAAAAAACAAAAAAAAAAAAAAAAAAAAAAGAAAGAAAGAAAGGAAAGTTTTTCCAAATGAGAGAAGCAGTAGTCTGCTTGTATGCTGTGACATCATTGATGTGAGAGAGAAGGGGCAGCAAAGAGAGGACAGAGCAGACAAGGAGATGGGGTCATGTAGGAGTCAACAAAGACAGTCACCTCTTCTGGAAAAGGCATGTCGGGTAGAGCATCCACCCCTGAGATCAGGAACTGCAAAGTGCTGGAACCTTGGAGAGCTTCTTCCGACAGCCCCATCTTTTCCACAGATGAACCCAAGTGGGATAAGGGGCATGACAGTCACCCAGAGGTCACCTCAGAGAGAGGAAGTACTGTGACATGATCCAGATGGCTCTTGTTTGTGGGTTCAAAGCACGTGAAAGGGAAGCAAAGCAAGGCAACAACATTTGGTAAAGAGACAGATGGGGTTCACTCTTTTGAGACTAGCATGGTAGCAATAGAAATGGGAAAATAACCAGATTCTTTTGTTTGTTTGCTCGCTTGCTTTTTGAGACAGGGTTTCTCTGTGTAGCCTTGGCTGTCCTGGACTCACTTTGTAGACCAGGCTGGCCTCGAACTCACAGCGATCCGCCTGCCTCTGCCTCCCGAGTGCTGGGATTAAAGGCTTGCACCACCATGCCTGGCTTCTGATCAGATTCTAAATATACTTTAAATAAAATAAGTGTGAAAGCATCACTGAGATACTGGGAGTATTGATTTCTTTTTTTTTCTCCCCAAAGCAAATACAGCCAAACCAAGAGACATTATTCAAGCCTTGAATATCAAATCAATAACATTTTAGTTGCTTTTGCTGACAATGATCCAGTTTTTAACTAGCAAAGATTATTCCAGAATGGTGGCGGCATCGATAAATGAAGCCAGGGAATACATAAACTCTGTTGGCGTTGTAAAGCGATACTGAAATGGAAGCTGTAGTTAAAAAGCAAGGTGTCTGTTCCAATAAGCCAATTGGCAGGAAGGAATCAATAAATCACAAAATGAGTGTGGAAAAACACTCTGAGCTTTCCAGGATCACAGAACGGATAGTAAAATATTAACTTGATGTCTTTTTAACTCTCTTTTTATCAATATTTATTAGTGTTTGCCCTCCCTAGAAATAAGCCTGCCATTATGGGCTCCTCTGATAAACAGATGAAGTTCTTTCTGGTGGCTCCCCCCGAGCCTTCTTATTCTTTGTGACCCCTCAATCTGCGGGATCTCTCTCTACCAGGAGGAGACTGGGGACCTTCATTCTTCTTCCTGACCTCCATCTCCAGGCTTATCCTTAGTCCTACTGCAGCCTGCCCACAGGAGCTCCTCCTCCTAGCCCATCTCCTTCCTCTTGAGACTCAGCCTCAAGATGCAGACCCAAAGGAATCCCAAGTTCTTCAAAACTGCCCCCCCCCGGCCTTTCCTTCTTGCCCATCCCTATTTCTTCCTAACTCCCTGTACACCTACAAAACATCTCTTTACCAGGGACCTCACAGACACCACACTTGGCTGGAGCCCATATTGGACAATGGAAAGGAAAGAAAATTATTCCCACTCCCAAAAAGATGAGATCAGATACCTATAACCAAGAAACACCTCAAACGTCGTAACTCCAGATGTTTGGTTCCCATTGCAAAACCACAGACATGACATGATGCCTCTTCTAGAAGCCAGCAACCCTAACCATATATTACTATTTTCCAAGAAAAGCAACCCACCTGAAGCACAAGACAAGGGCTTCAAAACAGCAATTATGAGTATGTTCAAATGCCTTAAATAGAATATGATTAATGAAGATTATGAAACACAAAACAGTCGAATGAAGTAATGAAAATGGACATGAAGGTAGAATTTAACAAAGAAATTCAAACACACACACACACACACACACACACACACACACACACACACACAAGAAATGGATGAAAATATGAGCTCTCTAGATATTTTTTGTTCTCCAGTGTGATGCTCTTAGCCTGCATCTTACAGTAACTCTCCTCTCAGTATTATAATCATGCAGCCCTTTGATCATTTGCAGCCCAGAGAAGAACCAAGGTGATGCTGGTCTCTCCCCAACTTTCACCCAAGACTCTGTGTGGATGCCTTCATCGACAAAGTAAAAATCTATAGATCTACATGTCACAGGAAACCTCCACTGTTGGTCTTCACCATCCACCTTATTTGAGACAGGTTCTCTTAGCTGCTGCCTAGGCTAGGCTAGCGGACCTGAGAACCCCCAGGAATTCTGCTGTCTCCGCCTCTTGTCTTGACACAGAAGATGGGTTACTAACATATGCAAGTTTATCCAGCGTTTTAGGTGGGTCCTGGGGGATTTGAACTCAGGTCCTCATGGTTTTGTGTCAAAAGCTTTATCCATTGTGTCATCTCTCCAGCCATCCCTTACAGATTCTTTGTTTGGTTTCTTTTTTGTTTGTTTGTTTGTTTGTTTGTTTCTAGACAGGGTTTCTTTGTGTAGCCTTGGCTGTCCTAGACTCGCTGTGTAGACCAGGCTGACCTCGAACTCACAGCGATCCGCCTGCCTCTGCGTCCTGAGTGGTGGGATTAAAGGCGTGCACCACCACACCCAGCCCCCTTATAGATTTTTAAGAACTCTTTAAATACCTAAAATGTTATCATGGTACAAGGATAATATATCATAAGTCAAGTCCTTCTATTCAAATTCATAGCCATCAACGATGCTTGCAAAACTTCCCCAAGAGCAGAAGTCTGGTACCCAGATCCAGAAAAGACACGCATGGTATAAGCGGATACTAGCCATATAGTGATGGATAACCATACTACAATCCATAGACTTAAAGAAGCTAAATAACAAGGACCCTAGGGAGGATGTTTGATTCTCATTCTGAAGGGCAAATAGAAGAAACGCTGGAAGCAGTAGAAGAGAGGGAACAGGACAGGATGGGAGACTACTATAGATGTCCTCTGAAAGACTCCACCCAGCAGAGGATCAAAGGAGATGCTGAGACTCACAGCTAAACTTTGGGCAGCGTGCAGGGAGTCTTATGGAAGAGTTGGAGAATAGAAGGACCTGGAGGGAACAGGAGCTCCACAAGGAGACCAACAGAGCCAACAAATCTGGGCCCAGGGGGGTCTGTGGAGACCATGCGTGGAGAGGACATAGACCCCCTGCTGAGATGTAGTAGACAGGCAGCTCAGGCTCCTTGGGGGGCCCCTGGCATGAGAAGCAGGGGCTGCCTCTGACATGGACTCTGGTATCCACTCACTGATCACATCTCCCAATGGGGTGGCCATGCCAGGCCACAGAGGAAGAGGATGCAGGCAGTCCAGACAACACTTAATAGGCTGGAGTCAGATGGCTGGAGAGGAGGGTTCCCCTTTTCTGAGGACCATGAGAGGGTGGTTGAGGGATAAGAGGGAGGAAAGATGGGACCATGAGTAGACGAAAGAGGGGTCTACAATCGGGATGTAAAGCAAATAAATTAAAAATAAATTAAGGAAAAAAAAAAAAAGAAAGAAAGAAACCCACTTCCCTGCTTGCCCTATCTTAAGTTGTTTGAGAAACATTACCAAAAAGTTTTTGTTGTCTCTGCTGTACTTGGCGCGTATGAGGCATTGTATGGTATATTTGAGCCACACAATTAGACTTCTAGAAAACACTAAAGAAAAATTAAAGATACACAGAGACTCAGTATGATTCGCTGGGAGGAAAATAAGACAACCAAGAATCAATCCAAATATTTACCAATTCATGACTACATAGAGCTCTATGGAGCCATTAACATTATATCAAAGAATGCCAGTATAAAGGGGGCAGGGTTACAAAGTCCTACCCCTAGATGAGGAGCTACAGGTCAGCAAGCACTGTTGAGAGAGGGAAAATCCATTTTCTTCAGAAATAAGTCCCTTACAGGCTCTCCATTCCCAAGTGGTCTGCCCTAAACATGAGTAACACCGAAGGAACTCGGTGGGCTATATTTATGTGTGCATATGTATATGTACACCTGTAACAATAATTAAAGAAAAAGAGGCCATGAGTTTGAGGAGCTGGGGGGGCGGTGCAGAGAGGAGGTGGGAAGGGGAGAAAGGGGTGGAAATGATACAAAGTATTCATTTATGAAATTATCAAAAATACAAAAGTATCTGTAATACGTTCATCTCTGAGATCCATGACCACATTAGGCCCCAGGTAGCTGACTGGGGTTTCCAGTACTCGGCTCTATTTCCCTCCTATTGAGCTGGATGTAAATTCAATTAGACAGGTATTGGTTACTGCCAACATATGGGTGCCACGACACCTTTAGGGGTATCTCGCCATGCTGGTTATTGTGGCGGTTCATAGGCATCACAGTTGGCTTGGAATATTGGTTGATACCTTCCCTTAGAAGCTAGCATAGCATCTTCCAGTACTATGAAAGCCTGTCCCCAGGATGCAGGCTTTCAGGTTAAATCCAGGTCAGATCTTGAATCTTGTGCATGAAGTTCATGTGTCTTCAGCACTAGGGAATTACCTTCAACTTCTGGGAGGCAACTAAGGGCAACAATAACCAAAATTTGGGGGAAATCTTTAGGACTCCCATGACCATCAACTCAGAGGAGGGGATTTCTCATGCCTGGCACTGTTTGTTCGATCTGCATTCTAAATACTTAACCTTATACCCACAGACAAGTGTAGTTCTAAATGTTCATCAACAAAACTTCTCTTTGCAAAAGACAGATACCATTAAAAAAAAACACACACACACAATTAAAATGCAGAGAACAACTGATCATGGGGAGCCCAGTCCTAGTAGATTTATCTGCAACACAGTTTCTATACCTATGGCTCGGAGAACATTAAGGAAGAGGTTATGGAAAGATTGTAAGAACCAGAGGACCAGGGCATCTGCTAGATGGGGTCTCCTAGCAACGGCAGGGAACCTTCACTCATGGTACCTCAACAATATGGCCGCCTAAACAAGACCTGGACATGTATAAAAGCAACAGGCATGCTAACCCAGAAGGGGTAAGTCTTATGGCCTCACTCCTAGACAAAGAATGGCAGACAACTAAGGAACACTGAGAGAAGGAGAAATAGTCTTCCTCAAGGATAAGCCTCAAACTGGTTATCCAAAGGCAAGTGGTCAGCCCTAAAACAAAAAACATACAAGCAATATTAAACTACCTAAGCAATTTATATTTATACATATGTATGTGACAATAACAATTAAAGGAAAAGAGGTCAGGAATTTGGGAAGGAGAAGAGGGTGGAAACATGGGAGGGGTTGGAAGGAGGAAAGGAAAGGGGGAAATGATGTAATTATCTTTAATTTAAAAATGAATTAAAATTTTAAATTAAAAAATACATCAAATGTAGATGTAGCCACATACTTATAATAGACTTTGAAATCAAATTAATATGAACAACCCAAGCACATTTTAATAAAAAGAAAGCATATCTTTGTATATATGTCTATGAAAAAGATTTTCACAATTTCCTCTAAATGTAGAATGTTTTTCTGGTGGCTTGCTCTTTCTCCTCATCATTCTTTGTTTTAACTTGCCCATAAATACCATCTGAACACTCTCTTAGTGGGAAAACTGTCAATAAAATTTGTAAACATGGTTTTATGGGGGCAAACATGTCTCCAGTAAGACTGTCTGGCCAAATACACCCCTATTGCTTTTGACCTTGCTGGCTCTCTGGACATGTGGTTGTACTTGAGTTTAAGCCACAATGTGCCCAGTGATGGCCTTCTTCCATGGATCTGTGACAGTCTTCTCCACAGCCAGGCTCTCTCTCTGGCATCTCAGACAGCAAGTGGAAAGGCATGAGACAGCAACAGGGACTCAAACCTCAGAGAACAAAACCTGGGCTGGGATCCCCAACCCCCCCCCAGCCCCCTGCTCCCCTGCCCCCCCAACCCCCACCCCGGCTGGTTTCCTAGGCACAAAAGAAGCAGGAGTGTCTTGTCCCAGATGTACCCAGAACATCTATGGAGACTGTGGGATAAGGACACTTGGGGGTTAATTGAAAGCCCCAGAGAGAACCCAAATCTAGCATGTATTTGTTCAAAGGAGCCTTGTGAGCAAAATAACTCTGAGGAATTTCCAGGTAATTCCAGGGACAAAGCCCAACAGAAGGTCAAAGCAATCTACAAAGATTCCTTTCATGTATGAAATTCCCCAAAGAACTAACTTCTAATACCTTGAACTTCAAACAAGATACTTGAAAAGTAAGACCAAAAAAAAAAGAGTAATGGGAGGTCAATTAAGTGTGCAGCTCACCTGTAAGAGATCTCTTATCAGAAACTCAATTACTTGTAGTGCAATGAAGTACAAGGCGGTTGAGTTTACTGATAGCCTTGAGTGTGAATCCCAACCAAGGGAGGGAAACGCTGCCCCCACTCAGCTCCCGTCTTACTGACACTGAGAACCCAGCCACCAGGTAAAAGCCTACAGAGCTCTGACAAAGCAAAACACAGCTGAATCTATAGATAGGGCCCAGCATGGACTGGCTTTCATCTTTTGTGCTCTCTATTTGCATAAAGAAAACATGGGGCCTGTTGGTCTGACTCCAGTGTTCCAAGAAAGTTTTTTTTTTCCCTCTCTCTCTCTCTCTCTGCCTTCACCCTCTGTTCAATTCTAGAATTTGCCCTTATTTAATTTTGGCCCATTTTCCATGCTGGGCAGAGGGCGAAAGCTTGAGTGTGCTCCCTCCTGCTGGCATACTCATGCCAGCCTGCAGCCCCGCTGGCCTCTGTGACTCTGCCAGCACCCCTCTCAGAGACATCTGTTGCCTTGCTTAAACAGAGAAGCCTGTAAGCACGTGACTGGCCCATGCAGAATTGGGAGAGTATCACTTCCAACAAGAGGCTTATGTCCACCTTGCCTCTCCCCTGTCATTTCCTCCTCTAGCCTAGGCCTCAACAAGTGGCTGAGCCTCACACAAGCTGTCAGGGACAGATGCTATGTGAAAAGAGGAAATTGGACTCAAAGATGCTACAGCTTTTTTAATTAAGTCCAACCTAAAAGCCAAATAGCAAGGCATGAAATGAGTATTTACTGTGGAAAGAAAGAAAGAAAGAAAGAAAGAAAGAAAGAAAGAAAGAAAGAAA
>OU015744.1:145476947-145495585 GCA_907169655.1 Acomys percivali
AAGAAAGAAAGAAAGAAAGAAAGAAAGAAAGAAAGAAAGAAAGAAAGGCAGTAGGGTTTTCATATATGAAGGCTTTGGTTCAGGTTAGCCACAATCTGGCTTTGTCAGAATGTCTTTCAGCCAGCCTTTCAGAAGTTTTTGCCTGAGCCTTGGACATGCATTTTGTGCTGGTACATGGCTTTCCTGTTTTCTTTTATGATTTTCTTCTATCTGCCATGGGCTAGGGGAGTTGGCAGAATGAAGTGTGTCCACACACAAACAAATGCTCCCTCTTACCTACCCATCTCTTGTTTGTATCCTCCTCCCTCCCTCCCTCCCTCGCCCCCCATCTCACACACACACACACACACACACACACACACACACACAAACAGCAAATCCACTGAGTGCCTGCTCCACACCAGGCCTGGTTTCTGTGCTAAGAAATGCATGAAGAATCACACATTGTGGCTTCCTCTTCCCAGTGCCCTGGGTCAGTTCTATTCATTTCTCTGTCTCTACTTTCTGCAGTTTACTCTGTGTCAGCTGCTCAGGGCTCCCAATTGTTCCTCTCCGGGTACTGTCAGATAAGCAAATCTCACTGGACCCTTTGCTACTGGTCAAGGCTCCAAAGGCCAGGCTCACTGTGAACGGTGTGAAGGTGCAGGGGGACAACTGTGTGGGTTCTTAAGGAGAAAGAAAATGTGTGTGGGGGGGGATAAAGACAAAGACAAAACCTTTATGGAAGGAGAGAATAGAAGATGTAACCTTGAGCCACAAAAGATAATTTTGGGGGGAGGTATGGTTGAGACAGGGTTTCTTGGTGTAGCCTTGGCTGTTCTGGAACTCACTCTGTAGACCAGGCTCACCTCAAACTCAGAGATCTGCTTGCCTCTGCCTCCCTAGTGTTGGGATTAAAGGCATGTGCCACCACGCCCAGCAGCAAAAGATAAATTTCAAAATCATCACAAGATGCAGGTGTGGCAAGGCAAGAGTTAAATCTTTCTGATTCCCCTGCCCCCCAAATCACTTCAACCATAAGATATACTTAATGTCTTCAAAAAAGCTTTAACACACCTCACACTCAATAAAGAGGGACCCTAAGCTGTCATTTTGCCTGGTCTGGCGACCAGGGAAACAGAGGGCGACACCTTGCTGAGCAAGCCCTGTAGAACAAACAAGTCACAGCAGTCCCATGGCCTCTGCTTCAGTTCCTGCCTCCAGATTCCTGCCTTGACATCCCTGGATGATAGACTACAAGCCTGAGATGAAATAAGCCCTTTCCTGCCTGAGCTGATTTTTTTTTTTTTTTTTTTTAACAATAGAAAACAAACTAGGACAATAGAAGTCTTTGGGTTAAGCGACAAAAATTCACAACCTCTACTGCCTACTACAAAAGAGAACGTATTAATCTTCTGACGGAAAAACATCAAGAGGTAGATGGGCTTGTCTTAGGAGTGGCTTGACATGTGAGCCAAACGAAGACTGACACTTGTGTGGCATACACCCAACATTATGTCCTGTTGTCTGCATTTCCTGTGATTGACCCTATAATTCCATGAGTAGGTATACAATCGGTCCCAACTTACAGTTGAGAAAGCTGGGGCACTGAAACATACTTGTCCAAGAGGGATCCTTCTAATTAATTAATTAATTCAATGGGCAGAAAAATCCAAACCCAAGCAGTTTGGCTTCCAGAAGAAAGCAAGCAAGCTCACTTGTCCACACGTTTCTCCCTGACCTCAACAGTCTCTCTTCACTGTCACAGACCTAACCCACATACCTCAGAGCAGAGCACAGAGGTTGCTCCACCAGGAACAGATGATCACAAAACCCAGAAGAACACAACCGCCTGTGCTAATGAAGTGAGCCAGTTAACAGAGACCGAGAACCAGTACACAAGCGGACACAGCACTGCAAGATGTTTATACTAGAGTGTGACCTTATGTCATGAGCCATCCAGGACAGTCTTCCCTCTAGAGTAAAAACAAGCTCAGCCTCATCTTTTAGGCATCTTAAGTTTCCTTCTTATTAATAAACACTATTGGGTTCCATGCTCTTTATGTTTTCCTCGGGGAGTGAGTCTGAATGCCAAAAAGACAAAGAAATAGGAGCAAATATTGATTACCTAAGGAGAGGAACCATAAAGCACATCGGGGTGGTTCTCCTGGGGAAGATGCTGCAATATACTCAGAAGAAATGGATAAAGCACTTCCTTTCTGGACAGGAAACAGAATTCCTAGGTTTTACCTGGACATGAAGAAATAGTTCATGACAGCTCAACAGTACCTTTATAAGCTGGATAGTTGCCTTGGAAGATGATATGTAAAGAAAGGATCGGACACTGACAAGTTGGTCATCACTATGAGGCGAGTGGCCTCTGGTTTCAGCCCCGTCCAGTTTCAAAGTTCTCTCAATGGCTGTGCCACACTTAGTGCAGAGCTGAGATGCTGGGAAGCTGAGCAATTGTTGGGTGACATCAACAGGATCATAGGCAGTAGGATCCTGCTCCATGAGGAGACAGACAGGGATGAGTGTTAAGCCCACATTCAGGTTAAAACAACCACACAGCACATGACTGTGGAGACACACGTATGTGAGAAAGGAGCTCTGCTTGCCTCTGCGAGCAGCATGAGTCAGCAGTGCACTGTGGTTGCCAGAAAGTGAATGTGGTCTCGGGCAACATTAATGGAATGTAATATTTAATACAGTGGCTCACGCTGGGTTGGTTCTTCATGTGACTCAGACCACACCAGAGGTTCACCCTCAGTTCCTGATCTTGTTCTAAGAGACACACAGGGAAACTGGAGGTGAGTAAAGAAGAAAGGACTAGAAAATCCTGGGAGGGCCTGGAGGTACTTAATCTGGAAGCTAGAGGGCTTCTGGGGAACAGGAAGCCATATCTAAAGACATGAGAAGTTGTTCTGCAAAAAGCAGCTCTGCTTGTTCTATGAATCACCTGTGGCTGCACCTAGCTCAACAGTAGGCCTTATGGGTGACCAGATTTTAATGAAAGGAAAGAACATCCAAAGAAGTGGCCTGTTGATGGGAGAAAAGAACGCAGGGAGGTGGTCCAACAGAGACGCTGCAGGTGAGATGAGTTGGATCCCATCAGTGGGATCTGAATGCGATCTGAAAATTATACTCCTCTGGGTCTTGAGGAGAAGGGACAAGGAGCAGTTGCAGCTAGGAAATAGGAGTAAATGTTGGTCACCTAGGAGGACATCACAGAGCACACTGGGGTGCTCATCGCAGAACAGGTGTGAGGGGGAAATGTTGTGATTTCTGGCCAGAAGATGGAGAAACAGACTTGCTCACCTTGGACCTCTCTGCTTCCTATTACAAGCAGAGCAGGCCCCCAAATGTGTCCGCACAGAGAGCTTCTCCCACAGCAGGAAGCTCGTATGTAGCCACTGAACTGGATGGTTCCCATTTGGCTCTGATGCTCCGGGATTTAGCTTTGTTGTGATAGCTTCTGTGGTGAAGTGGGTTATCATTGCAGCCAGCATCCCAGGGGCTCTGCTCTGTGCACATTCAGTTTCCACGTAATAAATTAATACGAATATGATGGCTTAAATCAGCACTCACTTTCCAACCCATAGTCTCCATAGGCCAAGAGGACAGGTAGGGTTGAACGGGTACCTACTCTGGTCTTAAGGGCTGAAAGCAAGTTCTAATTACATTGTGGTTCTCAGTGGAGCTCAGAGGTCTCTTCCAAAAATCACATGGCTCTTGGCTCACTTCATTTCCCATGGCTGATGACCAAGGTCCTCACTTCCTTGCTAGCTATTGGCCAGAGTCCACCCTTAGCTCCAAAAGGCCACTCCTGAGTCCTTGCCACATGTCCCCCTCTCACAGATGATCACAGCATGGTTATTTGTTCAAAAGAAGGGAAATAGAATCTCTCTTTTTTTAGGGAAGTCCTATACCTTCTTTTAAGGACACATACCTGATATGGTGAGGTCCTGCCACAACAGTTTCCCTTTTGACTGGGAAAAAAATAAATAAATCTTAATGAAAACAAAACAAAACTTCCTCCTTGCTGTAACATGTAACCTAGCCAGGAGAGTGAATGCCCACCCTCCTCACAACTCTTTCAACACTGAGAGGAGATTTTATAAGATATGGACACAAGAAATCATAGATTTCTACTTATAGCACCCCCCCCCCTTTTCTGCTCAAGGTTTTCGCCCTTGGGTGAGCCATCTTGAAACTGTTACCTTGTCTGTACACTAAGGATGATGGCTCCTCAAGAGGTCCCTGTAGATTTATATGCAACAGCACACAAAGCACTGGCAACTGTAAGAGGCCCTTGGAGGCTGACAAGGAGAGCTGTGAGCCTTGTTAGCACTCATGGTGCCAGAAGGAACGCCGGAATTCTGCTCTGTTTGTGTATCTCCAGGCCAACGTGCTCTAGACATGAGCAGGGAAAGTGGGTCAGGCGTCCACCCACAGAGAGATGACTTCTGTTTCCTTTCCACTGGCCAGCTCTCCTGTCTGCGGATACTTCTATCACTTGGTTTTAATCTCCTCTGGCACTTCAGGTGTCTACCACCCATGGCCATCCTTTCCTGCTCTGTGTGAGCATCTTTTTCTATCTTTCTCTGTTGCTCCCCTCAGGAAAGTCAGTCTCAGTCTCTCTCTCTCTCTCTCTCCCTCTCTCATTTTTTAAAAAAATTTTTTTGACTCTGAGAGAGTTGACTTTCTCAGCCATCATCAGCAAGTTGAGCCCACACTGTTCCTTCAACCAGCAGGCATCCAATCCTCACTGCTCATAGGTTCTCAAAAATATTTATTAAGTCTACGCATGATATTGTTTCAGATTCCTAACACTATCAAATTTTGACCTATTTTTCTCAAAAGTTAAAAATTCTTTACCAAGCAGAGAAATCAGAAAATGTTTTACTATTCTACACAGTTTAACTCCCTTTTCATAGGGAAATTCCCCCACTCTAGTCAGAACATTACTCATTTTTTTTTTACAACTATCCATTATTGAGCATGGTTTTTAAGGATTCTTCTGTCATGCAAAGTGATTCATCCCTGGGTTGCAATCCAGTTTTCAGGGGCAGAATATAATGAGAGTCCAGCCAGCAGAGGCAAAGGCAAGCCAAGCTCGGCTTGCCAAAGTCAACAAAAGCAGCCAACAGGATGGCAGACCTTTGCAGCATTTTAAAATGCCATACATTTCAGCACTTTGCCCTACATATAATAGGTACAGAGTAGACATTTTCTGAGTTGAGTTGAGGTGTCTCTGTAGGAAGTTGTTGGGCAGAACAGAGGCACTGTCTTAATTAGAGAGACATTGTGGGTCCGTTCACACTCGGCTTATGCTTCTGAAGCTGATCTAAATTCCAGGGCGAAAGAGTTTTCAAAGCAGCCAAATGAGTACCAAGGAACACAGCCCACGGAAGGCAGCTTCTACGGACAAATAGGCTGACACGCATTATCGGTTACATCTTCACTGCTAGT
Organism: Acomys percivali; assembly: GCA_907169655.1. Taxonomy (NCBI): domain Eukaryota; kingdom Metazoa; phylum Chordata; class Mammalia; order Rodentia; family Muridae; genus Acomys; species Acomys percivali. The sequence goes on from OU015744.1 coordinate 145,482,399, forward strand.
GGAAAGTCGGGTGAGGTCACCATTCGCATCCTGACCTGTTGTGTCATATCCCTGCCTCATCAGCATTGTCATCTCATGGAGGAGGCTGACATAGAGCCCAAGGCCTTCCCACCACCCAGTCACCCTCCCTCCTGAGTCAGCACTGCACTCTCATGCTTCTGATGCTCCAAGTCCTCAGACACAGCACAGAATGTATGCTAGGAGCCAAGGATAAGGTCACGGGGTTCCCCCTGAGGACACGTGTGCTTTAAGGGATTTTAAGTTGCAAAGGCGCCTCACTTGTGTGAGCAACCAACTAACATTTATCTCTTGCAGCTAAATGTTACATAAAGCTATCTGAGATTTTTCCTGGTAGGAAATTATCCTTTCTCACAATGTGGAGAACAGAAACGCTGTTGTTGTGTATAGGGAAGAAGATGAAGAATAACCCCCAAAGACATACTGGGCTGGAGAGATGGCTCAGTGGTTAAGAGCACTGGCTACTCTTACAAGAGGTCCTGAGTTCAATTCCCAGCACCCACAGTTCACAACTTTCTGTAACTCCAGTTGCAGAAAAACCTGACACCCTCACAAGGCATGCATGCAGGCAAAATACCAATGCACATAAAAAAAAATGTATCTTTAAAAAAAAGACTTTAATGCATGAAAAATGCCATGCTAAGTGCCACCTGTAGTCACAATTTTTCTTTGATGTTGGTATTTTTGTGGTGTCTCTATACCCCATCATCAAAGAAATCTATCATGTAAGAGAAGATAGTGACAGAAAACGTGCTTTGATTTCTATATTTTAGGGCCCTGAAGCCTAATTTCAGTAACTGTGACCAAGTCAGCATTGTTATTTTCTGAGTGTCCTTTTGACTTTGTAAATAATTGCAACCCACAATTTCAGGAGCAGTATATTAATATTTCACAAAAGAAAATGGAAACACGGAATCCCTTGGGTGAACATGCTGCTAGCACTCAAGATACAAGCCTGAGGCCAGCAGGGAAGCTCAAGTACAAGGGAGATGCCTTGAGCAGGGCAAGGCCTCCCAGGGAGACTGACTCCAGAAAGACCCAAATGGGAAGACAGCCAGAATTGGGGGTGGGGGTGAAGGTGAGGGCTACGCTCCTGAAAGGACCATCCTCCTTATCAAACAGGTGGTAGCCCTGAGGTCCAGCTAATCCTTCTAATTACAGAGGACTTGGCCGGCAGCCAAAGCTGGGGTGAGGGGCAGTTTTAACTCATTAAGGGGCTGGCAGGACAGAAAGGACACCTGCCAACCAGGTGGCAGCTCAGGCAGGCTTTTCAGTCCAGTGGGGAGCCAGGGTCCTCAACCAGGAAAAAGAAAGCCATTCTAGAAGCTTAACTACAGGGACTGGCCAACCCTGCAGCAAGGGGACAAATGGGCATGGAATAGCCTGAGGGTTCTCCTAGCACACCAGGGACATCAGTTTTCAGGAAGATGAATTCTAATCCCTTGGTGATGGGGTCCAAAAAGCAAATCACAGCCTGACTCCACTTGTCTTTCAAACTATGGCTCAGGTCAAAACCAGACACATGGTTTTGTAAAATTTCTGCTGGAATGTGGTGATTTGTTTTCTCTCTACCATGGTAGAGGTAAGTAGTTTCAGCAGAGGCCACATGGCCCCTGAAGCTTAAAATATGTATCATTTGTCCTTTACACAGGACAAGTACCCAGGCTGCACTTGAGACCAGTAAGCAGATGCTGGTGGGACCCAGACTCAGGTACTTAGTAAAGCTGCCCAGGAGAGTTCAGTGTGTAACCAAGGGTACCAATCCCTGCTCCAGCATGATGCTCTAACTCCACAGTGTTGAACAGGTCACACCTAAGCGTCCTTATCCACTGACCGTTGCTCAGGCAGCATGGTGCAGTGTGAACTTTGGGCAAAAGTGGGCTGAGGACAGAAATCCCCATTCTGCCATACTAGCTACACGCCAATAATCAATGTAAGCCCTCTCTGCCTCAGTTTACCCATCTGCAAATGGGGATTTAAAACATCCACTCCCTAGGGTTGTTGAGAAAGTTAAAAGTCAGGATCTATGGTGAGCAGCAATACTGTATGTAGCCTCTGTACAATAACCCTTCAAAACTTTTTTTTATAGTAGTAGAAGAGTGGAAGAGTTAGGGGAGGGGATGACTCACCACAGCACAGAGCAGCCAAGAGGAATAGGAAAAGCTCTCAAAGGCCCTCATGAGGCACTTGACCACACTGGTATAGAAGGCTGAGCATCACTCTTGTAGGCTGCTGGGAAAGTTCTGGTTAGTATGGTGATCTGAACGGCCAACCTGGGTTGGCAGGCTCCTATCTGGTTCAAGAGTTTGAGCAACACTCATGGCTGAGTTCTTCCCATTTCTCCCTGTATTGGATAGCATTCTTGGATTTGGACCCTAGCTTAGAGTCTGCTGCCAACGCTGGAAGCTTCTGGTGAGCACTCATGGGACCATGTGCACCACACACTGAACCGTTTTGGTTTGGTCACACACTGAGGCACTTGGGCACATCTGGGAACTGCTGCTCTTCTCCTACAGACCTCTAATTCTTTCCCACCCTCTTCCTACCCTTCATCAGCTGATCCAGGAGCAGGGCTCTGTGCACAGCTGGACACTCAAGCACACATGAAGATGTCAGGCTTGCTCTAGAAGGCTCAGGCTGAGAAGCCTAGCAAACGCCATCCTACACATATAGAGGGAGAGTTGACACCATATCAAGCCCCCCTGATGGACACCAAGGCTAGCATCACACAGTGATCAGAAGTAGCTCAAAGTTAAATCACAACAGAGGAACAACCCTTAGCACAGTGGCGGCAGTTACACCACCTTCAGAAGCCTAGTTAGCATGGTGATAACAGTGGCTTGCACTCATCGGAGGCTTACAGACATGGGGTGACAATTTACATGCAATTTCTTATTTAATCTTACCACCATCTGGTGAAAACTTGGAGGATGAAACACTAGCACAATTGCATGATACATGTCTTGGTCATTGTTCCATTGCTGTGAAGAGACACTATGAACAAGGCAATGCTTATAAAAGAAAGCATTTCATTGGGGCTCCCTTACACTTTAATTGGGTTAGAAGATGATCGTCATGTCTAGATAGCCATGGTACAGGAGCAGTAGCTGAGGGTTTTACATCCTGAGCTGTAGGCAGCAGGCTGAGGGAGAGAGACACAGGGCCTGGCATGGGCCTTTGAAACCTTAAAACGTTCAGCAAGCGTCTATCTCCTAATCCTCCGAATCCTCCTAATCCTTCTCAAACAGTTCCACTCCCTAGTAACTAAACCTGCAGACAGATGTGCTGTGTAGGTAGCAGAACTGAGATTTGAACTCAGGGCTCTCTACGGTGCCCACTGGCTCCCATTTTGTATTCCTATACTGATATATTCAGCCTCTCAGAGAGGGCATACATCACGTGCTCATGGATGCGGATGGAGAAACGCACCCTCCACACCCAGCGGAAGATCCTCTAGTGAACGTGAGAAGGTTCTAGTTCTCCTGGTGGCTCACCTCCTGAACTGCTTCCTGTTTACCTCTTTTCTAGACCCTTCAGAAACTCTGGATCTCTGTCCCTCACTAATATGTCCTTCTTGGAAGTGCCAGGAAAAAAAAAAAAAACCTCCTAAACTCTGGCACTTCATCTCCCCTACCGTGAGAATCTATTCTTGGCTGAATATTTTTTTTCAGATTAACGATAACGATTTACTCATCAAAGCAGCAGCCACTTAGTGTCCTCAAATACTGATGATAAAACATCACACCTTTTATCTTGTCTACAAAGAAAACCATCTGATTCTGTCACCTGCAGACAAAGCATCGCGACCCGCTCCCCATCTCTACACTGCGTTGGCAGAGTTAGCACACTGAAGAAAGACAGGGACTTTAGACAGCTTGCCTGGGGTCAGTGCTGCCTGTGGTGGTCACGAGCCACCTGGTGCTAAGTGACTCTCACCCTTCTGCTGTGCAAACCAAGCCTGGTAACAGCACCTCCATCAGAAGGATGTGGCAGGAAATGAGATGGCAGGCTCACCTAATTAGTCAGTTCATGCTGGTCGAGATACACAATTACTCTGAACTTTGATTTCTCTGTGGTGGTGTGGTTGTTTCGTTTTAAATAAATATTCATTTATTTTCAAATAAAGCCAAACATGGTGGCCCAATTTGTAATCCCAAGTTACTTGGGATGCTGAGACAGAAACGTAAGTCTGAAGCCAGATTCTGTCTCAAAAACCAACAACAACAACTACAAAAGGAAAATAAAAATGCTCTTCCTACTTCCAACCCAATGCAATCATGAGGTGTTATAGATATAGCACTAAATTGTTCTTGTCCCTTGCACCCAAAGTAAGGTGCACTGCGTCCCTGGCATTTTTCCACGATGTGACCAGATATTGTGGGATCTTTGCTGCTGGCGCATGGTCTCTGCTTTATGCCCCTTCCCCCCACTGCCTCACTCCTCCACACTGGTGATCTCTAACTGTCCTCTGTAAAATCTCATGACTAGGAATGACCCTACAGTCACCGTTCTCTGCCTGTTTTGAGTTCCAGAGGGGCCAGAGCACCAATGCCAATCATTTTCCCAAAGGACAGAGAATAAAGCTGATTTTTTTTCCTCTGAGCCACATTAAGAAACCATGTTCCTGTCCTAGAACACCCAAACATGGTTTGTTTTCTGTTTGGCTTTGTGAACCACTTTTCTTTGATCTATACATTAGCCACAGACTGACTGGCTGCAGCATCTGCTGTCACTCTCTCCAGCAGGCAAAGCCCAAGGCTGAGAAGAGTCTACAACCTCTTCAGCCCGTTTCCTCTCCATTTCTGTTCATGCTGTCTCAGCTCAGCCATTGTCTTGGTCAGTGTATGGGTGGGGGTAGGGGAGGAGTTTCAGTGCACTGAGATGGTTCTGCACCCAGGAAACAGCAGATGATCTGGATGAATTGCTGTTGGTTGGCTGGGTAGCCCATATCGCAGCTGCTCATGAGCCCTGCAAGCAGGGAACCCGCCGAGAGCTTGCAGCAGCTATGTCTCTATTGTAAAGCATCGTGTAGTTGGGAAGAGGAAAACTGCATAGGCTGGCTTGGCCAAGATCACTTATGAGTTGAGGTCACATGTTGAAAGTGTAGAAAAGAGACTGTCTCATGCCCTGGATTATCTTATTTTCTGGTCCATGCACAAGAACTTAGCCAAACTGCCCAAGAGGGCCTTTGATATCTATTTTCTTCTACTCTATGTCTGGGGTGTATTGGGAAGTCATCCACACGATGCAAATGACAAAAGCCATAACAGTCTGTGCTCAGCTTACCATATCCACTTTTTGCTACTGCAGAAATGTCCACAGGTTACAGGCCGACACAGGCAAGTATGTGGTGGAGGGGAGGAGGAGGCATCTTGGGAAGCAGTCAATTCTCAGCATGGACTGGGAAACTGGGAGACCCTGCAGTCATCACAGGAGGTGTGACAAATCACAACAACATTCTCCTAATAATACTGGGACTCTGTTTGAGTCATTCATTCTCATTCCCTCTTGCAGGAACAATGGAGTTTTACAACAGACTGGAAACAGCCATAGACGTGAGAGTCAACCCTCTCCCACTGAACCGGACTCCAGGGATGCTTGAAGTGAAAAGTAAAACTGCTTGCACGCCTCTCACTTATTATTTTCTAATATGTCTTTATAGTAACAAAATTTATGTTAGCATATAACCACCATATCATTTGAAATAAATTTATTTATGTTTTTACACTTCTTAGTTTAAAGTTATAATACGGCAAGTGTTGAACCAACATGACTTACATCCCGGAATCTATAATTGTTAAGAGACTAAAGAGGACCAGGGACCCCAAAGTTGGGGAAATACTGACCTGGAAGAATCTAGTACTTTTCCTGCCACCCATAGGGCATATCCTTCCTTCTCTAGCCGAGTGTCTGTCCATCTGCTCAGGGTCATCATTGCCTTGGGCCTGGGTGCGGGCTCTCCTTTCTACTGCCCGATGACCTACTTTGCCACAGATCCTTACGACTGAATTATCTTTATTCTGCTAGGTATTTTGATCTTGATGCTTCATGGTTGTTTGTTTTTCCTGGCAAGGCAGAGGATGCCATTCCTCAGCCCCTCAGCTGTCAGTCACCTACCTTCCAGATGCATATGAGTAGCCCAGCTGGCCCATCAATCAGACAGCGAGTTGATAACCAAGAGGAGGACCGAGGGAGCTGGAAACAGCCAGAAGCCTGGGCTCCTGAGGCTGAGCAGGGGGGGGGGGTCCCATGAATCAGTGATGCAGAACTTGAGCTGCCAGACCATCAATCAGTGGATGGCAGGTTATGGATGAAGTGTCCCCTTCTGTGTGTGAAAAATACCACAACTGACACCGAGCCACAGGGCAAAGCCACAGGAACCAGGAGATGTCAGTATCACTTGTAGCAAAACAAAGTTTGATACTCTCTCCCACCTGTCTCCGGGCCTACAATGAAATAGCCACTGGTACCCAAGCACCTACATGACAAAGCACATTGTAGACACCTCTGCAAAGGGCTGCTGGGAGAAACGTGAAGGTGAGTGGAGAACAGCCCCTCCCTGCCCTCCAGGAACCCCCTCAGCTGCAAAAAATGCAGACTCCACTTTTAGCTTACTTCTTTGCTTTGCCACCTCATTAGAGGCATGAGACTATGATGACGAATGAAAATGCTACCCAAGGAAGCAGAGAAACGGAACCCTGAATAATCCATGGCATCTGAGATGTAGGAATTGACTCTGCAAAGGCCATCACTCTGTTTCTTCTTCACAAATGTGATTTCTTAGCCTCAAATTTAATTGCAGCCTCAGAAAGAAAGAACCTGGTTTCCTGCCAAACTGAGAATTGCCACATGCACCTGGGTTAAGCTCATATTCCCAGGCAGGGTTCAGCCCAAAGAGGCCCACAGACGATGATAACGAAGACACAGCCAACCCTGAAGCTTTGGGGAGATAGAAAGGACTCTGGGTCATTTTTGAATGGCAGAGTGCCTCCTCCTCTTTAGAGCCTCCATGAAGCTCCGGGTTAATAGGCTGCCGTTAGCACTCAGTGAACCATCACCTGATTGTTTACCAAACCCAGAAACAAACATGCGGCTACATGCTGACAGGGCCCTGCGTCTGCAACCTGTCTACTTGCTCTTGGGAGTCAGGCAGACACCATCAGAACCAGAATCAAGACTCGCTTGACACAAAGATGAGGAGGAAGGTGGGCTGGGAAGTTGTGTGCGAAGCCTTTTCTGAAGGCATTTTACATACCCATGGCTCCCGTCGCCTCTGCCAGCCCCACATCAAGTAGAACCATTTCTGTTCTGTTCGACAAAAGTTTTGAAATCCTGGCAGTTCTCTCGTTGTCTGTTTCACCTTGCTTTTTACAAAGACTATCAAGGTCATTAGTTCCAAATATATGCACTAGGAACTCAAAATCCCATTAACTAATTAGTTGGGCACTTTTAAGGATTATCTGCCTATAAAATATTAGATGGGGTTTATAAATACACATGCATATCACAAATCACTTCCATTGGGGAAAGCTGATAACTTTTCTTGCAGCCACAAATTCTGCTCTCCCTCCCTGCCCAGCAGCTCTGTTTCCCTCTTGTCTCACTCCAGAGCCCTGACTTTCCAACTCCACTCTGCAGCTGCAGCTGCACATTACTCTGGCCAGTGCTCCTTCCTTTAGAAGAAGTTTATGGGATAGTACATGGATCTTTCTGGAAGGGCACACTAGATACAGAATCTGAGTTCTACCTGTGTGAACAGAAGCAGCAGTCCTACAGCCCAGCCAGCACGTCGCTCTTGGGGATTATTACATAAAGCGATGCCCGCAACACACTCCGCTCCATCTGTCACAGGACACTAGGCCAGCAAATGGAGCTAATTGTATCATCAGGAGCTACTGGTGATTCAGAACAGGAAGAGCACTGGAAGCCAAAGGGCACAGAGACTTTTTCTTAATCCCTCTGTTTTCTGCTTAAATTGGTTTTACAGGGAACAGGGCACTTAGATTAATTCCTGGGATTCCCAGGAGAGTCCTATGATGTAGCTGAGAAAGGTGCTACTATCTGTCTATTACAGGAAAGGGATGGGAGTAAGGGGAAAATGGGAAGGAGGGAGGAAGGAATGGGAGGATACAAGGGATGGGATAACAATTGAGGTGTAATATGAATAAATTAATAAAATATATTAAAAAAATAAATAAAGGAAAGGGAGATAAGGAAGCTAGCAAGAGGGCCCAGCATAGGGGTGACCGTAGACAGGGAAGAAATGGGACTCAACCAGAATATGTGTCTTTCTCAGCACCTGGGAAGGGACAGTTTCTTCTAGTTGGCATGCTCAATCCTTCCATACACATGCTCCTGCCTCATCTGAGAAACTGGTCTTTAAAGGAACTGAGAAATAAATAAGATGTTTTAAAGGATTCAGTAAGAAATGCATCCCCAGCTAACAGCTGTGGCTCGCCTGAGTGCATCATGGCATTTCCTCGATACCCCAGGCGCTGGAGCAGTTATACCCTGTCCTGGAGCAGTGAGCGCTGCTTCAGGGGCTGCGGTGCTGCCAATGGCCGTGGGGAGCAGAGTGTGCCATGGGCAAGGATTTGGCTCCCATCAGTCCAGCTGTTGTTGCCTTCTGTGGCCCAAGCCCCAGTTTAGCAGTGAAGATCACAGGCTGTCAGCTGTCAATCATCCAAGGCAGATTCCCCCCCCTTCCTCCATGGCATTCCACATCTGGAACTGGTACAGAAGCCTCCCTGTACCCTCACCTCTATTAATAGCTTCAAAGCTGCTTAGAGAATATTACCTTCCAAACACAAAGAAAGACATGGGAACATATACAGTAATTAGCCATTTCAAAAAATTCTCTTTAGCCAATACTGATACCCAGAGCAATGCTAGTTTTTGAGTACCATGGTATATTAAAGAAAAAAAATGAAAATAAACTATCAATAATCTATTTTTCCCACCATTCTATAAAATTTTAAGTAAATCACATACACTAAGTATAGGTAATTATTACCCAATCTTTAGTGTCAGGATTTGAACTTCACAAAGAAAATGATGTTCAAATGGATTTCTGTTTTGTAACATGCATAGAAAATATACAATTGGTGCAGGGAGGAAAAGCATTCAATACAAAATATTTAATCTTCTCTATAGAAAAAAAACACTTCCACAGGGGGAGATCTAAGTGGGGCCTACAAAATCTGATTACTGTTATTAGCAAGAAGTGGATTTGGATGTCCTGCTTTAAGCAGAGTCATCCAAGTCAGGTACCAGCCAAACCATGGCTCCAGTGAGCCTGGCACAGGAGCCTGTTTTTGTCCAGCACTATGGGAGTACTCAGAGGTATAAAGAATGCCCTTGGTACTGATCAAACTATCCATCTAGTTATCACAAATGCACAGAGTCTCAGAGCAGAGACACCCTGACAACCCAGCTTATGGCACCAGGGGATGTCAAAGCTGCCAGTGCTTCATGCAGGACCCCTGGCCATGCCTGTCAAGACTGCCCATCTCCTACCCCCACAGGAAAGTCACTATCTTTTGTGGCCTTTGATAAACTATTGGGGAATTTGCACATGGTGACCAGCTGAAGAAGGTTCTGGGATGTCCTGAAGAGCTACAGGGAAATATATAGATAGTATTATCTGAAACATTCTATAGGCATACTCTCGGGAACAATCTATAGACATACTATCTGAACAATCTATAGGCATACTATTTGGAATGAGCTCCATCTCAGAAGCTAATCAACTGACCTTCAGCAGGGGGGTGAAGCAAGGAAGAAAAGCATCAAGAAGAAAGATGAACCAGGATCCCGTTTGAACCTTCCTTTAAAAATAAGTGCTCTTGAAATATAAAGTGAACTGAGGCTCCTTGCTAGATGACCTACATCAATGATATATCCTTCTAATGTTACATTTCCTCATGCAAAAAAACGGGATAACGCCAGCCATTGTAAGAGTGTTTGCAAGCCTTAAATAACTTATCTAAAACTTAAAATTTGGCATTTTGCACACAAATGTCCATAAATGCTAGATCCCATCCAGTTGCCTTCACGCCATCTTTCTGCCCCCTGAAATGACAGTCAGCAAGAGGGAAGATCTTGAGTTCACCCACAAAATGTTCTGTTGATTCATCTGATAAACAGTACAGCTAAACAGGATTTATCGAATGGCTTATTTCATCCTGGAATGCCTCCTAATGCATAGCAGCTAATGGATACTTGTCCTTCAGACACACTGCTGGGAGTGTGAGAAGGTGGAGGAGGCAGAAGCTATGGAAGAAGGAAATATTGAGTCTTCCCTTCTCTGGACCAAGACATCTAGTGAACGCTTTGTAAAGCCCAGCAGTGTCTTGGGGAACTTCCGGTGAAGCTCCTTCATGTATAGCCAGTGTGTTCTGTATAGGACACACATATTGACAGTCATTTGGGCAATACGTCACGCGGCATGAAGATATCTAATTGGGTCTTCTTGAGCTGCATCTTCATTAGTAACTAGTCAGACTTTTGTTATTTAAGACAGTCTTTGTGAGCGGACTGAAACTAAGCCTATTTGTTTCTTGTTTATTTATTCTCTTCTGCCAACACAGAATGCATTCTCTGTACTTTGCTACTTAGCATCCGGCTCCTAGTGTCTCTGAGGTTTCTGTTGAGTACCCATGTCTTTGCTGGAAGTGTCTCTCATGCCATTCATGTCTCCCAAGCAGTTTTCAGAGCTCCGCTCCCTTCTGTTGTTCACAGCCTGCCTGGCTTCAGGGAGGCCTTGCCGTCCCTGCTGGTGTGTGTGTGTGTGTGTGTGTGTGTGTCTGTCTGTCTGTCTGTCTGTCTGTCTGTCTGACTGACTGACTGTCTGTTTGTCTGTCTTAAGGCAGGAGAAGTGAACACAGAAGAAACCAGAACATCAAGAGGTTCTGTGACACTGGCCAGCTCAAGTCTAGGACAGCAAGTAAACATTTTGCACTCTTATTAAGAAGCAAGATCCAAAATCAGACGAACAACCAGCAAGCTAGGAAGAGCGGAAAGAGATCACGCATGTTCTGTGTAAGGGTCAGGAGGCTCCTGGGAGCCTCAGAGGCTTGAAGCTGAGTAGATGGTGCTTTTGGTAGAGGGAATCAGTGCCAAGACATGAACTGTGGCACAGAAATAGCAATGGCCAGAAGAAAAGGCAGTCTGCTATGTGCCCCTGACACAAATTCCCCCGACTGCGAACGCACAGTCACCATTGACTCAAGGGTCAGTCTGTCCAGAGTCTCCATCCCAGCTGCTTTCTGCCCTCCCAATTTGACTGCAGTCTGACACATACGATTAGTTCTGATATAATGCCCCAGCAACTAGGTTGCTTTCCTGAGAAATAGCAGGTCTATTTTTGAAGGCCAGGTATTTACTCTTATTACTATTCAATACAGTTGCTTTACAGTAAACCTATTCATTTGTTTGCTTGTTTGTTTGGGAGACATGCAGCCTATGGTGTCCACATGGGGTTAGAGGGCAGCTTTTAGGAGTTGCTTCTGCCCTCCACCACATGGGTCCCGGAGAGTGAGCTCAGGTCATCGGGCTTGGCAGCAGGTACCCTTACTCACTAAGCTATCGCACTGGCCCCAAATCTTGTTGCTTTTGCGGCTTTCAATAATTATATTTTCAATTTTAATTTTTAAGTTGTAGTAAAGTATACATAAAATATGTTTTATTTCCTTGCCCATTTTTCATGTTACAGTTCAGTGACATGAATCACAGCTGTGCCACCACCACCTGCTACCTGCCACCCATTACTCACCTCCTACCACCTATCTCCACTGCCATTTTGATATTGCAAAACTGAAACTCTATGCTCAATAAAGCCCAGTTGTTTTGCTTTGCTTTGTTTTGTTTTGTTTGAATAAAAAAGTTTCCCTGCAGAAATAAAGTAGAAGAAACAGCTAGGTAAAGAAGAAAAGGTCCAGGGACAGAATGAAGGCAACACAAAGAAAACAATTACATTTAACCTATTATCTTTACAGACTTAAATAAACAGATTTTGCCGCCTATATTGACAGTGTGGCTACTTGATAAATTAAATCAAGCCACATCTTGTACTGCCCTAGGACAGCAAAGACAGGAATAAAGTGGCTATAAACAGAAATTGTAAATAAATAAATATATTCTGCTAACATTTAACTCTCCTAAAGGTAGTATAATTTATTCTAGTCCAGCAAACAGACAATAGTTTAAAGTATGAACTATATATTAAGTTGTGCCATGATTAACTTAAAGCAGGCTTAATGCATTCTTTGAAATGATTAAAAATGACCCTATGCACTTGGTATATAAACTATTCCCTATATCACTAATTCCAAATTCCTATCACCCAAGAGTGTCATCACACTAATGCTGTGCCACAGCGGAGATGATATCCTCTGTGTAGCAGGATGGAAAGTTTGATGGATCCCAAGCCCTGGCTTTGTGTTCGCATCACTGACATAACTTTTAACAAATAGGGTATTAGACACTATAATCAGGGCTGGAGTCTGCTGGTCTGGAGCCGGTCCCTGGTCATAAGTACTTTAGACTTCCTGAAGTTCTTTGTGTGTGCATTCAGTGAGTGTTAGGACATAAATACAGCTTGGAGCTGTGAAACACCATCGAGAGGGCAGGGGTTGTGACCTCTCCTTCTCAGTGATCCCTGCCTCAAGACTATAACAAAGCCATGGGTCACCGCCTAGACATCCCTGTCAATCTGCCCAGGAACACAGACATACTTCCCTTCCTATGGCCTCAGCTCTCCCAGAAGCCCAATTCATTTTTGGGTACAGAATATATAGAGACAAAAGCCAAGGAGGAAGGCCTGGACAAAGCAACCAAGGTGGGCTGTGGGAAGGAAGCCTGTGCTGCAGCACAAGGGCCAGGGCACCACCAATGGAAGCATAAAGATCAAGCATGGGGAGGCACCGACAGCAGATGACGCAGGGGTGTGGTTGGTGAGAGGTTGTGGACTGAACTGTGGGTCTAGGGTTTGACACTGAGGATGGGTGTGGAGAGCACTGAGCCACGGATCCAGGGTTTGGTACTGAGGATGGGTGTGGGGAGCACTGAGCTGCAGATCCAGGGTTTGACACTGAGGATGGGTATGGGGAGCACTGAGCTGCAGATCCAGGGTTTGGTACTGAGGATGGGTGTGGGGAGCACTGAGCTGC
>OU015744.1:145495595-145521283 GCA_907169655.1 Acomys percivali
TGGTACTGAGGATGGGTGTGGGGAGCACTGAGCTGCGGATCCAGGGTGTGACATTGAAGATGGGTGTGTAGAGCCTCTGGGCCAACCTCCAATGGTTCTCCTCCTCTCTACCTGCTCACATGCTTATTTCACTCTGTTCCCTGGATTTCTGTTTTCTTTTGCTCAAGTTACGTCTTCACTGACTTCCAGATTCCCAAACAGAGTGCCAAATCTCCCTAACCACATACCAAGTGTCTGATTCTACTTCTACCTCCCATCATACATCTGTCTCCTCCCTCTCCCCCCCCCACCCCTTTTTAAATGCCCTCCTGTCTTCTCTCTCCCCTTGGCCATGTTCACTGAGCTATCAATAACATTTCTTGATTTTGTAGCACTTCCACGGTGGGTTTTTTTTTCTTCTGGTTTTCTGTCTTTTTTTTTTTTTTTCATTATATGGAGGCCTGCCAAAGCCCTTTGGGGGAGAATTACATTTTCTAAAAGTGGCCATAATAATATTTCCAATCCCATATGGTCTTTTAGGATATAATACTGTGCTCTTCCCTGGAGGTGACTATTGTAAGGCCACCATGCTATGAGGAAACCAGTATCTGTGTGTAGTCATAACTAGATGATTCCAGCCAAAGAGTGGATATCACAGAGTAAAATAGACTTGCCCCCTGTGGGTCCTTCTAGAATTTCTGATCAATACAAAGCATGAACCAAAAAGAGTGGTTTTTATTTTATGCATTGAATTTGCAGTTTGTTTTATAATAATAGTGGCAAGGTCTACATCTGGTTCTCTGAAAGTGGGACAGACAAGAGCGCAGTTCTCAGTGACTGGATCCACCAGCTGAGAGTCTCACCTGTGGCATGGCAAGGCAGTACAGAGAGAGGCTCCTCCATCTTGTATTCTTATTAAGGCCATTTCAGGTTTAAGTAGAATGTGATCTCCTTGATGGAGAATTCCATGGAAAACCACCCAAGGAACCTGAGGTCAAGATGTCCCAGATTACTTAGCTTCTGTTAAACTGCTTGCTTGCACAAAACTTCCCCACATAGCTACAAAGGGAAACATCAGAATGGGGTTTGTTTCTTTGGTTGATTGGTTTTGGGATTTTGAGACAGGGTTTCTCTGTGCACCCTTTGCTGTCCAAGACTCACTTTGTAGACCAGGCTGGCCTCAAACTCACAGAGATCTGCCTGCCTCTGCCTCTCCAGTGCTGGAATTAAAGGTGTGTGCCACCACACCCAGTTTAGGATGTGGGATTTTTGTTTTATTTTTGGTTGTTGTTGTTGTTGTTTTGATTGCCTCTAAAATCCCCTTGATCTAAATGCTTGGGACTATTCTTGGGTCCAGAGTAGCTGAGTATAGTCCCAGTCAGCGGGAATAACAACTTTCAATAGGCTATAAGCTATGTCTGGTGGTCATCTCTGGTGGGCTCCCTGTAACACTCAACACATGAGTATTTGGAAGGGTACTTTATATGGAAGACCATAATAGCCAACAATAGCCAAGGTGTATTAGACAGAAAGTAGAATATGATTGCAAAGTAATGTTTGAACTAGAGATTATTACTAAAAACAAAGCCAGTGTCTTTTTGTCAAAGAGAAGAAAGACTTTAAGAAAGAAACTTTTAGCGCCTAAGAGGAAATAGTTAATTGTTCACTAATATAAACTCATCATCACTCTTGAATAAAATAATGTATTTTACAGTAGCTCCCTTTTCTACCATATTTTATGAAACAGCTTTCTTAAACTCCTGACATAGATTATCACCACTGTCCTGGCCCATGGTTCAGGTGACCTCTCGAGAACACTGAGAGGCTCTGGAACACAGCGCTTTGCCATGTAACCCCAGGGAAAGCATCGTGGAGCTTGCATATGACATTGCTCAAGCCACACCGTGCACTGAGAGAACTAATGTGGCAATCTGATTTGATTTCCCACAGAAACTGAAAGGCCAGTCTCCATCAGCCTCTCCATTCCTCTCCAGCACGGTCTCACCTCAAAAGGAAGTGCGTGCCTGTGATGCTTAGCAAGTACTTCTGGGAGGGCAACGTCCTGAAGGATCATTACAAACCTGCAAATCAGTTTCCTCTAGAAAGGTCTTCCGCTAGTTGACGTGTGTGGATAGGCAAAGGTGCCATTTATCTAGGGTTAACTGTAGCCATGTTTCATGCTAAACATTTTTGTATGTTTTATTTCAAAGTGAATAAGTGAGCTGCAGTTCTGGCTAAGAAAAGAATTCACCAGGATGCAAAGAGAAGAGCAAGTCCTGAGGAATTGGTTGTTCAAGAGGAACCGATCATGTCCCTGTGGTCAAGCACACAAGAGAATGTGTGTGAATGGAGGAACAAGGCTTGTGGCTCCTCTGGAGTCTGAGCTCAGGTAGTAAAGAGGACATTTGTAAGGGGCAACACTTGGAGGCAGAGCCCTGCTGGGAGGAAATCATGGCTTTCCCAGGAGAGAGAGAGAGAGTGAGAACTCAAACCATCTCCCAATGAGTTTTAAAATAATAAAACAAAGAAACAGAGACACCCTCAAATGCCAAATCCTAAACTCGTGGTATTGAGCCTCATTTTACTTCCTCATTCTGTAAAAGACTCCACTGAAGAGCAAGGGAGGCAGCACAGGAAACACAAGGAAAAGGTAAGCAGCCATCAGGGTAGAGAGTTCCAGAAAGCACTGGATGGAGGACACCTACTGTGGTTGACAAAGGGTGGCTGTGGGTGTTAGGGCAGGGAGTCTTCATCGCCTGCAGAGTACCACCTGGAATGAGTGACTCCCTGACATCTTCATAAAAGCACCCTGTTCTAACACATCCGTCCCCCTCCATGTAGTCCTCAGAATTCCATTGCTGTGGCAAATAGTTGAGACAGATGATCAAAGGAAAAAAGATTGATTTGGGCCACAGCTAAAGAGGTTCATGTTTGCTTGGCCCTTGTTGTGGGACTATGAGAAGGCAGAAGTGTAGAGAACAGAACAGGGAGGAAATGCTTTGCCTCAGCCCAGTCAAGAGGAAGAGTGGGAGAGAGGAAAGAAAGGAGGAAAAAAGAAAGAGGAGTAGCCAGCCAGGGCAAGATAGACCCTTCAAAGGGACACTCCCAGTAGCCTTCCTCTATCTAGACAGGCTACATCATAATGGCTCATTCTGCGTGAACCAATCAGTGGATTAACTCATGATGAAGGTAGTGCTGCTCCTTCAACACATAAGCCGTTGGGGGATGCTTCATACAGAAAACCGTAATAGCCATCAAAGGCCTAGGTGTGCCGGGAGCAAAGTAGAGCTCGGTTGCCAAGTAGTGTTTTAATTGATTATTGTAAATCATATTTCCAGTGAAACACAACATGACAGGGTGAACAAAGGATAGTTTGTTCTGCTATTACAGTGGGTCCCTTCAGGGTCGAATGACCCTTTCACAGGGGCTGGCCTAAGACCTTCAGAAAACACAAATGCTTACATTATGATTCATAACAGTAGCAAAAC
Source organism: Acomys percivali (assembly GCA_907169655.1). Taxonomy (NCBI): domain Eukaryota; kingdom Metazoa; phylum Chordata; class Mammalia; order Rodentia; family Muridae; genus Acomys; species Acomys percivali. Next base: position 145,499,063 of record OU015744.1, read on the forward strand.
TACAGTTATGAAGTAGCCACAAAAATAATTTTATGGTTGGGGGTCATCACAACATGAGGAATCGATTAAAGGGTGCAGCATTAGGAAGGGTTGAGAAACACTGTGCTATTAGAGAAACCGCCCTATACATGACCAAGGAAAACAAGAATGATACCCAGAATTAACAGCCTGCAAAATCTGGCTGCTGTTCACTTGACAGTCCAATTCTAAAACTCTTACAGTTGCAAAGAACCCCTGAGTCAGGAAGCTATCTGATGGCTCAGCCTCAGAAAGGATCCGTGGCTCGAAGTTGAGAGACAGGGGCTGCCTCCACTCAAGGTCACCCATTCTTGAGGTCATCTCCTCCCACATCCAGCCTGCTCTGACTTCCTGGCCCAAAGAACACCCAGCGCAGCGCAGCTCTGCTGTCCTTCTGCAGATGGGCATTCAGGTCCACAAACAATGTGAAAACACTCCAAGGAACAAATGCAAAGCACATCACAGCACACTGTACTTCACAGATGAAAGAACGCTCTACGGTCCTGAGCTATATTTGTTTTATTTATACACTGATAATGCATTCGCGTGATTCAAGTCCAAAACGAAACAGAAATAGAAGCACGTACTCAGAAAAAGTCTTCTTTCTACGCCTGACTCCTGCAAGTAGTCATTTTTTCATTAATTTCCGTCTACATTTCAGTTGTATCTGTTTTCCTTCCACTTTTCCTGAGAAATAACTGACAAATAAAATGTTTTCCTTCCAGGTGGACAGTTTGGCGATTTGATTCACATATCCACTATAAAGTGATTGCCACAGTCAAATCATTGCCATTTGCATACAGGCAGACATCGAGGCCACTTAGATCTATTGTCCCCAAATCGCAAGTCTATAACACAGGATCATTAACTAGAGACCCCACGCTGTGTGTAAGTCTTCAGAATTCAGGGCTCTCCAGAAGGCAGTATATGTTTTGAGTCAATGTCCAATACATGGTATGTTTTCTCCCCAGATCCACGGGATCAGGGATCAAGGGGTGGGAAATGAAATGGTCCCACTCCCTATCATTCCTAGTGACCCACTAGGAACCTTTGTGCTTCTTGTTCATAAGACCTTAAGTTCTGCTGGTTTAGAAGTTTTGGTTCCAGAAAAGCAAGTGTTCCTGTCAGGAGCCACAACAAACATCCCATTGACCTGGGAGCCCAGACTTTCCCCTGGCCTCTGGCGGCTTCTGATGACCTTAAGCCAACAGGTTAAGGACACAGTAACAGTGTTAGGAGGGGTGATGGATCCAGACCACCAACTGACTGCCTCTCCACAATGGAAGTGAGAAGGATTATGTCTAGAGTGCGGGAGATCCTTTAGGACATCTCTTGGTGCTACCATGTCCTGTGATTGAAGCCAATGAGAAGCTACAGCAGCCTAACCCAGGCAGGATGACAAAGGGCACAGACCTTCACAGGAGTGAAGGGATGGGTCACTTCTCCAGAAAAAGACATAAGACCTGCTGAGTTGCTTGCTGAGGGTGGAGGAAATACAGAATGGAGAGTGGAGGAAAGTAGCTATAAATACTAGCTGATGCCACGTGACCAGTTTCAGAATCCATAATTATGAGCAACATGGATGTTTCTGTCCTACTTTGTTAAGAACATTGTGTGTATACAGATATTTGTGTTTTCTTTCCTCGGATTTCTTTATCATGTTATATACATCAATTAAGAGAATATAAGTGGTTATCATATTTAAGTTTGAGATAACAAAAGAATGTCCCTCAAGGGACATTGCCACATATTCTAAAATGTATACGGCATTTGAAGTTGTACAAGGAATAGCTATATATCATGTTAGGCATACTTATGACCTGTTTGTTGTTTTTATTGGGAAATTCAGCATGACATAAGGAGATAGGATTGTGTGTCAAGTTGACAAGGGGTGGACTTGTGGTGGCTGTCCTCGGTTGTCAACTTGACGACATCTGGAATTAACTAAAGCCCATGTATCTGGGTATCCCTGTGAGGGATGATATTTTTAATTAAATCATTTGAAGTGGGAAGACCCACTTTTAACTGGATCTCTTGAGGTGGGAACATAGACCTTTAATCTGGGCTACATGTACAGGCAGCCTATATGAAAGACATGGAAGGCATTGCTCTCTTTACCTTCTTGCTTCTGCTCTCATTAGCAAGTTTATCCCTACACTGGCATCAGAGCCTACTTCTTCAGGATCCCCGCTGAGACACTCAGCATCATGGACTGAACAACTAAAACAGCCATTGTTAGACTAACTGGACCACAGCCTGTTAGCCATATCTATATGGCTATATATATATATATATATATATATATATATAATTTTTATATGTTACATTTATTTATACATTTAAACATATGTATGTTATATTTCTGTCCTAGCTGATCTTTATCTTTCACCATCACTTCATCACTTGCTTGTCTCTCTTCCCATAACTTTGCACCTAAGAGCTCTTAGTGTGTGTGTGTGTGTGTGTGTGTGTGTGTGTGTGTGTATACAGTTACAGATATTTTATGTTCTATATTTAATATGAATACAAATGTATATTTAATAAATATATGTTAAATATATATTATTCTCTAAAGAGCCCTGACTAATACATATAGTAAATCAAAGTTTTTCCTTTTCTTAAAAAGATAGTCTCATGTATCCTGGGCTACCTTCAAATTGGCTGTGCACTGGAGGAAGACCTTGAACTTTTAGTTCTCTTGCCTCCACTTTCAAAGCTCTGTGATTAAGGCATTTTTTAAAAAAAGATTTATTTATTTATTTATTATTTATACAGTGTTCTGCTTGCATGTACACCTGCACACCAGACGAGGGCACCAGACCTCATTATAGATGGTTGTGAGCCACCATGTGCTTGCTGGGAATTGAACTCAGGACCTTTGGAAGAGCAGACAGTGCTCTTAACCTCTGAGCTATCCTTTCATCCCGAAGAAAGGCATTTTTAAGCTCTGAGTTCAAGAATCAACACAGGACTTTGCTCCAACTTGTTCATCCTTCTTGGCCTGAATCTCTGCCTGGGAACCTGGCAGTAACATCACACCTTGCCTTGGAACACTGCTAACCAACAGTGTTTTCTTCTGAAACTAGTACAAATGTATTAGGTGTGCATACATATACTTTGTATGTCTATGGTGTTTATATAGAAACATACCGTGACGATATGACGAACACACGCTCTTTGCTAGTGTATAACATTCAACACACATGCTCCTGAACCGCTGCTTCCTCTGTCCTCTGTATCACTGCATATTCATACACAGGATTTTTCTTTATCGTTTTTAAATAGCTGCACAGGACTCCACTGTGCTATATCAGAGTCTGTCCATCTAGTGAGTTCCCCATAGCGGGAGTCCTGTTGTCTCCAGTGTTTTAGAATTGTAGTAATATCCAGCAATGCCCTCATAATATATTATTTCTCCTGAATATGGAGAGGAAGACTGAAGTGGAATTGCATTTGGACTCTGTTAGATAATGTCAAATTACCCTTTTTGGCAATTGAATACATTTATATGTTCCTCAGTAAGGGAGTGTTCTAGTTTCCAGTCTGAAAGCTTTGCTTCTGGTAATATTTTCCTTCTATGGGACTGCTCTCATGACTATAAAAAAAAACACCTCATTTTACCACTTGTGTCAAATTAGTCATACCGAAAGCAAGTGGATAACTTTGAAACAACTGTACAAGCTTAGGTAATAAAACTGACTTAGAAGATTTTATGGCAGATATAGGATTTACCCAGGCCCTGGGGGTGGGGGGCAGGGGAAGCCAAAATCTGAGGTAAGCAGAAAAGGGTGCCAGGTTCCCAGGCAGAGATTCAGGCCAGGAGGGATGAGCAAGTTGGAGCAAAATCCTGTGTTGATTCTTGAACTCAGAGCTTAAAAATGCAGGTATCCCAATCGTAGGAAACCTTAAACTCCATGGGACAAAGCCTGCATTTAGGCTACAAGTGTGCACATACTCCTTAACTTGCCTTGGCAGTCATCATTTCTTCCTGTCACCTTAGCATTCCTTTTAATATCAAAAGAGATAGTATGGACAATCAATTGTATAGTCAGTCATCCTACAGAGTAGACCCACCATCAGTATGTGATGAAAGAGAAGAAGAGAGAGATCAGAGAAGAGTTGCAAATAACATTTGAGATTTAAGTGTTCAGAAGAGTTGATGGACAGAGATAGGGGACCAGGACTTCACAAGGCGGGTTACAAGCATGCAGAGGAAAAGATATAAGCCTGATTCTGTGCCAGTTGGTACAGATACAGTAATTTACTTAACCTTTCTAAAGCTATACTTCCATGTGGGGTATGTGTGTGTGTGTGTGTGTGTGTGTATGTGTGTGTGTGTGTGTGTGTAGAATTAAAAGTTGTCCCATCAGTTCTAAAACTCCAGGTCCTACACTCTTAAGGACAAAGCTATGGGAAGAGAGAGGCAAGCAAGTGATGAAGTGATGGCATGGGGCACAGAGGGCAGAAAGGTTGCCTCTGACAATGAAGATCACCAGGCTGGACCAGGACATGTGTGTAGCTCAGTCTTACATGTGCTGTACTAGAGACCACACTGAAAGCCATGAAGTGGCAAAGTAGACACATAGCACATCACACCAATGTGTGGCCAAAACAAACTGAAGCTTGGGTAGGATGGACAATGTTAGAGACAACAATAAAGTTCCTCTTGGTAGCCAAGTCAGGGAAGATGAGCACAGAGTTAAGAAAGTTTGAGGGGTCCGCTTTTCAGCCAAGCGGCCTAGGAAAGCAAAGTAGGCTTTCAAAGGCAGGAATCAGCTGACAGCTCCTGCCCTTACTGGCAAGGGATCTGAAGGAAGCCCATGCTTTGTCCCGGGTGCTCAAGGAAGATCCATGCTTGCGAGGTAGGCTTAGAGTCCAAGAAAGTATCTTTTTGGCATTGAAACTAAAACTCTTTCCTTTTTGAGATCTGGGGCTGACGTAGAACCTTGTTGGGGGTGGGGGTGGGGGCGGGGGAGAAACTCAGGCATCTTCTTGCTCGTAGGCCTTAGGACTGCTCCCTGCAGAGCTCTCCCACCCTGGAGCTCAAGTGGTCAGGCCCCCAAGGACTACCAAGAAATCGTCCATGTCAGAGTAGCCTGATGCTACTGAACAGACAGTGGGTTGAAACAGAAAGGAGAATGAAGCTATGTCGTGTGCAGGAAAATGGACGCAACTGGAGATTATTATCATATCAAACAGGTTATGTCAATCTCAGAAAAACAAATATCATATATTTTCTCTCATTAGTAGAGCCTAGATTTTATACAGACACATGAAATCATGTATGTATATATGGTGAGAAAGTAGAAGAAAAGCTGTACAGGGAAATAAAAGGGACTAGCGGGTGGCCAGGGGTAGGTGATATGGGGTAGGATGCACAGCGCACTATAGACTTAGATGCAAATGTCCTTCTAAAGCCAGTGACATGTAAATGAATATATGCCAGCAAGACACTAATAAAAATAGAAAATAGCTCAAAATAGCCCCTGAGCTTCTGGAAGAGTATAGAAGTGAAAATAGTTCCTCTCCATCTTCCACCATTTTTGTGCGTGATAAAGTCAGAATGTTGGTGGGCCGCCAACGGGTACACTATGCTCCAGGCACCCAAAAGCATAAAGGAAAAGCAAGATGCTGCAATTGTCATCAATCTGAAAGGATGGAAAATAATTTTCCTCTTCTTTTTGCAAAGTCATGTGTAATTCCTCTTATTAAAATCAAACAAACAGAAACATTTTAGGTCACAAAAAAAGCAAAAAAAAAAAAAAAATGAAAACAAGCTGCTAAGCTATCACCTCACTAGAAATCAAGCATGCTTACCTTATCACTCTACCTGGTAACTCCCAAATAGAACCAGAAGCTGGGACTGGAAGGCAAGGCTAATCTCATTCACTCACCCCAGACATGAGGCACATCCGTGGAATTAATTAAAGTCGAGATTACGATGTGACAGCACTTCACTTTGTAGCACCAGTTATTACCCAGGGGTTACAGCTGACTGTACCGTGACATACAGATGTTGAGAGAACGCTCAAGAATGAAGCGGGCCCCTGTGAGCAGCCAAACTGCCTGGTCAGAGAAATGTCTAGGTCTGTTTTGCTCTGGTGATCAAGAACCTAAATACCAAAGGAAGGGCAAATTGGATTAGGTTACGTTTGGAAGAGAGTTCCTGTAAGAGGCTTGGTAACTTCTGATTGCATTTAATGGCATTAGGTTGAATCTGTTTCTAGAAAATGGTTTTTGCATGCCATGGGTTGCATTTGAGAATTTTGTCCTTACCCCCACAAAAAAAAAAAAAAAAAAAAAAAAAAAAAAAAAAAAAAAAAAAAAAAACCTACCAGAGTGCAGGGCTAAGATGAGCACAGCCTGCAAAAAGACAAATAACATCAGTGAAAGCAGTTAAATTCCCCACAGTTGCTTACAGAAAAAGACTGTATAAAAGGCAGGGGTAGGGAGAACTCCTGGCTGCTTGATCTATTGTATAAAGAGCCTTCTGAATTTGAACACCCTGGGCCTGCCCTCTCAGATGTCTGCAAGACCCGCTCCAACTCACCGCTCATTTGTCTTCCTATTTCACTCCGTCTATAAGACACCAACTTAACGTGAAATGAGAGACGGCAGGGAAGAGATGAGAAAGAAAAACAGCACCCAAGTTTTGATTTTTCTGAAGATGACTTGTCTTTTCTCTTGTGCCTGGGAAATTTGAACAAAGGGTCCTCTTGGCAACGGGCATGCCTTCCCTTTGTCTCACATCTGAAGCATTCTCGGGGGGGGGGGGGTAGGCAACCAGGAAAGACCCCATGTAGCACACTGCATCTGCAGCAGCCATACCAGTCCTTCTTCTGACAATCTTTCTTCCCCAAGACGAGGCTAAACTGAGCCGTAAGACCCTACCTGACGCAGGCGTTTGTCTGAAGCTGAGCTCCTACCAGGCAAAAGGGGACTGCAGAAGCAGATAGTCTCTGCAGACAATCTACCTGTGCACATCTACGGATCCCGCCTCCCACCCTCTCATTCACTATTCTTCATTCCCTGTCTCGTCCATTGCCCATCCTTTGGTGCCTTCTCTGGAGGCTCTTGTATGTCACCAGCTTCCTCCTGTGCCTTCCCCATCTCACTGTGACCTCCACGCTGGCTTACGGAAAGAACTTCACATAGTTGTTTAGAATGGCTTCTGTACTGGTTTGGCTAAGCACCCTCATGACTGTCCTTTTGGCAAAATTGCCAGTGTTGCGAAAGCTGGAAGGCTAAAACTACATTTCCCAGGCTCCTTTGCAGAGATAAGTCTACAAGTAGACCAAGCTCTGAAAAGCCGACTTACTCATGTGAGCTTTGAAAAAGAGAACATGCCAATCAATGACTGTGGGAGAGAACTGGCTCTTACAGAGACGGAATGAGTGATCTGCTTGGAGCAGCCATGATAAGGGTTCCCATGGTCAGTCCCCAATAAAACCAATGCAGAACATGAGTGCAGCGGTATCAAGGCAGACACTGCTGAACAGTCCTGAGTCCTCAAGGTCCCTCCCATAATCCTTTTCTGTTTAAACATCTACTGCCTGTGACTTGATACTGACCAGCAGTGATTCTTGCCATTCTACCTTCACTCATCCCCCATCACTGTACCTTAAAGATGAGAGCAACCTCCAGGAAAGATTCAGAGTTCAGCAGAGTTTAGACAGAGGTCCAAAGCTTGAAAGGCCAGGATAACAATGCGCCCGCACCTCCTAATTTACAAGTGCTTTGGTTGCCTACACAAAGTCTCACCTGGCACTTGGCAACTCTATTATTCTGTCCAGCTCTATTCTGTCTCATGGGTTCACTCCCTGTACTAGGATCTGCTAAGGGGCTCTGAGCCACCACACAAACATATCACACACGCTTCTTGCCTTCATAGAACATCCATCAAGGAGAAAATAGCTTCATTTGTTTAGCACTGCCTAGAGCTAACACCAAGCACCACCCAGCCCCCCATGTCTATGGGCTCCATGTCCATGGACTCAACTAGACACGTATCAGAAAACAATAACATTTCTTGGAAAAACATTTGCATTCTTACTACAGACACGCAGACCTCTCGTCCTTGGCATTATTCCTTAAGTCATTTGGTATGACAATTATTTACTTGCTTTAGGTCTTACAAGTCATCTGGAGGCAATTTAGTGTACATGGAAGAAGTGTGTTGGCTATACGTAAATACTACACAATTTTATGTAAGGGATTTGAGCATCCAGATCTAGGGGAAAGGTGACTTGAAATAAACCGCCTCCTGCAAACTGAGAAGTGAGGCTAGGCAGGTGATGATAGTTGATACCTGAGCTTGTTAAGTCAGGTGATTTTCAAAGTAGCAGATATCATCATCCCAATTTTATCAATAAAGCAACTAAGAGAAAAAGAATGAAGAACTTGCCTATTAAACGGGATTGTAAACATCTGGAAGGCTTAGAAATAGAATTCAAATCCGCATAGCTGGATCTATACCCTGCCTCCAATAGAAGCTGTAAATCCCTTGAGGGTAGCGAAGGGGAACCGCTAATCCAATTTGCCACCAGTTTGGGAATTTTCTCAAGGAAGATATTTCTAAGTATTTATGCCAGCCTTATGGTTCCTTTCTTCCTGGCAAACACAGTGTCTACTTTGTTCAGGAGACTCCTAACCCTACCTCAAAGCTACATTTCCTCAGCCACTCGCTGGTCATGTGATCCAGATATTTCCAGTGAGAATCATGGCTCATGGCTCATGGCGTATGTGCTGAGGAATTCTGGGAAGGCTTTGTTTTCTCAGCGTTGGCCTCACTGGCACCCTCTTTCTTCTTCCACTGGAAGGAACATATGGGAAGCTAGAAGTAAGTTGGCCACTCTCAGGTCAAAACAGAGGAGCAGTAAGAGAGAAGGGTCCTTCTGCTTCTGCAGCACCAGCCTCTGAGACACATCGCAGGCAGCTTACTCGGGAATCTCTCCAGCAAATCCTTACTGGACTAAGCCTCCTCCGTGGGTTAGCTTCTGTTACGTGGCCTCTAACTTGGCCTCCTGTCACTCCCTGTCCTTCGTTGTTTCTTCTCCATCACGGGAAGCCGTGTCCTCCAACGATGGCATTTATGTGATTGGATGGCCCTTCGGTGCTAACATAACCCGTCTCTGTGTGCTTCGAGCACTAGTACTACGGTGTCTCACGCAGTCCAGTGTACTCTGTTTGGTTGGTTGATCGTGCCCACTGTAAGGTTAGGAAATGGTGCTGCCGCACACAAAAGTTCGTCTCTGTCAGATTGCCACAATGGTCTCTTGGGTTGCCATGATTGGTGCCCTTAGAAAAAGAAGACTTTATTCTGGAAATTCCAAGTCCACCAAAGGTATCAGATGAGCCATGTTCTCTCTGAAGTCTCTACGGAGACTTTTTATCCTTGTCACACTTGCTTCTGTTAGCTGCCAAACCTTAGTATCACCTGGCTAGTGGCAGCAGCACCCCAGTTTTGCCTCCATCGTCACACAACCTCTGTCCTATGTGTTTGGCTATATGTTTATATTTTCATTTTTATATATTTTATTTATTATTTTAATTTCTATTATTTATTTATATATTATGTTATTTATGTAATGTTTTAATAATTTCTATATTTTTGGCTATATGTTTATATTAGTGCCTTTTTTTAGGGGGGCACTAATCAGACTGGACTTGGGCCCCACCCTAATCCAGCATCAAATCATATTCACTGATTACATTTCCTAAGACATTTTTCCAACTGAGATCACATGCTGAGATTCTTGATCGGCATGAGCCTGGGGGAGGGGCGTTTTCACTTCAGCACTGGCCAAGCCTCTAACCTCAGTTTCTCTCTTCCTACACCTTTCTGTAACTACTCAGAGTTTAAAGGTGATGTGTCTGATCTGCTTCCATGTTAATAATATGCAAAGTGACGGAGCTAGCCATAAAAATTTTAAGAGTGTATTCAGAAACCTATCGCTTTTCAATGTTTGATTACATAATTCATCCTGGGCTTAATTGTTTGAGTATTTAAATCAAGCATCATGTGTCAAGTCTTAAGTTGTCTTGGGTGGCATATAATATAATTCTGTTTCTATGGTGAATACCCAACTAGTTGCAACTTTGGCTTCACTTTCATCATTGAAAATAAGCATTCACATTTAACATGTGCCAACACCCTCACCCCCTTCATTTGACTCTTAAAACACAGGGCAGGGGAACATGAAGGCTCCGCTTGTCTGGACATTATCAATAAGTCTAGATTGTCCTAACTTGTTCTCTCTAAAGTTGTGTGTATATGTTCCCTACAACAGGTTTCCCTAAAAATGCTACTTAGCATTTTTTCAGTACTCAGCATGCTAGGTGCTACATCCACACATACATGCTACAGGTACATGGCCCCTATAACCCTAAAAAGTGATGCTTTAAGAGGAAGAATTTTTTTTTAACTTTAAATCTCAGGTGCTTATAAAGCATTTTGCATAGTGACTGCATAACCAATACCTATGGATTTTAGTGTGCTTATTTCCATTTTGGTGTCCTTCCCCACAGTTCATAAACAACAAAAAATATAAAACAGGGAAGAAGTTCGGGGATTCCTGCCTCTGTACAGCACTGAGTTGAACTCTCCGCTGGCATTCCACGGGTGAGATGGGCACCCCTTACACATTAATAAACCCTCAGTAGGTTAATCTCCTATCTCAACATTTCAGGGTTAAAAAGGAATGTTCATTCTCTTACTGACTTATCAAAGAGGAACTGTGGTCATTTAAGGATTAGAAAGAAAGAGCTTCTGATCCAATAAGCCTCCTTTCTCATTCCGGTAATGGATATATAATTTCATTTTAGCAATGCAGATAAAAGGATATTTAAAATGAGAATGTATCAGCAAAGGTGTTTTCAGTGACTAACTCCTGGTATGGAGCTATCCCTGAGACCGACTTGCCACTCTTTTAACAGCAGTCTGAGCCAGCTGGGCCTCTGATGCGAAAGGAAACAACTACAACAGACAAATGGATAAGAAAATCCTGACCCCAATGTGCATTGAAGTTCAGTCAGTAAGGTGTTGGGACTACAGAAGTATTCACAAGCCATATATACATACTTTTCTTCACGGGCAAGATGATAAATATCATTCTGGTAAATTATTTTACAGCTAAAAATGATACTTTTTAAAGTTTGCATTTCTAAATTCTTAAAAAGCTGGAAGCTATAGTCACATCTTGTTGAGATGTCAATCTTGTTTTTCATAGTTTTAAAACATCATAAAAGTAATTGTGACATGGGAATACTTTTATTGTACTGTCTGAAGAATACCACTGACAGTGATGTGACTATTAAGCATCACTGACTTCCTGGGAGCCACAGTGTAGAAATAGGTGGGTAAAATGCACTGTCTGCAGTCAAGGAACTTACAAGTAAATGAGAGACAGAAAAGCACCAAGACACCATGCGGTATCCTCGGGACTGAAGAAGAAACTGTTCTGTTTATTGAGTCTTTCTTAAAGTACTAGAGATTGAACTCGGGGCATCAGCGTGCTCAGCAAACACCCCACCACAGAGCTATCCCAACACTCCAAGAAAAAACATTTGATTGCTGGAATCCCAACATCCCTGGAGGAGGTAACCGCATCTGATCTAGAGCCTGAGCAGAAGAAAAAAGTTTAATGAGGGAAGGCCTAGCAGGACCTGGGTTCTGGTCCTGTCTTCTATGCTATCATGGGACCAGTGTTTCAAGCTCAATGCATTCAGGGTCTGGCTCCCGATTTGCTATGTTCCCCCACCTAGTGTGGCACTGAGATCTGTAGGGTGTTTAACAGTCTCTCCAGTATATTTTTTTTGAGAGGAATGAGCTGTGGGAATCTACTGATGAAAGGAATCTACAGGAAAGATTCAGAGCACAGGAGAGTCTAGGCAGATGGTCAGAGGCCCAAAAGACCAGACTTAAGCATAGGAAAGCCATGGATGATCTGTGTTAGAGAAACCAGCTATCAGGGAAGGCTATCTGATTGTGGTCCAAAGGCAAGTCTATCCAGAGAGGCAAATCATCACTTGCCTGTGAGGCAGTCAGCGTGAGATGCAGGGCCTACCCCGAAGTCCCAGCATCAGAAGATACCAAGGCCACTAACACTGCTGGAGACCCCGGCTCGTGAACTAGAGGCAGATGAGAGGACTACGTGAGCAGGGAAGCAGGTTGAACACAGGCCTGACTGTGAGGTCCAGAGTCCCAGGCAGCCAGTCTAGGGCTCAGCTCCAAGGTCCAGTAGCCAGTATTTCTCTTCCCAATGGTATCTTTAGGGACTGGGACCACGGACTGATATAGGACTTGCTCTCCAGATTCCCTGATCATACCCTTTAACAGCCTGGGCAGACCTCCTGAATCACCTCCAACAGTGTCAGGTAGGAAGGCTGCTTCTTACTGCTATAGGTCAGGCTCTCTCTCCAGCCCCTGGGTGCTCATCGCCACCCCCACTCCAACCCCACCCCCACCCCACCCCACCTCAGGCCATCAATTCACCGCCATTCTAGCTGCCAGTCTCTGTATCTACTCTCTAATCTGCTCCTAACCAAGGCAGTGAGCACCGGGCTCCCAAACAACAATGCCTTTCCTATAAAAACAAAGTCTCCCCAGAAAACAGAGAACTCTTGCCCCTTGACCAGCGAGGCTGGGGAACACAGAGGATGTTTGGCTTGTTTGACTTTTTTTGTTTTGCTTTGTTTTCAGTTGGAAAGCGAAGCCACGGGGAGGGAAGGCGGTGGGGAAACAATAGAGCAGTGTCCATGCTCCTGTCCTCACAGCTCAGATTGTGTGACACAGTGGAGGTCAGAGCCAGGTAAGAGATGGTCGGGTCTTTTGAAGCATCAGTGGGCATGCCAAGCCTTTTCATCTGTTTTCTCTTTTTTTTCTATAACCCAGAGGCACCAGCATCTTGCAGGGAGGAAAAACCAAACAAGCCTCTGTTCTTCCAGGCTCAGGCCCAGTCTTGGATAGTGCTATCGTTGTTCTGCAGCTGTGAGCCACAGCAGCCTTGAGTCCTCTGTAGTCTCAGATGGTAGAAGTCAGGCAGAGCATGTGGTCCCTTGATTCAGCAAAGGAGGTCTTGAAGCAGCCTTCATAAATGATGGAGAGGGAGGCCGGCTGTGGTGACACATGCCTTTAATTCCAGCACTCGGGAGGCAGAGGCAAGTGGATCACTGTGAGTTCGAGGCCAGCCTGGTCTACAAAGGCTACACAGATACCCTGTCTCGAAATTTTAAAAAATGATGGAAAGAGAAGGGCCAACCTTTGCAAGGCATGTAGAATTTGCAGAAGGGAGGAAGCGCCTGCTCTGCCTTCTGCCAGCTGTAGTATTGAGTAGTAACAGCAATCTTTAAAGAGGAAAGTCTGAAATGCTTCTGACAGCCCCATTCACCTGCATACCTTTTACTCCAGTTAAGGCAATGATGAGGTCATGGTCTGCTCAGACTTCTGAGATCAGAGGCCTACTGATCTCTCCTCAAGTGTGCCCATTTCTCCCTTAGCCTGACAGAAGATCACTCACCTGTCATGTTCAGCAAAGACATCACCACGTCTATGAAATGCTCTGAGACAGTCCTGACATGCCAGAGTCTAGTCTAACATTTGATACATAAGTTCATCATGACCCACACATAACACTTTACTGTTGCAGACTGGGTGCTTGTGTCTCTGCTAAAGTCCTATGTCCCTAGAGGGACATTGCCAGCAAATGATTAGGTCACAGTGTAGAGCCCTCGCAAATGAAATGAATGGCTCTATTAAAAGGACCTTAGATAAATCCTTCATCCTTTTTACCATATAAGGTTAGAGTGAGAAGACAAGCCATCACCAGACACCAAATCTGCCAAGGCCTTAACCTAATGTCTGGTGTTTATAGGCTGCCTAGGTTAGGGTATTGTACAGAAGCCAGGATGGACCATTATGTCCTTCCGTCATTGGGAGCACTATACATCCTCATCTAAGTCTTAGTTATCACTGAATCCATAGCATCTGCATGCAGCTGCCCCTGGCCACTGGCGTGCACAGACTCGCCAACCTGCTAATAATAAATCAGTGAGAAGCTATCCCAGCCACGGACTGACTGACTCTCCACTTGGGAAACACAGAGGCACACAGTTGGAACACCTTTTTCAGGGGCCCATTTTGGCTATGTTTCCTCTGTGACTTGTCCACTCAGTGCTATTATTGCCTACTCCCCTCCCCCAAAGCTGTGCGGACAAGAACCAGTTACAGGACAGAAAAAAAAGAAGAAAACAAAACCCTCTAGGAACTTCTGCTTCAGACAAGAAGTCATTCTCTAGAACGTAAGCCCCAGACAATGACCTCATTGTGGGCGTCACCACAGCCTCTCCTATAAAACAGGGAGAAGCTGTTCTATACTGGGACGCCTTCTCTGTTACCAGGCATTTGCTGAGCACTCCATGAACATCTGTTGAATGGAACAGAATTCTCCGGACACTTTTTATTGCCTGTTTCTTACCTCTCTCTAGAAGCACCCCAATGGAAGAAGAATTGACCATGGCATTTTAATGTTTATGTTGCACATATGTACAGAGGCACACACTATCAGGGGCCCCATTTGGAAGCACCAAGGCCTTCAAAGAGACAATTTCATGCTTGAAACACAGGAAGCATTTCCAGAAGTTAAGAGATAGGGTTGGGGAGAACGTGCCACCCTGAGGAGGGATGAAACATGTGGAAAGGAGAAAGCAGCAGGAAGCTCAGCAAGCTGCCATCCTTGTCTTCTGCCACTCCTGCGTGTCCCCCAGAATCCTAAGCCAAGCATCACCACACCAGCTGTGTGGCCATTGGCAAGTTCCTTAAACTCTCAGCGCTAAGAGCCTTGAAGAGTTCTAAGAATGAATAGTATATGAGAAAATATGATAAAGAATATACATAAGATAAATGCAACTTTTTAACAATTCTTGTTGTTGTTGTTACTGATGTGCCATTGGATCCTTGGAGGTAATTTTCTATTTGACAATCCCCACAAAGCCCAAATTCAATGGGTACAAAGTATATATTTACCTAAATAAGTCTCATTGCCAATGTATTTTTCTCACTGTTCCAGCATTTTTGTTTTCCTCTGTAAAGAATTTTTGGTGCTTTTTTTTTTTTTGTTAGCTTGATGGTACATTGGGAAGCATAGTGGAGACAGGAAACATGGGTTCTACCACCTGGTAGAACTTAAATGAACTTACACACTAACTTGGGACTGCGTAACAACTGTAGTAAGATCTTAAGTCATAAAGGCCTCATAAAAGAAGTTCCAGTCTACTCTGTATCTAAAAGAAAGAAGTTTATTAATAAGCATGAAGGAGAAGAATGCAGAGTCATTCCATACACGGAGTATTCAGCTGAAAGTGGGACAGCACGGAGCATGTTCTAGAACCTGTGGGTAGCCTGGCCTGGCCAGTGTGTGGGAATCTGACAAAGTGGCCTATAGAGTGGTTCAGAGTCAGACTGAGAGAGCCTTGGAGGTCTAGACAAAGACAGTGAGATGTCACAGATGGAATAGCCCAAGACCCAGAATTCTTTCCCAACCAGCCCAGAGCCAGCCTTACCAGCTCATCAGTCCCTGCCAATAGGAGTCTCTGTTCCTGGAGGTCAAACAGCCCTAGCAACTTCACCTTGGAGTCTAAATACAGAAAAGCTTCTTTTTCCTGGATGAGGAGGCCTGGTGGCACTCAGAGGAAGGATAGCAGGCTACCAAGAAGAGACTTGATACCCTATGAGCATAATACAGGGAGAAGAGGTCCCCCTCAGTCACAGTCATAGGGGAGGGGAGTAAGGGGGAAAATGGGATGGAGGGAGGAATGGGAGGATACAAGGGATGGGATAACAACTGAGATGTAATATGAATAAATTAATAAAATATATTTGAAAATAAGAAATTATCACAGCAGAGCAAAGGGAAGATTGGGCCACACCAAGGACAGCTTGGTCATGCATCCCTCTGTGAACCCCTAGCTTCTGTCTCTAGACAGTAAGGCTGGCTGACCACAGCACCCTGACTTTCTGTGCTGGCTTCTCGGTCTGGGTCGAAATTATAAGAGAAAAGAAAAGGGGAAGTCCCATACTGGCAAGTGAGAGTGGCTGAGCACAAATAAGTAAACACATCACTTAGATGAAGGCAGGGAAAGAAAGGGAAACGGGTGTGGGGAAAGAAAATAATGTTGTAGCCAATAGACTTAAAATTAAGCGCCATTCAGTGTTTCCTTTTTGGTTTAGAAAGCACTAAAAAAAATTAAGGAAAAAAAAACCCAGGAAGTTCCCTCCTCCGGGTTAACAATAGAACAATCCAGGGTAGTGTTTCACAAGGCAATTTCTTTTTTAAAAGGAGAGGCACTCAGTGTTCGGATCTGTTGGATCCTGACTGGTCCTAGCTTGACTCAGTGTACTCCAGTGTTATAAAAATAGCACTGCAATCATGATGAACTGCAATTAGCTTCAGACTTATTTAAATTATGTAATTTGAGATTGAAAGGATATATTGGCAAGAACATTAGCACCAAACGTGGGAAATTTTGGATTCTGTTTCCTGCATAGCCTGGAGGGTTGGTATATGCATCCTGTGTCTTTTTAATTTGTTTTTCTGAGTCAGGGTCCAGTGGGTGTCACTCATGTTATCCTTAAACTCTGCTGCGTAGCTCAGAGGCTGGCCTCGAACCCTAGTCCCTCTGCTTGCACCTCCTGAGTTCAGGTTACAGATGGGAAGACATCGGGCACTTCCTTTTCTCAGGACAAGCTCTGTCAGGCAGTCCCCTCCCTGTGTCTTCTTCCTCTTGGTTTCGTGCTTCTTCTCATTCTGGAAGCTTCTGTGGTAACTACAGAAGTCCTCAGCTCCTGTATGTGCTCAGCACGCTCTTCCTCATGGGAAATGCCCCTTCATGTTCAAACCTGGGATCAGCTGTTGTTGCTATTCTAAAAGGCTGTGCTCTTTTTGCTGGCTGGCGATCCAATCCAGGGTCTCCTACATTAAAAACACACTCTCTACCACTGAGCCTCTCTGTCTCTGTCTGTCTGTCTGTCTGTCTGTCTGTCTTGCTCTCTCTCTCTGTGTTTCTCTCTCTCCTTCCCTCCCCTCCCTCCCTCCCTCTCCTCCCACTTTCCCTCCCAACACATGAAGTTTTCCTCTTCTCCTCTGCCCTCCCTCCCTCCCTCTCTTGTCTCTCCCTCTCCTGAACTCCTTTCACACAGATAAAATCCCTTCCTGTTACATCAGTGTCCTCTTCAAGGTTGTGCATCTCTGAGGAGTAGTCCGCATTTCATCTTTTTCTGTACATAGGCATGTGGTAAAATAAGTGGCACCTAGCAGATCCCCAGTACATAATTGTAGATAAATAAATAAGGAAAAATCCTTCTACTTGCCCTGAGACCTGCTTTTACACTCAAATGGTTGCTCAGCTGCTATTTGAAATCGTTCTCACCATCAGGCATTCATGAAAGGGGTGCTGACTCAATCGCCCCTACCTGACTCGCCGAAAAGACGAGATCAACTGTCAAGTGAGATGAGATGGGAGGATGGAGACGAAGGAAACTAGGAAACCATGCTCCTAGGGGCCTGAGAGAAGCCCTTCATCTTCTCAGAGAAAGGTACCTTGGAAGCCAAGGCCATAGCACAGTGTCCTTCAGGAACCTCTCAGCTGGGAAGCTGTTCATGCCCTCAATCTGCACCGGAGGAAACCAAGATGGAAAATCCAAGAGGTGTTGTCCAGAGGCCAAACCTCAAGTGCAACAAGCTTGCCATGCCAGCAAGATAATCAGTGACTGAAGGCTGGCTCCCTGTGGAAGGTTTATGGGCCCCAGCTATATTTTGTTTGGCCCACATGATCTTAAAAAGAAAATGTTTGGATTAGCTACCGATGGGCGTAAAGATGAGGAGGTTCGGCCCTAACAGACCTTTCTGGCTTAACTTTGAGAGGACAGAGGGGGTGGCCCTTTTGGATAAATGTGCTTGGAAGGGACAGACAATGCATTCTGCAGCTCACTATGTGCCCCACTTCACTCCATTACAGAACCTCCCTGGAACTTCACTGTTGGGTTGGCAAGCTCCAGCCAAGAGCTGGCCAGAGAAGCCAAGCTGTGGTCAGAGGGAGACGGGAGCAGGAGGACACAGGCCAGAATGAGGAAAGAAGGCCTGGACCTGGAGGTCAAAACCACCCTCACCCCTTTCCCGGTGCCAGGACTGAACTGGGGGCCACCCATACATGCTAGCCCAAGCTCTTCCTACCATTGGGCTACATTCACACATAAACACTAGACTTTTGTGATTTCTTTGCTACTAAGAGCATGGTTGGGATGTGCTACAAAGGGCAGTGCCAGGTGAAGGCTGGAAGTGGTGCTCTTAGGGGACATTACAGCGGAGACCAGAAAGATAGCTTTATTAGTGTGCGCATGTGTGTGTACACTTAGATTCTCAGGCAGGCCCTTTCTTCTCATTTCTAGAACCATATATGCATCACCCTGCTTGGCACGCTTGGCACGCCCAAGGAGTACGTCAACCTGAACATCTCAAAAATGAAGGGTCGATGGGGCCCTCCAAATCCGCCTCTCCTGCCACCATTTCCATCTCAATTAATGGTGCTTCTAATCATTCTCCTGCAACTTCGAAGTCCCTTCGACTCCGAATTGTTTTGCTCTCATGAATCCAGCTCTAGTTCAGAACCCAACCTCTCTTCACCAGCCAGTCTGCCATCTCTCTGGTCAGAGCCAATGCTTTACCTCCTAGGTTCTTGGCACAGCCTCCTAGTAGATGTCCCTCACTCTGCCCAGTCCTCTGTTCTCAACACCCAGCCCAGGGTGATTCTGTAAAAATAGGTCACATCATTAGCTTAGTACATCCCAGTGAGTCCCATTACATAGTGACAGAACCCACTGCTGGTGCCATTACGGTCTCCCCTAACTTAAGAATCACCCACGGTTCACACATGTCGGGTTCATGTACTGCTGGGCCAATCAATACTCAGCCACACCCGCCATCTTCTTCAATCATTCGGGGCACATTTCCAGGCTTCCACTTCAGTGTCTTGTATTGTTTCCCTGAGCTAGGCTCTTCTTTCCCCCCAGATATATACTAAGTAGGTCCACTATTCCCTATAGGCTTTAGGAAGAAGTCCCCACATCAGGAAGGCCCTCGCCCAGCATCTTCAAACTCAACGCCTCCTGACATCGCATATCCCTATTTGTAGCCATCCCTTTCCTTACTGTTGGAGCAGTGTAGCTGAAGGGTGACAAATGGTTTATTTTGGCTAACCAGTTCAGAGAAACTTCACTCCATCGTGGCTAGGAAGGCATGGAACCAGATGCTGGCGGCCAATCATTCCGGAGTATACAGACTGAACCAACAAGAAGACACACACTCCCAGTGACCTACTGTCTAACAGGCAGGCCCCACTTCCTAAAGGCTCTGGGGCCTTTGAAATAGTGTCCTAGGTGGGATCCAAGCACTCCAACAGTAAGCCTAGGAAACACATTTACATTCAAGTCATGATATCACTTCATCCTGTTTTACAGATTCTAATTATGTACTTTATTTCCTAAGGTTTATTTATATTATGTTTGCAGGTGTTTGCCTTCATGTATGCAAGTGAACATGTATGTACGGTGCCTGCGGCCGTCAGAAGCAGGCATGAGATCCTGTGGATCTGGAATTCACAGATGGTTGTGGGTGCTGGGAACTGAGCCTGGATCCAACAAGTGCTCGTAACTGCGGAGCCATCTTTCCACCCCTCTTTATCCTGTTTTTGCTTCCCAAGATTTTATCTACTTTTATTTACTGTCTGTTGCTCCCAGCCAGAGTGCAGGCTTCTCAAAGATGTGACCTGCTGTGCTTCACTGGCATCTGTGCTCTTGGTGCCTGGAAGAACACTGGACACGTCATTCATGATTAATCAATATGTAGATAAATGCATCTTTCCTTATCTTCCAAATACTAAGATCATGCTTTCCTAGGATCACTGCCATGAGAAAGAAAATCCAGTATTCAGCCCAAAACAAATGTGACACTGGAAGATGATAGACATATCACGTTTAAACTTCAACTTTAAAAGGGAAGTAGATGTTCAAATGTGAGTGAGTGGCCGAGATCCAACCAATGGGGCGACAGAATGATAAATGATGGCATAATAAGATGTGTGCAGCAGGAACTATCCGACCGGCATCTGTTAGGTTTTTTTTGCTCTGGCCCCTTAGACACATGTACAAAGCACACAGGAGTTAGAGTGTTACCAGAACTTTCCCACTCTCTGCACATTATTCAAGCCCTCTTCTGCTAGCTCATCTCCTTTTTGCATCTTTCACCTCTCTAGCTGGAGCAGCTCTGTTTGGCTGGCCCTGGGGTCTCTGGCTCCATTGCTCAACCTCTGGCTCCCAGCATCTCTCCTGCCTCCAGGCTCACCCTTTTATCCTGAACTCCTCTTGGCGTTGGCCTGGGGAGGAGATGTAGGGTGGGAATGAGTGGGGAAAAGTTTCTGAGAAGTCTCCTCCTCACTTGATCTTTTTAGCCAAGTCCTTTGAAGCTATCTGGGGAAGCAAATAAGTCTCATGATGACTCTTAATCACGAGAACAGAAAGTTGAAATGTTCAGAACAGTTTTAGATGGATACATGCTAAAAAAAAAAAAAAAAGCATGCCATGTTTGTCTGAAAATGCAATGTGATGTTCACTTTAAAAGGCAATGAGAGCATGAGTTACTGAAACAATCAGGAATCTGATGAGGAATTTATAGACCTGCAAAGGCAAGGCCCAGAGCTGGGAAGTCTAGTTCCCCACCAGCCTTCCCCACTGAGCCAAGGGTGAGAGACGTATTGGTAAGTCTAATCTCAGTGAGCATTTTTTTTTTTATTATATGCATCACAGTAGAAAATGGTTGTCTCCGGCTGATGGAGGCTTATCTCCTCCAGAACTAGGTCTTGCCTTAGGACCTTTATGAAAGCAGCTACTAGGCATGTGCTGGTGCTGCCCATCACCTTGTAATAGATGGAATAAAGGCTCCAAGAAAGACCACATCCTGACCCTGGAACCAAGGCATATGTCACCCCCGGTAGCACAGGGAATATGTAGGTGTAGCTAAGGAACTTGAGGTGAAACGTTATCCTGAATTGTCTGGACAGGGCTGAGGTAATTACAATAGCAGCAGTTCTCAACCCGTGGGTCATGATCTCTTTGGTGGTCGAACAACCCTTTCACAGGGGTTGCCTAAGACCCTCAGAAAATACAGGTATTACTTAGTGATTCAGAAGAGAATCAGAATTACTGTTATGAAGTAGCAATGAAAATAATGTTATGGTTGGGGGTCACCACAGCATGAGGAACTGTATTAAAGGGTCGCAGCACTAGGAAGGTTGAGAACCACTACTTTAGAGGCAGATGGCAAGCGAATCTAAAAGGAGATGAGAAAGGGGAAGCATAGGTCATAGAGAGGCCAAGGAGCACCCGAAGCTTCTAGAAGCTGAAACAGATTCCCCACCCCCACCCCAGTGCCTCCCAGAGGATTGCAGTCATGATGATCCACTTTAGATATCTAACCTACCAACACTACAAAACAGTCCACTTGTGATATGTTCGGCCATTGCATTTTAGTGATTTGTTACCAAGCAAGAATCAAAGATGCGGCTCTCACCTCACATTTAAATCCACTAGCCAATTCTGTGTAAGAATGTGCCTACCGTGGAAGCCAGTAAAACTGTGCAGAATCACAATTCATGTGGTGACTGTGAACAGCAAAGATATGAACATACAAACAGCCACAGAGAGCTCCACGAGGGGGCCATAACAGGTCTCTAGCACCCTCGCACCACTGGTGTAAGTATTGCTTTGGGAAGATAGGTTTCTAACCAGGTCTGCACTGGTTGCTTGTGACCATGTCCCCCACACACTCTTTAAGGGAGTTTGACACAGTCTGAATCTAGTGGATGAGAAGGCCACGATGACAGCTGGTGTTAGTCACTAGCTCTGCAATGCTCTTAACATTCTTTCTTCTCTTCTCACAGAAATCCTTCTCCCCGATGGGCTCTTGGTGAACTTCTGAGCTGAACTTCCTCCTCCAGCAAAAGCTCTTCCTTCAGGCAAACCCAATAAGCCTGTGCACTAGGAGTGTCCGGCATCTGTAGCATGTGTGTCTCCATGGGGTATCTGCTTCTCAACAAAGACCGGGGGAGGGGCGGCAGGGAGGACTTTAGGTTGCACGATGCTAGAAGGAATTCAAG
>OU015744.1:145523865-145574531 GCA_907169655.1 Acomys percivali
TGTTTTAAGGCACCTTTCTGTGCATTAACTTCAGGTACCATACTTTCTAATAACACAGGGCAGAAGATTTCTGTCTAACTTGGAACCTTTTGTACAGGGATACGCTTGACGGATGCTAGTTTCATACCTCATTTTACATGAACGTTTTGCAACCTGGATTTAGTAATGGAATAGTTGGTACCAAGCAAGGAAAGAGGGGTGGTCTTTATGTCACTTCCAGTTATCTGTTGTCAGTGACTTGTATCACAAGCACTGATTCTATTTTTTGATGAAAGAGGAGTAAGGAAAGCTGTTGTAGACCAATGACTACAAGTAAAACTCAAGGGACTACTAGCTTCAGGATCAGACAAAAATCCAGACTCAGTTTGCTGTTTGAGCTCTGTTTCCATGGGGATGGTACACATCTCAAATGCAAATGATTGCTGCGTGATGACTCCAACTACAACCCAACCAGCAAAATACACACCAAATGGCTGGTGGTTGCAATGGAGTCGCATTCCTTTGCGGGCCCAGTCCTTGCAGCTCCTGTCACAAGTGACTTCTAGATGCTGCAAACCCAGGCAGACTTAGTAAGGGAAAAGCAGGCCCCATAAATAAAGAGTGACACTTTCTCAAAGAAGGAGAAGCAATGCTGAAGAGCAGGCTAAGGGCCTAATCAGAGACCAATCAGTCACATACACTGCTATGGAATGAAGGATAAAAGTGAAATGCAAGCGACTCACAGCAGAAAGGAAGGCAATTCCTAGTCAGGAAAAAATATGAAAATTGAAAGCGAAGTATTTTGAATTGGAAGAGCCAGCCTGGGCTACATAGCAATCTTGTGGCCATCTGAGCCACATAGCCTAAGAAAGAAAGAAAGAAAGAAAGAAAGAAAGAAAGAAAGAAAGAAAGAAAGAAAGAAAGAAAGAAAGAAAGAAAGAAAGAAAGAAAGAAAAGAAAAGAAGAGAAAATTTTAAAGAAAGAAAAGGAGACAATGGATTTAAACAAAGTCCTTAAAATTCTCAGACTGGAGGGCTTGTTACAGGTTATTGCAAACTGAAAGAAGTAAGGTTTAAGAGAGAGTCTCAGGCTGGGCAGTGGTGACACATGCCACCCAGCACTTGGGAGGCAGAGGCAGGAGTATCTCTGTGAGTTTGAGGCAAGCCTGGTCTACAAAGCAAGTCTAGGACAGCTAAGGCTACAAAGAAAAACCCTGTCTCAAAAAACCAAGAGAAAGAGAGAGAAGAGAGACTGTGTCTCAGACAGAAACCTCCTTCCTCCCAGGAAATACTATTTTTATTTTTAAAATCACTTTCAATGGGCTGCCTTTCAGCTGACTGAAAATTCAAAGCCTCAGCACCAGCTCCCTAACAGCGAACTTACCGGGCCACTCCATCCCAGGCTCACCTAGCACACTCGCATCGTGGAAGTTTCCAAAACTTCCAAATCCTTCAGTTCCTTTTCCCCATTCATAATACTAGATTTTTGACAGATAATCTTAAAATGTTAAATTTCCTTTCCTTTTCCACTCTTCGGAACGACGTAGCCATTTTATTCGATCAAGAAAAGACAGTTTATTGGTCTATGTTTTTCCCTCACAGAGAATTTATGTAGCAAAAGATTTTTTTTAAGGAAAGTGATTTAATATGGC
Organism: Acomys percivali; assembly: GCA_907169655.1. Classification (NCBI taxonomy): domain Eukaryota; kingdom Metazoa; phylum Chordata; class Mammalia; order Rodentia; family Muridae; genus Acomys; species Acomys percivali. The sequence continues at coordinate 145,525,496 of OU015744.1, forward strand.
TTTTCTCTGGCCCAGAAAATTGCTATAAATTTAAAATTCGTCCTCATACAATGCTCTTAATTATAACATAAGCAGTCTTCCCTGTTACTGAATCCCACCCTGCTTATATTTTCGAGTGGAATGACACACAGCAAACAGCTTATAGGACATGGTTCAGAATAACACTTTAACCTCAGGAAAGTTCAGTGAATATGACACCCTCACAATGGCCGGAACTGCCCCCATCCCTTCCTGTGACACAGTAAGTCACCTTGAGAGGGTAGGGATTAATGGAAGCTCTCATAGCTTGTGGGGAGCTCACGGGAGAGGCCAGCACCTGTTGTCTGTCTTCGGGATGTGCAGCAGGGCTGACCAGCTTTGCCTTGCTCCTGGATGAGCCATCCGTCACACCTCATGGAAAACCAGGTCAGGAGTGGAGACATGCCGAAGTAGTGGACTGAACTGATCTGGGAACTTTAATTGCTTTGGATAATTGTGTTTCCCTTTGCCTAACCTTCAGGGAGGTATGAACCCCAAACAAACAGTTCTCAATATAGGATGCTACCTGGACTGCTAGCAATTTTTTTTCTTTCTGTTTTACCACATCCAGGTTTTGTAATATATGGTCTGACTATTATTTCCGAACATCCCCTTAAGTTTGTTTATTTATTTATTTAGTAAGTTAGTTAGTTACTTAGTTACTTAGTTAGTTACAGAAAAGGTCTTGCCAAGGAGCCCAGGCTGCCTTTCAGAGGGTCTCCATCATCTGTCTCCCAGGGCTAGAGTATACACACCTGTTCCCGGGCCATGCCATCTTGATTTAGAAAAATTTCTGGGTTAATTTAGCTCATCTGTGACACCTGTGATGGCACTCCAGCAGGAAGTTACCAGTCTCATTTTGGTCTGCTGTTAATCTAGAAGGCGTTCAAAAGAGGCTGGGGTTCCTGGCTCTTGCAATACCCTGCATCTCATTGCCATCTTGCTGTGACTGAAAACAGAGGTGTCCACTGAAGCAGGCTCCAAATGGCCCTACAGAGGGGGAGGGGGTCAGCATCGCAAATCATTTCCAAGACCCAAATAAGTTCTCCCAAATGGGACTCTGCCCTGATCCCTTTTCGCAATCTCCAGGAGGCGATGCGTGTTTTGCTCATTATGAATCATTCTCTCCGTTCCTTTCTACTGAAGCCAGGAAGAGACGTGTACTTAGAAGCCGCCTCGCTGGCTCTGCTCACAGCACAGCATATGACAGTAAGATCATCCCGTGCTCTCTCATGTGAAAACATTGAATAGCACTATACCAACTCTGAGACCATTCTAAATGTGCAACCGAAAGTGCCTTATTAACTCTAATTCCTGCATGAACCAGTTGTTCCAGGTCCTTTCTATTGTTCTTCGCAATACCACTTTTCATAAGCAAGGAGGGAATAATTTCCATTTTTTTGCAGATACTTTACACTGAGACCCAAAAAAAAAAAAAAAAAAAAAAAAAAAAAAAAAAAAAAAAAAAAAAAGCCAATGACTACAGTCAGGCAGTTAGCAATAGAGAAATGAGCCATGAGCCAAGAGAGAGAGAGATTGTGCATGTGCCCTATGATTTCTTTTTAAATAATGTAGGGCCTTATAAATAAACCACTTGTGCATTTAACAAAAGTGGAAATTATTTGTAATGTGAGGACTTTATGTCTGCACGTCTTAGAGGCTGTGATGAAACTCAGAGCCTTCCACGTGCTACGCATTTATCTTACCACTGAGCTCCATTCTTGGCCAAATTTCTTCTTATCATACCTTAAAGAATCAGTTAAATTTTAGTAGCATCTGACCACAGGCATATCTGCTGTGTTCACTGAAATGTCAATGAACCATAAATTATTTCATAATTTTTTTGTAATTGGGGAAATTATATTAATGGGCAACAGTCCCACCTAAATTGTTTCTCTTTGGTAAGTGGCCTTTTTCCCTGATGAAAAACTTCCTGCACTCTCCCTCTCTCTTTCCCTTCCTTCCTTGTTTGTCTCCCTTCCTCCCTCCCTCCCTTCTTTCTTTCTTTCCATCACTCACTCCTTATTTTGTGTGTGTGTGAGAGGGGGGGAAATCTGTTGTCTGTAGATCCATTTCTGTGTCTATGTGTGTTACTGGGGACAGAACCCAGGACCCACTGTGTAAAGTATATTTACTATTGAGAGATTTGTACAATTCCTAGCCCTTCCCCGTCCTTCTCTATGGCACTTCAGGTAGCCTTGGGCTCACTGGTACCCCAGGCAGGCTACCCTGCACTCCCAGTCTCCTCCTTTTCAGCCTCCTACATAACTGATACAGGCCTGTGCCAGCAGGCCAAGTTATTGAAATTTTTTTAAAAAGGCTTGAATTTCACTGCCAGCGTGGTTGAAGACAGCTAAGTCAAAATCATTTTCATATTTTAAGATATTAAAAAATATGTCACAGACATGGGGGTAGGTATGTCACAAGGTAAACCTTCATGTACTGCTGAATGGATGGACAAACTAAATAAAATCACTTTAGCAAACTCTGGCAGTATTCTATAAAGCTGAACATGTGTACAGCCTGATCTAGCAATTCCACATAAGAATAATAATATCACATTTTGCATAATAATCTCAAATTGAAAATAGCCAAAGATCTAAGACAAGAGGTAAATAGAAACAAATGTGTAGAAATTAGAATATCCTACAGCAAGGAGCCTTGGGTAGGCACAACCTATCAATGAATCTCAAAACCAGTGTGGATGAAAGAATCTAGTCACAAAGGTATTCTGAAGGATATACTACTTGTTTTGACGTAATATAGAACCTGAATTGTGATTAGTGGGGTTGGGGGGAGGGGAGGGACGAGTAATTAGAAAACAGTTTCATTGGAGAGCCCAGGTAGATTGACTTTAGCCAGATGGGATGGGATGAGAAGGCTGTGAGCAGAGATAAGACTAAAGCAATGGAAGGTGAGGGGCTGTGACCACAGAGAATTCCAACCAAAGAAGAGAGAAGGAGACTGGATTCTTTACACAGCATCACCAACAGGATTAAGAGCTTGATTCTGTCAGTCTGTTTCATTTCAGCCATTCTGCTGGGAGGTAGCATATCTTGATGTCATTTGCACTTCCTTGAGAACTACCAACTCAGTAATCTTTCTATTTGTTGTTTGGCAACCGTGATATTCTCTTCTCTGAAGAACTGTTCAAGAATTCTGTTGAATCTTGCCCCAATTTTAACTGGATTGAGTATATTTAGAGTATATTTTACCTATTGTTTTTATAGAATCTATATATTCTAGTACAAAACACTCTTTCAGATACATGTGTCTGTACCAATTACCTGTAGACTATATTTCTTTGACCTATTCACGTACCCTTAACCAATGGCATACCATCTTAATGACTAGTGCTTTACAGTAAGTTTTAATAGCTGCAAAGTATACATTCTCTTTAAGTTCTTAATAATGGTTCATTATTCATAGCTCTTTGCATTTTCATTTAGATTTTGGAGAAATGTTATAATTTTTATTTTCCAGAAACCTATAAATGTTGCTTGCATTTCAGATGAGGAGATAAGATGAGAACTGTACCCACGATTTACTAATACATGGCCTAGGCTGAGCCCAGAGCATTTCTATTAACTATCCCTAGGCCTAGGCCAAGTTGGAAGCTTCTAGTCTCCATACAAGACAGGACCGTGAAGTCTTCAGCTTTCAGCCTCCATCTACTAACCTGGGCCTAGATTGTTTTCAGCCTCTGAGGCTTACTGCTGAATAAACTCACTCTTTCTAGCGCCTTCTGAACTCTGGCTTGATAGTTCAACTCAGCTATTCTGTCTCAAACTTATCTCCAAACTAATTGATTCCAACTGGCTTCTCGTGGCTTCTTGTTGCTCAACTTTGAAAAAACAAAACAAAACAAAACCAAAATTGCCCCTGAACTCCGTAAACTGAACTGCACAGAACTGCACAGAACTGTACTGTATTCCCTAACTCTACTGTACTGTCTCCAAGAACTAATATACACACACACTCTCTCTCCTTCCCTCCATCCCTCCCCCCCCTACTTCTCTTAAATAGCTTCTCTTTCCTGTCTGTTCTCATGAGAGTTAATAGTATCCTATCTCTGACTCATTCTGTCAAATCTTTCTCTGATTCATCACTTTGTCTCTTCCTCAACTAGATTGTTTGGGATTAAAGATGTGTACTAAATTCCAGAAAGAGGGATTAAAGGTGTGTGCTAAGGGTGTGTCCATATTCTAGCAAATCACCCAGGCCTAGGTCTTTGGATGTGCTCCCTTGCCAGAGCAGCCATGTTGTGGATTAAAATTCCTCCACAAAAACCATACTAGATGTTGTCAAATTTTAAAATTTCTACATCTTTCTCCCTTTGATTTCTGATCATAGTTTTGCACCTCTGCTCCCTGATCAGCAGCTGCCTCATGACTTGGCCCGCACTCAAGCAGCCCTAGTCTCAGTACTAAGAGACTCTGAAAATCGTTAGCTCTGGAATGTGGCCATGGATATTGTGCTTTCACAAACCATGATTTGGGATTTAATTCACTGATTATCTTCTGGTCTCCTGAATTGGATATTCCAATGAAAATGTCAATGTTTTTTGCTACTCCATACATTTAAAATATGAGTCCCCCCTCCCCAGGTGCTGATCCAGCTCACTACACATGCTGCGTCTTCATTAGATTGGTTGCTCATCCTGAAGTTCTCTTCTGTTGAATGGAAATGCCTCCACCATGGGTTAATTTTAAGCAGCATGCTTAATTTTTAAGTACTTGGAAATTTCTTAGTGATATTTCTGCTACTTAGCCTTAATTCAATTTTATGCTGGTCAGAGCATACATAATGATTCCAATCCTTTGATATTTACCCAGACATACTTTTCTGGCCAAAATAAATTCATTTTTGTTACATGTCCCATAAGTACTTAAAATGACTCATACACATTTTAAAAGAATCAGTAGTTGGGTGAATTACTCTGTATTTGTAAAATAAGTCAGTTAATCATATTTTTCAAAATTTTTATTCACACTTCTTTGTGAAATGTATGTGTGTGTGTTGTGTACATGTGCACATGTGTGTGAGTATATACACCCATGCAGAGGCCAGAGGACATGGTGCGTCTTCCTCTGTCATTCTCCACCTTAGTTTTCAAGACAGGGTCTCTCGATGAGTCTGAAGCTCAGTGTTTTGGCCAGTATTTCCTAGTATGCGCGCTGTTATGTCTATGCTACTGAGGAGCCATATATGGTGAGGATCAGGGACGAGAGAAGGGGGATGCCACAATTCCAAATGAAACCAAAATCTTCCATGATCCTTCAGAGTTTACAAATATCTCAATGAACCATTTTCCCTGAGCTGTCTTTTCAATGCAAGATGATAAAGTTACAACAAGCTAACTCCACTTTTATTAATATCTGAACTCAGCAGCAATTTCGCCTTTTAAACAAAGTTAACAGCTTCTGATTACCCATCCCAACTCATCAGTGTGAGAAACCACCGAGGCCGCTCTGAGGTAACTGCTTTCCTGTGCCCATGAAGAGATTTCCACCTCCGTGCTCAGAGGCCTTCCTCCCCACTCAACTAAACCCAGCCTTCCAGCCCGATGCCCAAGGATAACACTGAGATGTCACCATATCACACCCACATCTTTTATTTAGGCACCCTCAGAAGCAGGCACACACTCAAGAGGAAATCACTTATTTGCTCCCATCAACTAAAGGAAGAGCCAGAATTAAAAACAGTAATCCCAAAGGACTTTGAGACCTTAAACGCATCCTGTAACCTGCCTCCCAACTAAATATTTACACTCAAATTAAAAAAAGCATTGTTGGGACCCTTTCATCTGGAAGACTAAGCTTTTACTTTAAATTAAAGATCTGATACATCACGACTTCCAAGGCTGTCTCAGACATCACCAGAGCCAAGGGTGTGTGTTCTCTTGGCCTTCCCAGTCTACCGGAGTGAACAGAGGTCGAAATTCAAAGTTCACTTTCCATATATGGAAGACTAATAAGGCGCACATGAGTAATTCCCAGATAGAGAGGGCTATCTGGGAAAGAATGCTCTATGTGCACACTGCTAGTTAAAAATATGCTGAGTCCCCTGCAATTTCTGTGTTGGGGGGGCAGGCCGAGCACTAGGTCAGATAACTAGTGTGGTTTGCTCTTTGCAAGGCACAGCCTGAGATGATATAAAAATAATTATATGCACAAGCCAGATTTTCCAAACTGCTTATTCTGCTTCTAGGTCAGTATAGCTGGACCAGCCCTCGGGAACTTAAGGTTTATAGCCGACCATGAACAGCCACTTTGCTCGCGTTTCTTCTGTGTACTGCTCCATCCATTTAGGTAGGATTGTCCTTTACTCCGAATAAGGACAGTTAAGTTGGAGGACATCAAAGCCGTGCTGCTGCAGAAGTTGAACAGCAGCTTCATTACTATGTAATTAAAACTTCAGGCTTCACACACAACCTGGTACTCAACTGCTTGGAGCTCAGTCTATCACAGTGCAGCAGGACCTATTATTTTTATGAGTATAACTAGACCTGCAGAAGGCAGCAGTTTTCCCTTCTCTCCACTTGAACCAATTCCTAATCGTTTCTATGTTTTTTAAAATATTAATTTTTGCCTTTAATAGAAAGGAGCCTGAAGCATCAGTCAGTCTTTGTGATGGCTAGATTGCATTGTCAGGACCAGAGATGTAAAGCGTAGCCTACCCGTAAACCAATACACACTTCACTTTGGTCCTTGTTGCTGGCGAAGAGAGTGCAAGCACACTATAAGCACAGAGGGGGATGGGGACAAATGGCCACCAGAGATAAATGAAGAGGTAGCAAAAAAACAAAAACAAAAAAACAAAACAAAAAATCTGTGATTTCATGACAGATCTGAAGAATTCCACAATGAGACAAAGGACAGTTTTAGGAGGCATGGTCAGTGGTTTTAAAAATGGACACGTGTTGTGGGGGAGAGGCTTCTTGGCAGGTTTCCAAGCCCATCAATTATCTCATTCCTAGTGGGATTTCCACCTACCCCTGTGTACGCCACCAATTTCCCCAGTTCTAATTGTCTTTTCCTTTCTCTCAGATATACTGCAGAGTCTCCACGTCTCTGGAAATTAATCACTATTTGAGAGATTAATTGGAATTTTAAGGTTATTAATTGTAATTTCCTCTTCTTCTTCTTTTTTTTTAATTTTAAGGGGATCTACAAGGACTCCTGTAGTGCCCAAATTGTATATTAGAGAGAGGGAGAAGAAAGCTCCACCCCTCTCTGAGACTTTTGACTGGACCGTGTCAGTTATCACACCTAGAGAATTACTTAGACTTAGTTATAACTCACACCTGAGGATTTAAGAAAAAAAAAACAGTTTACATAAGCAGAATGTATGTAACTATTAAAATGTCCAGCAATGCCATTTTCACTTTCAACTGCCTTGTGTTCAAAGTAAACCATTTAAAGAAGAGGAACCAATTATTTAAAAGCTAAAGACATGCTGTACCTAAAACTTTGTCCCATGGACTATGGTCATTTGAAGTTTTATTTCCCCTGGGAACGGACTGCTCAGCGGGCTGCCACAGAGATAGATGTACACACACACAAAACATACAGCTTTGCACCCAAACACATCCTTGTCCTGGGATGGCATGTCAACAAGTATTTTAACATCTTTTAAGACTTATTTTAGTATGCTGTGTGTATGACTATTTTGCCAACATGCATACATGTGCTCCACACGTGTGTCTGGTACCCTCAGGGGTCGGGAAAATGTGTCAGATTCCCTGTGACTGGAGTTACCAATGGTTGTGAGCCACCAAGTGGGTACTGGGAATTGAGCCTGGGTCCTCTCCAAGAGCAACAAGTGTGTTTAACCTCTGATCCAATTCTCCAGCCCAGCAATAGTATTTTTGATCATAAGTAAATGTCTCCTGGCATAACGTAAACATTGGATTGCCACTCAGAAGAAGCACAGACCTTGAGAGACAGATTTGGAGGTACGTGCTGGTTTTTAAACAAAGCGTCCTTAATGCAGGGAGCTTCAGGCCCAGTTCCAAGCTAAAAGAGACAATTAATCCAGGAGGTGCCTCCAAACTGTGACATTTACAGAAGCCCAGACAATGAGAAGATGGGTGTGTCCAATCTAACCTGAATAAGTACTTCTGCCAGGGAAAGTGGAGAAAGTGGCCAGCTTCCCCTTGCAGCCTGTGTGTCCTGAGCTTAGAGGCCAAACCAATGCCAACGTCTGTAAGAGTTTCCAGTCTACTGGCATCTATGAGGAAGACACAGAAAACAGAGAAGCCATAGAAACTTGGGCAAACTCTGAACCGTCAGTAGTTAGCAGCTGTTGATGGGTTCCCAGGGTCTGTGTGGTGTGGCAAGGCCTACTGCCACTCTCACTCTTTGGCTTATGAACTTTTTCAGTGAGGTTATGTCTGTCTGTCTGTCTGTCTGTCTGTCTGTCTGTCTCTCACTTAGGGAACATTTTTAAGAGCTTATGATGTAGTTGTCTTTTTGCTAGTACCTGGTGACCCCAGGATCCCTTCCTTCGCAGACTGACAGTCGACTGGAAACACTCCAATAAGTGTTGAAATGAGCTGCTGTCTATTTCTTCTTTGTCCCCAGAGTCAAGCAAGGCTGGTACCAACCACTTTCTTAATATGTTTGAAAGAGAGAAAGAGAAAAGGAATAGGAAAGAAAAGTTAGGGGGAAGATCTGGCCCTTGCCACCTTCCTGATAATTTTTATAGATGAAATACTCGAGAAATTTAATCAAGTGAATAAAGGATAGTCAATAGTAAATTATCCCATGGCATACACTCAATTGTAGAAGGAGTCATCTCTCTCTGAAATTGTGAAGATATTCATATGTGACCATGCTCTTAGCAATGTACCCTAGCAAGCCAGACTTTGTTTGTGGTGAACAGGGCAGCTATAAGATAAGTACTCCTGACTCGTGGACATATAAGATCATGGAATAGAAAAGAAGAATTCTGTCAGAGCTGGGATAAACTTGGAGGAGGCTCCTGTCACAGGCAATGTCAAGTGAGAAAGCCTCCCCATCCTAGGAGAGATGAGGTTTCCTAGAAACGTCAGCTGATGTTGCAACATTTGGCCAAAAGGAAGTGGTAGGCCAGGAGGCCAAGGGAGAGGTTCCTCCAACATCCACACAGGACAGGAAGCAAAGCACGAACAAAAATGTGAGGACATCTGGGTGCCAGGAAACATGCTAAGTCACCGGGCATTACAGAGATGAATAAGACCAGTGCCTTCCCGGTTACTCAAGAGCCATGGGACAGGAAACTGAATCTCAGCATAAATGGAAGTACAAAGGGGGACAGGAGCGAACTGATGTATTTGGGAGTGAGGAGGGAAAACATTTACTCCTCAAGGAAGCAATGAGAAACACTACCTCCAGGACAAGAGGGAAGAAAACCACCAGAGCTTCCATCCATAAAGGTCACCGTTCCCCACGACAGACAAATGAATAAAGACATTGAGGGTTAGACATTTTGTGAGTGTGCGCACAAGGTACAAGAACAGTGATAATTATGCACCCTCCTCCTCTCCCCTCTTCCCTCCCTCTCCCCCCCCCCCCCCCCGCTTCTTTCCTCACCCCCTTTCATCTCTCCCCACTTCTCTCTGTTACTAACTGAATTTTTACACATGCAAGGTTGCCAGGCCTGAGATTTGCTTCAAAATAACCCAGGGCATAGAGTAGGACGTGATCAACACTAAAGCTAAGTGTCTGTCTTCATGTTAAAACATTTGAAAATGCTCCACAGTAATTAGACAAAAAAAAAGGGGGGGAGGGGTTTACTTAAAATATGAACTGGTAACAAAAGCCCACCTAATATGTGGGGAAAGACAAAAAATTTAAATGACAACCCAATAAAACAATGTCTATTTAGTGTAGTGAGTTCAATTATAAACAAGAGTGCTTTGAAAACCATGATCATATGACCACGAGGTCTCTATTTGCTATGTGTACCACATTCATGCCCTGAGCAAGCAAGTTGCATCTACATGTTGTTGGGGGTCAAGGTCAATTTATGATGTTTTTAAAATGCCAACTACTACACTGTAGTGGATTATGGCATCAAATTGGGAGCCTTGAATTGATTTTTTATTAGTTCTTTGAGAATCCTGTACAATTAGTTTTGGTCATATGTACCATCTCCCACCCCAACTCTTCCCAGATCTACCCCCCTTTCCTTCCATGAGCATTTGTCTCCCCCTCCCTGCCCAGCAAGGTCAATTTGTGCTGTCTAAGTATTCGTGGATGTGTGGCCTTCCGTTGCCTGGTGCCTGATTTACCCGGGGTGACCCTCTTAGAGAGCACTGACCCTTCCTTTCCCAGCAGCTAACAACTAATTTTTAAATGAATAACTACTAATACAATGGGAAAAAAAAACAATACTAGAACACTTAGCACTATAAAAGCACTTTCATGGGTGTGGACACACATGAATATGCATGTGTGTGTGCACATGCATGGTGTGTTAGCCTGCTAATGCCTAAGCCCACTTATGGCCCTTTCCTCTAGAACAGTCGCACTCTTTGTAGAGGTCCAATGAGACCAGCTATGATTTGTCTCTGCTCTGCCTAGTCCCATTACCCTGCACTCCAGACCACTGGCATTGTTTCTGTTCCTGCAACACTTCAGCTGCATTTTCCCATGAGCCCCAGCAGTTGCTGCTTTGAACCTGGTAGGGCTCTTTCTCCACAGTACACACAATGGTTCCCTCATCTTCAAACAGCACCCTCTCAGAAAAGACTTGCCCAGCCACATGTTTCAAAATTCAGAACACCTGCCTCGTGCCTTCCCTATTCACCACTCCAGCTTATTTTTCTCCCATGGAAGTTACCACCTTCTAATTATATATTTTATATGCAGTATAATTACATAGAGATGGCATATATATCCTATGCTGTTTCTTCTATTTACTGTCTGCCTTTAAATATCCAGGAGGTCCAGAACATATGCCTGTTTAGTCCACAGCAGTATTATCTCTGGCACCCAGAACATGCTATGCATTTGTGCAAGTGAGTGTGCACTGGACTGTGAGGTAAAGTGAATTGGTTGGCATAGGTCACATAGGCTTGTGTGACGGTGTCTTGCAGCACAGTTAAGGTAGCTCTGAGGGGCTCGACGTGAGGAATGAAAGGTGAATGCAGAACACACACACCAGCCCTTCACATCTCACAACCGGGTGCTGCCTACGGAAAGGGCTGTTCGAAGCCTGTGGGGGGCTGGAAGTAGAAACAGCCTTGCTCCCTTGAGCAGCTGCCACAGCATCACAAGCTGGCAAGAGGAAATAGGCAGTCAGAAAAATCATAAAAATTTCAAGACCTTCTCAGACGATTTAGCCTGACCTAATCATTTCACCAAACGAGCATCAAAGCTACAAAGTGGTACTGTCATTTGCCCCGGGGCACACAAAAAGCAAATGCTGAGCTCAAAGGAGTGGGGACTCTTCACTCAGCCTGGCCTGGCCTAAAAATGAGAAACAGGAACAGCTCCCCTACAAGCGTGCTGCCCGCTCTCTTTGCTTTAAAAGTCACCTGAAAGTCTTTGTGCAGTCAGGTGCCAATCACCTCTTCCAGCAGAGCCCCAGCAATTTTCCAAGAATCTCTATTTTAAAAACAAAGAGTTGCTAATGATCACTATTTCTCATACATGAAAGCCTTAAAAAAAAAATCCTTGCCATAGCAACTGGGAAAGGTAGAGTCATCTACTATTATCCTGTGACGTTCTAATAATACAGCCCCAGTGTATGTCAGGCCCAGGGGGTGCTAGTCTATCAAGAACCAAAACTTTTAACCCCCACAGTTCCATTTCTTATTAGTAGTAATGGGTCCGACCACTTTCCACATTGATGGGTCTATGTTTTCCAGAGCCATAGGCTAAGCAATGTACCACAGAGCATTAACAAGAGAAAGTGGTTCAGTGAAAGGTATAGGTCTCCTGATGTACAGAACAAAGCAGTTTCTCAGGCAGTGATATTAACCCAGAATGGACGGCTGGAATTGCCTTAGCCTCAGCTAAGGGAGGGCACACTCTCTCCTCTGACCCTGAGAGGCCGTTAGAACTGTCTTTAAGATGACAGTCAAAGACTTCTTGGTCCCCTCTGTCTTTACCGAACCCTCTTCTGTCTGGCCCATTCGCATCCCAGAAAGAGATGGACTACAAGAAGAGCATCATGGGAATCCTACTTCCTTGTCTGTGATAGGTCTACAACTAGGTATGTGACAACACTGTAGCTAATGAGGAAAGGGAACATTTGTTGTCGGTACAGAAGTTTATTTTCTATAGAATTAGTGGGGTGGAGATCTAGATAAGATTCTAAGACTGATGAGGAAAGAAACACCACGAGGAAGGAAGAGCTGCATTAGAGAAAAGCTGACACAATAAGAGGTCACAGTGCCCAGAACTGCATGCCGTTGAAGATGTGGCACTCTCCCATGTGACTCTCACACTGTGGCCAGGAAGAAAGGCTGTGCATGTGTTACATATGCTGCTGTTTTCCTGAGATGAGTTTGAGGGATGAGTGGGGAGTGGATCCCAGGATTCTTCTGTTAAAGAGAACTCAGCATGTGGCTGAGGAAGGAAAAGGACGCATGGTGTGAGCTATCAGGGCAGCTGCAGAGGCCAGTGGGCAGCATGGCACTTGCACATGTGTGTTGTTGTCCTAGGGGCATTCAGAGATGGCAGCCAGATTTCACCCCCACCCTGGGAAGAACACAGAACATATCCACTTTTTGGATGCCAGGAAAACACTCCTATGAGACCTTAAGAAAAGAACCAACAAAGATATTCAAGTCCCAGGGACACTGTAGCTGACACCCCACCTTTAGCTCCAGGCCAGAGGCATCACTGTCCAACTGACAGTCTCCACACTAAGGACAAGAGGAGAATGTCTCTGCAAGGCAGTACTGGAAAGCTGCAGGTGTCTCAAAGACGCTCATTAACTAGAGTCAGTAGCATAGACTGTGTGGCCAGAAGTGCTCCTGTGTGTGCTGATTCATATTTTAGATGGGACTGGATCACACACATTTTTCTTGGCTTGTTCAGGATAAAAGTCAACACTCTCAGAACAAACAAGAAAGCTATTCCCCTGCAACATTTGCCTCTTTCTAAGAAAGCATTCATGGTGGAGTACTGTGATCTTACATGATCAAAGGGTGTTGGACCTTTGACGAGAAATAAGAGAAGAGGCAGCCGGCGATATCCTTAGAAACATCTGCACAGACAAGAAGCTGTCTTAGGAGTGTCTACACAGGCAGCCTTCTTGTGACAGCAGGAGCAGCAGATATCCAGGCTACCAATGGCACAGGGGGATGGACAGCTCTGGCCTCAGGGGTTGGGAAAGCTGGAAAAATCTAACTAACTAGTCATGAAAAAACAAAACATGTTAATTGGCTTGTCCAACATTGGGGAAAGACCTGCTGTTCTCCCAATTCTTCAGTGAGAGGAAGAACGCCCTTGCGTTAAGGGACAAGAGAAGAGAAGGGAGTCATTTTTCCAGTGAGTGCTGAGTGATTGGTCTTCATAGTCTAGTCTCAGGAGATGAACTGGCTGGAGAATGAAAATGAATGTGGAAATAAATGAGATGGAAGGCTCCAGACTGGCTTGTAATTTTTATTTTCAGCTACTCAGAAGAACGAGACAGGATTGCAAGCTTATGGTCAGTCTGGAAAACTTGGTGAGGCATAATCTCAAAATAAAAGTTTAAAAAATGGTCTGGGGATAGTTCAGTGGTAGAGTGCATGTCTAGGATGCAGGAGGCCCCAAACTCAATCTCAGTACTACAAGGAATGGAGGAAGGGAGGGAGGGAGAGAGGGAAAGAGGGAGAGAGGGAGGGAGGGAGGGAGGGAGGGAGGGAAGGAGGGGGAGCATCACAGTGTGATACATAAGCGATCAGCAGTGTGGGCTAAATGCCTCCTATGTGGTCACTGGCATCCTGTCCAGCATGGGTCAGTCCTGCGGATGGTTTCCTAAAGGCTTAATACTTGTGAACATTTTGCCTTCTTGTTTTGTTGTTATTGCTGTTTTGGTTCAGGGTTTGCTATTGTTGTTTTGCTGAGACAGGATCTCCTTTGTAGACCAGGCTGGTCTTGAACTCACAAAAATACATCACGCTCTGCCTCCCAGGTGCTGGGATTAAACGCATGTGTCACTGTGCCTGGCCCTTGTTTTTATTATATCAATTTTGGGAGCATTTTAAAAAGTAATAGCTTTACTGGGATATCATTTTTTAAAATACTACACAATTCATCTGCTTAAAAAATGCAAATTTTAATGACTTTCCCTGTATTCACAGATATCCGCCACCATTACCACAATCAAATTTAAATAATTTCAGGGTCTCAAAAGACAACTCCTATCTATTAGCAGTGGCTCACTTTCTTCTCTAACCCTCTCAGGAACAGAGAATCTACTTCTGAGTCTACGGTTTTGTCTCTCCTGGATGTGTCTCTTCTGTGAACAGCTTCGTTCACTTACTACAATGTTTCTGAAGCTCATCTTGTTAACACGTACGTTGCATCACTGTATTCACATTTCCTGAACTCCTGTATTTACATTCCTAAGTGTCCACCATCCACTTTCACAATGGGCTTGTGAGCTGCATATCAAGTTAAGACGTCCCGGTTCAGAAAAGATGGTTTGATTTTGTTGGGAGTCTAGTGATACAAAGTACTACTTTGTACATGGCTGGTTATATTTGTGTACTGTGAATTTAAAGAAGACCAATTTTCTGAAAACCACCGAAGCATGAGCCAGTGTGAATGGGTGGCTAGCCCTGAGACAAGAGGCAAGTGGGCACTCCTAGAACAGGCTGCCTGACACATAAATGGTCATGCTCCTCATGCCTGCCTACGGAGTGCTTGCTGTAGGGCAGACACCACTCGAAACTTCACTTAAAACACACTTAAAAAACAAGCAAACATAAAAATTCAGAGAAGTGGACTTTATCAGGAGGGACTAGACAGAGAAAAGAGGAAGAATCCAGGGAAGACGGACGAGAAACCATGCTCCTAAATTGTGCAGTGGCTTTCTGGTCGCTGTATTGTATGATTCATGATATGCAGGTCTCCTGGGAACATGCTTTTGCATGCAAATGTCTCTAGGGACAACCGTTTGCTTTTGTGATGCTACAAAAGTGATGCACATTCAGGAGACTATACTTCAAACCTTGGTATTTTTCCTGTGAGGCAGATAGTCTCCATGAATGTTGGATACAGAGCCACAAGCCCTCATCAGCAATGTGATCACAGGGCGGTGGCAGGCAGCAGCAGCAGCAGCCATGTTATAAGAAGAGGGAGGCAGGCAGCAGCACCACAGTATGCTGTGTTGTGCTAAGATCTGATGCTCAAGTAGGTTAGATGCATCCCATGTGTAGTAGTTTGAATGATAATGGCTCCCATAGGCTCATAGGGAGTGGAACTATTAGGAGGTGTGGCCTTGTTGAAGTAAGGGCGGTCTTGTTGGAGGAAGTACGTCATTGGGGGTGGGCTTTGAGGCTTCAGAAGCTCAAGCCAGGCCTAGTATCATTCTCTCTTCCTGCTGCCTGCCTATCCAGACATAGAGCTCTGGTCCACTTCTTTAGCACCATGTGTGCCTGCATGCTGCCATGTCTCCTGCCATGATGACAATGAACTATACCTCTGAACTGTAAGTCAGCTCCAATTAAATGTTTTTCTTTTTAAGAGTTGTTGTGGTCAGACTTGATACCCTATGAGCATATACAGGGGGAGGAGGTCCCCCTCAGTCACAGTCATAGGGGAGAGGAGTAAGGGGAAAGCGGGAGGGAGGGAGGAATGGGAGGATACAAGGGATGGGATAAGAATTGAGATGTAATATGAATAAATTAATAATATTTTTTTTAAAAAGAGTTGCTGTGATCATGGTGTTTCTTTGTAGCAATAGAAATTCTAACTAAGACACCATGCTTTCACGATTTATAATATTTTACATTTGCAATGTGCTTATTTGCATGGCACCCATCATAAATTAAGGAGAATCTGCACTGCATACTACATAGAAGTTAACTTTAAAAAAAAAAAAAAAAAAAGAGCCAGTCTTCTGGATAGGATCATATAAACCGTGGCATCCCTGAGAACTACCTAAGCTAATTTAAAATGTCATTGGCAATGTGGGGTACACTGGCTGACTTGTTTCCATCACATGCCAAGGAGTTGAAAGCCTGTTAAAGAAGAAGTGGTCAATGTACTAAGAAAACATCCAAAGCTGAGTGATCACCCCTGTCCAAGGAAGGGAACCTAGAAGCCTCTTTCTACCATGCCAATCTCCATCTTGAGAGCAAAGAGTTGGGATTTTTTTCCCATGAACTTTGAGGTCTCTTTCAGAAACATCTACATATTCAATTCTCAGAGTCTTAGCAGCTTAGCTTACAGACAAGACACTGGAGACAAGGCAGGTCTAGGTTAAAAGTTGTTATATATATATATAAATTAAAAGTGGATAATAGAATACAAAGTACCAGGCAGATATTATGTTATACAGTTTATTAAATGATCATGGGAGAAGAGGAAAAGGGGGAAGGGGAACCCCAGAGAGAGAAAGTAGAGAGAAAAAGAGTAGAAACAGAAAAGGGAGAGAGAGACACACGTGGAGGGTCTGTCTTTTATATGGCCCTGGGCAGGGCCACGCCCCTGTGGCAGGTAAGTGATGACATCACAGGTAGGCAGACTGAAGCAGAATACTAACAACAGTGCCCTCTGCTAGTGTGAAATCCGAAGTGTGAGGTTCAAATGCACGCACCTTTATTTACAAACCCCAAGAACTGGACATCAGAAACGAGTTTCAGAGAGTCCAGTGTAAAGCACAGGAAAGAAGAGCGGTCCACTGCACAGGTAGAAAATGGATGGGATTCATTAGTGTGAAGAAATGCAGCTGGAACTCCAGCTGGAGTCAGACACGGCTCCAGGAACCTCTGGATGACAGATTTACACTCAGCTATTCATGAAAGGGAGATGCTGTAGAGCATCCCCTTCCGGATCGGCTGCTGTGCATTGTTACAAACCACCATGCTAGTACAGTGCCACGCAATGCTAAACACAGACTACAGCTATCAGCCGGTTCTTAGGGCAAGTGACATCCAGCCTTCATCATGCCTTGCGTACTTATCTAACACTTGCTATGGTTGTTCCTAGCCATGATCTGATAGTATTTCAGCAAGTTTACAAAGCCTTTCTCAGTTGATTTTTTTTTCCCCACTCAGAGAAAGAATTTGTATCTGGGGTGGGGAAAGGCATGAGGTTAGTTTGGCTGTGGCAAACCAGCATAGGGCCAAAGTTTAGATCCAGAGTATAGTAATGTCACAGAGGAAATGAACTTCCTTGGTCACTGAGTAGCTTCAACCCTAGATATCGACCATGAGGGAGGTGGTGGGGAGGGAAATGGGTTTAAGCCAACGAGGGCCCCAAACAGAAGCTCACAGGTCAGAGGGCACATGCCGCTGGAGACAGGACAGTGCCTTCTGCATATGAAAACCAGCAAATAATAAACACGTTTTAATGTTCCCAATGCTATCTGTGGGGACAAGTATTGTAAAGCAAAATGGCTAATTTTTTTATAATAAAATGAATCGGAATGAGCAACTTAAATCAATATTAGGCAGTGGTATTATGCGTATTAATATCTACACATCATTAGCATAATCCCAAGTGAATTCTTTCATTACTAAAAGTAATGCTGGGCTTGACTTTTCATTTCCTTTGGTATTAACTTATATGCACTATAAATTTGGCTAGAAATAACTTTTGTTTGAAAGTTGATCTACTTTCATTCTCTGTGTAGATAGGCATAGACAAAGATGTGTGTGTGTGCGCACACACACATACACACATACATATATAGACTGATGGCAGGATACCTCAATCCAGAGACTGTCAGAGAAGAGTTTTGCACACAAGCAGACTGAGAGATGAGCAATTGTCTCTTCGGGCTCTCACACAGCTACAGAGCACTGGAGACTTACTTTGAAAGAGTGTACACAAACTTAACATATAGATGTGTAAAAACCTGAAATTTCAGTGAATCCAAAACAAAACAATAGAAAAAGCAAAACCCTTCTGTGCAGGAACTTAAGGAATGCCCCAACCTGCTCTCTGCATGGCACTTCAATTCAAGATCTGCACAGATGCCAGAATAACTAATGGTGCCTTTACGTCCTGAAATCAGAACCTCAGAATGTGGGTTCAGTTATTTGAATGGACAGAAGGTCACTTTCTGGAAAGCATACGGTGGGAGACCCTGGATGTGCAGCAGCAGGCTGTGCTTGGCTGTCTCTGTGGTAAAGGATAGAGCAGGATTGCTCACTGGAGCCAGCCAGACCAGTTTTGTCTGCTGCAGAGATATTGTGAACCACACACACAATATTAAATGCCCTAGGAGTCACACTAACATTTTAAAACCAGGTGAATTTAATTTTAAAGTACATAATTTTTATTTCATCTAAATATTGTGATTTCAACATATATTTAGTACTTTTAAAGGCTAATAAAATATTTTTTATTTGTTTCTGTTATACTGTCTTTAAACATATGTTGGTCAGTTTTATGATAATGTGACACAAGATAGAGTCATTTGGGAAGAGGAATTCTCAGTTGGGAAAATGCCTTTCTAAAATTGACCTGTAGAAACAGTGCCTTCAGGACACACCAGGACTGGTGCACATAATAGCTCACAGAGACTGTGGCAGCATGCACAGGACCTGCACGGGCTCAAGCTTGATGGGGTCTCAGCACTGAGGGTAGGAAGTGGACATGGGATGCCACCCGCTGTCAAGAAGCTATATGCAGTTGACACCTCTTGGCAAAGGAAAAATCATTTTTTCTCTGATGTAGAATCCCTGGGAATACCAACCACACTACAGGGCAGACCCAAAGCTCAATAGCAGGTAGCCAACACAAAATGAAGCCGATGATGTTTTTGTGAACTCTTTCATTTTGCTTTGGTTTTTGTTTTTGTTTTTTGTTTGTTTGTTTTTGTTTTGTTTTGTTTTTGGCATATTTCAACTCATTGGTGCTCTGTTTGGTTCAATTTTCAATTTTGTGAGTTTTGGTGTTGTTATGACTTCTTAGTTTTTTTTTTTTAATTGTTTCTTGGCTTTTTGTTTGTTTTGGTTTTTGTAAGAACATAAAGTTGAATGGGTAGGGTGGCTGGGGGGGCAGTTGGGACAGCAGAGGGGAAAGGATCAAAATATATTTTATGAAGAAACTGTTTTCGATTAAAAAAATAATAAAAGATTGGCCTATAAAGCAAGTTTGTGAGGCAGTCTCTTGGTTAATGATGGATGGGGAAGGGCCCAGATCACTGGAGGTGGTACCAATCCTTGGCAGGTGGTCCCTCATGGTACAAGAGCAAGTTATAAGAAGCTAGGAAGTAAGCAGCTTTCTGCATCAGTCCTGGCCCCAGGTTCCCACCTTAAGTTCCTGCTCTGACTTCCTTCAGTGACAGCGACCTCCTGAACATCGTGAAATGAAATAAATCCTTTACTCCCCCAAGATGCTTTTAGCAATCAATAATTCAGAGACTGACCATAATTCAACAACCCCTAGCCACAGGAGGCTGCCATATCGATCAGGGCCAGATCCAGGTCGGAGAATGAGACTCTTATTAGGTGAATCTGCAACTCCTGCACTTTGATAGGTATGGCAAGAGACTGACTCCCTGAAGCCATGCGTTCTTCCTTCCGACTCCTCGCCCTAACGCAGTCTCTTGGGTTTACTCTTTAGAACTAAAACTGTTTCAAGGAAAAGCACTTTGCATGGCTCACATGGTGTTATCGGAAACAATAAGGAAGCTCTGGGTTTCATTTCCTTGAAGCAGTCCGTACTATGGAACTATAAAGGTCAGCCATGGGCACTATGATACCAAGAACCTGGGCCTCCAACAAGAAGAGAATTGCATAAGATCGCCACGCCAATGATTCTGTGAATCCCAGACCCTAGAGCCCGTGTGAACTCATGTCAATAAAGACCAAGCTATGAACATCACAGTTTTCAGGTTTCTGAACCCAGTGGTCTTTCTGACAGTTATTGACACTTTAATGACATCATCCACCTCTCCACTTCGGCTGTACCTGACATGCAAGGTAACAGACATTCAAGGAGAGAAACTTACTTTCCTTAGAAACACTAGGGTTCCTGTATCTTATTTGTAGACACTTCTTCCAAATTGCTTGAGCTTAAAATTCCAAAAAGCTAACCTGATTTTTTTTTAAGTCTCCAGTTCATTTGCATTGCTCTACAAGTGGGCCTGCTGCAAAAGGAGGCCAGTTCTAGGCAGTTTGCTGATGAGCAGGCTGTTCAAAAGGCTTTCAGATAGCACGGCTTGGATTCGCAGTCAGTAACCTCAGTCCACAGAGTCACAATTTTTCTATTTCCTTTATGATGCCTTAGAAAAGATACAATTAAGAGACCCAGACATTTCTAGACATAGGCATTTTTTTTCTTTGAGGCTGAAATTAAAGCTCACTGTGGATTTATTTAAAAAAAGAAATCAAGTTACCAGTAAGAAAACAACAGACTTTTTCTTCTTTTTTCTTTTCCTTTCTTTTATTTTTTTATAAACTTGAATCAAACTTCAAGACTGAAAAGGACATCACAGATATTTTAATTATTCTAACCATCATCACCCTTTGGCCATCACTCCACAGTTCTCCTCAAAGTTATATAAAAAGTACTCTCTTTTAAAAGTCAGCTTGCATGCCAGGCAGTGGTGGCGCACACCTTTAATCCCAACACTTGAAAGGCAAAAGCAGGAGGATCATCACTGAATTCGAGGCCAGCCTGGTCTACAAAGTGAGTCTAGGACAGCCAAGGCTACAAAGAGAAACCCTGTCTCGAAAAAACCAAACAAGAAAAAAGAAAAAGGGGGGGGAAAGTCAGCTTGCAAAATTAACTAGAAAACTTAAGCTAGAAACTCAAAGGAATACAGAAATGGGATGGCACATCATGGCGCTTTCTGTCCTCGGCTCATTCATCTTTATCACTTAGCCCTCTGTCTAGGAACTATGTATACCCACGTCACCCAAAAGGACTTTTTTTCCCACAATGATAGAAATGTGTGCTCCGATATAGTAGCCACTGGCCACGTGTGCTTTTGAGCATTCAGATGTTCTAGAGGAGCTGAGGAGATGGCTTCTTTCAAATGTAGATGGCAGTAGCCACCTGTGGCTAAAGGCCTCTGTGGCTAAACCAGCACTATACAGAGCAGGTCGGACTCATTCAAGTCTTGGTGCCTCCACAACAAGCAAGGTCCACGTAAAACACAAAGGGATGTGTGTCTCCTTGTTTGAAGTACTGCACAATGAAGCAGAACATCCTCCATGAAGCCAGACGGAAAAGGAAGTCTTCGATAAACCCTCTAAGGTTGATGCTACTCTTTGGCTTGAGCCAGGAAATAGGCTAGAGAGTTGGTGTGTGGGAGTTAGGGCTCTGGAGAATAGTCAAGCCCACTGTGACCTAGTTGAGTCATACTGGACTCAGCTAGGTCCAGTGGACAGGTCGTCCTGAGTTCTTTGGACCTTGATCATCTTCATAGGCACCAAAGCTCAGGATCTGCTAAGCAACCCCCAAGCTCCGCGGCACTCCAAACCTGCTCAGCCTGACTCATTTATTAGCGGACAAAGGATTAGCCACACTGGTTGTTTTAAATTAATAATTTATGCTGCTGATAACATACGGCAAAGGGGGTGAGGCTGGATGACTGACAGGCCTACCTGTTGAAACAAGGCAAGGCTGCAACCAAGTCATATGCAATGTGACTAAATCCACAGATCAGCACCCACTGTGCTTGCTGTGTGATTAACTGTGAGTAAGAAAGCTGGTTGTCTGTACAAGGAACTAGTGGAAACTCTCCCTGTGTCCCCAGCAAGAAGTACTCTCATATGTCAATGGTCACATCCTAGGCCATTGGCCTCATACCCACCCGATCCCCGTAGAGGACAGTAACAGAAGTCCCTGGTAGAGTTGACTGCCCATGGGGCTAGTACAGTCCTAACAGAGGCTGGCTTCTTCTCACCATGGCCAAGTTGTATAAACTTCTGCTAGTCACGTAGAGGCACACAGTTGTTGTGTTCTGTTCCCTCCAACCAACATGCACTGAGGCACAAGTGTCCACACTGACACAGATCCAAGTAGAAGATAGAAAGCCAGCTTTATCTCCCACATGGCCTGTAAAAGGAAAGGCAGACAATCCCAGGGGATTTAGACAGGGTTGAATGTGAGGTAAGCCAAATATGGAATTTGTGAATTTATTTCTAAACAAGTGGAAAAGGAAGGAAAAGGAGGGAAGGAACGCAGGCAGACAGAGAAGAAGGGAAGGAAGGAAAGAGCTAGAGTGCGTATGAGAAGCCAGGAAATACAAACAGACTCCTCAGAGATAAGTGACTGGTGAGTGACGGGTGACCGTTGTCAATCATTTGCCAACCTAATGCTAGGATCGCTTTTTCTTTCTTTGTACATACCTTGGCAGGAATACTGATCTCTTGGCAGAAACTTCTTTCCCCAAACATACCAGCACAACACTGCGCATCTCTTCCAACTAAATGTCCGGTTGTTGATAACACAGTGTAGGGACAACAGGCCACCCTGCTGAGGAGCAGATGTCCCTTGGTAGAAGCCAACACTGAAGTCTGGCCCCAGGTAGCAGTTAAGAGTACACATTGTCCCAGTTAAACCATAGGCAGGTTGGCCTTGGAAAATACCTGATGTTTCCATCCTTCACAAGTCAAACAAAGGAAAAAGTCACATACACACTTCATGGGACTAGCTGGGGAAACTGGCATCTCAGCAAAACACACAAATCGGTGTGTCCCCATTCAAATACTAGAAGGCTGCATCCTCATGTCAGTCTGCAGCTGCCATGACAAAATACTTGAGATACTTAGAGTAGCAAGGTTTATTTAGGCTCATGGTCTCAGAGGCTTCAGTGTGCGGTCAGTTAGCAGGTCTGTTGTACAGCAGAGCCTCGTGGCAGAAAACAGGCTGCAGAGGAGAGCTGTTCATCTCCTGGTAGGCAGGGGGAGAAAGAGGCATGCCCTCAACTCTGTAGGCCCTGTCTCCCAAAAGTCCCATTGCTCCCCGTAGCATCGGGACTGGTGACCAGTCTGTCAACCTGCAAAACCATACCAAATATTTATGTTTAAGAAGAGTGTCCTACTGGGCTCATCTGAGTTACTACAAGTGGGCAGTGGAGGCAAGAAAGTTCAATCAGATGAGAAAAGGCCACAAGAAAAGCAGGTGTACATCACGTGAGAGACTGGTTTCTCCCTCAGCATTAATCTTAGTTTTACAACTTTTTATTTGTGATTTTTTTTTAATTCCAATTACTGTGCATGTGATTTAAAATGAAACCAATGACTAACATCCTTCTAATATAGATGGCCGTCATGTTTCTTCCCTAACTATCATTCAAAAGCAAGGCAATGTCTTCCACACATAACTGAATATTACAGAAGAAATGTTCTGGTGTCCAAGGACCCAAAAGACTTCTCAGTGTGCAGGTCTGCCTCCTTCATGGTGCCCCGGCAGATACCAGATCCATGCAACTCCTAACTACACACACATTAGTGGTTCCCAGATGGCAAAGTGCAGCTCTTCCCCCTGCATGTAGGGATGCCAGAGTTTCTGTGGATGTCCCTGGGCACACCTTCGCGCTAACAAATAAGAAATGCTCCTGCTTGTCACTTCTAGGGTCAACACCAAAGTGACAGCAGAACACGGTGCCACCTCTCTGCCCTCGGTGCTGCTCTGTAAAATCCATGTACTCACTCCCTTCAAGTGCTACTTCAATTAAGGTTTTGAGGACAGTTCACTGTGCTGATTTTTACCACTTTCCTGTTGTTAAAAAATGGCTGACTCTATTTTAATAATGCCATGTACTTATGTTTTCAAAAATGTTAAATTCTTATCCAGGGGTCTCTTTAATACTTAATATTCTAACTTGTTCAGTTACTAGGAAATATCTCATTTGTTTACTTTATTGCATGGGCTTTTTCTTTTTTTTTCCCCTTTCTTGATTGTGAAATTACCCATTTGGCAATCACATTACCAATATGCAAAAAGTTCTTATTTTAATTATAAAAGCAAATGTGACCCATGGTTATTGAGAATACTGTTTCAAATCAGCCAGTTTATTTCTGGATCAAGTATAGCAGGCTATATAAAATCTTAAAGATACTGACTTCTGTGTGTCTGTGGGCGATTTAAAACAATAAAAGGAATCAAACCTTCTTGCCAGTCTAGGTGATTGTGAAATTTAATTATCAACAGTCATCATCAACACAGAGGCATGTCAGTTCCTTTTACA
Organism: Acomys percivali; assembly: GCA_907169655.1. NCBI lineage: Eukaryota > Metazoa > Chordata > Mammalia > Rodentia > Muridae > Acomys > Acomys percivali. Next base: position 145,549,817 of record OU015744.1, read on the forward strand.
CATAACTTGAATCCTCCAGAAGAAAATTCTGAAGAGGTCTCAGAAAACGTATTTTTCAGTTAATGTTAGCCTGATGACTGCGTTCACCATGTGTCAGTGGGTGACGGGCAAGAAGACCCACTTGGGCGATACGGTTAATCAGCATCAACAGAGAACATTCAGGTCAGAGAACCTTGAGCTTACTTAGGCTGAGCAAATTACGGCAGTTTCCCTCCTTGCAAAGCGGCAAACTTCATTCTCTCGGCTGCTCCTCAGAGACGGGGTTTGGTCATACAGGGGCCCTGCAGAAGGCAGCTGTTCCTTTACTAGAGCCTCAGATGTCCAAGTTCATCCTTGACTCTAGGAACATCTTAGCAAAGCCTCCAGAAGGGCTCCCCACCCACCAGGAAAAGGGATCAATGCCCCAAGAAAAGTCACAGACATATGCCATCTCCAGGCCTGGGTCTAAGCATCTCTGTCTTCCTGAAATGCCTCTCTCTGACCACACTCTGGAAAGCTCCACCCATCAATGTCCAGTGCTTGTGTGGCCTCCACTGGCCACGGCAGACTGAAGCATTCCCTCCCTTGCCCTGCGCACTCCTCTACAGAGTGCACTGCCTCTCTCTCTAGAACATGGGTCAGGAGTTGCTGCTTCTCAGGGAGACTCTTGACTTAGTTACCTTTTCGATGCAGGCACTCAGAGGTAGGCCTGAAACCTGGAACACGCTCAATAAATATTTCCTTAATGGAGCCCAAACCCAAGATTAAATTCACCCTACGTACTTGGCTGGTTTTGTGTATCAACTTGACACAAGCTGGAGTTATCAGAGAAGAAGGAGCCTCCATTGAGGAAATGCCTCCATGAGATCCAGCTGTAAAGGCATAGTCTCAATTACTGATCCTGGGAGGAGGGGGGGGTGCTCAGCCCATTGTGGGTGGTGCCACAACTGGGCTGGGTTCTATAAGAAAGCAGGCTAAGCAAGCCATGGGGAGTAAGCCAGTAAGTAAGCAGCACCCCTCCATGGCCTCTGCATCAGCTCCTGCCTCCAGATTCCTGCCCTGCTTGAGTTCCTGTCCTAACATCCTTTGGTACCCAGCAATATGGAAGTGTACAGGAAACAAACCCTTTTCTCCTAACTTGCATTTTGGTCATGGTGTTTTGTCGCAGCAACAGAAACCCCAGGACATCATTTGAAGGAAGAAACAGGTTTTCTGTGCACTAGGCATGGAGCTTATTTCAACACCTGTGGTTGAAGCCATTGTGCCCCTTCGCTTCAACCCTCGAAGGATCACCTGTTTGCAACATACATTCTCTTTTTTAAAGAGTATTTTAATTTACGTGTTTGTGTGCGAGCATGCATCACACACACTCCCAAGTGCAAATGTGTGTGTGTGTGTGTTGCATGCACATGCATGCCCACACACTACATAGTAGGTGTCTGTGGAGCCCAGAAGAGGGCATCGTATCTCCTGAAGCTGGGGTTACAGGTTGTCGTGAGCCTTTATATATCATTGGTACTGGGGAGTGAACTCAGATCCTCCAGGAAGAACAGCCATTGCTCTTGACCACTGAGCCATTCCCCCCCCCCCAGCCTCTACATCAAGCACACCCATGCATTAGACCCTGTGCCAAAAACTCAGCATACTGATTTAATGAGGAAACTGAAGCTAGGAAAAATTAAGTAACCCACCCCAGGATACCTCCCTGGTCAGCACTGGAGCCAGGACTCAAATACAATGATCTCAGAAGTTTTGAAGCTACAAGGAAAGCTAGAATTATCTCCCTTGCTAAGCCTTCAAACTCAAGCCTGGCCCACAGTTGGCCCTTCAGCGTGGTGACTAATGGGTTCGCAGAGTGCCCTACTTCCTCAGACCCTGGCCTTTGCCTGAGAGAACCCAGCTGCTCTGGGAAGCAGGCTCCATTCTTTGCTACTCAACACCTCTCACAGGTGTGAATTGCCTGTGTCCTCTGAATTATTCATTATCCACACAATGGTAACCGTGCTTTAAAAAGAACTATGATTCCATATTTTGCAAGACAAAGTGTCTGATGAATTGGTGAACTGAGCTATCTGTGCCCACAGGTCAGGTTGATTTACATCAAATAGTAAATAGATTCATGTCCACCCTTTGCATTTCAGGTTTCATGCAATTTCCCAGTTTCCAATAGGATTAAAAACAGCAGTTTATGAAACAGGAGAGGACTGGGTAAGCTAGCCTCCCCTCTCTGCAAGACAATTACCACCCTCTGAAGCACCAGGCTTCTTTGAGCAGCTGAGTCTTCCCAGGACTGGGACTGGGTTAGGATTTTTCAATCAGGCTTAAGCTGTATCAAGATCCAAATTTTCAGATGCCACAGCATCAGTAATCCATGTCTCCAGTGACTCCTGGACGATTCTATCTCCTCATCCTTTCTCAGTCTGCCCAGTTGCTGCCTTTTCCCCCTCAGTTCATCTAATGGGCAGTCTTAGGAGGGAGGATTGGGGGGGGGGGGAGAAGAGAAACATGTGCTAATAGGAAACCAACATCTCTGCATTTTAAATTCAATGTTAGTCAACCAAAATGAATTGAAACGCAGCAGCAGCAGCAGCGGTTTGAGGGGTACTAAAAATAAGCCGTAGCATTTGCTGAGTTCTCAGAATTAAAACCACAGGCGGTCAACTTGTTGCTGTTCTTAATAAGAGCTGACTGCTCTGCCCACCAGCCGCTACTGCCAGCAGCTCAAACTACCGGACACCTAACAATGCTGTTTTTATTAGTTGGCAACAATCATTAAAGGAAGTGTCATTTCCCTAGGACTAAATCTGTGGGGGGTGGGGGGAGATAGCAAGATAGCAGACAGCTTTCAAGAGAACACCTTGTGCGACATCACAGCTGCACCTTGGTCACAGTCACCTTGTATTTATGGTTTGGTGAGTATCATGTCCACAGACACGGCTCCTTTTATGCTTGCTTTTCTGTCCTCCCACTCAGAGTTTTTAATTTTTGGAGAATAATAATAATTTTAAAAAGAACCTAACAGGACATCATACAGTATTAATAGACTGAGCTCTCCCACTAGGGCTTCAAGACTGTCTTTGACCCTTGAATTCTGTATACCACACGAAATGTCTTACCAACCATCCCTTCAGGGTTTCTTATTAAAGTCTTCAATGACCAAAAGAGTGGTGGAAGTGTGCCTAATGCATCATTCTGATTAGAAACCTGTCATGTTCAGAAACCAGTGGGGCTGCCTCCATTGATTCTTATGCCTTCACATTCATTATCATTTTTTTTCTCTCCAATTAGACCTGCTGATCAACTATAGAAAAGCTGAAAGCCCCTTTCTTCACCCAGCCTCATTTAACACAGAAAAAAAAAAAAATTGGAAGCCTTGAAAGTAAAATTACAGCGTAGTAAAAGAACATGTCTAGAGCCCCCATTCACACACATGCTCTCTGTGCGTCTCTGGCTCACAGCCTCTCTCTCTCTCTCTCTCTCTCTCTCTCTCTCTCTCTCTCTCTCTCTCTCTCTCTCTCTCACACACACACACACACACACACACACACACACACACACACACACACACACACACACACACACACTCACCATGCCAGGAGAGGCTGGGCTAGACCTCCATTCCACTATCCGACTTGAGTCAGAAGAGCAAAGCACATTTTCCTTCTGGCTGCTCTCTCAAACCCATGCCCCAAGTGTCTCCAAGGAGCTAATTTCTGAAACAAACAAAGAAATTCGAGTCTGCAAGGAGCAAGGGTTTACACCCTTCTTTGGTTCTGGGTATCTAGCTTAGCAGGCGCCAAGGCACACAGGTCTCCAGGCCAGCCTCGCCCTCACCTTCCCAGAGTCGTCCGCCCCTGCTCCAGCTGTGCAGAAAGTGCAAGACCGCTTGCTGTTATTGCTCGACAGGAGCCCCAGAACCCTGGTCTGCACGCCTAGGATGCCCCCGCGTTCCACCTCTGAGCTGTCACAGGTCAGACACGGAGGTGCTGGGGCACCAGGGTGAGGGCCACCCTAACAAGTGTCCCGCGGGACGCTCGTGTCCCATGCTGCCCTTTCCTAGAGCGGGCGGGACGGCCACAGGTAGACTCTCCATACCCGCACAGGCAACCGCGCGCAGAAACTCACCGGAGGACACGGAAGAGCCGGACAAACTGGAGTTGCTGGACGCTGCCATCTCCGCGCCGCGCGTCGCCGCTCGCTCAGTCCCGGTGCGGGCGGCGTCGCCGCTGCCCTCGGCCGGCCGCTCGCAGCCCGCGCGGCCCCCAGCCCATGGCAAAGTCCTGGGGACGCGCGGGAAGCACCGGCCTCCGGACTCTGTCTGCACTTCCTGCTCCGCCAGATGACGCGCTGCTGCCGCCGCTATTTATTCGTGCTCGCCGTCCCTCTGGGCGCCGGGGTGCGCTCCGCTGCCGGCGTCGGGTGGCAGGGGCGCAGCGAGGCCGGGGCAGCTAGGCGGGAGGATGGGACCACCGCTCTCGCGGGTCCTTGCCGGGGGACCAGCTCCCTGCGCGCTACTGGAACCGGAGCGCCCCGCGGCTCCGGGCACCGGCTCTCGGGATCCCGCCTCCGCCGCCCCGCCGCACTTCGAGCGGTCCGGGCAAAGGCGGGGGAGACAGATAGACTGCGACCTCCCCCTTCTCCCTCCGCCCGAACCCGACTCTCGCGCGCACACAAAGGAAAGACAGGAAAGCCGGCGCTCCGGGCTGAATCCGCTCCGCCGGCTTGACAGCTCCTGCACCCTTAGCTGCAAGGGGAGGCTGCGGACCTCGGGGTGGGGAAGGACAGGACTGGTAGCCTGCCCCGAGGTGTTGGGAGCGCCGCCAGGGACCCAAGGCGGGCCGTGCAGCACTGTACCGCGTTGCTTCCCGGGTTAGAGGGGGATGGAGGGGTCGTAGGAGGAAGGTTGTGGGACTGGCAGCAAGCTCTGGGCTCTGGAGCAGCTACACAGCGGGGGTGGGGAGGCGAAGGCGGAGTCTCTGTGGACTAGGTGCTGGGTAGGAGCAGGCCAGGATGCCACCAAGGCTGGGGAGCGACCCTTTCACCACCTTCCAATTTGCCCTTTGTTGCTCCGGAACCAGGCCCCTGTCCTGCCAAAGAAAGCCTCTCCTGAAGCACCCAGGGAGCCAATCTGGCTTCACTTAAGTAGCCCAGTCACTGCCCCCAAAAGTCCATTGGGCTTCTGAGACCACTGTTCAAAGAAATAGAGACATCGCAAAGGTGGCATCAGGCTTACACAAAGAAAGAGGTCCTCTATCCCTTGAAAGAATCCTCACAAAAGACTAAGACTGCAGCAGGTGCAACTGTATCCTTTCAGGATAAGGAACTGTAGGTGTGTGAAAGAAACACTGAAGCAGATGTGTGCCATCCTCCTGTATTTAAACCTAAATTAATTTCACTGGGAGGAAATGTCATGCAGATATATATTTTTTAATCCATTTCACGCTCCCAGCAGGGTAATCGGTTCTTTCAATCCTAAAGCCACAGAAAACTGTGAAATTTGAACAGAAATTGTTAGATCAAAGGAAAACAGCAAACATTAAAGGAATGAAAGTATTCTCATTACAGAGCAAAATGGAAAGTGTTCGCACTGGGAGCAGCACGGTTTTTTCAGAAACATGGCTAAAAGGACATAGTCCATTTAAAAATTATCAGGAGTGACTCAGGTCCTGGGGGCCCTCCCTCCACATCTGCAGACAACCTCACGTGTACAGTGAGTAATAAATGTTAAATTATCACAGTACGCATACATGTCACATTTTCTACTTGATTTAAAGTATATTTTAAATTTTCCCTCTAGGATGCCATCCCAGTGTGACTGCTCAACAAGTTCCCCCACCCTTTTTTTGTTCGTTGGTTTTGTTATTGTTGTTTTTTAATGGGGGTAAGCCGGTGGGCCCCTTCAGCCGCACTGAGCTGTATCTGCGTGGTCTCCATTTACAGGGACCTTAAGCTAGATCTGCGTGAGACAACTAGACCCAGGAACTGCCAACCCTCCCCATCTTCAGGTTGGGCAGTCCAACCTTGGTGTGACCTCATCTGGAGCCCAGCATGCTCTTGACCTCTACGAGAATGGAACTTCTTGGACACCCAGAGTTCAAGACTTGACATTACATTTAGTTGTTTGACTAGTACTTTACAAAGCCACCCAGATCTTTATACGATGGGCATGGCTATGCCACTCAACAGGATTTTTGCTACCTGGGCTTTGAAGGAAAGCAGCATCTGGGTTCAAAGTTTAGTTCTGTCACCTATCATCAAGGACGTCAGCAAATGCCTTAGATTCAGCCTGTTTCTCCACTTCTACTACTGATAATATGTTAAGCATGAAAAGACACTAGACACAAAGCCACATTGTGCCATGCTGTGTATTCCACAAGAGGTTATAAGTTGTTTACCTGAAAAGATAGAACCAATGCTTCTGAACAGTGCCTTATTCCTCTCCTGGAGGTAACTAATCACTGGTGACTCATTTTGTCTCATTTTGAGGCCCAAGATTATATCTTTTCTTTCTTTTTTCTTTTTTCTTTTTTTTATGTCCCAAATTGAGCAATATGTGATGGACTTCATTATTTATCGCAAACCTCACCAAACATCTGGTTCTAATTTGTGTAGATTATAATATTTGCCTTCACATAACTTTAGTAACAAAAGCAAAGTGTGTGGGCTGGAGAGATGGTTCAGCATTAAGAGTACCTGTTGCCCTTGAAGAGGACCTGGGTTCAGGCCCTAACACTCACATGGTGGCTCAAAAACATCTTTAACTCCAGTCCCAGGGGATCCAACAGTCACTTCTGACCTCTGTGGGTACCAGGAACCCATGTGGCACACATGCAAACATGAAGGAAAAAAAGCATATGAGTAAAATAAGAACACAAATGAGCATTTTTTAAAAAGCAAAGTATGGCCCAATGGTTATTTTTATTACTCCAAACGGATGAAAGGATTGGCAGGCTCTTGCCGTGAAGGTGCCACCACCACCACCAGGTACACCACCAGGTAGCCGGTGCAGCACAACAGCAGAAGATGGAGAGTCTTCGGTGAGGCCTAACTTGTGGTTAAGAGCCTGTTGTTTTGAAGAATAAACAGAGTACCATTTCTGGACTGACATCTGAAAGGTGATGGCTCACTGGGACAGCCGAAAGACAATGAGTAGGGAAAACTCAGCAGGCCCAGATGCTCTCCTGATCAAGACCCACTTTTTCCAGTTTAAAGGCCAAGGGGCTGGGTGGGGGCTCCCTACCAGATATTTCAGACCATGAACTAACAAACATGAGCTGAGAAAAAGTGCTAAGTCTCTTTCAGTAGGTGCGGGAGCCACTGGCAGGCCATCTCACGTGCTTCCCCTGGTGAAACAATAAAGCTGCCAAGGATGCGTTTTCTTCACTTCTGTATGGCATTACGCAGTTCTGGTTACCAAATGATACGAGAATATTGGTGCTGAGAAGAGCTGAGATTTGCCAAAAAATCTAGTGTAATCTGGTACAGTTTTCTTAGATACTGCATCCTCTGCCAAATGATAAAGGGTCTATAGAAAAAGGAGGCGGCTTTGTCAATAATGAGGTCTGACATAGAATTTAAAGTTGTCATTTTGCCTTAACTTAGCACTCACCTACTTTGCTTTATATTTTGTATGTTTATTTGGTATGTGTGCCTGTATGTGTGTATGTGCATGTTTATATGTATATGTGTTTCTAAGTGTGTGCATCTGTGTACACATGTGTTTATATGTATGTGCATACAGGTGTGTGTGTGTATTTATACACATGCGTGCTTGCACATGAGGACAACTTGCAGGAGTCAAGGTTTTTTTTCCTTCTACCATGTGGATCTAAGAACTGAACTCAGACCCAAGACCCACTCAGGCTTGGGAACAAATGTCCTAACCCATTGAGGCACTTTACCATTCCCTAGCTATAATTTTAGTATAGATTTCATCACCGAATCAGAAATTCATGAAGGAACCTGCCCTGCAGCCTAGATCACAAACAGGGGGTATGTGGGGGGGTGGGGGGGTACAGGGGATGTCAAGTCTGGGCAGCTGAACAGGACCCTACCTTCAAAACCTTCTGTTTCCCCTTTCTAACCTTATTTCCTGTTGTCTGTCTCTCAGCTGTGACCTTTTCTCTTTGTCCCTGTGTACCTTGTAGCTGTCAACACTAGTCTCTGTCCAGACCCTCCCTGTGGTCCAGTGGAGCAGTGGTAAAAGTTCACCAGGATGTGCTTTGTCCAGACAAGAATCTCACTCCCCAGCCAGCTCCTCCGTGGGATGCTCCCACTTTACTGTGCTCCCTACTGGCAGGTCTCAGTCCCTTCTTAATGGTAATGCTGGGTGTGAGGACAGTTCCCTTTCCCTTGTCATTAAAAGTTTCTTGGGATAGGGAAGGAGGGACGCAGTATGTTACCTGTCAAGCCTTTGTGTAATTTACCACGCTGTGCATCCAGTAGGTCATCAAGAGACGTCTTCTGAACACATGAGCAATGAATTGAATGGGTTTTCTCCTCCACAGCTGTGACCACTAAGCTCTGAGTAACACCTACCTCTAGGGCACAAAGGGCAGTGGACAGGCATCTGAGCACACTCCAGCTGTGAAGGAGACCAACTGCAACGGCGAAGACAAAAGAACAACGTGTTTACAGCCTGTGCCCTGTCTCTCCATCAGCTGGGTCTGTTATAACTCCGGTAATATATCATTTACAGGGCACATCCCTATACATTACTATAATCTGTTACCTTATTTTAGCGTACCTTTGAAGTTTGAAGGCAGACAGACCACACCACAGGGTGAACTGGGCTCATGGAGCTACCCTCAGTACTCCTCTGGGGTGTTTCTCAGAGAAGGTCATTTCATTTCCCTGTGCTAAACACAGAATGAAATATTCCTTACTTTCAAGATTAATCCAGTGGTCTGCATTCACCGGAGAATTGTGGGGCTGTTTGTCAAACAGCTTTAAATATTTTATGGCAAATTACTCTGGCCTGAAAAGTGGCCCCTTTGCTGTCAATTTCTCATCATCACTATCAATGTGGGAAGTACAATTTTTCCCTTTCTAATTCAAGCCCTATTTCCTATACAGGATACCCAACCCTGCTGGAAAACACAGCCTCTTCTCCGAGAGCATGAGGTGAACTGGAGGCAAACGCTGCCAGCCTGCAATGGCCTTGGAAGGTACAGTGAGCACAGCTAGCTTCCAGGGAAGGTAACAGCCCAGCCAGGGAACAAAGGGGAGTCCACACCTGGGGTGCAGACAAAGAGAGGCTGCCTGCAAACCCAATTGCCACTGCAAATCACCAGCTGCTGGAGACCCCTAGTGGAGATCCACACGCTGCAGGCACAGATGTTCCTGGAAATTGGTGCTGCGCCCTGAACATAATGCCTTTATAGTCCAGTATGACTACATGAGCACTTGCCAGTGAGTCTCTCTCTCTCTCTCTCTCTCTCTCTCTCTCTCTCTCTCTCTCTCTCTCTCTCTCTCTCTCACACACACACACACACACACACACACACACTCTCTCTCTCTCTCTCATTCATTCATTAGCTGCACTCTCTTTAACGAGAGACAGCGAAAGACTTGATTGCACACTGCCCATTGACGTGTTGTTGCCCAGCATTTAAGATGATAAAAACTCTTTCTGCCCACCTTGTCCTCAGATAAATCTATGGTAAATGCAATGAAGAAAGCCCCAAGCCTGAGCTGGGCCAAGGGCTGACTGAATTTGGTTTTTGTGTCTTCTCAGGAAGACTCAAAGAAGTCTGCTAATTGATTCATGCATCGTGTCATCCACTCGGAAAGCTTATCAAGTACTCACCGTGTGTTGTACTGTGTGCCTGACCCATGGAATAAAGATATGGGGGAAACCATATCCTTGCCCTGGAACCCCACAGTACTAGGCTAGCCATTACTTTATGGTATACTCGTGCATCATCTGAGACCTGTTTAAACTAGAGTGATCCTATTGGAAGTCATAGGTGTCGCCCATGTCAGTGGCAAAAGTCTTTTCAGCTGGAAAGTTGACTTTTTTGTTGTTTAACAAAATCAAGTGACAAAGGCTATTTTCTAGATAATTGACATTTTTCTCGGCCATAGTTTGGGCTTACCAGCCTAGGAATCAAGTACATGGTATGCAGACACAGACACATGCCACATAGCAATATTTCTACTGGTCACAGGCTACATACATGATAGAGAGTCCATAGGAACTATAGTGGGGCCAAGCCACCCACTATCATGATGGCCATTGAAACTGTTGAGAGAATGCAGCTCAACTGGCTACCTTTTTTAATGATGCTGCTGGGATAAAGCTACAAGTAAGACAGAGATACAGTACATGCAAGTATGTTCTGTACTCTTGATACTGGCCACAGTAAACATGTTATGCTTTTATGTACTTGTTATATGTTTTTTACAAGATTTATTTATTTATTTATTTATTTATTATTTATTTATTACGTATCCAATGCTCTGGCTGCACATACACATGCAGGCCAGAAGAGGGCATCAGATCACATTATAGATGGCTGTGAGCCACCATGTGGTTGCTGGGAATTGAACTCAGGACCTCTGGAGGAGCAGTCAGTGCCCTTAACCTCTGAGTCATCTCTCCAGAGCTTGTTGTATGTTTTAACATGGTTCCAGGGAGTATTCTCACATTAAAACTGAAAGCTAAGCAGCAAATGGTGTGCTCTGCTATTTCACCAGGAGCCTTAGGATTGTTGGGTCACCTGAAGTAACGAAGAGACACTGACTTCACCACCTGCATTCAGTAAGCACACGAGCACAAGCTGTGACGTTCCCCCAGCAACAGTGGCACAGTCTCAGAACTCATCTCATCAATAAGTGATGGCTGTCCAATGAGGGTTCTTGGCCCTCACCCTGGGAAAACTGGAATCAATATCTTCATTTCTTTCCCCGCGGCAGCAGTAGAGTCACCAAAGAAACAATACTTTTTCTACAGAAGTGAATACACACTGGAGCAAAGCCAGCAGACAGGACCTGGGTCCATGTACTGATGCCAAGAATGAATCTCACCCTTCTGTGTCTCAGACTATTTGAAAACAAAGCATGAGCAAGTGATTCCAGAGAGGCTTAATATGTATCCTGGGAGCCCAAGAGACCTGCACTAGGTTGTCATGTGAGCAAGTTACTTAAACTCAGTCCGCTGATCTTTAAAATGGGTTTGTCTCTGAATCCCAGCTTACAGAGTGTGTGAGGGCTGAATGAAGCAACACCTCCGTCTGATGCACCTGAAACCCACTGGGGAGTTCTGGAGTTGTTTGTGCCTTAAGGCAAGTGTGCTGGGCCTTCACTTGCTCTCTCAGAAGAGTCTGGAAGGATTGTGGTTTCAGCAAAAGTAATTTTGGTCCACTTTAACTATGTCACCCATGGAGGAAGGCTTTTAAGACCTATATAATCCAGGTCTGGGATTTGGAGATAAGTCTGAGTTCAGATCCTAATTGAGCTATGCCCCGTCTGATAACCTTGACCAGGAACTTACTCTTTCCCACTTGCAGTCTCCTTATTGTCAATGGGGGGGGGGGGCGACGACACAATAACCTGCTTCATCTGTATGTAAATGAATCTATGACTGACAGTCATCTCTGCACTCCATGGCACCCGTGCAGCAGGTGCTTTTATTACTATGGCTCCTGGGCAGGGAATAGGAAAAGGCCGTGGGTGAGACTCCATGAGTGATGTGAAGAATCTCGACAGCACAAGTTCTCTCCATACTCCCCAACACACCACTGAATGACTGGGGTGCGTTCCTACCCATCCCCCACCAGGAAGAAGTCAGCTCCCTGCCATTGGTAATATACAACCCCACTCATTATCACTGTACGCCAGGGGCCTGCACGCTGCCCAGGATGTCAGCAATTGTCACACATGTGTAGCAATCCTAAGATGAGGTCCTCTATCTACATTTTCCAATAGGAAAGTTCATAATGCCTTTATCGAAATGTGAAACCACTCTTAACTATAGGACCATACCACCCTCCTACTTTTCTTGGTCAAAAAAAAAAAAAAAAAAAAAATCTAAAAGGGAGACAATATAAATAATTTCTCAAGGTCACATTTATCCAATTTAAGGCAGCTTTGGCTGCCTCTGCAGAACACACAGAGGAAACTTGCCTTCCAGTTTGTTTGAAGTTCTGCTCTTGAGTAAATATTTTCCTGTTTGAGCCTTCACTAGGGCTTTAAAAGAAGTTTTACGCACTTTAAATATTTATTTCTTTTTTATCAGAACCTAGGACAATACTGTCATTTTTTGTGTTGTCTAAAATTCAAGCCTTAGGCCCAGCCAGTCTCCCTGAGAACTAAAGATTTATGCTCTACACTACAGGACTCGGGTGGGGACAGACATGAAGTCAGGGAAATAAAAAATGCTATTTACAAAAATGAAGGGATTTCAAAGATCCAAGGGACACTCCCTAGTCAGGAACCCTGCCACACATTTTGTGGGTACCCGGAACTACGATGTTGGAGTTTTACTTCCTAGTCTGTGAGAGATCCAGCCTAGCTCGGTCCTGAAGCAGGGTGAAAAGGGGGACAGGCCCTGAGAAACCCCACCCTGCAATCCTAGCCCACACAAACAGGAACTTACCCCACTCACCCCCACCCCGAGACAGTCAAAACAAGAAGATCCCCTCTGGCCCTGAACACCTCCAGGCTGAGGTATAGTTTTAGAACGACCCAAATAGAATTAAAGGTCAGAGGCATAGTTACAGAACTACCCAATAGAATTAAAGGTCATGTTAAGTAGCCAATAAGATTGTTACAAAGCTGGCTTTAAGAAAAGTGTAAGAACTCAGTGCTCTGGTTACTTAAGGTTGCCTCCGCTTCGGGTGCAGGTAGACTCCTTTGCGTTGGACCAATAAAACTTCCTCTTGAGTTTGTGTCGAACCGGCCTCTGCTTCTCCCGTTCGGGGTCTCACAGTCTGCAAAGCACCCTGACCACTCAGTATTTAGTCACTTGGTGTGAGGGGGACTCAGGGATTGAAAAACTTAAGATATTTTCACTTAACGTCCTTATGTCCCTCTTCCACAGCTGAAGTTAATTCTAGGTAGAGGGTCAGCACATAGCTGGGCAAGGGCCATGCAAGCTTTAATATTCATGAAGAGGAACTAAGGGTCTTGAACAGACTTCTAACCAGCAAGTCCGGGCAGGTCGCCCCCTGCCTTTCTAAGAAGACTGACGGCCATCAAGTGATTATCGTCTTGCTAGGACCTTGGATTTATGGTTTGCAACTCTGAGGATTTATCAAAAATCATCCAGTGCTAAGACCGCACCCTGGAATAATCAAGGCGGAATCCACAAGAGAGGCACACAGATTAGTATTAAAGAGATAAGCAAAGCTCCCACCTCATGGCTCTTGCTGTAAGGTTTGAAGAAACTGGAAGGTAGGACTAGAGGATTTAGCAAGGAAATTCTCATCTGGGAGAGAAAAAAGGCAAGGTATCAAGTTTTTGTCAGTGTCCTTTGTATGACTATGCACAGACACCGAGTAGAAAAATAGAATGCAATATTAGAACACAAATTTTCCAATCAACAGAGCGGCAATTCTTCCCCAGGCTTTAGTCCATGATGTGCTTTAAAAATATAAGCCTCGGTGAGTAAGCAAAAGCAATATGCACTTACTTCAGGGCCCCTCCCTCGGGCTAGGCAGCTGTCATCCAGGCAGATGTTGGCCAGCAAATCCACTCTATCATTTCTCAATCAGAAAGAAGATTAGAAATGGGATTTTCAACTCAGATGGGGTAGAAGGGTAATGTTTATGCCAGAGAAATGCTTCATGCCACAGCTAGAAAAAAAATTGCTTTAGGAGGGGGAAAAAAAAAGCCTTCAACTTCTGATGTGCTCTGAATATATGAAAATGAAACTTTGAATGGAAAGAGGGGCTCCAACAGCTGAGCCAGCCCATCGCAGACTGACAGTTGTGTGGGGGACGCTTTGATGATAAGTATGTTTTCTGACATTGAGGCCCAAACATTTCATCCTCTTTCATGTATGTGATCTACTATTCCCCCGGTATAAAATGGAAAGGGTGCAAGTTATGTAAGCCAGAGTATTTATAGTAGGTAACTCACTGTTGTATAACAGTTTCCTCCAACATTGGAACGTTCTGCCCTGCCTAGAAGCTGTTTAAGCAAGAAGTTAAATAACTCAAAATAGCTACAGGAAGTCCCTGAAACTGACCAGATCCACTAGGCTCCTCCTTACCAAAGTAAACAATAAAAACCGAGAGGCCTCAGTTTACTGGGCTAAGCTGCAAAGAGGACTCCCTCAGAAAAGCCAAGCTACAGAGAAAACTCCACTAATCCAGGAAGCAAATAAGACTGAGACCGGACCAGATGCCTGGGAGAAGGTCATGTGACCTGGAAGAGTTTTAGACCTGAGTGAGTCACTCAGAAAGGACACTGTCCAGCTGAGCTGCCTGTAGGCTGAGCAGTGTGGCCTAAGTTCCTCAGCTTTTATCAGCTCTGACCCAAACTGGAGCAGGCCTTGTAAGGCATTTGTTTTCTCAGTCACTTCTGTTCCTGTAAGTAACCCCCTCACCTATACACTTGTAAAGTAACCCCAGTGAAACTCATTGGTTCGCCAAGTTGGACTTTATTGGTACCCTGTTCTGTTGTGAAGATCTCTATCTGTGGTGAGTGGTCATGTGTTGTCTCCCCAAAAGAAGTTTCGCCACACAACACTCACATCTTATAGTTAATTCGGGTCAACTTGACAGGCCCAGGGTAACCATAGCCTTAGTCAAGTTTCACTGGAGGTGCTCCCAGATAAGACTTAATGTTTAAGTCAGCAGACGGGGTAAAGCAGATGCCCCTCCTTAATGTGGTGAGCCCCATTTAGTGAAACCAAACAAAGCAAAAATGCTGCCCTGCCATTGGGAATGAGAGAAGGTCTTCCGAGCACTTTCAGACTAGTTGCCCTCAGCTTCCCTTCTGCATGTAGTTCTCAACAAAAAGACTAACGCTTCCTGGAGCTGGAGTCTGCTGGCCCTCAGACCGGAGCCAAACCATTTATCTCAACTGGATCTCCAACTGTCTCACCTCCATAATCTCCAATAACTTAGAATAAATCTCTTCCTTCACCCCATACACACATGAATATCATATATATATGTAATTTCCTATATGCTTAGATATCTTAAGTGTAATACATATATATCTTATGTCTAAATATCTTGTATACTTTTCTATAAACCTCCTAACACACACACAAAGACACACGCACACACACACACACACACGCACACACACACACACACTCTCCCATTTGGTTTCTGCTGCTGTGATAAAAACATCATAACCAACTCCCAATTTTTGGAGTAAAAGCTTAGACGTCTCTGTCACAGTCTGTCACTAAGAGAAGCCAGGACAAGACTCTAGAGTCAGGAAGTGAAGTGGAGAAGACAGAGGAGCTCGGCTTGCTATCTCACTCAGCCTGGTTTCTTATGCAATCAGGAACATCTGCCCAGGGGTGGCACTGGCCCACAGAAGTGGAGTAGGGCTTCCTTACCCATCAATAATAATAACATTAAAAATGCCCCTTACATTTGCCCACAGGTAGGAGGCATTTTGCCAATTGAGGTAGCCTCTCTCCCAATTACCTTAATTTGTGTCAAGCTGATAAATAAAACAAAAACAAAACAAAAAAACTAACAAGCACAATTAACTTCTTGCCAGCTTGCCGCATGAATACCTCACTGTTAAATCCTGATTTTTTCCTTAAGAGCTCATGTTAATAGCAATATCACAATATTACTATCACTATAACTTTGAAGTCCCACAGTATTTAAAAATTTCAACACTTTAAAAGTCTTTAAAAATCCAAAGCCTCCTAACTTGTAAAATGAAAAAACAACACAAAGAAACAAAAACCAGGTTGAATGTTTTCTTACTCCACGAGAAAAGACAATGCATTAAAAACAATCAGAGTAGGAGAAAAACCAAACTCCCACAGTGAAAACAGCTGTGTTCAATGCTTGGGACTCGCAATCTTCTGGGCTCCAAAGGGTAGTGCCATTTTCTGTCCCTTCCATCTGTAGCGCATCTGGCTTGTCTTCTGGCTTCAGACCGTCTCAATTGTACACCTCCTGATATCCTTGGTAGCTGCCATATATTCCTGGCACATCCAATATTCTGGGGTCTCCCCTGCAACTGAGGCTAGCCTCTCCTGGAACCAAACATGAGATTATCTCTTTCCTGACACCAAAGCCAGCACCTCCAGTGAGACTCTTACACATTACCAAATTCAACTTCCAGCTGAGATGCAGCTTTGGCCCACTCTGGAGGGAAGTTTCCATGCGATAACACTGAGGAAATACTTCACAGAAGATTCCACCTCAGTGATGCTGGCCTTTTGTCAATCAAAGCTCAATTTCCATCTCTAGCAAACTGGTATCAGTTCTCTCAGTAAAGAGAAGGTTTACTTTCCACGTATTCTTAATTGATAATCTCGAACAAGCAGCCCCAATAGAGTTTTTGCTTCTCTCTGAAATTTTACAAAGCAGGCTCTACTGCCTGCGTTGCTCTCAGCATTATCCTCCAAACTCTCACAGAGCTCATTAAGCCTTGACCACTCAGTGACTTTTCTGGGCCAAAGCTCCAAAACCACAACAACGTGCATAGGCTCTAACAGCAATAGCCCACCATCCTGGTCCCAACACTTACCCTAGTTGCATTTCTCTTGCTAGGAATAGCATGTGGCTTACACTTCAGCATCACTGAGAGAGAGAACTCAAGCAGGAGCCTAGAGGCAGGAACTGAAGCAGAAAGCACAGAGGGAATGATGCTCACTGGCTTGTGTTTTTATGGATCACTCTGCTTGCTTTTTTTTTTTTTTTTTAAATAAAACTCAGGAAAACTTGAGTAGGAGTGGCAGTGTTCCCCAGTAGGCTGGGCCTTACTGCATCTATCATTATTTAAGAAAACGCCTCCTACATGTTTGCCTTTAGGCCAATCTGATAGAGACACTTCCTTAGCTGAGGTTCCCTCTCCCCAGACAACTCCAATTAGTGCCAAGTTGACAACCAACCCCCGCCCTTTCTCTCTCTCTCACAGACACAAACACAACTCTATTAGTTACTTCTTCCATCCTTGTTAACAAATACCTGACAACAGTAATGTAGCGAGAAGAGGTGTATTTGGCTCAGGGTTTTAAGGAGCACGCTATCAGTGCTGGGAGGCCGACTGGAATTTATGATGGCATGGGCATCAGCCAGGGCTCCTCACAGCTCAGTAGGTCACTAAGCAGATAGCAGCAGCCAGGACCAGAAGTGAGTATTAACGTTCAAAAGGCAACACCTAAGGGCCTACATCCTCTAGCTAATCGCTAAATTCTGAAAGCTTCATCACTTCCCCCAAACAGTCCCACCAGCTAGAGACCAAGTGTTCAAACACAGGACCTTGGGGGAGCATCGTCATTTTTCCCATTCAGACCTCAGTACATAGACATACACCCTTTCACATGCACTGTCTCATCATCTGTCTCCTAGTCTGTCATTCTCAAATCTCTAACCAGCATGCTGATGCACTAAGAATGTCCTCCTTCGGGGCTGGAGAGATGGCTCAGAGGTTAGGAGCACTAGTGGGGCTGCTCTTCCAGAGGTCCTAAATTCAATTCCCAGCAACCACATGTTGTCATCTATAAAGCGATCTGATGCCCTCTTCTGGCCCACGGGTGTACATGCAGGCAGAGCCCTGTATACATAATAATAAAATAAATCTTAAAAAAAAAAAAAAAAAAAAGAAAGACTGTCCTTCTCCTTCTGTGTTCTCTTCCACATGTCTACCGGTTCAATAATGAGCATATGCAATTACTGACTTTTTAAATGCACCTTATCAGTGGCTTAATCATGGTCAAAAGGATGAATTATGCCCTTATGTCACCGTACCTGTGCTTCAGAGCAACGTTTCTTTTCAAACTTAAGAGTCTGTAAACACGACCTGGGGAGCTGTTATATTGATTGTTGGGCTGTCCTCCTTCCCAGCAGCTGCTGACTGAGGGAGTCACCTACGGTAGATAAGGACGTGCATTCTCCACCAGCTCGTGGGTGACGCCCAAGCTCTGCTCTGAGCAACAACACCTAGGATCACTAGGAGAGCGATTGAAGCCCCTTTCCAGGGAGCAGTCACTTAACTGCTTCCCATACGCTCAGCATTTTAGTAAATCCTGAGATGCTTTGCAGCTGTCTTCCTACCTGGCTCCCTCGCTCAACTGAAAAAACTTGGAGGGCAGTGATGGCGTGGCCTCAGCTTTAGTGTCTCTCTTTGTTATCCCGGGAACCTTTCCTATAATAGAGTTTCAGAAGTGTTTACAGAATGCAATTGTTTATCTTTTGTTCTGGTTTTCCCAAGCCACGGTAGGGAAGGGGCCAGGATTAGCACAGTCGGGATCCTGACTGGTAGTCTCTTTTGTCCTGCCCAGTGAATTTAGTTTTCTTTCTTTCTTTTTTTTTTTTTTAAGGATTTATTTATTTATTATGTATACAGTGTTCTGTCTGCATGTACAGAGGGCACCAGATCTCATTACAGATGGTTATGAACTACCATGTGGTTGCTGGGAATCAAACTCAGGACCTTTGGAAGGACAGCCAGTGCTCTTAACCTCTGAGCCATCTCTCCAGCCCTGAATTTAGTTTTCTATAAGCCTAAATGTAATTCTCCTTGGGAGAGTTACAGTCAAGAACCTGAATGCTTCAGACCCTCTTGTGGCATTAACGCTTTGTCTACTGAACGTTACCCATCTCAGGGGACATTGAGTTTACTCAATTTATATTTCTAGACATGCGGATCTATGCAGTTGTGCAGACAAAAAAATGTTTAAATGCTAAACTCATCTTTTTCAGTTTTGATCCAGATGTATGATACTGGACAAAAAAAATCCTAGAGTTAGAAATAGGTAACGCTGACCGTAATTGTCAAGTACTTGAAGAGGATAATCTGGCACGATTTATGAAAAAGTATGAAGAATGTTACAACCTTATACATTTTCCTTTTCAATTCTGTCTATAAAGCCCCCTTCCACTACATCCTGTCATGTCCCTGTGGCCTAGCTTCGTTTCTTCATGTTGTTGGCAATTTTATTTTATTATTGATTGACTGTATCCCATCATGCTAGTGTGACTCTTCCTGGTGTCCAGGTTGGAAATCTAAGGCCAGAGTTAACCTTCCTCTGCCCTCCCATTTCTTGAGCTCCCTAATTACGGACTCTATTGTGGAGCACCCTGTCACCATCTCATAACAGAAATTCAGTTTATTTACATATGCATTTCCATGTCTTCATTAATAGAGAGAAAAGACCAAGGGACTAATGAATGGCATTCATCTCGCAAAAGGAACAGTGCCATTTTTTAATATTTCATACTCAAAACATTGAAATAAGTAGACCTGAGCAAGAAAAACAGTATAATGGTCTTTATATTATTAAAAGCATTCTTTTCATGAAGTAATTCAAGTTTCCTCTGGGCATTTTAGAGTTTAGAAATCTATTAACTTTAGAAAGGCAGCCCTATTGTCATCACCGTTGGTGAGCAGTGTCACGCTCCCCACTGTGGGAATCTGCAGCTGAGCACTTGGGTTTTCAAAGTTGCAGCAGGAACATTCATAGGGGAGAAACTGTGTTGGGACCACATCACAGTGTCTGCATAGAGGTTTATAATTATTAGTATCTCACTGTATGTTTAATATTTCCAAATTGTGTAATTTTCTAATGAGTAAAATTTTTACTCTTCTAAGTTAGAGATTGTAATGAAGCCACTTTTGCTTTGGAGTGGACTCCTGTGTGTCCTTATGTTGTTCATCTTTAACATGATTTTTAGTGATGCCGTAGCTAAGGTGTGGGAGCCTCGTTTATTATTCCTCTGTTGAGTGAAATGTTCGGATACAATGCTAACAGTTTTTGCTTTTGTGAAATACACTGTGATCATAAGTCTCTTGTGGCTCATATCTGTAGGCTTGATTAAGGGGAAGGGAATAAGTCAGGGCCGGACCTCTGCTGCACCAGTCTACAGGGGCCCCAGGAGGCCATACCCAAGCTGCTGGCCTGGGGACAGCAGGAACAGTCTAGGAAAGAAGTAACAAAGATGGCTACAGCCCTTGATAAGATGTCTAAATTGCCGTCTGGAAAAACTGTCTCAATTTACATTCCAGACTGAGACTTATTATATTTTTTTATCAAAACTAACAATTAGAATATATCTTTAAATTCAGATTTACTAAGCACAAATCGTACCTAACTGCTACATTAATTCAGACTTTTCTTTTTCTTTTTTTTTTTTTTTTTGAAAAAGGTTTTTACTGTGTAGCCTCTTGGCTGTCCCTTTGTAAACCAGGCTGGCCTCAAACTCACAGCAGTCCGCCTGCCTCTGCCTCCTGAGTGCTGGGATTAAAGGCATGTGCCACCACTGCCTGGCTTTAATTCGGATGTTTTATTACTCATGTCATGATAATGAAATTTTTCAATTACTTATTTATATTTTTAGTCAAAATAATAATTAAAGTCAACGTAACTACAGCAGGAACTGTTCCTGTGGGACCGTCTTCTTCTTCTTTTCTTTCTTTCTTTTCTTTCCAAGACAGGGTTTCTTTATTATAGCCTTCGCCGTCCTGGACTCACTTTGTAGACCAGGCTGGCCTCGAACTCACAGAGATCGGCATGCCTCTGCCTCCTGAGTGACCTTGTTCTTCTTAATGATGCTATTGTTTTATTATTTTATTTTGAGGCAATGTCTCATGCAGCCAGGCTTTTTCTTACTTTATTGAGTTATTTTTTCCTATCTCTTTATACGACCCTCCTTCCAACTCCCCAATACTAGGTAAGAAAGAAAGAAGAAAAGAGAGGAAAGTGGGCATAGACCTCTTTAGACTGCTGCCTGCTAATCAGGGGCAATAATTTCCTTGGGGAAAATCCAGTCTTTATCTTGAGGCTATCTCCAACCAGCAAACAGCAAAAGCAGCAGCAGGGGGAGCAGCAGCCACCACAGGCCCTCTGGTGTCGGGGGTAGGGGGGTGGGGGTGGGGCTTTTGCATTTGTATCCTCTTAAGAGATCCCAGAATTTCCAAGCGTAAACTATCTTCAACTGACAGAATCTTGTTCCTGCCAGAGCATGAGGCAAATCATAGTTAGGTGCTGTGGACAATCTGAAGCAGCCCCATATCCTATGTTGGGATTAAAACAAAAATATATTCACATTGAAAGGTTATCTGAATGAGCTACTGGCAAGACAAAGTTATATTATATAAATGCAGGTTTATTGGGAGCAGGAGGGGAGCAGGAGGGGAGCAGGAGAGAGACAGAGAGAGAGAGAGAGAGAGAGAGAGAGAGAGAGAGAACCTAAAATGTCTGGATTATACAGTGAAGCCCTGCCCCTGGGCATTCAGGATAGAAGGGAGGTTATGCCAGTCATACACTGCAGCAGGTAGGGACCTAACACACATAGCATAACTGGGTTTTTAAAGAAACCACAATTCTCACTACAGTCTCATAGCACTGACTAGCCTGAAACTCACTGTATATACCAAGCTGGCCTCAAACTCATAGAGATCCTCCTGCCTCCTGAGTGCTAGGATTCATGGTGCACATTATAATGCTTGGCCTGTTCTGTCAGTTAGAATATAAGTCTAAGAAGTACGTGGAAGCAAAAGATCACGCCCTGTATTTGAGCCCAGAACTAACTCTAGAGTATGAGATCTTTTGTTTGTTTGTTTGTTTTGTTTTGTTTTTTGAAACAAGATCTCTCTGTGTTAGCCTTGATTGTCCTAGACTTGCTTTGTAGTCCAGGCTGACCTCAAACTCACAGCAATCCGTCTGCCTCTGCTTCCCAAGTGCTAGGATTAAAAGTGTGCACCATGCCCCACTGAGTCTGAGCTTTTAATCACTCATCATTGGGCCCTGTAATTGGTGTATAAAAGTTCTTATTGGTTTATAACAACTCTTTATATAATGGTAGCCATAGCAATCTCTCTGAATGGTCAAAGTTTTAGCAAAGATATCTTTTTTGACTCATTATTTGCTTTAGAAATTTAAGTCTTTCTTCTATCAACTTATTTGATATTTTTTAATGGTCATGCAATTAGCTCCTTTAAAAGAGTTCAAATCCATCCATGATATTTTTAAAAGTTTGCCAAGAAATATTGCCTTTTCTAATGAAAAGACAGCCTTAGGAGGCAAACTACCTTCAAGCAGTAAGAATGGAAGCACCCAGAAACACATGTGTGGCTTTGTGAAGACAATGTATACAATCAATGGGGCTTCAACTGTGAGAAAATAATCTGAGAAAGTAATATAAACAATAGAAGACCCATCACATAATTAACATTGGAAATTATTTTAATGCTTTCAAAGGATGAGCTTTTGCTCAAGCTTGTAATTCCCAAGTTAATTTCCCACCTGGTGTGACAGTCAGAGGAAACCTCTTGGGAGTTGCTTCTCTCCTGCCACCTTGTGAGATGTAGGGATTAGATGCAGGTCTTCAGACCAGCACCCACTAGGCCTCCACCCACTGAGCCACCTTACCAGAACCGGAACTAATTCCCAACAGTGCTTTGTGTTTACAGGACACAGAACAGTCTCCAAACAGTGCATAACCAGAGAAATACATGACTGCTGTCTAGTACTTTTTATTTTCACTAGAAAAGTTAGATTTCATGCCAAAGAAATTCTAAGAGGGCTAAACAAAACAAAAGCTACCACCATCATCAGAATAAGAGGTTTGGAGGAAGTAGGGGAGATTTTGCTTCCACTCTGCTGAGAGTCTGTGTTGAGTCTAGTTCTTCAGCATACAAGGGGAGATAAATTGTTCCGGTGCTGCAGAGCCCAACCTTTCAGGCTGTGCCTCCTACAGGGCCTCCTTGACTCAGTTACAGAGGTTGGGGGTGGGGCTGGGGTGGGCCCGACACTGGGTAAAAAGGAAAACAGCAAAGAGAACAAACTTCCTTAAGAAATTTGGGGTAGGGAAAGGGGCAAGGTTGGTTCTTCAGGATGGTACTCTTGGAACTCTCTGAAGGCCTAGAACCTTCTGTCCTCCCAGATGGCAGTTCCACCTAACACAGGTGAGCCTCCTACACACCTCTGGCAAAAGGAAAACCAGTCCTGTGGTCAAATGCATCCTCTGACTGTAAGTACACAGAACACGGTTCAAAGAGCCTCTCTTACTTTGTCAAAGCAGAAAACCCAGGTCCTCACAAGACCATTAATTCCTGACTGGGGATGTGAAGGTTCCTCTTGGGTTTGGCAGGCAAGGTCCCCAACAGGTTATGTGATTGTTTTTTAAAATTGTGTAATCATTCTTTTCCCTAATCTACTCATGCAGAGTACTCAATCAGTGCACAGCAATGGAATCCCTGTTGTGTGCTAGACTCAGCTGCGGGCCCCTGAGGATGCAACAGCGATGTCCCTCTCTTGAGGAGCCTAACTGTGCTTGTAGGAGACACACATTTCTTTAAAGTGGGGTAGATGTTGATAAATGAACGTGCAGATAGATCTTTCCTGCCTAGGATGGATCATTCCATAGGGACCCAATTGTGCAGGCCTTTCAATTCATTTATGAGTTTTGTCTATAAATGTCTTTTTGTTGTTGTTGTTTTCATTTGGAATAATAATTCAATTTGAATAGAGTTCAAGTTGATGGC
Organism: Acomys percivali; assembly: GCA_907169655.1. Lineage (NCBI taxonomy): Eukaryota > Metazoa > Chordata > Mammalia > Rodentia > Muridae > Acomys > Acomys percivali. The sequence goes on from OU015744.1 coordinate 145,573,430, forward strand.
TAATTTTGTTCAGTTTTCTGGAGATGTTAGCCTGTGTGCTTGGACAGTTTTCTTGCAAATGAGAAGACTATGTGTAGTCAGTCTGGTGGTGGGTTCTGCTTGACCATCGACACTTATTGCTTCTCAGAGTCTGTTGACTGCCCCCCTCCCTGTGGGTCTTGGGATGAGATTGAACATTTTCCTATAATGGGTCTAGATGTGACATCATTTCTTCTTCCCAAGCCTCATGGTCCTCTTAAATGTAAGGAGTTTTTTTTTTTTTTTTTTTTTTCCCCAGATTCAGAAAGTAGCCATGCCCTCTGTGAGCACTGTCCATCTCCTCCCGACCCTCAGGGAGATGATCCTCTCTACCGTTTCCCTTCTGTGTTCTCTATTCATGTTTCTTTGTCCACTGCTGTGGACACTCTACTCTTCACCACACTCACTGCTTTTCCTGATGGCTCTCCACTGATAATATCTGCCTATCAGTTAGATAAAATATAAAATATTAAAATATACCACTGAGGATGAGCCCGAACTCAAGGCCGCATTACCAGGCAACACTTTGCGGGGAAAGTACCACCCTTTGATTCATACACAGTGTCTTGGAAGATAAATCACGTATCGCCTGCACTGGTTACTTGTCCTGTCACTGGTGACAATGAAGTGTCATCTGGGAAGGGAACCTCAGCTGAGATGCTTCCACCAGACTGGCCTGTAAGCAAGTCTATGGAGGCATTTTCTTAGTTGATGAGTGATAAAGGAGGCCCCAGTTCATTTGGGCACTGCCACCCCTGGACAGGTAGTCCTGGGTTAAAAAAGAAAAAGTAGTAGGTTGAGCAAGCTATGAGAGGCAAGGCAGTGAGTAATTTTTCCATGTCTTGCTTCCCTAGATGAAAGACTTTTAATCTGTAAAAGCCAAGCAAAACTTTTCTTTCTCCCAGGCAGGTTTTGCTCCAAACAGGGGAGCAGGACTAGAGGCAGCTACTGAGGCTGAGCTTGAGCTCAAGGCCACGTTACCAGGTTGCGGGAGATGCAGGCCAAGGGCTCACTCATCTTTCCTGGGTCCTGCTTAGTTTACTGGTCTTAGAAAACTCCCTTTTACGCTGGGCGTGGTGGTGCA
>OU015744.1:145574631-145620897 GCA_907169655.1 Acomys percivali
AAAAACCAAAAAAAAAAAAAAAAAAAAAAAGAAAACTCCCTTTACATTCAACGACATTCAGGCCTGCACTTAGCAGGAAGTACCACAGTTAGCATGTTTAGGTGATGTGAGTGTTGGGCAAAGGGCTCTGCCAGCGAAGGAGTTCGTTATGTGGCCAGAAGTAGAGCTGACAGTGTTTCATAATGTTAAAATTGTCATGTTTTACTTCTTTCCATATTAATATTAATGACTTTTGAAATTCTTGATGAGATAGTTGCGTACATCAAAACCAGTGGTTAATATGAAATTAATAGTTTAAAAACGGCTTCCATTAATGCAAAAGATTGATTTTTTTTTTTTTACTAAGCTTTACTTAAACACTCTTGAACAGAGTCTACAAGTTCGATTTATCTGAAGGGTGTTTAATATGAATAATTTAAAACTCATTTTCCAACTACAAGGGAAAAGAAACTGATTCCAGTGATTTCCTGAGTTCAATAGCTTGAGAGCAGAACTTAGTTAAAAAAAAAAAGCAGGGATGTGTGGGGGGGGAGAGTCAATGATAATTGGGTGGCTGCATTATGACAGGGAGAGACAAGCATAGTACCATGAGACCATACCAAGGCAAACATCAGACACTCACGTTATACAACCAAGAGTGAGCCCAGGCTTAGCAACCTGGGGATACATTTAGTTGGGTGGAACTAATACATGTCTACCAGGATCCCCACATGCATGACACTGTGTTGGCCTCAGTGGGCTGGGATCTGGAGTGGAGGGGACGTTGTGTCTAGCTGATCCACAGTAAGAAGCCCTGTTGAAGGAGAGTGATTGCAACAAGCTTCCTGGATGAAAACCTAAGTAGTTCCTGGTTTGTTTAGATAGTCAGGCAATTCAGGCATATAATATGGTCGAGCTCCCTCCTTCCTTCTCTGTATCTCATGAGTTCCCTCACCTGCTGTTTACAGTACCCAAGTGGCACACTCTACTGAGGGGCTAATCTTTCTGGCCACAGCTACGTTGCCCTTTGCTCTGGGGAATCTAGGAATTGGAAGTTGCTCTTCAAGGCTGCTTTTAAGTCCCCTTTGTAGGGACCATGAGGGAATGTTGGAGGGCATCCTTTTCAACTGCTCATGCCTTTGAAAGTGATAGGACGTGATAAGTTCAAGACATTGGATGGATAAGTAGCTATCATTGATGACAAAATGAAACTGTTACTTAGAGACACACTGATAGTTTCTTAATTGTGTCATGACTCTGGGTTAAGCTTACAATAAACATCAAGCTCCTGGCAGGTGTTCAGTTTATGGGGTTGGATTACAGTATCCCTTAAGGTTTAGAGTTTATCTTCTTGGCTCAGCTATGAATGAAATAACTGGCCCTCTCTTCCATACACAGATGATCCTTGGTGGTTTAGTTTGGTTCTTGTTGTTTGTTTTGTTTTTTGTAGATTATGGTTGACTTGAGGAAGATTCTGGGTAGAACTGACCCCCTCTGGGATTTCCACCCCCTTAGCTTATTTAAAAACTGATATCATTTCCTTTGACAAGCTCACTGTGATAATTCCAAACTCTGTCTGTCACTTGTGGCATCTGTGCTATGTTTGTTGCATTCCCCACAGAGAGCCAAGCCCAGTTAGCAGTTTCTCTCTGCAGTCCTGTAAACTGCCCTGGGGAGCCAAAGGGCTTTTGGTTTTCTGGAAGTGAGATGGAATGCATGCCTTAGGAAACTGACCAGCTGGTGCTGGAGTCAGGAAGAAGCAACACATCTGGAAGCAGTGGTTGGGACTTTACAGCTAGGAGTCTGGACTGAACACTAGACCTGCTGTTTCCTGCCATAGCACTTTTCATCTTGATTAACACACCTCGTCATTAGTCACTAAGAGAAAGCCTGGTTATATCTGTCAGAGAAGTGGATCTGTGGAGTCATAGACCAGTCCGGTCATATTCACTGAGATTAAATATCCCAGAAAGTCACTCAGAAGTATTCCATGGAGTAGAGAAATGAAATTACTGAAGATGTACATCTGTCACATAATGATTGGCTTTCCTTCAAAATACACAGTCAGGTGTGGTGGCACACGCCTTTAATCCCAGCACTCAGGAGGCAGAGGCAGGTGGATTGCTGTGAATTCGAGGCCAGCCTGGTCTACAAAGCAAGTCCAGGGCAGCCAAGGCTAACACAGACAGACCCTGTCTAAAAAAACGAAAACAAAACAAAACAAAACAAAAAAAACCAAACCAAAACAAAAAAACAAAACAAAACACAATCAGTGTACAAACATAACAGTTGGCTTTTCTTCAAATATGCATTCAGTGGACAACATCGTATTAACGTGAGGACAAATATACTTCAGTCCCCCCCAGAGAACAACTAGAGAAAATATGAAAGATTGGGGTGGAGGGTGGGGACCAACATGTACAGCATTCTGTGTTAATAAGGGCAAGTCTTCAATATCAAGTAGAACAATTTTTATTGGTGGTGATGACTTAAAAAAAAAACAACTCTACTTATCTCTAGTCTTGTTCTGGTCACTGAGGCAGGAGAGAAACATGTCAAATAGAAGACAAAGAAGAGTGAGGCTAGTGTCACCAACAACCTATTGTTGAGCATAAAGCAGACAGGAAACTCACAGGGAGCAGGCTCGGGAATTCGGAGAAGCCCTCCCCACCCCTGGGGATTCCTTGAATTCCGCTCTAGAAAATGGGCTTCTGTGGATTTTTCAAGATCAGACACAAAGATCAAAAGGACACAGAACTCTTGGTTCAGCCGGACAGCCCCAGCATGAGGGCAGGAAGAGTGGCAGACAAAGCAAAGGAGCAAGTGTGATCAGAAGGAAGGGAGGAACTATCCTGGGTCAGATGTGTCAAGTAAGCCTTGACGACCAAAGGCAGCTACACACGGTAACAGGGCACAGAGAGCCAGAACCAGCCCAGGGTCATGTGTGTCCCCCTACTTGATCGTCTAGTCTCTTATAAACTAAAGATAACACAACAATAAGATAGCTGTGCTTATTTAATTAACAGAACATTGTTTTTAGCATTGTGTATGTGCAGTTTTGTTTTACAATACAGGGCAGAAAACACAGTATAACACTGTGTTGTTGAAGCCAACAATTAAAGCCTCATCTTAGAGAGAGATGAAAATGCCATGGTTACATGCTAGAAGACAAAGAACTTCACACACAAAAGAAGTACCTCCATGGGGTGATCATTCAAAGTCTCTCCTCCTTGGTTCTCTTATGATGCTGATGGTATAATGGTGCATTTATCCACAAGCCACTACATATTCTGAGCTACATGCTTTTCAAAGGACAGTGCTGGATCCATAATACACAGACTAACTAAAACAAGTCATGAAAGGAAAACAGCTGAAATTTGTCAAGCAGGAAAAAAATTCCCAATTTTATTCTGTAAGAGACAAGTTTCTTCTGGCAGCCATTATACTGTCCTATAAACACAAGCTGTGAGCTCCGGTCCCTCATGCTGCCCTGACAAGTCAGAGTTTTTGTTTCTATCACACAGAATTTTTGACACGTTTTCTGAACCATGGGCTGTCCTGACTTCAGACAAGGCACAGGGAAGGGTTCCATTGGACAGTGGTGAGCTTACAGCTGTGTAAAACACCCACAAGCATAGAACAGATTTATTAGTATGCATCTTAGAAACATGAGTATTTGTTAAAGTAAGCTATTTGCATCACTTTTAAAACATAAAATAGAGGAGAGGACAGATTATCTTTAAGTGTCTTCTGTCACCTGCTTAGCAGAGACACAGGCTCTCCCTGGAAGCTACCAGTTCAGACTGAGGGCCGGAGCCTTTAGTCATGTGTGCAACGGGGCATAGTAAAGAAACTACCAGAGTGGCTGCTTCATGGGGAAGCGGGGATAAGAGAGATGAAATATCCAGCAGCATCTGGAAAAGTCCAGAGCAGAGAGAAAAAGAAACAGATTGGACATAGGTGGACCTATCTTCATGAGAAGTGACAGATAGTGGGGAGAGGGTGGTGGAAAAAATCATGGGGGTTAGAAGGAAGACAACTCCTGTGGGAGGGAAACTTGTGGCCTGGAGCAGGCCTGGGAGTTTAAGGGAGGTGAGAAGGGTCAGGATGCTAGTGCGTGATTTGAAGTGGGTTACAGCTACTTGTGAATAGGGACTGTGGGATCCTGGAGGCTAAAAGGGACTTTGTATGCTGACAGGTGCCACAGGTATATGCCAATGGAGGGTTATGTGTCCCTTTTGCCAGAGGCAAGGAAGTTGACTCCTTTTGGTGGACAGAAACCCATTTCACAAGCTCCTAAGGGATGCTGGTTCTTATTTGATTGCCAGAAATCTCCCCAGAGTTCAACTTGCGCTCACTTCTGGATAGATGTGCTCCCTGACATCTAATACTCTGTACTGACTAGGAAATGAACAGACACTTGTATATAAAGGTTGGTTTATACATTACAGAAGGTCCTTATGCTTTGTGATACAGAGATGAAGCTATAAGATGTCTGATATTTTTCTTAAAATGCTCCAAGGGTGTGGGGAGTTCGTAAGTGTATTGAAGACGTCTTTGTGGGGCTGCATACATCTTTATTTTCCTAGCCCCTCTTTAGTGATGTCTCCTGAGTGGCTGATACAGATGTCCCTGTAAGCCCCAAGTTCTCTGCCAGGGTTCTTTGTACTTTAACCAATTAACCCACACCCACAACAATAGGAGGTTTCTATGTCAAAGGATGAGATCAGCCCTAATCCTCAGATATAGACATGGACATTTAGAAGGCAGTTGGAGAACATCTCCATTTAACAAAAAAGTAAGTTTTCCACACAACAGCCTATAGCTTCTTATGCATGCAATTTCCTAAGATAGAAAGTGTAGTTTAAGAACCAGTATTATGCCCAGATTGCTAGATACCCAAAGACCAACAGAAGTTCAAAGCCATATGCAAAAGCTAAGGGCTTTTATTTCTGCAGAAGTCTAGCATGTAGGGATCACCAATTAGACAAAATGGTGATCTAGAGGTGAGCTCCCAGGCTCTTTTTAAACGCATTCGGGGGAAATTCCAAGGGAGGGGTTGGTAAGCTTTCATATGATTGGAGCATTCAAACTGAAAAAGTGTGGGCCGACTGGAAAGGTGTGGGCAACCTTAGTCAGCGGTCATGTGTTAATCATAAGACAAGCGGTTTCTAGACCAGCAGTAAACTAACCTTGAGAAGCCTTATCTTCCTCAGGCCAGGTGGCTAGGCCGTCCCTGATTGGCCGCCCGTTATCTGTGGTGTTCCCAGTAACCGATGAGCTCGTTTCTGAAGAATGGAGTCTCAGGCCTGCTCCAAGCTGACAAGAAACTGAAGCCTGTCATGGAGTGGGCTAGACTTCTTTAACCACGCCTCCTCACCAGAAGTCTAAAAGGAAAACCATACATTGTTTAAGGAAATTTGAAGCAAAGTCATCAACATCAACAAAATGAGAATCTAATATGTCTCTTTCTTTAGAGAAAGAGAGGCCAAAAAAAAAATGTATTTTTCGATTTAAAAACTGAGTAAGTAATGAATGGACATTTAAGACAAAACAAACAAAGGCCGTCAAGATATCACACCATGTTAAGCCTCATTAATATATAGGAGTGAATATTTAGCCATGAGGTAGTCTACACATGATGGTGCACTGAGTCATGCCAACACCCAAGATACAACCCAAAATCTTACCTCTCACCAAATACCCACTCTAGGTCACCTAGAAGGTTCTGATCATTAAGCCTTCTTTGTTCCCGGAGTCATTGAAGAATTTTGAAGGTGTCCCTGTCAGGAGGAAAAGGGCGATGGGCTTATTCACATTATTAAGCCGTTGCTCTAACTTGGTAGTGGCCTCACTCATTGGCCAATACAAACCACATAAACCTGAGGGACCAGAAAGCACAATTCTTTTTTCCGTGTGTGGTTGGTTGGTGAAGGGAAACTAGCGGTTTCCATAGAGAGTAATTTTTTTCCATCACATCAGCAAAACTCTATAGTCTGACAAAAGCCATCATCAATGAAGAGGTAGAAACAGAAATACTTGTACACTCCTGGCTATACAGGGTTTTAGAAAACAAGCTAACATTACTTTTTAAAGGTTTCTTAAGTCTTTGAGGCAAGAGCCATATATATACATATGTACATATATGCTTATATACATATGTGCATATGTAAGCCAAGAGATAACCAAGAAAGAGAAGACAGAAAGATGGTAAGAACTATAGGTTGGGGAGAACCAGAGCTAAAGGGCGTCATCTGAACACAACAGAACCACTGTGTGTACACTCACAGCAGCTGTGCTTGTCCACACAAAACCTGCACAAGCTCAAGCCAGTCAACATTCTAGATGGAGTGGGGAGGAGCTCATGAGTCCCACCTTTAACGGAGGAGCTATGGAGAGTTCAGGGAGAGGGACAGCCAGCTTTTAAGGGTACGGCCCCTTGGTTGACTATCCTCTTGTGGATGGCCTGATACCAAGGAGTATATGGGCAGTGCAAATTAATTTTTTAAAATTGTGTAGGTCTCTCTTTTCATCAAAGTATTTTCTTTGTGTAATATATGGAAGAGATACACAACCAGTCAAAATGCAGAGAATAAGTGACCATGGGGTACCCAGCCTCAATAGCTACATCTATAACATTACCCCCTACAGAGGCTCAGAGAACACCGCAACAGAGTAGTTGGAAGGATTGTAAACTAAGAAGACCAGGGTACCTGTTGCAAAATAATGTCTTCTGGACATAACAGGGACACTGTACTTACAACATCTCAACAATGTGGTTGGCTAGACAACACCTGCATAATGGCAACAGTAGTCAACACAATAATGTGGCTAGGGGACATTTCATAAGACCCCACCCCCCTAGATGAAGAGCTACAGGCAATTAATGGCTACTGAGAGAGGGATAATCAGTCTTCACCAGGGATGAGCTTCCTGATAGGTTGTCTAATCCCAATTGGTCACCCCTAAATATATGTACATATAAGCAACATTAAATTGACTTAATAGGTTACATAGGCATGTGTGTATGTAACAATAATTATAGAGAAAAAGTCCATTAACAATGAAAGGAATGAGAGGAGATATGAAAGGCAGTAGATCCGGGTATACTATTGCACGCCTTTAATCCCAGCAGTTGGGAGGCAAAGGCAGGTGGATCACTGCGAGTTCGAGGCCAGCCTGGTCTACAAAGGGAGTCCAAGACAGCCAAGATAACATAGAGAAACCCTGTCATGAAAAACCAAAAAAGAAAGAAAGAAAGAAAGAAAGAAGGAAAGAAAGAAAGAAAGGCAGTAGAAGAGGAGAAGGATAGTAGAAAAATGAAAATAAATCCATAAATGAATAAGGACACAATGTTTGGGGGGAAAGGGAAGTGGAGTAGATGTTGGAGGAACCAGGGGGAGGAGTGGAGAGTATGACCAAAAAATTGTGTGAAATTATCAAAGAGTTAGTTAAAACATTTGAAACTAAATTTTAAAAAATGTATGACAGTGGTCATTGGATTAGGGAAAGAATATGAACAAGATGAGATTTAAGGTTGTGGTGTTTTGAATGAGAATGGCCACTATAAGTTCATATATTTAGTGTTTGGTCTATAGTTGGTGGAACTGTTTGAGAAGGATTAAGAGGTGTGGCCCTGTTGGAGAAGGTGTGTCACTGGAGGCGAACTGTAAGGTTTCAAAAGCCCACAGTAGGTTCAATGTCTGTCTGTTTGCCTGTATGTGTAATCTCTCTCTGTCTCTGCTCTGTATCCTACATGTGAATAAGCTCTCAGATGCTGCTCTAGTACCATGTTTGTCTGCCTGTTGCCACGCTTCCTACCGTGATGGTCATGGAGTCATTCTCTGAAACTCTAAGCAAGCCTCCAATTAAATGTTTTCTTTTATAAGCTGTCACGGTCATGATGTCTCTTCAACTTGGTCCCCAGTTGGTGGAACTGTTTGGGAAGAGGTGTGTTACTAGAGGTGGCTTTGATGTTTTAAAAACTTGCACCGTTTTGAGTTAGCATTCTCTACCTTGTGGTTATGGACCAAGATGAGATTTCAGCTGTTCCTTGCTCTACCACTGTGGACTCTAACTCTCTGAAACAAAATTAAAGCCAGATTAAATGCTTTCTTTTATAAATTGTCTTAGTCATGGTGTTTTATGACAATAGAAAAGTAATTAAGACATATATTATGTATGTCTACTACTACTATTCACACACACACACACACACACACACACACACACACACACACACTGACTACTTACACAAGCAAGATGGAAAGGATTGAAGAGTAATATTCATATTCTTAAAAAAAAAATCTAAAGAACAAACCATGTCACAGACCACAGAATACTCTTAGCTGTTAAGAGCATTATAAAACTATTATAAATACACACCATATGTTCAGTAAAGTAGAAGAAATAAAAGAAAACCCAAACCAAACAATGTCATTGAGATAAAAGTCTTGTTATATGAGATCAAGAAGAAGAAGAAGAAGAAGAACAACAACAACAACAACAACAAAACCCTTAAAATGAAGGGGTGGGGTCAGATATAAATCTGACAGCTATAGAACTGAGAATGGGTCCTTATTACTGAAGTTGTGCATAGAAGTTTCAAAGGACAAGGAAGTATAAACCACTTTTGTCAATTTAATTGGCAAGTTAGATTAAATAAAACAAAGTCTTTGGGACAAGAAACCCCCTAAAGGTCACTCAGGATGATGCAGTCAAACTGTTCAGCTCCACAGCTCTGAAGCAACAGAGCACACAGCTGGAGACCTCCCTCCACAGAACCAGGGCCCGAAGACAGCCTGTGCCAAAATGCTTTTCTGGAAAATTCTACCAAACATTTAAATCACAGCTAAAACTATGTGGTGATTTGAATAGGAACTGCTCCCATAGGTTCATAATTTGAATAGTTGGTTGTTAGGGAGTGGCCCTACTTGAGAGGAACTAAGGGCTATGGTCCTGTTTGAGTAGGTATGGCCTTGTTGGAGAAAGTGTGTCATGGCCTGGGCTTTGAGATTTCATAAGTCAGGCCCAGTGTCTTTTTCCTTCTGCTGCCCATGGATCTGGATGTAGAACTCTCAGCTCCTTCAGCACCATGTCTGCCTGTGTGCCACCATGCTTCCTGCCATGATGAAAATAGACTGAATCTCTGAACTGTAAACCAGCTCCAATTAAATGCTTTCTTTTGTAAGAGTTGCCTTGGTCATGGTGTCTTTTCACAGCAATAGAACAGTGACTAAGACAGACTAATTCTCCATAAAACCTTCAAGAAAATAGAAGATGAAACATTTTTGACTCAGGCAATAGAGCCATCTATGAGCCAAAAAAGACATTAGAACAACAATAAAAAAAAAAAAAAAACAGGTAGATGATACCTATTATGAACAAATTATATATATATATATTTTTAACCAAGTAAAAAGTTTATCTTAAGAATATCATGTTGATTTCAGATTTGAAAACTAACCCACATAATTCACCATATTAACATACTTTTATAAACTCTTTTCTCCCCACCCCTGCAAAAAACAAACTTTTAGAATCCCTAAGATTGGTTTAACGTATGTAGAAGGAACATCTAACAAAAAATCCAACATCTATTTATGCTGACAATTTTCCAGCAAAAAACAAAACAAAACAAAACAAAAACCCAAAACAAAAAATAAAAACAAAGCAAAACAAAACCCTGCAACCAGATAAAGGTCATCATGAGACCTGACAGTTAATAGCAGAATTAGCAGACTGAATGGCTTCCATCTAGGGTAGCAGCAATACAAAGATATCCACTCTTATCACTATGTATTGTTGTACCAGAGTTTATAGAAAATGGGACAGTACAAGACAAGACAAAAAAGAAGGCCACGAGGCTATGTTAATGTTTTGTCAACTTGACATAAGCTAGAGTCATCTGGGAAGAAGAACCGGAACTAAGAAAATCCCTCTCTGTAAGATTGGCCTGTAAGCCGGGCATGGTGGCGCACGCCTTTAATCCCAGCACTCGGGAGGCAGAGGTAGGCGGATCGATGTGAGTTCGAGGCCAGCCTGGTCTACAAAGTGAGTCCAGGACAGCCAGGGGTACACAGAGAAACCTTGGTTCAAAAAACAAACAAACAAAAAACAAAAACAAAAAATAAAAAGACTGCTCTGTAGGGAGGCTTGTTGTGCATTTTCTTAATCAGTCACTGATGTGGGAGGGTCTACCTCTGGATAGGTGGCCTTTGGGGTATAAAAGAAAAGAGGCCAAGAACATCTTAGGGGACAAGCTAGTAAGCAGCAGTCTCCCAGGAGAATGGCGTATGGCAGCAGTGGTCCGAGAGGTCCATCTAAGAACAGCAGCAGCGTAATCCTGCCTCCTCCCTCTTGTCCTCCATGTTTGCTGCTCATCTCTGGAAGCCCAGTCAGACCTGAGGTGGAAAACAGTTCCATTTTTTTTTTCTTCTCCTAACTGCAAGCAGCTTCCCCTATCTTATCAATCATAGGCAGAAAGATAGGAGTTTAGGCGGGAGGCTGGAGATAGGGCTAAGGTGGCCTGAGATAACAGCTGACAGGAAGACAGCGGAGCATCCCTATAAGAAAATAAACTCACAGACTTAGAGGGAGGATGGTTCAGTTTTTTAAAAAAGTAAGAAAAACTCAACAACAGTGAAAAGTTACGGAAACAAAACCTTTCCTAACGTTATATCAAGACTGTGACATATTTATAAACACAGTTCCAGTTTTTGAATAGAGACTACAGATCTGCTTGCCGTTGAGTGATCAAGTGATACCGCCATTTGAATGTGACAATGAAGTCGGGAGGCAGAATGGTCACACAGTGGGTTTGCTGGCTTTAAAAAACTCTCTTTAAGACCTCTGGTTCCTCAAGAAATTAAACACCACCAAAACAAATAACCCAATAGAGAAATGGGGCTCAGAACTAAACAGAGAATTCTCAACAGAGGAATATCAAATGGCGGAGAAACACTTAAAGAAATGCTCGACCTCCTTAGTCATCAGAGAAATGCAAATCAAAATGACACTGAGATTCCATCTTACACCCATCAGAATGGCTAAGATCAATAACTCAAATGACACCACATGCTGGCGAGGATGTGGAGAGAGAGGAACACTTCTTCATTGCTGGTGGGAATGCAAACTAGTACAACCACTTTGGAAATCTATCTGGTGCTTTCTCAGAAAAATGGGAATAGGGCTTCCTCAAGACCCAGCTATTCCACTCCTTGGAATATATCCAGAAGATGCACTACCATACAACAGGGACATATGCTCAACCATGTTCATAGCTGCCTTATTCATAATAGCCAGAACATGGAAACAGCCTACGTGTCCCTCAGCAGAAGAATGGATAAAGAAACTGTGGTATATTTACACTATGGAATACTACTCAGCTATTAAAAACAAGGAATTTCCGAAATTTGTGGACAAATGGATTGAACTAGAAATTATCATAATGAGTGAGTTCAACCAGAAGCAAAAAGAGTCAAATGGTATATACTCACTTATATCGAGACACTAGTCCAAGGGGTACGCCCCCATGAAAAACTTTACCTACCAGGAAAGTGGGTCAGAGGGGAGGACATCCTATTGAGACTTTAGGGGTGAGAAGCCTGGGAGAATAAGGAAATAGAAGGATCCAGAGGGTCCTGGAAAACTACAGACGGGTCTGGGCCCTGGGGTCCTCCTCAAAGTATGGCACCAGCCAAGGAAAATATAGGCAGTAAACTTCGAACTCCTACCCAGTCTAGCCGATGGACAGGACATTCTCCACCGTTAAGTGGAGAAGGAGATCTGACTTTCACACAAACTCTGGTACCCCATATTGGACCATTCCCTTGGATGGGGAGGCCTGGTGGCACTCAGAGGAAGGATAATAGGTCACCAAGAAGAGACTCAATACCCTATGAGCATATATGGGGGGAGAAGGTCCCCCTCAGTCACAGACATAGGGGAAGGGAGTAGGGGGGGAAGCGAGAGGGAGGAAGGAAAGGGAGGATACAAGGGATGGGCTAACAACTGAGATGTAATATGAATAAATTAATAAAAAAATTTTTAAAAATACCTCTGGTTCCATCACTCAGCTGGGCGTGGTGACGTTCACCTTTAGTCCCAGCACTCAGGGAAACAGAAGCAGGCAGATCTCTGTGAGTTCGAGGCCAGCTTGGTTTGCAAAGTGAGTCCAGGACAGCCAAGACTACACACATAGGAACCCTGTCTTGAAAAACCAAAAACCAAACAAACAAAAAAGGCCCATCGCTCCTCTCTGCTATCTTCATGTCTGGCAACCACAACAGCAGGCATCATATGATATCCCCAAATTAGAGGATCCCACTCCCCTGACTGGGATCTCACTCCCCAGGACTGTATGTGGGTTCTCTTCTAGAATAATCATAGCCAAACGGGAAAGAGGTTGTCCTTGACTAATCAAACATGGATCAACCGTTGCGCTTGCTTATTGCCCATGACTGCTTACACATACCTCACGCCCTCCATTTAAACCTAAACTTCAGGTGAGCACTCTTAAGATAGACCCAGAGAAGTGACTATAAATCTTTGTTCTCACTGTGGCCGCACTGGATAAATCTCCTTTTTCTCTTTTCACTACTTCTTTCTTCTATTGAGGACAGTGTTCACAGGAAGCTTGTAAGGGTTGCCAGTGCCTGTGCTCTGACCTGAACAACTCCAGTAGCAGGAAGAGTGAGGCTAGTGACTCCTTTCATTCCACTTTGCCACACAGCTACCAACCTATGCAGTTTTCTAGTCCCACCATCCAAAATGCACTATGGGAAGCAGGACCAGACACCTTCAGGACCGTGTTCAGGATGAGGCGTTCATGGGCCTTCAACCTTCACTCTGCCTCTAACCAGCTGTGAATCTTGAAAATACCATCAAATCTTTTCTGCACTCCTGTTTCTTCTCCTTTCAGATGGGAACAATTGGGTGAAGCCTAGAGTCAGTGCTGGGTCTAAACCTCCGTGGTTAATGCAAAGACCCTCCTTTCAGGAGTCTGGGATGCTTTTCTTCTGGGCTGCATGGGAAAGCTGTGCTCTGTTGCCCACCAGGAAAAGAAGGCCAGGGATTCTGCAGAGCCATGTAATGACTTAATGGGCTTTAAAACGGGCAGCTGGGTTTTAATTTTCTCTTAGAGCAGATTCCCTGGGGTGACGTGTACTTTACAGGGATAATAAGCACAGGGCATATTTCAATTGCCGCAGGATATCTTGTTTAGGAATCAGGTTTAATTCACATTCCTCTAGTAGGTTTTACTATCAGAATAAAAGAAAAAGCCCCCAAAGGAATGTTTATAGAGAGTTTTAAATCTGGCCGAATGTCAAAAGTATCTACGAGGTAAGCATCTGTAAATATTTAAAATGGGTGAAATCAAATACTACTGAATGGCAGCACTTTAATATTAAACTGTTAGCAATGTGGCCATTCATGTCTAATGGCCCAAACTTTAAAGGAAGTTGAGGAAAAGGTCTGGTGATGCTGCTGAGTGGTGGAGCACTTACCCAGCTTGCACAAGGCACGGGTTCAACAAAGCAATGCCTGGATTGCCCACTGAGGCACACAATCAACATCTTATGTGTGGTGGCACTGGCTTGTAATCCTAGCACTCTGTAAGCAGAGGTAGGAAGATCAGGAGTTCAAGGCCAGTTTCAGGTACTCAGCAAAGTCGAAGCCATCTCTGTCAACAACTTCTTGTTGTGGACCATGCCGAAGAGGTCTGGTGAACTTTAATAAGAACCAGCCCACGCAAACTAAGTGTTGTTACTTGAATTTTGAGCATTCAGCTCCCTGAACCCCAGGCTTGTGCATCATAGCTTTACCTCCCTCCAGCTGTTTTCAAGCGTGAAGCAGATGTCTTCTTCGTAGTATCTCAGCTAATCTTCTCAGAACCCCCGAAAAGTAGCAATTGCTTTCTCTGAGACAGCAATGGGAACAGGGGTCCCAACAATTATGTGTGTGCTATAAACTAGGTTTTTTTTTTTACCCCTTCAAATGCCAAGGAAGACAGCCAAGCCTGGAGTGTAGGCCCTCAACCACTCAGGAACTCACTCTGTTTTAGGGTGCTCGACTCTAAGGAGAGCATCCAGAAGTTTCTGGTAGAGATGGGAACAGAAAAGGATGAGCTCATTTGAGTCTTTGACTCCTGCATCTGATGCTGCCTGCCTTGGTCTCTAGGCTAAATGATAAAGCTCCATTTCTGGCTGTTTTTGAAACCATTTTTCAAAAGGCATCTCTTTAGGAGTGGAATTGCAAATAAACACATGATATTTTGTGAGAAGGAGTAAAGCAAAAGAAAAAAAAATTCCTCTTACATCAGCACATGCCGTTTCTAATCATCTGTGTAGAAGGATGTTTTTAACACCCTCTTAAGTGCCTCTTCAAGACCTCAGTGACATGAGATAGCTACTGCCTAATTTGTTCTGGCAGAAAAAAATGAACTCACTGTTACTGAAAATATGTTTTCTCTCACCAGGTCCTATTCAGGTCACCGAGTGGCTTTTCACTGGTAGAAGTAGAAATTTGCCGCCAGTGAAACATTCTTGGGAGGAAAAAGCCAGCTTTCTGTCTGTGACATTTGCAAAATGCAAATCGCAGTCAATTTCTAGAAGAGGCCATTTCCACACTTCACATTTGCACAGTTGCACATCCATCTGATTTTTTTTTATTTTAATAAGCGAAATGAATGAGGAGCGCATGAAACAGACTGAGCAAACAACTGTGAGAAGCCGACTTGAAGCAGCTTCCGGCTCAGTGACTGAGAAAAATGCCATTTCTCTCCAGAGATGTTCTGAATATAGAGAAACAATGGGTTGCCCGTCACCACACTTGTAGCTCCCTCACCCAGTCTGGGCTGGGCATGGATGACTGAGAGGCCGACTAAGGACACAGCACTCACAGGGGTCAGTGGGTGTGGTGAGGTTAGAGAGGGGCACCTCACAAATCCCCTTTCCTCCTCCCACAGAGATGTGCGGGCCTGTCGTGTAAGCTAAGTTAGGGTGTGGCACGGGAGAAAAGAAAGCTCTCCACTGCTCTTTTGGATAGAGAAGGGTAGCGTTCAGTAGCCGGAGGACATTTTCGCTCCTGGCACAACTGCCAGGATGCTGGATTCTTTTCCACAGCTAAGATAACACCCTGCTGGGATCATGGGGGGGGCACCAAATGGACCAATGTGTGAAATGAAGACCTCAGAGGGTCGCTTTGGTTCTGGTGTTTGTTAGGTGTCCGTTCTTCTTGGCTAGGCTGCTCAGTGGCCATTGGACTTGCATACTCAGAACACTAGACATCATCCCCTGGACAGATTTCCAGGGAAGGAATGATGGACAAGTTTTTCTTTTCTTTCTTTCTTTCTTTATTTAAATTTTTTATTTTTAATTTATTCACTTTACATCCCAATTGTAGCCCTGTGTCCCTTGTCTCTTCCTGGTCCTACCCTTCCTGCCCCCCTTAGAAACGGACATATCTCTGAGGCCTACTGGCTAGTCAGGCTACCCTACTTGGCAAGCCTCAGGTAAGTGAGAGACCCCCATCTCAGAAAATCAAGGTAGACAGCTCCTGAGAAACAGAGGAATGGGACAGGAGTCTGTCTTCTGGCCTCCACATAGAAATGCATCATACATACATACATACATACATACATACAAACATACATACATACATACACATACATACATACGACACACACAAAGTAATAAAATAAATGTGTATTTGATTAGTTTATAGACTTTAAAAATAAACTTGATTATTTTTTGTTGTTGTTTTGTTTTTTGTTTTTTGAGACAGGATCTCTCTATGTAGCCATGGCTGTCCTAGAATCACTTTGTAGACCAGGTTAGCCTCGAACTCACAGTCATCTGCCTGCCTCTGCCTCCCAAGTGCTGGAAGTAAAGGCGGGTACAACCATGCCTGGGTACATAAACTTGATATTTAAAAAAACCTGAAAACAAAAAACAAAAACCAAAAAAAAACAAAAACTCCTGAAAAGAAAAGAAAAATCCAGAGGCCCTTACATTGATGATCTTGTTTAGAGGTGACTAAATTAAGGTATCTTCTGATGTCTCAGGGCCAAACTTCAACCCAAATGAGGTGTGCTCAGTTTTAGCAAGCTCTCCATCTTCAGATCAATTTTAACCTTGCTTTTTTTTCTTCTCCCAACCTTAGACTTTATGGAGACTCTGGATTTTGGAGACAGCTGGGTGATACAGTACCTCAGATTTATAATTTCTAATTAGACTGTGGCCTTCCCATCAGCCCTGGAACTGCAACCAGCAGGTTCATGCCACAACACTGCCTTGTGCCAATCTGTTTTGACAGTTTCAGAACATGGAGCCTGGTCCTGAGCTATGACTGCTTTGTGAGAGATGTGCAAGGGCGGAGATGGTGCCACAGGAGGATTTTTAAATGAGGAGCTGAAGGACGAGGCTGCTAGGGGACAGGGAGAGAAAGAGCTTGACGTCAAAAGGGTAGATGTGTGGTTGGCAGGTTGCCTCTCTGAGTTCTGCCTTGCACAGGGTACCATTCCTCTCTGTCCAGTCATGCTTTGCTGGTCTAGCCATTGGCTTCCTTAGGGTGTACAGGCGGGAGGGGGGAGGATCAAATTTGATTGCAAATGTGAGATTTTTTTTTTAAACTAATAATCTAATCATGGGTGTGGTGGAGCACCTTGCCAATTACAAGCCTGTGTTGTGTGAATTTTTTTCTGAGGCATGAGCAATCCAGTGCCTACTCACCTTATAAAAGGCATCAATAGCAGAAACAAAGAATGGATTGCCACGCAAACTTTAGGCTAATGTCGCAGTGAGTTTACCTGGGCTACTTACAGGTTATCCAGGCAAACACTAACTGTCTACACACTCTTGGGAAGATATGGGGCCTTGTGAGTGACATCTTTGGGGGAGGAAAATGGCCTTGTTAGTTTGGTAAAAACGTCCAAAACCAGGTAAGTTGAAGACAGAGCAGAGGGATGGGAAGCCCTCCTCCTGTTTAGATCAAAATGCACAAGCAGGAAAGGGCAGCTCGTTGGGATTCACAGCCTTTAGTGAGCCCCATCTTCCCATTGGAATCCTGCTCCAGGAAGAACATAGCAATCTCCCATATGGTCCCTAGTGGACACTGAATGAGCATTGCCTTGCATGGACTGAGCATTCTCATAGGCTGCAGGACCCCCTGCTGGATACCAGACCTTCCTTGATACCTCTGCTGTCATTTTAATATCCAGTAGTATGTATTCAGACAAACTCTCCACACTCCTCCTCTAGTGTAATAGTCAGAATACCCTAGGTTATTGCATAGTAACAAACAGAACAGAGGCATTGCTAGTAGCACACATCAGGAAAGGATTATTTCTTTTCTCAAGAGTGTCAGGACAAGAATACAAAAGGAAGCCTGACAAGCTACTATATGTCCACATATTTCATTGTTTTCTAAACCGGAAAAACAACCTAGTAAATGAACTATATTATTTCATCTTGAAAAATACACCTTTTTTTAAAAAAAAAAAAATCTTTTTAAAAAATCTTTTAAAGATTTATTTATTTATTACGTAGACAGTGTTTTGCCTACACACCAGAAGAGGGCACCAGATTTCATTATATAAGGTTGTGAGCCACCATGTGGTTGCTGGGAATTGAACTCAGGGTCTTTGAAAGAGCAGCCAGTGCTGTTATCCTCTGGGCCATATCTCCAGCCTGAAAAACACGCTTTTTTACTAGTCTGGGAAAACAGGTTTCTGTTCAGAATTCTGAGGTCCTTTGAAAGTCTATGGCGGAACGTGCTGCGGTGGCTAAGGACAGCTTTTAGCCTGCCCTATTTCTACACAGCCTGCTCTGTATCCCCAAGCTCTGTGGGCATGACCTCGGCCAATTCTGTAGAGGAGGCATCTAAGGTCGCTATGTCAGCCCTGGAAGCAGATAGGGCAAGGGAGGTCCCCGATACACTCACAAAGGTGAGTATACAAATACAGACTCCAAGGACGAGAGTTGACAGGGTTTGAGTTCTTCTTTCTCGTCAAGAACTTCTGATGGAAGAGTTACAATCCTTCCTTGGTGGTTGGGAATGAGAATGCTCCCCATCAGCTCAGGCATTTGAACACTGAGGCCCCAGCTGGACTCTCTTTGGAGAGTCTATGAGGAAGTGCAGCCTTGCTGGAGGAAGCGCATCGCTTGGGCCAGCTTTGAGAATCTCAGGCTTGCCCCACTTTCCATTCTCTCTGATTGGTGCTTATGGATGAGATAAGATCTCTCAGAGCCCTGCCCCGGCCACCATGTTTGCTGCCATGTTTCCCAGCCCACTCCCTGTCCTGGAACCATAAACCAAACTAAATTCTTGCTTCTTTAGATTGCTTTGATCATATGTTTTATAAAAGTAACAGAGAATCAACGAATACACTTTCCTTCTCCCTCGGAACAAAGGAGCCCAGAATTAAGGGATTATTTCTTGTTTCCCCCAATAGTACGTATGCAGGAATTCTGACTTACTGTGTTGGACTCCATTCCCCACTGTGCAGTCCTGTGGTAAGCCTGGCTAAGGCTCTGGACAGGGCTCCAGCAGTTGCTGCACTTCATATATGTTTTATGTACCTGATGGGCATAGCCACAAAAATCTCACAAATGTCAGGAAACCTGACAAGCTATATATAAAGGATTCTCATGGCCTTTCCCACTCTTTTCATTACAAATATTTTTCAGTTCTACCCCTTGGAAATAATTCTGCATCTTTCGAAACAGTATTCTTGGTACAGATGACTAGGAAGAAGAAAGAAAAAGAGAAAAATCTAATTTGTTCTCATATACAACTTTTATATTTTGATGTTTTACTTTTTAGTGAATATTCTATAAGAAATATAAATAATATTTTATTAAACTCTCTTCAGTAAACAAATGATTTATTATTTTTATTTTTTATTTAAGTAATTTATTCAGATTACATCTCAATTGTTATCCCCTCACTTGTATCTTCCTGTTCCCCCCTCCCTCCTTCCTTTGCCCTATCCACCTCTCCTAGGTCTGTGACAGAAGAGGACCTCCTCCCCCACCATATGATCACAACCTATCAGGTCTCATCCTGGTAGCCTGCTTCTCTTTCCTCTAAGTGCCACCAAGCGGTCTCCCCAACAAGGGGGAGGGACAAGAAACGGTGATGAAGGACTGAGTACAAATATCACAAAACATTGAGCAGTCAAACATTAAGTGAAAATTGGAGAAGAGAAAGATCCAAAGGAACTACAATTTCAAAACTCTCACTTTGGGTCTTGAAGGTATTGTAGCTATACCTTAAGGGATGGAGTTTTGTTAGACTGAGAAAGTTATGAAGAACATGCTAAGCAGGAGGACCAGAGAGTACTGTGGGCACAAGAGCAAACTGCTTTAAGGGACAATGAATGACAATGACTGGACCTGAGAATTTTTATGGAGTATGTTTGTAGTTTAATTCTAGTACAACTTATCAATAAAGGGTATCAGCTCAACATCTATCTATGAATATTTGAGGATCTAAGCTCATTTAACCATATAAGCAGAATGGAAGAGACAAAGTTAATAGACACAAAAGGGACATTTCATGATCTGTGCCACCAATCAAGACAAAATGTGTTGTGAAAGAACTAATATTTATAGAGTTTTGGGAAACTATTAGTGCACTCTGGATATTTTATACACATTATGAGATTTTTAGAAACTGTAACATACGTCCACGTTTGAGCAATCATGTTGGTGAAACTTTATGGGTGTAGCATCTGATATTACCAGAAGACAGAGGCATACGGCAAAGGCCATGATCCTCTGGCTCTTACAATGTCGTCTCCCCCCACCCCTTATCCCTTCAGCAATGTGTCCTGAGCCTCAGTGTGGGAGTATGTCTTAGTTAGGATTTCTATTGCTGTGAAGAAACACCATGACCAAGTCAGCTCTTATAAAGGAGAACATTTGATTGGGCTTGGCTTACAGCTCAGAGATTTATTGGAATTGTTTTGTTAGATGGCCCTTTGGCTTTTGGAGGGGGTATTGTCATCCCAGAAGAGAAAATTTTGTTTAAATTACATAAGTATGTTTATAAACAGATTTAAGTATATCATAGGCTATTTTTAGGTAATTAATAGTATGATTGCTTATGCCTTTTTCAAACATCTTCACTGCTGTTTCACCTTTCTCTCTCCTTCTATATTGAGCTCTGTCATCCCTCCCTAATTAGAGCCCCTGGTTGCCCATTCCTCCAATGAGATCTCTGGTATTCTACAATGCCTATCGCCACTGGTCCCCCACTCAATACCATGGCAGTAGTCCCTCTCCACTGACCGCCCCCCGACTCACCTACCGTGGCAGTTGTCCTTTTTTTTTTTTTTTTTTTTTTTTTTTTTTAACTTTCTTGTTTTTTTCCTGCTTCCACCTGAAGAGTTAGAGCTAGGAGCCTCAGATGAGAGAAAACATGTAACATTAGTCTTTTAAAATGTTTTGATTACCTCACTCAATATTATCTTTTCTAGAGCCATCATTTTACCTGGAAAGTGACACCCATGAAGCTTCACCAGTGTAACTGCCTAAACAGGAGTTGAACAAGGACAACAACAAAAGTGGCTGGGGGAAAGTCCACAAGGCCTCAACCCTACAATAAGAATAAGAAGTAACTAAAGAATACTGGGAGTG
Source organism: Acomys percivali (assembly GCA_907169655.1). Classification (NCBI taxonomy): domain Eukaryota; kingdom Metazoa; phylum Chordata; class Mammalia; order Rodentia; family Muridae; genus Acomys; species Acomys percivali. The sequence continues at coordinate 145,595,253 of OU015744.1, forward strand.
GGAAAAACCACCTTCCATAGGGACGATCATAACACTGGTTTGCCCGGTATCAAATGGTGAGCCCTGAAAAAATAGATACAAATAACAATGGACAGACTGAGCAGATTGTGTATGTGTGTGTGTACACACACATATATAATATATATATATGCTATATAGTATATAGATATATTGATACTATATATAGATAACATATAGATGATATATACATATATGCATGTAATAACATTTAATGGAAAATAAAGACCATGAATTTGAAAAAGAAATTATTTCTGTTGAACCACTCCTCAGAGAAGAGACAATTTCGTCTATTCATTTGTTTTTTGTTTTTGTTTTGTTTTGTTTTGATTTTTTGTTCATTTGTTGATACATCTCTGGAAAGGTCGAAGGGAAAACGATCAGCTCAGGCACTCCCAGGGACATTGCTGCCCTCTTCCTCTCTTACTGTGTTTCCTGGTGAGTACCATGCAGCCCCTTCCCCCACTGTATCCACAATCCTTAGCTCACTTGGTCATCCCTACTCCCCTGGGGTCAGACAGCTGTGTCCCTAGTCCCTGGCATCAGACAGTATTAAGAGCGGATGGACAGTTCAGCTGGACTTTTGTTTTCAGAAGAGGAAACCAAAGCTGATGGCTGTCAGAGAACGTTTTTAAAAAAAGCCTGGGAGACCAGTGTATCTTCTTCTAACTGCCAGGTGCTTCCAGCTTGTAGCCGGCTCAAAATCAAGGCTGAGTCCTTTATATTCTTGGGGATAAGCTAGGCAGGAGGTGTGAGCAATTCTGCCCAAGCTTGCAGTCTCGAAAACCCAATACATTGCTTTCTGAAACTGTATGAGAATTCTTGCCAGGAACTGCTTTGTTTTATCTCATCTCAAGTGTTTTTGTTTTTCTTTGCTAATGTCACATGTTTTGCTTTGTCTTCTGTTTGTCTGCTGTGCTGGGGACCAAACCCCAACCATGGATTTCTTAGGCAAATGCTCCAGTGCAGTGCTACAGCCCCAGCCTTGCACATCTTAAGGTTGTCCAGGCCCTGAAGAGTCCGTGAGGCCAAAGAAGTGGACACTTGCTTTACTACATCAGTGGCTTTCAGGATAAGGAAGCTACTTAGAGGCATGCTATCTGTGTAAGTTAAGGCTTTATTGCTGTGAAGAGACACCATGACCAAAGCAACTCATAAAACAAAACCTTTGACGGAGCTGGCTTCCAGTTCCAGAGGTTAATACATCATCATGTCGGGAAGCATGGCAGTAACCAGGCAGACATGGTGCTGGTGAAAGAGCTGAGAGTTCTACATCTTGATCTGCAGGCAGCAGAAGAGGACTGTGTGCCAGACTGGGTGTCGACTGAGCATACATAAGACCTCCACAGTGACACACTTCCCCCAGGAAGGTCACACCTACTCCAATAAGGCCACACCTCCAAATAGTGCCACTTCCCATGGGCCAAACATTCAAACATATGAGTCTGTGGGGGCCATGCCTACTCAAAACACTAGACTATCTTTCTAGGGATCAGAGCACTTGCAATGTGGGCAGTTCCACTAGAGCAAAGGAAAACCCAAGTGAAAACAAGAGCAAAGATGAAGACGCTGGGTGTCATTTTACAGTCACACTTCCTTTCAGCTCTGCATATCACTTGGGGCTATCTTTTCCAGTGAGTGACCTATAGGTCAGTCATCATGTTAATGACTCTGCTTGCATGTCATCTGGTTCCTCTTCAAACAGGACCTGATTAGAGCTTAGAGAAGTGAAGTAACAGAACAGAGGCCACACAGCTGACAAGTGGTTTCATTAGCATTCAAATCCCTATCAGCCTATTAAACCCATGCCCTTAACCAGGCGCCCACCTGCACATCAGAACAGGCTCACAGCAATGCAGCACGTACCCTTGCAGAGGTGATAGGAAAATGCACAGGCATGGGTCTATGAGGATGTTGCAGGAGCCAAAGGCCCATCTACAAAGGATGGCTGTGCTTATTTTTCTTGGTTTTTACCCAGCACTAGCTCTACTCTCCTTAGTGGCCAGATCTAGATCAATCCTGTAATTCATCCTTAAACCATCAGCATCTTGCCTCCCAGCTTTCCCCAGAGCCAAAGGGAAGCCAAAAATACGCGTTTTGAGAAAAAGCCTTAACATCTGCCAAAGGGCACTAAAGCATCTGCATTATCAGAGAAGTGTGGATTCACTTACAGAAGGTGGAGATTAACTTGGACATTGTTTTCCTACATAAACCAGGCATAAGGAGGCAAGCCACCCCAGGAAGGCTAATCATGCTGAGAGTAAAAGCACTTATTACAAATGATTACCATGTAATTATCCACAACTTCCCTGGAGTGTGTAGCCTGAGGCTAGTCTTAGAAGGCACCCCTTCCTCCGGAAGTAGTAGGAGATGGAAACCCTTCAGGAAGTCATAAGGCACCTGCCAGTGTCTCAGGCTGGGTTGTTGCCACCTGTGCTTGTCTCTCATGTAATGAAGTCTCTAGTGGTTATGGCTTAGGTATGGAAAAGCTGGGCCAGGGGATTTCACTCAGATCCCTTACCATCCCTCAGATCCCCCTACCTACATCATTTAAAAATAGCACATTTAAAGCATTTTTAATTTAATTAAAAAAATTTTTAATTAAAAAAATTAATTAAAATGTTTTAAACTGCCTTTTTATTTTGTTTTGTTTTTGCAAGTGGAAAGTTTGATGTACCTAACTTTCTTTGTTTGGGGGAGGGTTCATGGATTTCCCACACGTGGTCTTACTACGTCCCAGACTGGCCTTGAAGGGTGAGCCTCCTGTCTGGCATCCCACGCCCTGGGATTACATGTGGGCACCACCACATCTGGCTTTTGATCCATCAAGCAAACCAGGCTAATGTGGTGTGTGCAGGGTATGACATTTCTTTTTTGCACCTCTAGACTGTTTCTCGAGCTATGAGATGGCCCATCAAAGATAAGTAATGATACTTCTAGGTGCGAGGTAAGTAGTCTTGACAAGGGTAGGAGAGGAAAAGACAGGTCCAGAAGGGCGTGCTTGGCTCCAAGGTTAATCAGCTTCTCCTGTGCTCATCCTAGCTCCACCTTTATCTCAATGGCAGTTCCTCTTGTGCACATTGAAGATGCTGCGTGAGCCATAAGCCATGCTGCAAAGGAGTTCCTTTTGTGTTCCTTCTACCTTCATGCTATCTTGCTGGCTGCAGCTACAAATGTGAAAGCCAGCCTGTAAGCCTGGAGGTTAGAACCGTGCTTAGTTGCCCCAGAGGTGTGAACAGGCTACTCTATACACCTCATTGGCTGAAGTGTGTGGAGCATTGCAGAGTCAACTGGCTCTAGGGCTATGAGAAGTAAGCCTTCCAGGCGACTGTAGACGTCATTATAGTGGATGGAGAGAGCAGAAAGACCTGCCTCCAGAACCATACACATTTCCTGATCCTCAGTGTTGTTATAACCACTGCTTATATGGTCATATATGATGAACACACTTTATGTAACATCTCATTCTATTATCTTTGAACCCATGCAAGGTAGCCTCTGTGGATAAGAAAGGTGAGATTAAGTCACTTGGCTGAGCCATCAAGTAGCAGGTTCTAGATCTAAGCCCAGGTCTAATCCATCCTCTGATTAACCAAAGAAACTGTGGATTCAGAGAACACAAGAGAGCAGATGGTAAGCAGAGCATCCTAAGCGTTTTCAATCTTTGTCCTCAGAAATTCCAGTCAAGAGGAATATGATACCATTGCTAGCCTGTACCTCTGTCTTCTAAGTACGTGTGTGCACCACAAGAAAGAGCTAAAGGCATCATCACATGCATCAATGGATTCCTTCCCCTTGAGTCACATAGTTTGAGTCTTTAACTACTAAGTTAATTATTGTTATGGACACTTGGGGACAAATGTTCTGGAGCTATTACTGTGGAAAGCTTTAGAAAGATATTCCAGTGATACAAGGCAACGTTACTGAGTAGCGTGGAGAAGGAATCCATTTGTCTCCATGGAAAAGCCAACATTAAAATCATCCCTCTCTACATTCCTGCCAACTGTACCTACAGCTGGCCAGAGTCCCACGTAAAGGTGACCTTCCCTGCTGCAGTCTGGTTTTTCAGACACAATTACTCAGGAGGTTGAGCAGGTGTGTCTCCCCAGGAGCAACACTCCCTTGGAAAATGGATGTTGAAAGGTCGGGGGCTATTGAATAGGAATATGGACTCAATTCTTTTGTCTGTGTCACAGTCAGCTTGTCCCAGATCTTCTCAATGCATCTAAATCTATAAGCTGTATTTTTACCCCAAAGTGGCTTTGGTGAGCTAAAGAGAGTCTGTCCAAAATTCGTATCTACCCAGAACCTCTGAATAGGTGCAGAGGTGCGAATATGTGCACATAAGTTAATTGTTGCTAAATGGGTAAAGATGAGGCAGCGCTGGAATAGTATAAGACCTGGGTACCATGGCTGGTGTATCATAAGAACAGGGGAGGGTGTGTAGAGACATGCAAAGAAAGGCCAGGCAACAACAGAAGCAGAGATTCTTGCTCAGTGTCCAGGCTTTGTAGGGGCAGTGGAAGTGGCAAAAGGCTTTTCCTTCAGACACTCTCCCTCAGGGAACTGGGTGGGTTACTATTGTTTCAGCCTTCTGGTTTGTGGTGTTTCCTATGGTATCTGCAGAGCACCAATGTCCACACTTATTTTTATTGCAGTCTTCTGACCTAACTCTCCCACAGGCACCTCCCCATCCCATCTCTGTCAACAGAGTTGTCTTCTTCAAGCATGGATAAACCTCTCAACACTCTGTGTCCTAGAAGTTCTGCTTTCCAGGTTTTTTTTTAAAATATGGGAACATTTCAGGAAACATCACAATGACCAAATGCTGGGAAACAGCTGAATACATCATCATGCAGCCACACAACTGAAGATCATGCAGCTATTAAAATTATGTCTTTGAACTAGCAACTTGTGGAGAGAATAGATACATAATAAGACAGGATGAGCAACTCCCTATAATATGATTCTGATTGTTTTATGTATATATGTGTATATATATGTATATATATACAGAAATTTTCATAATTTAGGCTATCTCTGAGCAGATATAATGTGAATGTTTATTTAATATTTTTGTATATGTCCACATTTCTATAAATAATCAAGTTACGTTCATAATAAGTAAAACAGTTTATTTTATTTGGATATCCAGGAGTCCTTCCTGCAGCTTCTAGGCTACCTTGCACTGTGACTCAACTGTCCCCTGGGCTTTTCTGAGCCCTGCAATCAATAGTTGTCTTACCTTTCCTGCCAAAGTTGAAGATGAGATGAAGTTAAAGATATGGTACAGTTACGCTAGAGTATTCATATAGTCATTGTGAAGAACCACGTAGCGTGGGAAGTTTCTATAACACAGAAGAGATAGAGGCAGATTCTTCTTGGAGCCCCTAGCATTATGAGAGAATACATTTATATTATTTTGAGACATTAACTTTGCAGTAATTTGTAGCATCTGTCCCAAAGCAGTAAAAAGACCAACACTTGCATGAAAAGTCCCTACAACATGATTTACTCTTTGGTTTCTTTCCTCTCACCATGGGCTGACTTGTGTCCTACAAGGAGTGTGTGCTGAAATCATAGTGTCCAGGACCTCAGAAAGAGCCACTCGGCAGTAGAGCTTTTCAGTAGCAATCAAGTTAAAATGGGTTTATTTTATGGTTGGAATTTTTATAAGAAGGGAAGACCAAGATGGAGAGATAGACTCACTAGTGAGAGGATTATGTGAAAAGACAAGCAGAAGTTCCTGCAAAGATGGGAGAGATCTGAGTGAGGCTGCCACAAGCCAAGAGAACCTAGGGCCACCAGGGCTGGAAACAGCAAAGGAGGCCCATCCCCTACTGGTATCAGAGAGAACAGGTCTTTGTGGATCCTTTAATTTTGGATTTCTAGCCTTTAAAACACCCAACCCCGATAAACTAAGTACACTGGTTCCATTGTTCTGTTTAGATTAAATAAAAACAGTTCCCAGTCTATTTATCCTGAGTGACATTAGCCTCCACACCCTGAAGGCCCACCCAGACACGTCCATTTGATTAATTTGTCATTCCTAGAACACAAGGAAGAAGCTCATGGTGTGGACCGCCACCTCTTAACCACCATCTCCTCCTCCCAATGCTCTTTATGTCCCAGTGCCCAGCTTTATGTCACCTCTTTTGACATTTCTTTTCTTCAGAAAGGTACTTGTTCTCTGCTGCCTGATACAGTATGCTCTTTACTAGTTCCAATTAGAGAACAAATCACATGATTTGGTATCATGAGAGCAAGTTCTGTGTCTCCCTCACCTTGGCCTGCACCTTAATTGAATTGCAAATTCCTTGGAGACTGTTTGGGAAACCATTTCTTTTCTCACCTTCAGAAAGTGTTTAGCGTAGAATGTGACATACAATCAACTGAAATATAGTCTACTATAGCATGTTCCCAAACACAGTTTTAAGGAGAGCTTTCAGCATTAACTCCAGAAGCCTGAACTCTACCAGCAGACAAAACTGTCATTGAAATTTTTACTTCTTTTTGTCACTTTACTTGTTTTGTGGTGGTTGGAGTGAAAACGGCCCCCATAGGCCATAGAGAGTAGCACTCTTAGGAGGTGTGGCCTTGTTGGAGTAGGCATGACCTTGTTGGAGGAGGTGTGTCACTGGAGGTGGGTTTTGAGGTTTCAGATGCTCTGCTAGGCTCAGATCACTTCCTGTTCCTGCCAACTATGGATCTGGATGCAGGACTCTCAGCTCCCTCTCCAGCACCATGTCTGCCTGCATGCTACCATGCTTCCTGCCGTGATGACATGGACTAAACCTCTTAATTGCAAGCCAACCTCAATTAAGTGTTTTCCTATATAAGAGTTGCCATGGTCATGATGTTTCTTCACAGCAATAGAAACCCTAACTAAGACAGTCACTGAATTTTAATCACAATTGTTCATCACTTAATTTTGTCAGCACATTCTGAAAATGGTCGTCAAGCTATTTGCCACTGTGCAAATGCCATGGAAGATACTTGAAAAAAGTTAGGTGATCTAGCCTACTAGGATTGTTCTTTCAAGGTGTATTTTGATGGGAATTGCGCTGAATATGTAGACTGCTTTTGGTAAGACGGCCATTTTTACTGTGTTACACCTACTGATCCATGAGCATGAGAGATTTTTCCATCTTCTGATATCTTCAGTTTTGTTCTTCAGAGACTTCAAGTTCTTGTCGTACGGTGCCAGATTGATCTCCAAAGTTGTTGTACAAATTTTCACTAACACCAGCAATGGATGAATGTGCTGTCACATGAGTTTTTGATCTTTTCACTTGCTTGGTTAGAATTACTCCAAGATACTTTGTGGTTTTGTGTGGCTACTGTGAAGGCTGTTGTTTCCCTAATTTTTTCTCAGCCCATTTATTGTTTGGATACAGGAGGGCTACTGATTTTTTTAGTTGACTTTATATTCAGCCACTTTGTTGAAGGTGTTTATCAGCTGTAGGAATTCCTTAGTACATTTTTTGAGATCACGTTATATACTATCATATCATCTACAAATCATGATACTTTGACTTCTTCCTTTCCAATTTGTATCCCCTTGATCTCCTTTAGTTGTCTTATTGCTCTGTCTAGGATTCCAAGTATTATATGTAAGACATATGGAAAGAGTGGGCAGCCTTGTTTTGTTCCTAATTCAGTGGAATTCCTTTAAGTTTCTTTCCATTTAATTTGATGTTGGCTATAGACTTGGCTTTGTTGTGTTTAGGTATGTACCTTGTATCCTTGATATTTCCAAGACTTTTAACATGAAGGGCCCTATTTGGATTTTGTCAAGTGCTTTTTCTGCATCTAATGAGATGATCCTATGAGATTTTTTTCTTTAGTTTATTTATATGGTGGATTATTTTGATGTATTTTTGTATATTGAACCATACTTCCATGCTTGGGATGAAGCCTACTTGATCATGGTAGATGATATTTTTTATGTTTGTGGATTTTATTTGAGAATATTTTTGCATAAGGGAAACTGGTCTGAAATTCTCATTCTTTGTTGTGTCTTTGTGTGGTTTAGGTATCAGGTAATGGTGGCCTCAAAGAATGAGTTTGGTAATGTTCCTTCTGTTTCTATTTTGTGGAATAGTTTAAGGTGTAGGCTTTGAACTTTTTCAAACCTACTTTATTGAGGATTCTTTAATGTTATACCTCCCTTCCAACTCTCATACCCTAGATAGGAGAGAAAAAAGCTTAATGGGAACAGGAGAAGTAGACATTTTTAGATTCAAAGCACTTCCACTGGCATAGTTGGCAGGATTCCACCAGACCCATTAATCAGCAAACCAACAACTCAGCAAGGATGACTGCAACAGCAGTCACTGGAACCCAGAGCAGCAGGCAGACCTTGAAGTGTTTTTTGGAATGGTTCTCTCTAGGAGCAATGAACAGCCAAACAATAGGAAATGATGTCAAGATCAAAATGCCCAGCCTCTTATTTTGGGTTCGTGTTTGTGTGTGTGTGTGTGTGTGTGTGTGTGTGTGTGTGTGTGTGTGTGTGTGTGCTCTGTACTAGGATGTTTATCAGTTGGCAAAGACCATTCCCCCACAAGAGGCGGTTCCTCTTCTAGTGGATAAACATTGCCTGTTCTCGTACAAGTCTGATTCCAGGGGGAAAACACCACACATCCTCACACAAGTCTCTTTCACATCCCATACTTGGGATCAAAACAAAAACATATTTACATCCACTACATTAAGGAGTATTGGTATCAGCTCTTTTTTGAAAATTTGGTAGAATTCTGTGCTGAAACCATCTATCCCTGAGCTTTTATGGGATGGGAGACTTTTAACAACTGCTTCTATTTACTTAGGGAGTATAGGACTACTTAACTTGTTTATATGATTTTTATTTAACTTTGGTAAGTGGAACCTATCAAGAAAAATTTCCATTTCATTTAGGTTTTCGAGTTTTTGTGGAATACAGGCTTTTGAAGTAATTGATACCTAATGGCCCTTTGTATTTCCTCAGTGTCTGTTGTTATGCCCCCCTTTTCATTTCTCATTTTGTTGTTTTAGATAGCGTCTCTATGCCTTCTAGTTAGTTCGGATAAAGGTTTGTCTATCTTGTTGATTTTATCAAAGAACCAGCTCTTGGTTTCACTGATTCTTTGTATTGTTTTTTTGTTTCTAATTTATTGATTTCAGCCCTGAGTTTGATTATTTCCTGCAGTCTACTCCTCTTGCGTATGCTTGATTGCTTCATTTTTTTCTAGAACTTTCAGGTAAGCTGTTAAGTTGCTAGTATGAGATCTCTCTAACTTCTTTATGATGACATTTAGTTCTATGGCCTTTCCTCTCACCACTGCTTTTATTTCATTGAATTTTAGGAAGTCCTTAATTTCTTCATTTTTTTTTTCCCTGACCCAGTGGTCATTGAGTAGAGAGTTGTTCAGTTTCCATGAGGTTGTAGGCTTTCTGTTGTTTCTATTGTTGAAGTACAGGTTTAATCTATGGGGGTCTTATAAGATACATGGGGTTATTTCAGTTTTCTTCTATAAGTTGAGGCTTGCTTTGTGACTGAGGAAAAGGTTCCATGAGGTGCTGAAGAAAAGTATAATCTTTTGTGTTTGGGTGAAAAGTTCTGTAGATATCTATTATGTCCATTTGATTCGTGACATCAATTAGTTTCATTGTTTCTCTATTTAGCTTCTGTCTCAATGATCTGTCCATTGGTGAGAGTGGTACGTTGAAGTTTCCCACTATTACTATGTGAGGATCAGTGTGTGATTTAAGCTTTAATAAAGTTTCTTTTACAGAAGTGGGTGCTCTTGTATTTGGGGCATAGATGTTCTGGATTCAGATGTCCTCTTGATGAGTTTTTCTTTTGATGAGAATGAGATGTTCTTCTCCATCTCTTTTGATTAGTTTTGGCTGAAAGTCTATTTTATTAGATATTAGAATGGCTACTCCAGCTTGTTTCTTGGGCCCATTTATGTCAAAAACATTTTTCCAACCCTTTACTCCGAAATAATGTCTATATTTGATGTTGGGGTGTGTTTCTTGTATGCAGCAGAATGTTGGGTCCTGCTTATGCCTCCATTCTATTAGCCTGTGTCTTTTTATTGGAGAATTGAGTCCATTGATGTTGAAAGATGTTAATGACCTATGATTGCTAGCTCTTTTTATTTTGATGTTGTTCTTTGTAATGTGTTTGTGTGTTTGTCTTCTTTTGGTTTTGCTGCAATGGAGTTATTTCCTGTGTTTTCTTGGGTATAGCTAACTTCCTTCAGAGTTTTCCTTCTAGTATCTTCTGTAGAGCTGGGTTTATGCACAGATATTCTTGAGGTTTGTTTTTTGTCATGGAATATCTTGCTTTCTCCATCTGTAGTGAGTGAAAGTTTTGCTGGGCATAGTAGTCTAGGACAACATCTGTGGTCTCTTAGGGTCTTAATGACATCTGTCCAGGCCCTTCTGACTGTTAAAGTCTCTGTTGAGAAGTCAGGTATAACTCTGATAGGTCTGCCTATATTTGTTACTTGGCCTTTTCCCCTTGCAGCTTTTAATAATTGTTATTGTTGTTGTTCTGTACATTTAGTGTTTTGATTATTATGTGGCATGAGGAATTTATCCTCTGGTCCAATCTACTTGGTGTTCTATAAGCCTCTTGTATGTTTAAAGGCATCTCTTTCTTTAGGTTGGGGAAATTTTCTTCTATGATTTTGTTGAAAATACTTTCTGGTCCTTGGAGCCCGGAATCTTCTCTTAGGTTTTGTTCTTAGGTTATTGTTCTTAGGTTTTGTCTTTTCGTTGTGTCTTTGATTTATTGGCTGTTTTGTGTCAGGAATTTTTCAATTTAATATTTTCTTTGACAAATGTATGGATTTCTTCAATGGTATGTTCTATGCCTGAGATTCTCCCCTCCATCTCTTGTATGCTGTTGGTGATGCTTACCTGAATTTCTTTGAGGGATTTCTTTGTTTCCTTCTTTAAATGCCACTCTCATCTTCATAAGCATAGATTTAAGGTCACTTTCTTATATTTCAGCTGTGTTATAATACCCAGGCTTGCTATATTAGGATAATTGGGTTCTGGTAGTGCCACATTGCCTGGTTTTTATTGATTATATTCTTATGCTGTCCTTTAGCCATCTGGTTGTCCCTGGCATTAGCAGGTTTGTTCCTGGAGTCTGCTGGGATTCTCAGGCATGAGAGGGAAGCCTTGGGCCATGGTCTGGGATCTGGATCTCTACATATAGCCTGCTCCTCTTCTCTGCTGGTTGTGACCCACTTGGATCTATAGGCAGAGGATTAAGTTGTGGGTGTCTAACCTGTGTGATCCTGAGGTCTGGAAGATCTTCTCAAGATGACTAGTAGAGCCTTGAACCATAGGCTTGATCTACAGGTCTCTGGACTATGGAGTTGTCCTCAGGATAGCGTGAGTAATTGGGAGGTCTGAGGTCGTAACTGTGCCCATCTGGCAGCCAGAATCTGTCCTCTGTCCTGTATTTTCCTATTGTCTGACAGGTGTCCACAGGGAGACAGGTAGATCCATTGGCCAGAGGCTGGGACTGTGTCCCTGGTATCCTGCAGCTGTCCTCGGGGAGTCAGGAGGAGTCTAGTGTCTAAAGGCCGAAGCTGTGGGTCTCTGGAACTCAGAAGTCATGTTTGGGCAGATGGTAGGGTCTGGACGGCCAGAGCCTGGGACCTGGGAGACATCCATGGAAGCCTGGAACTGTGCATTGTGCATCCCTAGCTCCCAGGATGTCTCTTCTCATCCTGGAAACACAGATGTTGATGCTTTTGGAGTCTACAGCATGGCTACTCACTTGGTCCAAAGTCTCTGAGCTCCTGCCACTTAGACATGGTGTGCAGTGGGTGCTACAATCTTAGAGAGCTCTCTCCATTCCCATTAAAAATATTTATTTATGTATTCACTTTACATCCTGATCATAGCCCCCTCCCTCTTATCTCAGTCCCACCCTCTGGAAAAGTAGTCTATTTTCCAAACAGTATGGCTTCATCTTACCAGCAGGGCGGTTAAGAAGGATGTCCTGTATTAGGGGCTATGTCCTCCATGCCTTTTCTTGCTCCTGTGTGGCATAAGCCATGTCACCATAATGGTCGCTTGTCATCTGCTTCTTCTGCTTCTGCTGTTTCTCTTCCTTTTCCCCAACTTCCTCCCTCCTTTTTTTTTTTTTTTTTTTGAGACAGGGTCTCACTATGTATCCCAGGCTGGCCTGAAACTTGATGCGTAGAGCAAGGTTGCCTTGAACTCACAGAGGTGAATCTGCCTCTGCCTGCAGAGCACTGGGATTAAAGATGAATGCTACCAACCCTAGGCCACATGTACTTCTCAAAGGCTCTGGAATCCTCACTGTACACAAAGGTCTTTCATTTGTAACCGTATCACTGGCCTACATTAGATAGTTTTCCTGTCTATGAGAGCCTTGGACCCTGGCATTGAGTTACTCCTTTATGAAGGAAAGTTCTTTCAGACACAGGTTTCCAGATTAGAGAGGTTTCATTCTATGGAAGTCCTGCTGTGGCAATCACTTTATTTTATGACAAAGACTGCTTCAAAATTCTCAAAAGAACTACCACTTATTTTCAAATTATGAAATGAAAAATGGCTTGCATTATTTAAACCACTACTGTTAGATCCACCATTCTTTATATTGCAGTGCTTTTGTTTTGGCCACAGTTGTCTTGGTGTTTAGAGGGATACTGGCCATAATTGTCTCGGTGCTTAGAGAAATAATGTTCTGCACCAGGTCTCCAGGCCAGGCCATTATACCTCCTGAGCATTTTTAGGTGTATGTGTGTGTGTGTGTGTGTGTGTGTGTGTGTGTGTGTGTGTGTGTGTATGTGTGTGTGTGTATTTGTATGTTTATATGTATGTGTACCAGCATGTGTATATGTATTTGTACTTGACTGTACACACCTGTACGTATGTATACACATATAATGTGTGTGTATCTGTATGTTTATATGTATGTGTACCAGCATGTGTATATGTATTTGTATTGACTGTGCATACCATATATATGTACATATGTATATACATACTGTGTGTGTATGTGTATAGGGGTGTGTGTGTGTGTGTGTGTGTGTGTGTGTGTGTGTACACGCAGGCCAGAGCTTTCTGGTAAGTGTTTCCCTCCATCAGTCTTCACCTTACTTTTTGAGACAGAGTCTCACATTGAATCTGGAGTTCACTGATATCATTTGGGTACACTAGCTCATTGGAAAGCCCTAGGGATCCCCCAACACCAGTATGAAGTACTATGAATTGCACAGGTTATAGATACTGTACTTTTGACTGGCAGTGCAATAGGATTATTTACCCCAAATCATCACAGCTATATATGCGTTTCTATGACACTATGATGTTACTAGAAGATGTTCATTTTTTGGCCACATCATAATTTTATGAGGTTGTTGGATGAAACATCATTATACAGCATAACCATGTTTTAATAGATAGTTGTTTCCTTTTAGCAAATATATGCTAACATAGGGGAACAGAAACAATTTGACATGGAAACAATGTTTTACTCAACACTGACAAAGCTAAATAATTGCACAATAGCTTTAAACTGTCAAATGTTGCAACACTCATCACTCTGAAGATAAACAGAACAGGGTTTTTGGAACAACATGCTTGTAAATATGAATACTTATGTGTGGTGTGGTGGGTACTTACTACAAAGTTCAGTTTGGCTTTTATTTGGTTGGCTTCATTTGGTCATTACACCATGAGGTATAATGGCCAGGGTTGGAGACAGTATTTCTTTAAGCACCAAGATACGCACACACACACATACACACACACACACACACACACACACACACACACACACACACAGGCAAGGCTGCAAGGTAGAAACCTCTCTACTTTGGCCCTTGACTGTGGTGCTCCCTCCAATACAGTTAGGAGTCCATGGAAAGGCACCACTGAACACCTTACCCTTAAGCTCCTCGATCCAGGATTGTAAGCTCTTTCTACAAAGCACAAGGCCTGCTTCTAGGGTCCACATTTAAGCAGATAAGCAGTATCTAGGTAAGTAAAGCCCTGAGGACAGACAGTGTTGCTTCCGCCATAGTGTTCCTAATCCCAGGAGGAGGCTAGTGGCAGCTGCTTCCATGTTGCTGGACTGAACTTCAACCTAAGGTCTAGAGGTTTTCCCGAAGAGAGGAGGTAGCTGCAGAGCAGGGGCAGGAAACCACTTTTTCAGGTTGCTTCATTGAGATTCAGAACAACCCGGATTTCAGACTTGGCCTTTTGTACCATTAAGATGTCAAGGTAGAAAGGCAGGATCTCTGGGATTCAGTGGATCCCGTGGCTTCTTAACTTGGTAATGTCTATACATCTAGGCATCTGGGCTACAGCCTTGTATTTGGGCTCACCATGGGCACTATAAACATTCAAGGCGATGGAGATGGTCTTAGAGAGGCATTTTTTTCCACTAACACATTTTTCTCTGTGAAGAGTTAAGCACACAGGGACCACCTCCATGCATTATGTATGACAGGAAACAAAGCCTGTGGTCTGGAGACTCCACAATCTTCAGGCGGGTTTTTGTCTAGTCGCCACAATGACACAACAGGGAGGTACTCTGGAAAAACTAAGATTCAGTGACATTAAGTAATTTGTTCCAGGCCACAAAACTAGAGCTTCAGTTAGCTTTAGTTGCACAATAAACTGCCTTAAATTGAAAGTGACTTAAAATAGCAATGATTTATATATATATTTTTTCCTTGTCTGGAGGGTTGGGCTGGGCAGCTGCACTGCCAGGCCTCTGGCTGGGTGGGCAACTGGGGTCAGCTGGAGACAGGCCTGGGAGGGAAACTTTCCAGTGCCTCTCACGGTTTTCAGCTTGGTGCTGCTAGTGCTGAGAAGGAAGATGCTCCCCCAGTTTTGTCTTTACTGCCTACCACTGTGCATCCTTGCAGTTTTCAATCTAGCCTCCTCCTCCCCCTGTCATTTGGCTCACTGCCCACCACCTGGTAGCTTTTAATAATATACACTCAGTTCACTTACATGCAATGCAACCCTGAATAATTACTTAACCTAAGTCTCAGTTCCCCATTTGGAAAATGAGGATACAGCACAGATCATATCAGGATGCTCTGTGGTTCTAGGAGTAATGCAAAGTGTTTGGCTCTAGGTTGGCATTTGATCACTATTAAAATGATTGCATAACCATATGGTGTTACCTCTGTGCATATGATTTCAGGACTGACCACTTGTTATTAGGTATATATTATTATCTATATGCATTTATATTCCTATATCTATTATCTATTTATCTATCTATGTGTCATATATCTATCTAATCTCTCTATCATCTACCTATCTATCATCTATCTATCTATCTATCTATCTATCTATCTATCTATCTATTATCTATCTAATCTATCTTATCTATCTATCTTTTGAGAGCACATATATAAATGGAACAATTAAAGAATAAGAGGCCATGCATTTGAGTGGAAGGTAGATGGGAGGGATTGGAGAAAGGTAAGGGAAAGGGAAAAATGACATAATTATATTAAAAATAATCACAAAAATGACTGCACCATAGGATCAAGGAATGCATGCTGATTGTTCAGCAGAGGGGTGAGGTACTGCTTGATTTCTCAGGTGATTGCTGAGCTTGAAAGTATCAGAGTGCAGAAGCAGTTTTAACATGTAGGGTTTGGAATTCTAGGACAGCAGTTCTGGGAGAGTGAAAGCGAAAGCAAAACAAACATGGAGCACACCTCCACCATGACACTGACACCTCAGAGCTTTCTCTCTTTTAGGGAACCTTCAGGAAATCGCATGCCATCCTTGGAAAGGGGCCATGCCAGTCTCTGTTCCAGTTTCTTCGCTGACGTTTCTTGGCTGATTTTTTAAAGATTCCATCTTGGGGACCTTTCGTCCATGCTACAGTGCTCCACTAGCTTTCAAGACCTAGGCCAGGACATATCTTACCCAATATGTCTGGGTCATGCAATTCTAAGAGGCACTTGAAAGGTGGCTGTCGCTGTCATGTGCTCTGAACTAGCAGCTTTACTCCCGCCAGACCAGTGATCCCCATTGGGCCACTTGAGACTGTGCACAATGAACACAAAGGGGATGCTATGTGGCTGCTTCTTCCCTGCAAGTGTGCCTGTCCTGGGATCCCTCAGGGAGAAAGCATCAGGAGTTGGGGTAGGGAGGCTCAGGTTTTCAAGTTGGAAAGGGCATGTTTTAGGGGGTGCCCAATGAGCAGTGGGCTCCAGAAGGTCTCTGACACAGCTGGAGTGTCTTCCAAACTAGGAGCCATCTGAGTCTAGGCCAATAGCCCTGGCATCTCAGCGCCTTCCCTTCTCCTCCTGGGCTTCTGAAGGACTATTTTGGTTTCCTGGGTGCTAGAGAACAAAGGAGGAAAAAGTGCCCTAGGGCACTTTCCTTAGGGAAAGGCAAGCAAACACACCTGAATGGCTGTTAATGTTCATGGAATGTGGGGTTAGGAGGAAGCCAGGGCAGATGGAAGGCCCTCCATGACAAGTGATTTCTTCTTGGTCCCTTGGTGTCCCTGAGGTCTGAGAAGGGTGTGTGAGGGTGGGGTGGGTGAGTCATGGGTATGGATTTTTATCCCAGGTCTGGCTTCTGCTCTTAGTTGGTGACTTTGGGTAAATTGTTGATGCTCTCCAAGCCTATCTCCCATCTGAAAGACGCCGATAACAGGCAGGTGCACTTTCTTTTAAATAGGGAAATGTTATCTTAAAGATGGAAATAACTCCAGGATTGTTGACCTAGTTGAGAGTGTGGCTTTCAGTGAGAGGTAATTTTCCTTGTGACTTATGAGTGATGATGAAGTGGGTGGTGGGACACAGACAATAACGTTCTAACTCCATCCGGGGTGATTCTGGTCCCTTGTGTGCATGCTGCCACTGTCTTTCTCCCCTGAAGCCACAAGGGCTCTGGTCAAAGTGCTTGAGGCCTTCCAGCTGCTTCCAGAATCCACCGCTGGTGACATTAGAAAGGATGCTGTTCTTTGGATGCAGTAAGACCTTTCCCCTTCTGTGTAAATATGTAGCTGTTTGTTTTTGTGTGAGATAAGAACAGAGACGTAAGAAAAAAAAAATTAAATTCCCACAAGAACAAATTTTATTAATGAAAAAAATACCTTTAAAGAAAATTGTTCAAAATGAGAATTGGAACATTTTTGGAAGAAATGCAATATGCTGACTTCTGTTGACATATGAAGTCTGTACAGTTGCAAAGACATCTTAGTGGACTGGACTCATAAGTGTGTACTCCAGGCCAGTACAGGTACACGGGGAACCCTCCCTAATATGTTGTCAGCATTCTTAGCAGGAAGCTTATCCATTCATTTCTTTTTATAGGTATGGCATAATAAAATAAATCTAGTTTATAGACTGATGTATAAAGGGATTCTAGCAGTCTGATTTCACAGCCTAAGACAGAAATGAGATTTGAATGACTAGAGAGTATAAGAAGGCTTCCTGGCTTTCTACCAGCTCACTTTCTAACAAATAGTCTAAACAAGCAGCAAATAGCATGACTAGATTTTGTCAACAAATTTGTCTTGGGGGAATTTGTCTTGGAGTTTTGGAGGAAAAAAAAAAACTACCCTGCTATTCCCAGAACAAGACAGTGAGCAGGTGGTTACTGTCATCCAATGGCGTCAGATTACCTCTTATTGGCACCAGGCACTCAAGGTAAGCATATGTAGCTAATGATCCTTCAAAGAAAGCATATCTCATTTAAAGTGGGTGTACCATTTGGTTGAGCATTGTTGTCACAGCAGTGAATCTTGCCTCCCTTAAGTTCTTATCATTTTGGCTCACAGTTTCAGGGATTTGAGTCCATGGCAGGCTGAATATATTGTTTTGGACCCAAGGCAAGACAGGATTTCATGGTGGTGGTGAGAGCATAGTAAAGGAGGATGGCTCATCTTATGATGGGCAGGAAGGAGAGAGTGAGTAGAGAGGAGAAAAGAGGGGGAGAGGTGAGGGAGGAGAGAGAAGGGAGAGAGGAGAGAAAAAGAGCAATTGGGGCATGAAACAAGAAATGACCCCCCCAATGGCACAACGCTCCTTCAGCTGGACCTCACTTGTAAACGTTTGTCAACTCCAACAATGCCATCATAGTAGACCCATCAATGAATCATCCACTGACTAGATAGGATAGCGCTCGTGACCCGGTCACCCTTACTGGTTGGATCCAGCAGCTGGGGACCAAACCTTCAACACACAAGCCTTTTCAGGAATGTGCCATATCTAAAGCCTAACCAAGAGTAAGTGTGATTACTGAGGTCAGTATTCCTAATGACTTTAGTATGTGGAGTTTTCATGCCTCGAAATAAGAACACTTGAAAAAAGTTCCAAAAGACAGTTTCTCATATGTAGAAAGACGCTTCTATTATAATGATGCATTAATATTCATAGTAAAAGTAGGGGCCTGGGATGTTGCTTAGCATGCCCAAGGCTTGGGTGTGAGCCCAGCACTGGCCCAACACTGTTTTGGGAGAATGCTAAAATGGCCAGAAAGCTAAGAACTATATTTTTAAGGTTAAAACCAGGAACAGAGTTTTACCCTTTATGCTCTGTTTTCAAATTCAAAGATTCAGGAAGTATTGTTTTTAAATTAACTGTATTATCAGTATGGCAGCTAGCAATCAATTAAGACACAGACACTTGTTATATTTTAAAATAGGCTTAATTAACCTGGGGCAGGGCAGACAAAAATCCTATAAACTACTTCCCATAGTGGGCAAGATATCACATACCTGCCCCAATCCTATGCCATCTGTTTCTACCAATTTCTATCAAGCTACTTCCCAGCCATAATCCCAAATACTTGTTAATGTTCTTCATCTGGGCCAGATTTTCCATCCATGCTGGCCATGTGCTTCTCTTTAATCTAACCCATGGTGGCGGGTCTTTCTCCTTCCTCTTGGTGGTCTTTTTCTTCTCCTTCCAGGATTTCTCTCTCTCTCTCTCTCTCTCTCTCTCTCTCTCTCTCTCTCTCTCTCTCTCTCTCTCTCTCTCACACACACACACACACACACACACACACACACACACACACACCTTAGCCATACCTCTACCTCCTCTGCCCTGCCCAGGTGGAATGGCTTTTGATTAATCAAAAGGTGAGTCCAAGAGACTGCAAGCAGTAATTAGCATCAAAAGACATCAGACCATCCCCCAACAAGGAAGCAATGACTCAGACTCAAAGGACCATGATCAGCGAGTGACTATTTGAATGAAACTGGGCTCCTAAGCATCCCTGGAGGGAAAAAAAAAAAAAAAAACTGACATTGCTCTCTCCAGAAAACACTGCAAGGACCACCTTAAACAGAGAAGCACATTTTCTTTTATTGCGTTGACTTAGAACCAGGAGGAAAGATGAGGTGTTAGCAATGGGAGAGAGGCAGCTAAGTCATCAGCTATATTAGTTCACAATTCCCAACTCTTCACATTTTATCTTTTGAATACAGTTGGGGCTTTTCTCTCAGCCTTTTGTCTGTGGTCTGATTTTGGATACCAGATATCTGAAGCTCAGGCTTCATTTCTACTCCTGATATTTGATTAGAGCCTTTGGGGCTACCTCCTTTTTCATTGAGGCTTCATATTCCATCATTCATCTTTCCAAAACCCCTGTCATATCTTGTACTGAATGGTTCTTTATGAGGAAAGTTACCCAGATGCCCTGACTAATTCTCTCATTTATTCATTTAACCAAGTAATATTTGATATGTTTCTAACATCTGAGTATAAAGATGTCCAAATATTGAAAAACCTCCCATTCTGTGGTCATTCGACTGCTCTGCCTGGAGCAAAAACGTCTGTGAAGGGGTCACGTGCCTTTGGTCAACAAAGTTATTTTAGAGTCGCGTTTGGAGGACACTCAATTTTGTACCTGAAGTTTCTGTGTCATGCAGCTCCTTGTAATCAGGAGTCCTTGAAAGAGGCTTTGGAAGGAAAATGTCTTGTGCTTCTGGTAGCTCTTTCCGGCATCGGGGGTGACCTGTACTGTGGTAAGAGGAACCTGAGAAGATGGGGTCAGAGTCTTTGCCAATGTCTTGGGCAAGTAAGTGCTGCCCTGTGGATGGTCTGGATTACAGAGAGAGGAAGAAGGAAGGGTAGGGTTTGGTGACTCATTTACCATGAAGATTCTTGGCACTGCAGCCCAGGATCTGCATTTATAGCACAGTGTCATTGAGACCTAGAGTCTCTGGTTGTTGGAAACTGTCTGATGAGTGATGGTCAGAAAGAGGGATACTGTCCTGAAATTGCCACCATAGTGGTAAGACTGTGCAAATGTGTCAACTAGTGACCGGTGTTCAAGGGGTGGTTGAGAATGAATGTGTGGAAGGAGAGAAAGGAGACAAAGCCTTGAGGGAACTGTACCAACTTCTAAGAACAAAGCACAGAGTTCAATGATGGGTGGTCTAGAGACCGTTCTGTCAGGGTGATAGCACTTTTTCTTCAAGAACTTACAGCTGAGGCTTCCCAGAGACCTCCATGCTGGGGCAGTGGGGAAGGCTCAAGAAATTGTGTGTCCCTTCACAGAGAGATGCCTGCTCTCTTTGGAACCACAGCAGCCTATCCTGATGGTGGCTGTTTCCCAACCCTACACTCCGGTGTGACACTCAGATGTGTGGGGACCTCATCTTTAGCCACATATTGGACAACCTAAGCCCCCCTCCTCTCCTCCTCTCTAATAGACAAGTGCATTCCCTATATGCTGAGTAGATGCTCAGTTCCCTGAACCTGTTTTATCTTTTAGCACCAGATTTTTGTCTTTGTTTTTGCCAAAGGCTTGCTGTTCCAAGCTCTCAAGTAGAAGAGGGCAGGCTTTGTTACTCTTGGTAGTACGTTACCTGTTTATGTATGTATAGATATGCACATATCCCCTTCTGCAGAAAGGCAGAGTAAGTCTCTACTGGATGTACGTACGCACTTTGTCTAAAAGTACATGGTTTTTAAGTGGTGGAAGCCTTATTTGAAGCGGTGTGTACATACTCTAAATCCTAAAGCCACCAGCCAGGACCCTATGGCTAGGTATGATGGGTCAGGTGAGCTCTCTGCCGAGGCTGCTCCATCTTGCGGGCTGGTGCTTGTACAGTTGCTGACTCCTGAACAGGTGCTTCTCCTTTCATGTGCTCTTGTTTTAGTCAACCTTAAAAAAAAATCACTTATTCACTTTACATCCCAATCACAGGTCCCTCCCTCCTCTCCTCCCAGTCCCACCCTTCCTCTTCCCTGTGTCTCCCTCCCTTCCCTTCAGAAAAGAGGAGCCCCTCCTGTCTCCAACCTATCCCAGCACATCAAGTCGCATCAATACTGAGCACATCCTCTACCATGGAGGCCTGGTAAGGCAGCCCCACCAGAGGGAAGTGATTAAAAAAAAAGCATGCAATAGAGTCTATGTGGGAGACAGACCCCACTCCCCTTACTAGGGCACTCACAGGAAGACCAAGCTGCCAATCGGGTACATATGTGTAGGGGGTCTAGGTCCAGTCCATACATGGTCCTTGGTTGGTGTTTCAGTCTCTGCAAGCCTCCCTAGGCCCAGGTTAGTTGACTCTTGAACCCTGGGCAGAGGCTAATCCTTCTTCTGAAAGTGATGTGGTCCTGCAGCTCCCACTTCCTTAGCAGTTGCTCCCTTAATTCTCCCCAAGATCATACTTTCAACCTTGCTGGCTTCTCCTAAGTGTGAAATTGGCGAACAATCTTTCCGCTGTTTGCATGGCTAATTTTTGGCCTTTGCCTAACCTCTCCATTGTATTCAAGGCTGGTGTTTACTTCTGATCTGCTTTTTCCTTCTTGTGAGCTCATAGGGCAAGAGTAAGGTAGGACATACGCCCATCACAAAATCACCCCCAGTCTTTGGTAGCCAGGTAGCCACAGAAACTGTTCTTTGTTCCCTCGGTCCTACCGTTGCTGAATTTACAGTGAGCAACAAGATTTGCATCACAAGTGGATCATGGTCCTGTGAGAACTTAGTGAGGATACTATTCATTTCAATGGCCACAGAGCCCCAGCCTTTGAACATCCTCACTGGCTGCCCTGCATATATGTCTATTGCCCTATCTGAGGGTGGATGCTGTTTTATTTTCATCTCACTCTTGACAGTGTCTGATTCCATAGTCTAAGGCCATAACCTCCCTCAAGAACTGAATGCTGGTCTAAGGTATTTGTACAGAAAAGTGTGGTGGGGCTTGAAGGGTCAGAGACAAGTGAGTGCTTTGTGCTGAGGGAGAGCGGGGATGTTAAAGGCTAGCTTCTAAGTTAGAGGCAAGAAGTGCCGGAAGTTAATAAAGATGAAGCAGCCTGGAGCCTGTGATCCGGGCTGCAGCTTGACAAGGGCAGGAGGCAGCAGCTGTAGCTAATCCTGAAAACAAGAAACATCCCTGCCTGGGTTTCTTGACAAATAATACTATCAACAAGCAGCAGATACAACCGAAAATCATTTACTTTTGTTTTCCCTCCACTTCTGAGTGCCGGAAGTGTTTACAGAATTAACTTGTCTTGGAGGGAGGGTGGGGTGACCCTCTGTGGAGCCACATCTGAACCCCATTTTAACCAACAATTAGCTGGAAGGAACTTATTCGGTATGTGTAGATAGGGTTCTGTTGTTATGCTAATCCATGCTCAGAACCATAGGACAAAATAAGTGTTTCCTGGGTAACCAGCCTTTCACTGCTATACAGGGTAGACCGGTGATGCTAGTTTTCCTCTCATCGATGTTGCTGGAGTGAGAGCCTGCATGCAGCTTTATCCTTATGCATGGCCAGAACCCTGGAATTCCAAGCGGGGATGCTGGGACCCACACAGCTCATCTAACCACTGAAATTTAGCAATGGAGGAACCAGTGTTCCCTTGCTCAGGGATCGGCCCCCATCCCTCTGCCCCACCCCCCATAAGTCAGAAATAGGAGTCTCTGCGGGGGAGGGGGGCTGTTCTGTGGCTGTGGTCCCTTTGTCACCTAGAGGTTTCTGCCAACATTCCCCTCCCATGGTCCCCAGCTGCTCTGCCACCACCCACACGTGTTTCCCTGCTCTAGTTTAAGCTCCCAGTCATCTTCATTCTCCTGAAGTCTGTTTTTATTTGGTGAAACCCTTTAACTTCAAAGTCCAAGGGCATCCTGTCACCACTGTCTTTCTCTGCCTTCAAAACACCAAGCCCAGTAGCAGTGCAGCTTCGAATTGTTACACACAAAGAGAGGCCTTAGGGCATCCTACAGGGCCCCACACAAGCCTCCCACTGGCTTCTGTGTGTCTTTCTTGCTCTTTCTCCACTCTTATGCTCCCATGATGCCTCTGTGTTGTCTTTGGCTACTCGGCACGTATTAAGGTAGAATGAGCACCACGGAACCCCAGCTAGGAGGAGCAACTGATGCCGAGCTGCTAGTTATTGGAGCTTGACAGCACAGTGCTTTTCCAACCACGGCTGAAAATAAAGGAGAAGTGTACAGGGACAAAGATAACGCAGTGTCTGAGTTACTCTTGATGTCTAGCAACACCATATGCCTATGTGTAGGGGAAAAATCCTCAACGTTTTCTTTAAAAGGAAAGTCTTAAGACTTCTTACCTCCCACATCTTTCCCTTAACTCAAAGGCCTCCTCCTGTACTGTCTCCTGTTCGCTCTGGTTCTATCTCTACGTGCCTAAGTGATCTTCTTCTGCTTCTTTGATTTTAAACCTGTAATTTTCATTAAATTTTTTTTAACCAACTTAGAAAATAATGGGTTTCAGATGATGCCTTCATGCATGTATATCATTGCACTGTACTCCTTAGTGACCCTCCCTACAGCCTCTCTGGTCTCCTGTCACCGTCCCATTGGCCTCTTTCCTCCCCAGATGGACTGTTTTCTGCTT
This sequence comes from Acomys percivali, assembly GCA_907169655.1. Classification (NCBI taxonomy): domain Eukaryota; kingdom Metazoa; phylum Chordata; class Mammalia; order Rodentia; family Muridae; genus Acomys; species Acomys percivali. The sequence continues at coordinate 145,619,110 of OU015744.1, forward strand.
GCATGCTTATATTTTTAGTCCACAGACTGGGCCGTTAGCATGTTGAACACTGCATCTCCCGATTGTCTTACTCTGCAACCGTGGAAATGGTTACTGATTTTTCTTCCAAGTCAATATCCAACATTTACTTTATTGCATGAGTGTGGCTCATGGCCAAGCTGTGTGGCTTACTATAATTACAATCCCTGCCTTGTAAGTTTCATATAATTCGCCAAGTTAAAAATTGCCTGTTTTGATTATTCCAAATCTATTTTAAAGTAGCATTCTGTTGTTTACTGAATATAGTGTCTTATCTAAGGATATTTATATGACATAAGTTTATATAATAAACATTACATAATATTAATGTAAGGTTACTCTACTCCATGAACTGTTGTGTTTTATGAAGTTAGATAATTTATTGCATATGGTGCCTTTTGGGTTTTCTGCTAAGTTGGTACTTTGCTGTGGTTCCTTGACATCTCTAAGTGTAAGAAACCACACTATTACTTAGAAGCCCTGAGCACTCATGGAATCTGCATTTACTGGAGACTGGAGGCTCCCAGCCATGTGACCAGCACCCCCGCCCCCTGCACCTGCGCATAGGCTCTGTCTCTAAGATCTGGTGAGTATGGCCAGTAACTGGTTACTGGTTACTTTAGCCTCTCCTTTTAAATGCTTTCAAGAGGAATGTTTGGGCAGACTCTCCCTGCTTCTGTTGGTGCCTACCTACACCTTCTTCAGCACCCAGTTCTTGACCATCGCAAGCCTTTGTGCAGTTCTGTGACCCGAGGTTCCTGTTTCTCACTGATTCCCTGCTTTCTTCCATGGCAAACTGTTATCCTCCATCCCGTGTGTTTGAGCTGCCTCGTTCATCGCTCTCTCTCCTGCTTTCTTGCGCCCCGAGTATTTGTGCCTTTAGAAAGAAATCTTTAGTCTCACACTAGGGAGGCTCCTGTGGGGACAGAAGCAGATGGACTCAGCTCCCTATATGCCGAGGGGACTCCAGGTGGAGAATTTCAGCAGGCTGGTGTTGAGGTGAGGCAGAAATGGCAGATAAGTGTCAGCAGAAAGCTCTAGTTAAAATTATGACTACCCAGCAGAGGGTGGGGTGGGGTGAGATAATCATGCCACCGAAGGTGGGCTCCTGGGAACCCCCGAGGTGGAGGCGGCTGTGGTGGAGAAATCCATAAAAGCTCGGACTCAAGGAGGTGAAGGTTGGTAAAGCCATAGAAGAGGCATTGTGCGCACCAGAGAAGTCAGCGATGTATTAATTTGGACATGAGTTCATTGGTGATTTTAGCAAGATGGTGTGGACGGAAGTCCCAGTGTAGCAAGTAAGAGTGAGAACAGTGTTTGCTTTCAGAAGCTGCTGATGGGAGCAATACTGAGGGTGATTCAAGGGCTCCAGAACCGGACAAGCCAGTCTGTGAACTTCCTCCTTTGTCTGCACCTTCAATACCACCCAGATTCTTCAGACTTAATGCCCGCAGTGAGGTCATCTTTGCTGAAGACCTTTTGGTTGGCTTGAACCTAGAGATTGCTTCCCGTGCCCATCACACCATGCCTTACGTAAGAAATTAACCTCTCACTCCCCCTTCCCATTCCTTGCTGACCACTTAGAATTTTATATGGGTTTCCTGTATATGCCTAAAGGCAATTTGAAGAATTCTTGGGGTTTTTATACTTTCTTACTTTCTCCTGTCTTGCCTCCAGTAGGGTTTCCACTGCCGATATATTAACTTCCTAAGGCCGGGGTGAGACACACACACACACACACACACACACACACACACACACACACACACA
>OU015744.1:145635675-145652579 GCA_907169655.1 Acomys percivali
CTTCTTCTTCTTCTTCTTCTTCTTCTTCTTCTTCTTCTTCTTCTTCTTCTTCTTCTTCTTCTTCTTCTTTTTTCTTCTTCTGTCTTCCCAGCCTCCCCAGCCCTGTATGTACATACTCATGTATGTGCGTTAGTGTGAAGGCCAGAGGACAATGCTGCGTGTCATCCTCAGTAATACTCTCCACTTCCTTTTGGACAGGGGTCTCTTGCCAGCCTGGAACACACTGATTGGCTAGACTGGCAGGCCAGCTAGCCTCAGGGATCCTCCTGCCTCTGCTTCCTCACCATCAATATTGCAGGCATCTATCACATAAGCTGACTGTTGATATGGTCCTTGGGACTCAACCCAGGTCCTTATGCTTGCAAAGGCAGACACTTTACTGACCAAGTGGCCTCCTGAGCCCCTAAGCTGGCTTCTCTTGACAAGCTTAGACGTGTTGACTCCCATGTTCCTGTGCACCCATAAGGGGTGCACCAGTCTTGGTTGGGAAACTGCAGCATGACGGAGATGGGCTGCTGCCGCTGCTGAGGGTCCCAAAGCTGGTTAGGCAGTTGTGCTGGCGAATACAAGGGAAGAGGTCAGGGCAGTGTCTTCTGGAAGTGAAGTCCATTTTTAAAAAGGAACCTGTGGCCTCCGAGCCGTGGTATGTGGGAGAAAGGCCCTGGATTTCACATCACTTCCTGTGGGTTTGAATACTCTTACTATGGTAGATTTCTTTTCTCTGTCTTTGGTGTGGCTGGGTGCCAGGCTGGCCAGAGATGCCCACTACAGTGGGTACCATTAGTTGACGGCATGTTGACCTCTCAAGCAGTCTCCAATTTAATGTGTCTCAGATGGAGATACTGTTCTGGAGTGGTTCTTTAGTGAAGGACACCCCCAGCCCCACCCCAGCCCTACCCTGATTTCCTTCTGCTCCCTCCCACAGGCCCTAACACCCACTGTCTGTTCCGTTTCTGTTCTGTTCCTTATTGTTGATTCTCTCCCACTTCTTGTTGTCTAGATCCCTGACTCAGTGCTGCCCCCTCCTGTAGCAGGCCGGAAGGAACAGCCTCGCAGCCCGACTGTGCCTACTTGGGGTGTGTGCCTCAGTTCCTCTTTAGTGCCAGGAGACTTAGGGCAAATTACCTAACCTTTCTATGCTTCTCCTTTGTCATGGCCTTGTAAATCTTGGTTTCCATCAGTGTCATCTAGTCTAAGGCCTCCCAGGCTGGCTGAGCATGCTTTCTCTTCTCCCGTCCCTTTGCTGGCATAAGAAATTCAGGGCCTCTGCCTCCCACAACTGTCCCACATAAGCCTGAGGTCACCTAGGCTCAATGCCTGCCTCTAGCCATTCTGAGCCCCTTACGCCTGATCCTAAGAAGGTGGGGCCCACAAGCTGCCCCAAAACTTCCAGCTGCTTAGTTTGATTCCTTGTACCTTGTCTGCTGCCCATTCAGGGGGTGCAGTGTAAACACCTGGGGTACAAAAGTAATAGAGATGCTGGGTGATTTCCTCCAGGTGTGGTGGCACATGCCTTTAATCCCAGCACTTGGGAAGCAGAAGCGGGCAGATTGCTGTGAGTTCGAGGCCAGCCTGGTCTACAAAGCGAGTCCAGGACAGCCAAGGCTAACACAGAGAGACTTTGTCTCGAAAATTAAAAAAAAAAGTTTCCCTTGGCCTTGGCCTCACTGTGATGGGGAGTCTGGGGAGCAGCTGAAGGAAGCTGGAACATGTGGCTCTGCATATGCCTCATGTGAGTCTTTTTTTTTTTTCCAATTTTATTTTATTTTTTTCCCTTTTTTTAATTAATTTATTCATATTACATCTCAATTGTTAGCCCATCCCTTGTATCCTCCCTTTCTTTCCTCCCTCCCGCTTCCCCCTCTACTCCCTTCCCCTATGTCTGTGACTGAGGGGGACCTCCTCCCCCTGTATATGCTCCTAGGGTATCAAGTCTCTTCTTGGTGACTTATTATCTTTCCTCTGAGCCTCATGTGAGTCTTATCCTAGCCAGCATAGGTCTCCAGCAGCCTGAGCTGGGGAGAACATGGAGCATGCTCGGTGACCCTTCCATACCTTTTCTTTCTCCTCACTAGGGCAAAGGAAGAGCATGGTCAGTCCTTTCCCTGGAATGCACCTGAAGAGCTATGCCGGCTACATCACAGTGAACAAGATTTACAACAGCAACCTCTTCTTCTGGTTCTTTCCGGCTCAGGTAAGTAGCCAAGGCCTACAACAGAGAGCCAGGAGGCAGCTCACTCCAGATGGAGTAGAAATACTAGCTTGCAGACCCATGGGAATTGTTATTATTTCGTGTGTGTGTGTGTGTGTGTGTGTGTGTGTGTGTGTGTCTGTCTGTCTGTCTGTCTGTCTGTCTGTCTGTCTTGTCTTATCTATCTGTGTCTAGAGGTCAATGTATCCTTCTCATGTGATCTTCACTCTATTTTCTGAGACAGGATCTCCCATCTGAAGCTCACTGATCCTGCTAACCTGGCAGGCCACTAGCCCCAAGGATCTGTTTGCCTCTGTCCCTAAAACGCTGGGGTTAGAAAGCCATGTTACCAAACCTGTCTCTTTATGTGGGTGCTGAGGACCCGAACTCGTGTTTGGGTCCTCATGTCTTCATGATAAGCACTTTACTCACTGATCCATCTCCCCAGGTCTGTTTGCTTTTCTTTTCAAAATTTGCATACAACAGGATAAACCATAGGCTAGAATTGACATAGTAACAGATTTCATTTTATGGAATTTCTATACACAGTTTGTTTTTTGATGGTTCTTCTTCCCTATCTGCCTTGCCTATGACCCCTGTCTTGTATCCCTCTGCCCATGGTAATCCTTTTACTGCCTTTTCGGCCATAGGATCTATTACCCTACACCACTTTCCTCCAGACTTCTATTTCCCACAAGGCTTAAGAATCCTTAAAGAAAACATTAATGTCTTTCTAAAAACAAACACATTTTTGTGGAGGAGATGTGGAGAATCCAACTTAGTGCTTCCCTTTATTGAGCCCCCATTTATAGTAACACAACAGCCCTCTTTCTCTCACAATCTTCCTTTTAATTGTCCTTTTATTCAAATAGTACTTGGGGCAGGGTGGGCATTCAAGAGTGTCCAGGGAAGGTAAGGAACAATGGGGGAGCTGTGGGACAGGTCACAGTTTAGTCACCAGGCTCCCCTGTGGCCTTAAGGGGCTGCTCACCTTCCCAGATCCCTGGGGACAGAGGAGAACATGCTTCTGAGCTCACCAGTGAGGTTCTGTGTAAACAAGACACATTAAGGTTTAAAGTACCTTTGGGGTGGATGGGGTCAGGAGCTGAGGTACATAAACACCTTAAAGCCTACTTTAGAGCCGTCTTCTGTTTTCATTTGCCAAACTGGATTTGCCTTAGAAACTAGAGAAAGCAAAGCAAGGCCTATCTCTGTGGGAGTTGGTGTTCATATTTGCATATGATTTGCATACAACTGTTGCATATTTGATAACCTAGTAAATTGCTTCAGTGTCATGGTGACTGTGAACAGTCTTTTATTTTTATTTTTTATTTTTTTACTGGTACTGTCCTGCTATGTTTTCTTGTCTTCTAACTCCTAGCCACATGACTTGTGATATTGTTTACTTCATTGTAATCTGTCCTTTGGAGAATGGAGGTAATTGAGGAGCCTAAAGGACAGAGTTCAGGGAAAGGCTTGTTAGTCGTCCCCCCACTTTAACTGAGAAACTAGCTGTTCATCCACTGCCTGGGCTGTGGTCCTTCCAATCCAGTTCTATAGCCAAAATACATCCTAAGATGGTTCCAGAAGTCCTGCCCAGGTGCCATCTCAAAACAAAGCTCTTATGTTCAGGGTTCTGCAAGAAGTGGCAAGTAAGCTTCCGGGAGAAGGCGGGGTTTATGAAAAGGCCATAATGTGTGCAGGTGTAGCGGGGAAAGATTGTGCAATGTCTCACGGGGATGCTCACAGGCACAATGAGGCAGCCAGGAAGACTTCCAGCTAGGAAATAAGGGACAGGGTGGAGCAGACACAGCACCCAAGGAGAAGCAGTTGTCAACCTCAGTGAGGTATGTCCCTTTCATTTGGCAGAAATATGAGTTCCTTGTCTGTCCCAAGGAAGCAGCTGACATTGTTACCAGGAGAAAAATGGCCCCCTTTAAAAAAAAAATGAGGGCAGCGAAAATAGCGATCCAGGAAGGATGCTGCAATTAGAGCATCCTCTGAGTCATTCTCTGGATGCTGGTTCTCAAATTAGTTTTGCTTTCCTGTTATTTCTGTGAGATTCCCCTGTTATTGTCTACAAATCAGTGCATAATGAAACCCAGAAGTCAAAAATCAGCGTGCAGTGGAAATACTGCAGGGGAAACAGCAGGCTTTCTGCCTGAGCTGGGTGGCACACTGTAACGGACAGAAGACATATATTTATCTCCGGTGCTGTTGCTAAGGGAACATGAGATATGTGGGCCCCCCCATCCCCTCCTTGCTCCTTTGCTTGAACCAGAATTTAAAGCTCAATCTTTGACCTGGACATCTTTGCTTTTGACTACCATGTGTCACATCTCTAGAAAAGTAATTCCGGAAGGTCCTGGCGTTCAGAGATGGGAAGTATGGTCTCTTGAATTAGACAGGCTTGGGTGGAGACGGTGGTCCCAGCACTTACCTACATTTCCCAACGGTGTTTAACATCTGTTGTCCCAGTTCAGAGTGAGATTCAGGACACTCCCTGACCCGGGTCTCAAGACAAAAGAGGTTAAGGAGCCAGCTGATTAGAGGAATGCCAACTCACGATAAATGTCACTTTTATTGTTATGTCCTTGTGGCCAGTTTTGCCATTATCACTTTCCTGATACCAGTTGCCACCAATACTGAGCTAATAAAGTGCAGTTTGTGGGCTTTAAAGAAAAATAGAGGGAAATTGCAAATCAGAAGGCCCCAATCACCAGCAAGAATGCTGATTAATTGCTCTTGGATAAGGAAATTACTAAGTGAAATTGGGATTTGTCACACTTAAGAAGATAAAGAGGCTTCTGAAGCCGTCTTCACTGCAAAGAGATAGCCAGATTCTGACCTTATCTCCTAGGAACACAAATAATTTGAAGTGTTCGGAGTCAGCCCAGCCCCTTCCCTGAGGCCCACCCCTTCCCTCCTGGTAGAGACAAGGCAGGACTCCTGTGTTGTTTTGTTTTTGCTTTTTTCCTCTTTATTGGTCATAGCTCCATCCCTCCTCTTCTCCCAGTCCCCCTCCCCCCTTCCCTATCCTCAGAAAAGGGGGGATTCCCCCTTTCCGTCCACCCCAGCTCACCAAGTCTCATGGGAACTGAGTGTACCCTCTTCCCCAGTGGCCTGGCTAGGCAGTCTCCTAGCTGGGGGAAGTGATGATTCCTTGGGTTTTCTTTGTTTTGTTTTTGGTGTTTATACAAGCTCTGGGGCACTGTAAGGCCTGTGAGGGAAGCCTGGGCACAGCATATGAAGATGCTCACTCAGGAAACTGCAGGTCGGACCCTCCATAGGCAGTCACCAGGAAAAGGAAGGGGACAGAAGATTAAGCTATCAGGAACTCTGTACTTAGCCATCAGAGAATGACAGAGGGCTGCTCTGGGACTCTTGGTCTAAACAACGTGCTTTCTGTGTCAGTGGAGGCAGATGTTCTAAAGTATCCTGAGAACCTACTGGGACAGCTTGTCTTGAGAGTGAAGGTGGAAGCAGGGTTCCCCTAATCTGTCACCTGTAGCCAGGTATATGCCCACCACTGGGTGTCAGAATTTCCTTAGTAGCAGAGTATGTGTGGGAGAGGAAAGGGTTCCGACTCTGTGCTGCTCATCAGAACCTCCCTGGGAGCTTCAGAAGAATGACAGCTGCTCCCTGTCAGGTTGCTGACTCATCCAGGATCTGGAGGGTCAAATCAACGTCTCTGCTGTACTCCACATCTATGCTAGTGCAGCCTGTCAGTGGTCTTGAACTTAGGGGAAAAAGAACTAGAGGTCAGGGTACAGGGATTCTGTTCTAGGTTCCCTGGGGTTTAGAGGTCATTGTCACAGGGGTTGCTAACCCAGTTGGTGTCCAGGACTGCATCTTAGTTCTACAAAAGACCATGAACTACAGACCCCCTGCCAGACATCTCCCTTTCTCTAACTCATGGACAGCATGAGGGATGATATGTTGTCACCAAGTCTTAAAAACAGTTATGCTTTGGAAAGACACCTTGGATAGCTAAAGTCTTGTTCCTTTGGGTTGAGCTATGGTGTCTTATGACAATCTTCATCAGATCACTAGACCATAGGATGGCAGTCTAGGCAGTGGTGGCTGCTGCAGAGCTTAGCTATGCAAGTGTGCACCCTGGCTTGTTTTGTATCTCAGCTCGAATTTACCTCAACTCAGGATAACAACTTTAAACATCTTCGTTATTGAGTGACTAGATCAGTAGAGGGCGCTGGAGGGACACCGCGGCACAGAGTTGCCTTCCTTTCCTATTTCCTGGTCTGTGCCTTGCTACTCAGTTCAGTGACACTGTGTCTTTATGCCACCCAAGACCCTCTGCCTAGCTGACCAACCAGCTGCAGCCAGTTTATAGCCAGGAAATCCAGGGAACTTAGTCACCAAAAGGGCTGGTCCCAGGCCTTCTTCAAGGAGATCTGGAGCACAGCCTTGGGAAATCCACACCCCTCCTTATGGGACTCACCCTCAACAGGTGCTCTCCTCTTTAGCCCAGCGTCCTCTTTACACACCTATGGAGAAGTCTTCATTGTGTCTGTGCTTTTTATACTGTCTTCCCTGTTGCCTGGAAGACACAGGAAGCTTACAGCTATGCTGGTCATGGCTTAGCACTCTGGCCTCTAGCCCCCCTCTGCCTGATGCTGTCTATACCCCCAACCTACGTCTCCCCTTGGCTTTAGCAGGCATGCATCATGGGCAGGATTACAGGGTAGTGGTTTTGGCTAAACAAAGTTACTGGTTAATCACACAGGGAAATGACTATGTTGTTCCTGCTTTAGGATTGGACCCTGAGTAATAGCGGGGCTCATTCTTTCTCTGTGAAAAAGGCTGCCCCAGGATCTGAGAATGTTCTGGAAAGACCTCAAGGGGCAACCAGTGTACTATTTATCCTCATTCCCGGCACGTCACTGTGTTTTTCTTCTTCAGGCATTTGGCCAACACGGTCAAACAGTAGCTTTCAGTCTTCCTTGGCCTTAGTCACAGAACCAACAGGGGTTCACCAATGTGTACCTAAAGGTATAGTGTGATTGGTCAAGTTCACATCAGATGATCTTCCATGACCTAGTCAGCCAATGGTCATGTGATAACATGCCCAATGGGCCTTTTCTATGATGAGTGTAGGGGCTGTGTGGGTCAGCAGATTTCTCAAAATTTATTTACCGCAGCTGGCTATAGTGCCACGACATTGCAGCAGGAGTTAGAGGTCACATGGATGCCTTCATATTTTCTTTTTGATGTTCTTGAGGCATCAAGGATCTGAAATAGCAAAGCCATTTGAAACAAAACAATGTTGCTAAGAGTGGTAAGTTAGAGACTTACCATTAATTTGTATATTTGAACTCTACAGAAAACTTCTTGTGTGCCCAATTGCACTTTGGGGAAATGAAAAATCTGCAGAGAGGTAGAAGTTATTAATCTTTCCAGTCATTTTCATCTTATCTAGAATCAGAAATAAGAAGACAAGACTCCCTCATCCACGCTGCCTCGCATTCCTTGTGAGCTATAGCTTTCTTGCCCGGGACTCGAAGGAGCCTTAACTACCTCATGGGATGGTTAGGGAAGAGCCAGGAGAGGAGTCTAGTGTGCTTGAAGCTAGATGCTTGATGAAAAAGTCAAGGAGCTTGTGGATGATATAAAGAGACTGGGGGAAAAACACCTGAAAAAGTTAATTTTCCCTATGAATGATCATAGTAAAGGAAGGTCTAGTGAGTGTCAACACTAAGCATGACGAGCAACATTCCCTGGGAACACACGGATATCTTAAGTAAACTGTTCACATGTGTTGGGACTACATGCGGAGAATTAAAACGGCACTGCATAGCTTTTTAAAGATTCTGGTTACAAAACTAATTGCTTTAAATATAATTCTTGTCCTTGATTAACATAGTGGGGCAGCTGAAGCATCATGGGGCAGAGTGGGAGCCCACTCAAATACACTTGGAGGGAAGGTAAAGACTTTTACTTTGGGTACTAATGACTGCAATTAAGAGAGGACACGTAACTTAAAGCAAGCAAACCACCAGGCTTTGCATTTAGAAGCGCAGTGAAGACCTCGCTGATTTACAAAGCACACTTTTCATTTTAAGCCTGCCTTCAAGTCTGGCAGTGGATTTGCTGTTGCACCCTCTTACCTAGAGGGGTGTTTCTTAGTGGAACGATGGAAAGAGTTGGCTAGAAAAATGTATCTAGATTGACTACTGACCAAAATACTGCCCTCACATACGGTAAGCTGTCTAAATCCCTACAGCAACCTCAACAGAAATGTCTATGTAAAATACAACCACCGAACTGGTTAGATTTTTGTCAGCCTGACTCAAAATAATCACCTCGGCCGAGGGACAGTCAACTGAAGAATTGCATCCGCCAGATTGGACTATGGGGTGTGGGAAAGACTGTAAGTGGGGTATTTTCTTGATTGATGATTTATGTGGGCAGGCCCAGCCCACTTTGATGGAGCCACGCTTGGGCAAGTGATCTTGGGTAGTGTAAGAAAGGAGGCTGAGCAAGCCAATAAGCAACATTCCTCAGTGGCCACTGATTTAGTTCCTTCCTTGAGTTCTTGTTCGGATTTCCCGTAGTGATGGACTGTAAAGTGTAAGATGGAATAAACCCATTCCTATCCTGGTTGCTTTTGGAATTTATAACAGCCGTAGAAAGCAAACTAGAACAACCACGCCCATTCAAGGTACTAAGATCGACATCTTTAGTCCCTGCTCCCGACATAGTGACTCCCCATTTCAGCAATATGTGTAATGTACAAATAGAAATTTTGTCTACTGTGTCTTGTTACCTGTCTATGGCTGTAGAGCTGGGCTCTGGTCTGGCTGGAGATATGGTTGAAACGTCTGGGAGCACAGCTGTTGCATCACTACTTGGAAAGAGATGGGCCAGGTCAGGGCCAGCTTAGATTTCATGCATTTTGCTTCCTTCAAGTGACAATCCATGAAGGCACAGGATCATTTTCTTTGACCATCATTGGTAGTAAGTAGTGGGGTGTGCTAGTATAGAAAGTCAATTGGACAGAATATAAAAAGTGCCTCCTTGCAAGAAACCCTGAGGAAGGAGTGGACAAGTTTGTGACTGGCCACCAGGGGTCGCCATAGGAATTGAGAGGGCAATAGATAAAGGGTCTTGTTCTTTCCTTTTTCTTTCTTTCCTTTTCCTTCTTTTTCTCCTTCCTTTCCTTCCCTCCCTCCTTCTCTCCCCCCCCCCCATCCCTCCTCCTTAGTTGTGACAGGTTCTCTCCGTGTAGCCGAGGCTGACAAACTAGCAACGTCCTCTCCTCACTTGCCTAGCTGTGGCATTGCGGGCGTGACTTAAGCACCATGCTGTCACAGTTGTTTCTCATTCTTCAGTGCAGGGCTCAGCTTCTCAGGGTCGGGGGGAGACCCATCTTCCACGTGTCAGCCATCTTTTGGTGCTATCTAAGAATCCCACAAATCCAGGAGTCCTCTGCTCTTCGCATTTCATTGCTGCCTTTTCCTTTCAGCAGCAGCTCTTTCAGTAGTTAGCACCCAAGCCTCATTTATAGAAGGTCTCTTTTTCTTTTTTTTCTTTTTTTCTTTTTGTATCATCAAATAGATAACTCTTTACCAGTGGATTACTCATCTAAGAGATCCATCCCAAGACATTTGAATAACCACCTCAAAAGCCTAGCCTTTGAGTCCTCAGTCACGTCTGCCCATCTCAGGTTCAGTCTCAGTTCTCTGCCCATCTGTCCATATGTGTAGCTACACTTATCTGTCTTCCTACCCATCAAAAAACCCAATCAGAATGGACACTTAAAAAGATACCCCAGACACCACCTGAATGAAGTGTTAGAACTGTACCGCTGCTCACATATGCATACCAACCCATGTTTCCAGGCAGAGGGCACCGAGTCACAGAGCAATTAAAGAATTTGCCGAAGGACACACAGCCGTAAAATAGCATCATAGGACCTCCAGTCCTGGCTGTGTGGCTTTCATATTCACAGGCTTTACCAATGGGCATTGCTCTTGGCCATAAGTAGGAACTAACCCACACCTTGAGAGAGTAGGCAGTGGGTGCTATTAGGTGAATTTGCACACTGTGCTGGGTGCATGCCGCAGCACAAGAGTGATAGCTCACTGCTGTGGAAAGACACCCACAACTTGTGGTCCAGTGACTGTAGAAACAGCAAGATCTTGTCATTTCACTGTATGTATAGCATATGGACTGTCCATAAGATGAGCATGCGTATTGCATGGACATAGAGAAGAGTCTGCAGATGTCCCCATGATCAACTTTAGTGAGTAAGACTGAGAGGGGATTTTGAAAATGAACTTTACAAATTCTTAGTTCAGAATATATATATTCTAATGCTGGGAGGTGGTTTGGCGTGTAAGCACAGACACCACCAAACCTCAGGGCCTGACTATGGCCTCTGAGACCAACATGGCAGGAGAGAACCAACTACCAAAATTTGTTAATTGACCTCCATAAGCATGCTGTGCAGATAGATAGATAGATAGATAGATAGATAGATAGATAGATAAGATGTAATACAATTTCAAAAGAAGTACTCTATTTGAAATATAAAACGTATTGAGGAAAATTAAACCTTTGAGGGGGGAGAACTAAATGTCTTGAATCATAGCTTTAGTGTGATTAATATTTTTCAAGTTCTGAATTCAATCCTACCTGCAACTAATAAGCAGAAGGTTCTGATTTCACTGGACCCCAAGTTTGCAGTGTGGTTCTGTTCAGTATGGCATCATGGATTTCTCTTTCCTAGGAGAAGGGCCTCACCTCACAGGTGAGAGCTGGATATGCCCCAGAGGACTATCTGTAAAATTTTATGCCCTTGGTGTGGCCATAACAAGTGTGGTCTATCATGGCTGTGATGTCACACTTCATCACACAAGCATGCTATGACCGTTTCTTGGGTACACAGCATTGAAAAGCACCTTCACATCCCAACACCCAATTTAGGCTGCTTGGCTCATGAAGGTAGAAAGACACGTGGTGGGCTTTTCTTTAAAAACAGGCTGCTTCAAGGCCTTCTGAGCACCGAGGAGGCAGGCCACCCGAGGTTGGAGGCCTGCTAGCCCTTAGTAGTCCGGCATTCCAAGAATGCCGGGTGCCGTGCTTCACTGTCTCATAAGAAGCCTGTTAGGCACATTGCTGTTTGACTTGTCCTGTAGTGTGGCCTCTCAGGACCAGGCTATTTTCCTGAGAGTATAGAGATAAACTTAACCCTGCCAGGTCACAAGAAGGTGGGGAGAAAAGAAAGCAGTGGCAATTAGTTGCCTAGGAGACTAAAAAAGCAGGCTCCCCGTCACCTGGCAGGTCCTTAGCCCTTTTGCCTGTAAGATACTTCTGAGGAAAGCTGAGGGTGGTACCCTACTCCACTGTGAGCGGGGCGGGGCTTAGGTGGAAATGCAATTACCTCTGGCTTCAGCTGAGGTGGAAGTCATTTTTAAAGAGATTTCCACATTATTTTAATATGTGACCACTGGTCCACTGGAGTACATAAACAAACAGACCCCGAGAGTTGGGTATCCTGAAGTCAGTGTACCCCAGCACCCCAGGAAGCTGTAAAGGACAGAGATGACTTCCTTCCCATTGCCCTGGTTTTCCTACCCCTTGTTGTGTGGAGTTTACTCTCACTACTAGGTAAATACAAGTATAGAGGGGTGAGGTTCCTGTGAGTGACAGGCTCTGCAGAGAGGTTCACTCACATGTCTAAGCAGAGCACACAGTGGCTAGTGGAGAGCGTGTGTGGGGTGGGGAGTGGGGGAGTGGGGGATGGGAGGGTGGGGGGGCAGGGCCTACAGCATCACTCCACATAGTCTTCAACAGAGCATTCAGTAAGGCTTATATTGCTGCCATGGGGCAAGTGAGGAAACTGAGGCTGGAAGAAACAGAGGGCCAGGCCACCATAGTTACTTGGTAGTCATGTAAAGCCAGAGCCTCTTGATTCTAGGCCCCTGTCCCAGTGGCTGATACATTGCTCTCGGTTTTTTTTTAGTGGGGGGGGCGGTTTCTGTGCTTTGACTTGACAGAGAAGCCCCACCCCCACCAAATTTGTTTGTGGCACTTCAACATTTGAGGCGGGACAATACAGGAATAAAAATTAGGCCCAAAGGATCAAAGAAAAGCCACCCAGCAGAGCACTCTTCTACTCTTTTATTTGTAGATGCATTGACTGCAGATCTTAGTGCTGGTCCTTCGTACTAGCAGCTGCAGAACCCGATTCACAGCCACTCGCTAGGTTTTACAGAAAGAGATTCCTCCTCCACAACACATTGTAGACAATGGTGCCAACGCATCTTACCCAGAGTCACTCAGCTAGGGGACAAGCAAAGCCTGGGCTTACATCAGGAGAGTTTGGCGTAGGTATCTGTCTCTCACCCATGGGGACTGAGTTGACTGTGGCTACAAGCCCAGCCTCACTGTGGGCTTTGGCACTTTCTCCACTCTCTCCTCAGTTTTAACAGCCAATTACGTTTATTGTGTCTGATTGTTCCAAGGGCGTTTGCTATGTCATTTGATGTCTTGACATTTGGGTGTGGGTCTGGGGGTAGCCCCTCATGGCAAGGCTATTTGGCATACTGTAGCTGTCCCCAAGAGCGTTCTCAGAAAAGGCCCAGAACATGTCCATGTCAGATCTGAAAGGACAAGAAAGCCACACCCCTATATACTTACATTCATATTCCTGACTTCAGCTCCCAATGGCACCCTTATAAATTAGTCTACCCTCTCATGACAGCCTCCTCACTGTGTCTGGGCAAGAGGAGCCCAGCTACCTGGACGCCAGTGACATCTGTATTTGTGTGAGGGGTTGGGCTAACTAGGAAGAGGCAGAAGTTATTTGGTTCCCTTTACTGTGCTTGGTGGATGGACCATGCAGATAGCAAGGTGCTGCCAATTGCACAGAAAGACACTAGCATGCGGGGGACATACAAATCCCAAATAATAAAAGGCAACTGACCTTTATTTATAGTAGAGTGGGGTCATTGGGGACAGAGATATTCTAGAATGTTGCCAAGGATGTGGAAAGACAGAGGCTCCATGCATTTGGGTGTATTCAGCAGCCTTGGGGCGGTACTGCTCACCAGCTTCTCTGTTCCCTGCAGGTACAGCCTGAGGAAGCCCCGGTGGTCCTGTGGCTTCAGGGTGGTCCTGGTGGTTCATCCATGTTTGGACTCTTTGTAGAACACGGTCCTTATGTTATCACAAGCAACATGACTGGTAAGTGATGCGTCAGTTCCCTTCCCATGAGTCGGCCAACAGAACCTGCTCTAAAAAAAACTAAATAGAATAAAACACAAGAGCCGCCAGGAGTCAGGAGTCGCTTAATAGCCCCAGATCACAGAAACACAATTTTGTAGCAATGTCTGTCCAGAAGGAGGAGCCCCAGGATACGTGTCCTGCCTGGCTTGCTTTCTCCTGCGACCATGGGTGAAAGGGTCTAAGGCAGCTTTCTGCAAGCTGCCGCCGCCGCTGCCGGGCTGCTGACTCAAGCATTCTTGGCTTGCAACAACAGTTGGTATTTATTACTATTTGGGTGAGCCCTCTTGCACAGGCCTAATGGTGGAATTATATCCCTCATTATCCCTGGGAATAGAATGCTTTATGAGTCTGTCACTTAAGTGAGCCAATGCCTTGAAAGCAATATGCTGTGGGTGACACCGAGGTGGAGGAAGGGCCGGAGAAAGAGCCTCTGGCTGTGTCTCAGGGCGGACTCCATTCCTGTCTCACTGGGGAGATATTTTGATTTCCCTGGGTCAGCATTCAGAGTGTGAAGGAGTTTGTGACTTGCTGTAGAAGTTTTTTTGTGCCAGCTTTGGAGGGGTTGATGTTTTCTTCAGCATTACGGAAGAGGAAGAAAGACTAAGCAGCTGAGTGTAGGGGTCCTTTCTAGGATAGGACAGATGCGCATTTCCATGTCGGTTCTTCATGGAGTTTTCTTGCCATGCTTCGGTCTCAGCTATAGATACTCCCATGTTTGTCAAAAGTACAGAAGAGAATGGATGAAGATGATGGGTGCTGTCCCAGGGATGGTGAGAGCTCAGCGGGGTATGCTGGCATCCAGAGCAAGGATGCCTTGCTTGGGCTGTTTGGTTAGAACTCAGCCCCATCTTCTATTTTGACAGTTCACGCCAGAGACTTCCCTTGGACCACTACTTTTTCCATGCTTTATGTTGATAATCCGGTAAGAGCCACGGGGTACCACAAAACATCAGTGCCGGCCTCCTGTCCCCTTTTCTTCTTACTGTGTGTAGTCATGACTGCATGATGGCATCCTGGCTGACAGCAGGCCACAGACCCAATGATGTTTCTATAAGAGCTGTCAGGGGACTGAGAAAGCCTTGTTGTGTTTTCCTACATCCTTCCAACCATTACACGTGTTTAGATACACCAAGCACTTGCTGTATTCAGTAGCATAGCATGTTATTGCATTCACGCCTCCAGTGTTTGGTGGACTGTGCCCTCTAGGTTTGCTAAAGCCCTCCCTATGATGGACTTACAAGACCAAACTCTGAAGTTGTCCTCACGAATAAGCAATATATTACTGTATATTTCTAAAATATAGACTTACATTTTTTCCTTTTGTATTAAGATTTAATCTATAAAGTGAGCAACCAGGCGTAGCAGAGCACATCTATAATCCCATTTGGAGGTTGGGGCCATAGAGTAGTGAGTTCAAGGCCAGCCTGAGCTATATCTAGGTACTCTAGGTTAGCTTAGGCTACATTGTAGGACCCTCCCTCCCCATCCCATCATAAACAGCATTGAATTGTCACCACTGGGATAAGGGGTGGGTGGGTTGACACTGATGGTGTGGGCTCCCTGTCTTTCAGATTGTTGCTTAATAACGGATTCCTCATCTTTCATGTAGACTTACAGATAATAATAATAATAATAATAAAAAAGCCCCAAACTGGTGTCCCTTCCCTTGGAAAAGGAGGCCGAATGATGGCAGCTATCTGAAGTCAGAGGAGTGGTTTTTAGATCAGTGAGGCCACCTCCCAGTGTGGAGTGTAGCTGAAAGTCCTCAAAGAGCAGGAGTCAGCATTGCTTCTCTTCATGTCTTTCCCTCTAAGGTGGGCACAGGCTTCAGCTTCACTGACAGTGTCCAGGGATACGCCACCAATGAGGACAACATAGCCCAAAACTTGTACAGGTATGTCATGCACTGTGGCACTAGAAAAAGCCTCCCAGTGCTAGAGACACTACTGATTGGTCTTTATTGCCCAACTTCTAAAACTTTGCGGAACTTTTGTGTGCGTGTATGTGTGTGTGTGTGTGTGTGTGTGTGTGTGTGTGTGTGTGTGTGTATGTGTATGTGTGTATGTGTGTGTGTGTCTGAGCACAAGCACACATATACAGTTTCTTCTGCTCTTCCTTACCTTGTCATGGTTGACTGTTGTTTACATGGCCAGCAGGCAAAGTAAACAGAGCTAAAGTCACGCATGTAACTAGTTGTTTCACAACAAGATCCTGTGAAATCATACAGATACATACAGCACACATTTTCAACCAAAGAGTCCCTCTGAAGCCATCCACCCAGATGTCCTAGAAGTTTCTGGTGGTTTCTAAAATTTCATTTAGAGCTAGGCGTGGTGGCACACGCCTTTAATCCCAGCACCCGGGAGGCAGAGGCAGGCAGATCACTGTGAGTTCGAGGCCAGCCTGGTCTACAAAGCAAGTCCAGGACAGCCAAGGCTACACAGAGAAACCCTGTCTCGAAAAACAACAACAAAAAACAAAACAAAACAAAAATTCCATTTAGCTCTGTGCTTGCCAGGAGATAATGTCTTTTCCAGGTAGCTGTCTTTCTTCCCCCAGTCTTTGTGTGTGTGTGCCTTTAGATGTGTATTTTACTCTGTAGCTTCACCAAGACCTTTCTAGGCTGAAAACAGTCTTTCTCCTCCTTGTTCATCTTACAAAATTTGTCTTTCACGTTAAAAAAAAATGGAGGGAGGCATATAAAGTTGTGAGCTTTGTTTAAATATACACATAAATTTTCCTTTCATTTTCTTGCATTCTCTACATCTATTTTTAGTACTTTTTAAAAACTAAGTTGACCTTTCCTATTTGGTCAAATTTTTTTTCCCAAGCTATAAATTGCTAGTAGAGAACCAGTCTGAATGCTTTCAGGACCCCTGAGTACCCTTCGCTGCATCAGGAGATGCTGCCAAAAGAGTCCTAGTGGCTAGCCTCACCTGCCCACTCACCCTGATGATTACTCCATGAGCAAGCATGTCACCTCGCAGGACTCTGAAGGGAGACAAAGATCAGGGACAAAGGCATCCCATTTACTTTTCTTTCTCCCAGGCACATCAGACAGAGGGCCAAGGGACAGAGCTTTCACTGGCTTCCTGGTCTTTATTTCCTGCCAAGGACATCTCTTTCTTTCCTGATGCTGACCCAGAAAAGACTATGGCTGTTCTCTAATTTCCCACATCTCAAGATTTTAATGATCTTGCTCAGTTTCCATCAGGGATACCTGGGTTCTTATGCCTCTCTGCCCAGGGGTTCCTTGGGATGTATTAGCAGATCTTCCCCCAGGGACCTCTTTTGACTTCCCACTTCAGTGTCTTTCTCCCTGCGTAGGCTCAACTGTGGCACCTGCCCTCAGAAGCTCACTCAAGTATCCACCACCACCCACCACTTACACTGTGTGTTCTCCTGCTTGAACACTTACACACACACACACACACACACACACACACACACACACACACACACA
>OU015744.1:145652589-145668701 GCA_907169655.1 Acomys percivali
CACACACACACACACACACACACACACACACACACACACACACACACCCGCCGCCATCCCCAGCCCTGCTACAACCATCTCTGGCTTGCATTGTTTAACTAGCAAATGCCCCCTAGGGTGGAGGCTCTCTATTAAAGAAATGTGTTCACCCTTTGCAAGCCAGAGTTTTGGCAAAGCACCCCACCCCCTAAGCTCGAAGCAAGGATGGTTCCAGCTAGCAGTTGACCCTGTGTGTGGATGTTTACTGCTGACATGTGGTCCGTCTCCTCTTGCATGACATGGAAAGAGGCCGTATTTCAAAGCAGCCGTTGTTTATAGCTGTTTCGGTTCCCTTTGCTTCAGGCTCTTAGAACTGGAAAATAGCTAATCAAGAGTAGTGCAGAAAACTGATTTCAGCTGTTGCCTCTACAGTTTACACTATTCGTTTCCTTTTGTGACGGCATTCTTCTCTCCAGCTTGCCAGATGGGTGTTTGCAATAAGAAGGTTGCTTTGGAGCTAGTAAATGGGCTACCGGGGGGCGTTTAAAGAGCAGATCTTTCTTCTCCCTTTGAAAGCCCCCTAACTATCCCCCACCCCTTCCCCAAGATGGGATTCTATTTTTCTGTGGACGGTGCCTGGCCTGGAAGAAATGGCCTCCTAAAGAGCCATTTAGCATCCGTATTTCCTACTGGCTTTCTTTGTGTTCAGAAAGAAACTTTTTCACTCACATTCAGACACATACTATAGAGGATGCCAGCGAGCCATGGAAGCCTCTCTCCATTTAGAAGAATGTGAATGAGATGTCGTCAGTTTGCTCACTCTGACGTGGTGGATTTCTTGCCTGGTGCTGCTGTCCCCCAACTCCCTTGATCACTGGATGCATTCCTGGAGCTGGTGACATAGAAGTGGGCAGCACATAGCCCCTCCCCTCCCAGAGCTCACAGGCTGCTAGAGCTCCTAGGGTTACCTTCTAGGAGCTGAATAGAAGTGGCACAAAGCTGCTCTCTCACCTTAGGACAGCCTGCAGGGAAGTCAAGATGAGAATGAGGAAGAGGCCAAGGCAAATTTTGCCCTTTCAAAGAGACATGTTGGTGACAGACTTCTTCCAATGACCCCTCCCTGCCTGCCACCTTCTGAGGTTTTCATCTTCCAATAGCCCATAGCTGCCCATCTTCATGTGGATCAACTCCTTCTTGAAGTCAGAGCTCTTGTGAGCTCATCACTTCCCCAAAAGTCTCACCTCTGGACCTTGGGGCTAAGCCCCAGCAGTGCAGCTCTGGCAAGGCCTTCCTGCTCTGAGTCTTGAGGCCCTGTCAGTGTCTCTAGAGCTCATGTTGCTCCCTCTCCTACCAGAACCAGCTAGATTCTCTCACAGCCACTGGCTCTGTTGCCCACCATCATTCCATCCTTGCCTTGCATCCGCCGAAGGATCTTCCCAAGGAGTCACCTGAGGAGCAATGTCCTCCCAGCCACTCCTTCTTTCAACAATGTGTGGTTCTGTGACCAAATAGCCTTTCACTAAAATTCTGTTGGTCGAGGAAGTCCTTGGCACAGTTCCAGCAGGAATGTACAGTAGAGGCACCTGATGATGCAGGGTTTCTGTGCCAGGCAACAGTCGTAACCGAATAAACCACACAGATGTTTGTGTGTCACACACACTAACATTATGCACAGCTTTGATTTTATTTTAAGCAGAATCTCACCATGTCATTGGAACAGTGCTTGGCCTAAGTACAGTTAAATGAGCAAGGAGTGTGCGGCTCTGGCTACTGAATTGACTAGTTTCATAACTTACTGCTGGTAAGAACCATTTACTGCCGGGTGCAGTGGCACACGCCTTTAATCCCAGCACTCGGGAGGCAGAGGCAGATGGATCTCTGTGAATTTGAGGCTAGCCTGCTCCAGGACAGCCAAGGCTCCACAGAGAAACCCGTCTTGAAAAAAGAAAAAAGAAAAAAAAAAAAAATTTTACCAAAGACTCTGAGAAAACAGGTAGTCCACGGAAAGACTGTAACTATGAGTTTAAAACAAGAAAAGATCCTTTGAGGGAGCACTTGCTTTAGAAACCTCAGCTACATTGGTGCTTTCCAGCCATAAGTAATATGGGAGATTATCTCCTTCAGTTTAAGTTGCCAGATCTGGCACAAAATGCCCAGTTAAATAGAAAGTCAGATAGACAATGAATATTTCTTTATATATTAGTATTATTCAAAGGTGAAAAGCGATGAAAAAGATAGCCAACACAGACCTGTGGCTACACACACACACACACACACACACACACACACACACACACACACACAATGTTCTACACAATATATGGATGACTTATTGTTTACCTGAATTCAATTTTAATTAGACATCTTGACTTTTTATTTGCTAAATCTTTTAACCCTAAGGCCTCCCCATCAAACACCAAGGAAGTAAACTATAAATTAGAGCAGGAGTCTTGAACTTTGCTGCACTGAATGAGCTGGTTGCCTTCCAACAAGCTGGAAGAGAGGAAGGGAAGTGTTTTAGCCTGAAGGTTGCTGCGGGGAGGGTGGAGAATGAACTCCTATTTTTACCCTTGTTCTAAAGTCAGCTTACTCCAGCCCTAATGTGGAAACTATCAACATGCAGGCCTCCCAAATTTTGTTCCTGAAAGCCACTATAAAAAAACAAAAAATAGAGAATGCACGAAGCTCACAGCAGTGTCTCACAGCGGATTTTTATGGAGCCTTTGAAAATTAGCTCTAACAGGGATCATGGTGGTCACAATGACCGAGGTTTTCTCTCTGTGACCCTTGACCCCTCTTCCACCCCAGGCTTTGCGGAGCCTCCTCGCCTTTCATCTTCCCTGGAACATTCATGGCTTTTAGTCCCTCAGCAGGAAGCTGGGACCTCAGCCCCTCTTGGCTCTCTCAGGCCTTGCAGCCCAGGTCAAGGCATTCCTAGAGTGCCTGAGTTTCATGCAGTTTTTGTTGTTGTTGTTGTTTGTTTTTTGTTGTTGTTGTTTTGGGGTCTCCTTTTTGAAATGACTTTGGTAAAGATCTTTAAAAGTCAGCTAGTCTTTTCTTACTGCGAAACTCCCACCAGGCCATTTCAATCTATTTGAGCTTAGCTTATGGTTCTGGCTATTTCTTTTTCCTCCTTCAGTTCTCCCCCGCCCCCCCCCCCCGCCCCCTTCACTGCTTTGGCGTTCTTATTAAAGCACTGGCCATTAGGGAAGCTCTTTTAGAAAAAGCCCCGGTGGTCACTCACCATGGGTGTGCTGATAAGCAACTGAGCTTCCCATTTTCTCTCCACACAGCGGGCCTAATGGTTTAAATGTCCCAAGGTTTAAATGGAAACTGGCAAGCAGTACGTGGAGGCTGGCACCATGGACACAAGGACCCCTCAGCAGCGAGGTGACCCTAAGTGGCACCTACAGGTTTATAAGTTGCCAGCGTTGATGTCCTGTGCCCGTACCCCTGTGTATGGCAGTGTCAGCCAACCTGTTTGCTTTGTCTAGCCATCCACGTGGAATGTAATATTACCCTCTCCAGATGGAAAACCACATACCGGGGAGGAGCGCACAGCACAGCGCCATCTCCTTCCCGCCGGGGAGCATGCCCCCTGCTGGTGAGGTGTGGTAGCGGGGCCACTCTGACTCACTTTCCCAATCAATCTCTTCCGTTCTCTCTTCCGCAGCGCGCTGATTCAGTTCTTCCAGTTGTTCCCCGAGTATGCGAAGAATGACTTTTACGTCACGGGGGAGGTGAGTTGATGTCTTCTTTTCTTGTGTGCCTCGAATAGCAAGAGGACTGAACTATATGGCGACACTTAGAGCAAACGTATGCAAACGTTTATGTAGAGTGCTGATCCGGGCTTTATCGTTATCCTGAATATCCTCTGTGCCGAGGTTCTGATCTGAGATCTGTGAAGGTTCATATATTGGGATGGGTGGGAACGGGTGAATGTGTTCCAGTATCCTCCTTTCCTTATTGCCATTTATATGAGTGATTCTGAGTGGGACCCAGGTGTCTGTGCTACACTCCATGTTCCAGACTTGTCTTATTCTCTCCTGAGTGGTCAGCGTCAGGGAAATTTCCACCTGGAGAATGCCGCACGCTTTCTAGGCTGCCCACCAGGCACCATCCCATGGCGCTTTGCTGCTAGAGTGATGGCAAACTTGATCATGAGGTTAAGATGGCATCAGCTAGCCTCCAGCGCTTCAGCACGCCCGCTCCCGTTTGTAACTCCTAAGCAATCTACCACCACACGAACAACTCTTTACCTGAGTCTGTCCCAACAACTTTAGACCCAATTGATGAGACGGGTCTATTATAAAATGGCCTTGTTCTTGTCTGTGTCTGTACGGCTATCATCCTGCATCCTCCTACAGAGCTCATCCCCTCTATCCTCTCTGTGTTCATGTAGATTGGGGGGGACCCTAAG
Organism: Acomys percivali; assembly: GCA_907169655.1. Taxonomy (NCBI): domain Eukaryota; kingdom Metazoa; phylum Chordata; class Mammalia; order Rodentia; family Muridae; genus Acomys; species Acomys percivali. The sequence goes on from OU015744.1 coordinate 145,656,989, forward strand.
CATTGGTATTTCTATCTGATCTATCAAAACCGATCGCTTTGGTTTTGGGTGCTTGTTCTAATTCTACTCTGTGAAAGGCCCTTCCAGCTGGCTCTGGTGTCTTTGGACGTGTTTGGTAATTTCTAGGTGCTTCCCTTTTCTCATAAGTATTGGCCTCTGAAACACCCCAACCACTCCTTGCCCTGGTCCTGAAATCTGTCATTTTTCTAGGGACTCTGGTTCATTTCAGTGGGGAGGGGCATTGACAGCTAGGTCTGGAGCACGAAGAGTGCTCGTTGCTGCTAGGATGATGGGCCTTGTGCCCGGCTGAGTCATGTAACTCGGATCTCCACCACAGGCTACTCCATTTCTCCCCTCCACTAACATCTGTGTGTGCCTTCTCCTACACTTAGGGGCAAGGCTCCCAGCAGCATCGTTTTCCTCCTGCGCACAATCCCACCTTAGACCCTGAATGACTTCAGAAATACTCCGCCATTACCATAGCCAGCAAAAACCCTTCATTAGGACTTAGCATCTCACGCTCTGTTGGTCTGTCCCTGGATCTTGACTCAGCTCATCCTCAGGCATATTCATTTTTCATATAGAACAGCCCCTGCATTCCTCCCTGGCACATGACAAACTCACCAATAAGTCTACCCATGTTAGTGAATCTCTGGGGGGTTTCTTTCAGTGCCATCCTGTTTGGGACCAATAACTTGGGCTATAGAGATAGAATATAGACCACAGTCGAGGGCCTATCCCAATTCTCTTGGGAGGAAGGATCATGCAGGGGCAGCCATCCTGACAGCCTGGAATGAGTGATCTTCACAGGAAGGTCCAAGTGACGGTGCTAGCGGAAGAGCTGGAAGGATGCCGGGCAAGTGGTCCACAGATGTGCACATGAAGGGACTGAAAGACGAAAACAGGCTAAATTCCTAGGGAATGGCAAGTTCACGGAACAAGAAATTTCTTGAGCCTGTTCCCCCCCCCCTTTCTAAACTGTCAGGGAAGATGGCTTAGCGGTGTATACTGTTTCTTTAATACTCAGCTGCGCAGTATCAAGTTGCATTTAGTTGCTCTATCAGTAACATTTCCTGCTGTCCCTTGCCTGCTGAGCATTTTCAGAGGCACACTGGAAGAGGAGCAGGAAGTTACAGCCTTCACATTTCATAGTAACCCTGGGAGTCACACATTTCCCCATCTAGCAGAAGACTGGTCTACGCAGTGTGTCATTCCTTGTCTAGCAAGCAATGTGGTGATGCTGTGAACCATGGTGCTCGGCAAAGCTGCCAAATCCTGGAGCAAAATTTTTGACTTGTCTGTTTTATTTGTGCCTTGTGGTTTTATGCGTGTCATTTCCAAATGTGTGTGGGAAAAGAAACCTTTTTCTTTTTATCTTCTTCACTGCCAGGATGTGTAAAGAAGCCTGTGCCTTTTGTGAGACAGAGGACAGTGAGAGGGAGGGTAGCAAGGGCCTGGAGGCATGGAGGTGGTAACCGTGTGGCCTCAGCTTCAGAGGAGCACAGTAGACGTACCAACCTTTTGACATTTTGACACCATGTCCTCCCCAGAATTCACAGTTGCAAACCTTGCCACGGAGTTACAGAAACAAACAAAAAAGCAAACACAAACTCTCATGTGTTAAGTATGCTTATGATTCTATATTTGGCCACATGCAACCCTCAGGCTACAGATGCACATGCCTGCTCTAGAAATCACTTTTTTTTTCCTTTTTCAGAAAGAATAATGCTAAGTAGCGATGCCCCACTTCTCCAGTCGCACACGTTCTGTTTTGTTTGTCTTCTAAGGCCACGAGGGAGAGCAGAGTCCTGGGTTGATAATTGGAGATCTGGAGTAGAGTAGAGGAATTTGAGGGTCGAGAATTGGAGAGCTGGGTCTCACTGGATGGCTCCGGGCCAGTCATTAACCTCACTGAGTCATAGGAGTTAGTTTTGAAATCAATCCCCATGGCTGTTCTGCTTTGTTTTGTAAAAGCTCAGCAGCGGTCTCCCAGACTCACCCTTACAGCATCCCTGTGTCTCTGCAGTTGGAACATAATGGCAACCCTCCCTGCCTCGCTCCAGCCTTTCACCAAGTGGTTGATTGAAAGGCCTCCCTTTTCTGCATGTGCACTTGTTCCTTAGGGAGTCACAACAAACAACACTACCAATTTGTAGATTCAGCCTTGAAAAATAATGGATACATTCAAAAAAGTTCTACTTTTTTGTTACACCTGTGTGGGGTAGAGCATCCTTTACCTCTATGTGCCAGGAATGAAAGCAGCTTGCACAAAGGGTCTGCAGCAACTGCTCAGAGTGCTGGCACTGGTCTAAGAGAGTCTGGAAGTGATAGTAGTACCTACTACATAGCACCGTTTGAGTGTTTAATTAGATGAGCCTCCTTCAATATTTAAAATAGTGACTGAATGTGGTGGGCATTCAGTACTGATGCCTCCTCCATTAGCGAGCAAAGCCCACTGCCCTTGGCATGTAGACTGGGTTGGAGGTGTTCAGAGACTCTCTGCTTGCTCATCAATGGTCTATAGCATTGTCTGTTCTGTTGAGTTATTATGGCTGTGTGTGCGGGCGTGCATGCGTGCGAGTGTGTGTGTGTTTGTGTTCGCACTTGTGCACACGTGTTTCCAAAGAACTAACCCAGGGCTTTGAACATGTTAAGCCAGTCCTCTACCACTGTGCTTTATTTCTAACCAAATGCATTTTAAAAAGCATTTGTTTTGCCTAACAGATGAAGGAGTTTTGAAGATGATACTATAAGTCTGGTTGATTTGTTTTATGCATATCAGAATGTGTGAGGATCTACACACACCCAGCTGGCATGGCATCCTGGGGAGAGTAGTGTAGGTCCCTGCGGGTGTGAAGGACAAGGGAGAAAGAAGCCTCTCCTCTCTTCCTTTTTTTCTCTTCGTCTCGGCCCAGAACACCAACTGGAATTAATTTTCTCCAAAGAGAGAGAAATGTGTCAGTAAATCACCCTCCCTGAGGCAGGAAAAAATATACTTCAAAAAGAAGCACACTGTGATTAATTCTGGCGATTAACTTTCTTTCTAAGTGTTATCCTCTAAGCCAGTGACTATCAGTGGGACAGTTCTTGTTCTTGAGGCATCGACATACTTTGTAGAACCCTCTCCAGTATCCACAGGCTGGGCTAGAAGTTAAAGAAAGACAGCCCTACCTGGAACACAGGCAAATGCCAGGATGAAGGGAGAACTGCCTGTTGCTCTTTGAGCATGGATGGATGGATGTACCAGTCCAGGCAAAGACTCAATGTTGTGTGGGTGGTTTTAGAAGTGAGAACGCTTCCAAAATGGCAGAGTGTGTGCTTAAAACTGGACATCACTTCCCCACAGCAGAAAAGAGTGGGGTCTCTTTACAAGTAGATTTGTAGCCATAGCTAAATCGAGGAGCAAATACAGGCCGAACCTTGAAGCTACTTATGTGTTTAGTAAGTTCAGTGGGGACACTTTATCTTCGTGGAAAAATTCTATTGGGAACATCGTGTCTGACTACTTCATTGACGTCATTACTGTCCAATAGACCGAGGGCTCAGCCCAGCACACAAAAGTGAAGCCCCCTTCATTTTTTTTCCTTTGGCAGCGTTAAGCATACACTAAGTGGGTGTTTTAGAGTGGCTCCGTGAAAGGCTGTTATTGGGCACAATAAATCTATCAGTGGGGTTTCTCAGCTACTTCCCATCTCCCTGGTGCTGTCCCTTCCTCCAACCTGAATCCCCCGCGACTCTGCAGCCTGCTGTCCTCCACCTAGCTTCCTTCTCTCACTTGTTCCTTTCTCCTTGGCTACCTCACACTCAGGTTTACTTCTCCACACATCTTCCCTGTCTATCAGGATCATCACTGCTCATTAGAAACGATCAGGTAAAGTACACCCCAGTGTATTTTTCTCTTAACACACTTACGTTTGGATTAAGAAAAGTGCTGACCCAATGCAAGGTATTTATACTAGGTGACTCACAAACACTGACATGCCAAGTGATGGAGTGCCATGTGAGATGGAGAGGGAGAACCATGCTAATGATAGGCCAAGAATCATTCTGTGTCGGCTTCCATCAGCCTTGTTACTCTTGGAGCCACTGAATTAGGGGGCTAGAAGATAGCTTCTGGAGCACTGAGGTCACATGTCTTATCATGAAAATGTTTGCTCACATTGGACCGCACAGCAGCCATCAAGTGACCAAGACTTAGGCCTTACAAAACTAATGCAGTTAAATAGTGGGGAAAGCCAAAACCGGAACCCACTGATGAGACTCCTGGGCGGAAGATTGGAATGCCGACATTGGCTGTGGGCTATATAGCGTTGCCTGGTGAGGTGCTTTCTGGAAACCAAATCATCTCCAGGAACTCTCTCCTCCCTCAGAGTTGACCCTCTTCTCCTGGAGGGGAGTTGACACCCCTCTTCCTATTTCCTTCAGCTCTCTAGGGTTATAACTCTATACGGGTGAGATGAGGCTCCCAGCTCTTCCATGTCTGTCTTTTTGGCCAAGACCTAGTTTTAATCACAAAGACTTAGCTTTGATCATAAAGTTTTATAGCACAAATGGAAGTTTCAAGTGATATAAGGACTGGAAGTCCTTGGAATGCAATTCTGTCTTGGCCATGGAACTTGCTGCATTTTATTAGATAGCATTCAAGCTGGCTTAGCTCTGCAGTCCATGACAAACGTCTATTTTCAATTACAACCATCTGCACTTGCCAATATTTTCTTTTAGAATTGAAAACGGATTTGTGACTGTTTAATGAGTTTAATATTATAAAAATCAAGGTTTAAGCTGCAACCCAGAGAGCCGAACAAGGGCATATGGAAATGTTTACAAGTTGGGCCTCTGGCTTTCAGAGAGGATACCCAAATCAAATCAGTACATATTTACTGATTCTCAAGTTGCTCGGAGAAGAATTTGAGCACATAGACCGAATTCATAAGCTTTGTCTAGAGTGAACTGTCCTGCTCGATCGGATAGTACAGTCTAGACACAACACTGGGACCTGGTTAGAGATATCCAGGGTGGGGACAGCAATTCGAAGGTAAATCACTTGTGCACCTTCAACCTTCTAAATTCTGTCTACTCAGCACAAAGGCCTTGGTTTGAGTCTGCTCCCCTTCCCCCCAAAACCACCTCCCAATATCCCCTACTCTCCTACCCTCCCCCTAGCCCTCCCACCCCCCACCCCCGCCCCGGTTTCTCTCATACTCATTATTTACAAGTCAAATTAACTGGAGTCTCCATTTTAAACAAAGGAGTTTATTCATCTGCTTGAGTCACCTGGCAGCAAGCTGGGCTTCTCCAGTCAGCTCTGAGGTCAGAGTAAGATGGGGGGTGGGGTGGGATTGCATCCTGTGTTCCTGTATCTGTCACTGGTGGGTGACATTTTTTAAAAGACGCATCCTCAGTATTAAAAGTGAATTGTCTATCATTTGGAAGCCAGTGTGGACCTTTGCATGGCCTGGGCTGGTGTGACTAGAAGTTGGTTGGCTGCAGATCAACATGTTCTCGCTCCGTGTCTATGCCTGTAGCTTCTGCAGCTTTCTTCCTAAGCTCATAGTCAGGAGAAACGGATGGCTGATAATATCACGCTCTTATTAAAAGCTTCACTTTTAATTGTTGCTGTGCAGTCTCAAAGTTAGATGACGCATGGTCTAGAAATGTCTAGGAAGCTGTAGAGCTTACCACAACACTGAGGTGCCCACATTGCAGAGCTTACCACAACACTGGGGTGCCCGCACTGCAGAGCTTACCACAACATCGAGGCGCCCACATTGCGGAACTTACCACAATACTGAGGTGCCCGCATTGCCTGCTCATTTTCCAAACTGACCACTTGACATCACCCTTCAATGGTTCTGAGCTACAGTGAGATCCCAACTGCCTCAAGGCTAGAGGAAATCAAGGTTGCATTGGCCTCACCTTGTCTGGACTATTCTGTTAGGTTTTGTTTGCCACTTTTGTCTTTCTTTGTGTTTTCAATGTGTATCTAGAACTCTTTCCCATATCTTCTGGGCTATTCCCATAGGGAAACAAGCCCATTCCAATGCCGGTGCACAGGAGGAGCTGCGCCCCAGCACATGCGCACAACTCCTTCTAGGCAGCCAACCTTGCTCCCTTCTGGAGACACAGAGTTCCCTCAGCCCAGTCATGAATTCTTCAAAGAGGCATCTTGCCAGCTGAGTGACTGGGGAAATGCCCTGAGCAGGGCAGGGTGCTCAGGATGACCCTTAGGTGCTCAATACACTACCACTGAGGTTGCAGATCCCTTGGCCTTTTCTGCCAGGCAGAGCCGAAGACTATGCCCAACTCTGAAAAAAAGAACCTATGTCCAGGGCAGCTGTCTCTCTTTGAAAAGCCATTGCTTATTGTCACTGATAAAGCTATGAAAGTCTTGCCACAAAATTTACGTGTAGAAGCAAGGCAGCAAGTGAATACAAATGCATTTTTTAAAAAGCTGTACTTAATAAACATGGGTAAATGTGCCTTAAACACTAGAAACTGTAGATACATGTAGTATTTATGTAAAGGAGGCATTGTTTCCAGTAGAGAGTTTTTGTCTACCCCACCCCCACTCAGAAGATGCTGATTGAAGCTTGTTTTTAAATATGAAATCTTCTCCCTCTGTTAAAAGTACCTGAGTAGCAGGGGCATGGTTAGTCAGCTGTGAATGCTGCTGGAACACGTAAAAGGGAAAGATTCAGGTGGAATACATGATTACGTTGAGTCTCACCATACATTTACACATCTGGATAATTAAGCAATCACCACATCCTCCGCAGACTGGTTTTTTTTTTTTTTTTTTTTTTTTTACAAGTACAGCAAGCACTTCACGTGATTTCCACGAAGCTGTTCTTAACACCATGTAAGTATTCACAGGGACCGCAGACCAAGAATGAAAACTACATTCAGCTATGATGTTAAGACCCTTCTCTCGTGGGCAAAATAAAAGCCAGAGAGCTGAACTCTGCCAGGCTTCTGATATAGGAGAAGAATTAGAGCTTCAGTGCTTCTTTGAGCCCCAGCAAATAAAACAAATGCAAACAAACACAGCTCGAAGTCCCTGGTCCTTTTTGCTGGAGGTGACTGTGATTACAGTCACCATGGGGAAAGAGCGCTTGCTTGCTCGACACAGCAGTGCTAGAATTGGCAGCTCGCGGCTCCTTTACATATCAGCGAGGAATACCAAAGCGAGACTGGGATCCAGATGTGTTGATTACTGACTTTGCTAGGGTAGTGGTGTGAGACATGTATGCTTATCTGGCTGAGTTCCTTACTGAAGGTCACTGCCAAATGCTAGCGTAAAGTGCCTGTTCCCGGCAGCACTTTTCCTTTTCCCTCTTAGAATGGCTTTGATGTTGCTCTGAGCTTTTTATAAGACAAGTGTTAGATCTGGGGGTGGAAGGGTAGTGTTAATTTCCAGACCCTCAAGGGCTTTGTTGGGCTGCTGCTTCCTACACTGGGGAGTACCAAGTGATGTCAGAGAAGACTTGTGACTTGAACTCTGGTTTTGGTCATTACTGTCACCATTAAGGACATAAGTCAGAACTAAAGGAGCAAGGGTTCTTTTTCTTTCTTTCTTTCTTTTCTTTCTTTCTTTCTTTCTTTCTTTCTTTCTTTCTTTCTTTCTTGTTTTTGTTTTGTTCTGTTTTTCTGAGACAGGATTTCAAAACAACTCTGCCTGTCCTGGACTCACTTTGTAGACCAGGCTGGCCTCAAACTCAGAGATCCACCTGCCTCTGCCTCCCTGAGTGCTGGGATTACAGGTGTGCGCCACTGCGCCTGGCTGCAAGTGTTCTTATGTTCAAGTCCAAAGTAATAATACAAACAACCATAGCCTGTTTCTAACCCGAAGGCAGACACTCCCCCACCCCCAATATGAAGTTTTATTCCATTTAAAATATATACAGAAGTGGAGGAAGGTGAAATAAAAAAGACTTGATTCGCCAATCTGTTGTCTTCCAAGGCATTTGTGACAGTGAATAGTTAAGCTGAGAAATAAATGATTCCAGGACAAAACGTTTGCTTTGGCAAACACAAAAAACTATATCCCAACAAGGAATGTAAAAAATAATAGAAATCTCACTATAAAGTGTTGATTTCCCATAAAAATAAGGCCTGAGTCACTCAGCCAAGGGAATGATGAATGAACAAGACAACGAAGGATCTGTCATGCTGACACAAAGCAAGGAAGTGTGTGATAGTCATTAGAAACAAAGGATGAGATAGCCGTACTCACCACGAGAATAGCGAGTGTGAGGTGAATATCGAAGGACACAGTGGTCTTAGAAGCGACTGTAGAATTTTCCAGCTCCTTGTCCTGTTTGTCATGACTGGCCTCACTAGCAAGGATGGGATGGATAAAAACAGGTCCCAGCATGGCACCCTGAGAGTCACACAGTGACCATGGACTCAAATGTGATTTGCTAGAAGAAATGAGATCTGTGGAAGTGGCCGAGCCTGGGGAGAACGCCAGCTAGGTATGCCATTATCATGTGCAGACCTCATTTCATTGTTGCAAAAATACAGGAAAATGAGGCTTATTGTAAATGGACTCATATTAGGGTAAGTGACATAGTTTGGTTCATGCGTGAACCTCAAAATCTTGCATGGGTATTAAGTATATAGGGTCTCTTTTCTTTTCTAACTTAATTATATCCCACATGCAGTGATTCTCAGGAAGGTTCCATGTACCGAGTGCTTTAGGCTAAATTTACCACCACTGACTGCATAGCCATGTAAAGGGTGACCTTCCATCTCAGAGAGAATAAGTTTCATTTACCAAATGTAACAAGAAGACACCCCAAGAGATACCCTCCCTCGGTACATACATTTTTAGTATTTGTACCAATTTCCATGGGGAAAGAGAATTAGAAGTAGTGTGAGATTGGCTACTCATGTGCCAAGTGTGCTTGTGTGGGTCTGTCTTGCACTGGTCATTGTGCACATCCTGGGAATATTATTCATGAATCGTATATTTCCTCTGGTGAGTTGGAGACACAGTTTCCATATTGTGTCTTTAAAAGTAACTGTGATCTTTCTACGGGCATTTTTGTGCTTTATTAATTTTGGTGTCCCTCCCCGAGTATCTACCATGATGACCTTGGCAGATGGCTTGTCTCAGAAGCCCTTGTTGACTGAAGGCTGGGTGACGCATTGACCAGCAAAGTGATTACTCAGGAAAATGTATTATCTTACCGAAATCTAGTTACTAAACCTTCACTTATTTCCACTAATAAGATCATATTCCACAGCTATGAAGCAAACCAAACTTCAGACATATAAACCTATCTTTATGTGGAATAAGGAAACTGAAACGGAGTCCTGAGTATAAAAGCCACAAGTGCTTTGAGTCACTGCTTCACCCAAGTAACTGCTGTCACACAAGAGGGCCGTGCAAACAAGATCTCAAATAGGTTATACGAATTACCTGCCTTTGTCAGCGTGAACGGACTCTAGACGTTTGGAGCAAGTCGTCGGAGCATGTGTGATTCTGACTCCTGTAACCTCTCCAAGTCCTGAGTCCTAACTCGAAGGGAGAGTCGTGCTGTCTCCAACCTGTGGTTGTGATGACAGTCTATATCAGCTTAGAGAAATTAGATGTCCCAAGCCTATGAAGAGCCTTGGGAATGACACAGAAAGTTGGTGGACACGCAGATACGTGTGAAAGGCCTCTCTCTGGTGAATGCCTGTGCAGTGCCCTTCGCTGGAGGCACAAGGACTGGCTAATGTCACAGTTCTCTACTGAACACTAATGGCATCAGGCACAATGAACAAAAATAAGCAAAGCAGATTCTTACACCCATGTTCGGGCATCTTCTAGGACGGGAGCAGGCACGCGATTTAAGATGATGAATCAGTGTGAGGTTTTGAGGAGGATTAAGTATTAAGAGGGAAAGTAAAGGATATAAAACAAGAAAACGGGAATATTAAAAATATTGGTAAGTAGCCAGAAAAGACATCACTCGGGTGGCCTCACTGAAGGAAGTGAGGGAGTGAACCATTCAGATACTTGGGCAAAAACATCCCACGTGAAAAGATGAATGAGCACAAAAGCCCGGGTGTCAGCAGGGAACATTCCCGGTACCGAGTAAGAAGGTGGCATGGGATGACAGGGACTGGCATGGTCTGGCTTGTGTTTTAGCTGGACCAGTGCCTGGAAAACAGAGTGGCTGTGGCTGAGGGCTAAAGAAGACCAGCACCCAAACTGCTGCAGTAACCTAGGCTGGAGGTAGTCCGAGAGCATCTTGGAGTAGGGCAAGGAAGCAGACATGAAAGGAGACGCTGTACTTGAGATGTGCTTGATATGACAAACCTCACTGACAATTTAAGGGGTACAAGGGAAAGAAATACAAAGAATGGTACCAAGATTTCCAATCTCAGCATCCAGAACAGAGCTAATGTGAATTGCAAGGGAGGCTGCAGGAAGATGTGGGGTTGGTATCTTCATTCTGAACCTATGGGGTTTACACCTGGATAGACTGGACAAGGCAAGAAGGCAACTTGTGGTGGAGTCAGTAAAACTGTGTTTTCAAATATTACTGAGCAGGCTAGAGAGAGGGCTCAGCAGGAACACGTGCTTTTGACCAAGTCTGATCACCTAAAGTTTCATCTCTGGGACCCCTGTGGTGGAAGGGGAGACTTGATTCTTGCAAATAGTCCTTTGACACCCCCTCCCCACAAATAACCAAATGGTATGTAATACAAAAGTTTACAACTGTATAACTGAGCCAATAATCGCACTTTCTAACATAGCTTAAAAGTGGAAATACCGTGTTTGATAGAAGGAAAATGGTCCACAAAATAAGTTGCCTTGAAAAGGGATCCTGTGCTAGAAAAGGGTGGAACACACAGATAAGTTCAAAGAGAATTTGTGACCAAAAATATTATTTTGTTTGCCCCTTCGTCTATTTCTTTAACATATGCTAATTTCGACTTTTTGCATCATTGTGTAGATCTTTAAGTCTTAGGTTTAGGCTTGAGTGTTTTGTTTTGTTTTTCCGCTTCTTTAGTAGAACTTGAAATAGAAGACCCTGGGAAGAGACACTTGGCAGAAGGTAGAACTGTGTCCAGTGCCCCAGGGCATTTTGTTTGGACAGGACATTAGAATGCTCACATGTCACATGGTATTTGTGTGTTTTCCTGTCCCTTGGACTGTACGGTAGGAGAACAGAAACACGAGGTAGGACCCTTTGTTATCAGAATTTCCAAAGGGAGCTGAAGAGGTGGATGGCAACACTGTCAGTCAGGTTCAGCCCTTGCGTTTGTGTGTGGATCAATTTGGGACTGTCATTTCAACATCTGTCCTTCTCAGTCTTACGCAGGAAAATACGTGCCGGCCATAGCACACTACATCCACTCCTTCAACCCTGTGAGGCCGTTCAAGATCCACCTGAAAGGAATTGCTATTGGAGATGCGTACTCTGACCCGGAGTCGGTTGGTGTCCTGATTTTTCTTTCTTAACCCCTCCCTTACCGAGGTTGATTCTTCTGAGTCGAATGAGTACCCCTCTTACTTCAGAGGCCTAACTCATTAGAAGATAATGTAAACTTAACTCAGATCTAATTCTTAGTTAAACCTTTCAGTGTGTCCACTTACTGTTTCAGCCTGTGTTGGTTGCCCATGCCAGAATGTGCACATGTGTGTATTGTATGCACATGGGACTTTTCTAGTGTGTGTGTGTGTGTGTGTGTGTGTGTGTGTGTGTGTGTGTGTGTG
>OU015744.1:145668711-145678783 GCA_907169655.1 Acomys percivali
TGTGTGTGTGTGTGTGTGTGTGTGTGTGTGTGTGTGTGTGTGTGTGTCTGTGTGTCTGTGTGTCTGTGTGACTGTGTGTCTGTGTGTATAATTGTCTGGCTTGACCAATCCCAGAAAAAAAAAAAGATAAGTCACTGCAAAATGTTTCTTCTTGAAGCAAAGGGCGCCCCAACCTTGTCCCTCTGGTGCTCATGTGTGTCCCTTCTGTTACCAGATTATAAGAGGGTATGCAGAGTTCCTATACCAAATTGGCTTGTTGGATGAGCAGCAGAAAAGGCACTTCCAGAAGCAGTGTAGCAAGTGCATTGACTACATCAAAGAGCAGCAGTGGATGGAGGCCTTTGAAGTGAGTTCTGGGGCCCTTAGGCTGACCTTGGGCAATTAAAACCATCTGAGGAGAGGAGGGGTCAGGATGCATTCTGTGGCGCTCCAGCTTTTTGGATGGTATCTGTCCCCTCCTCTGTCTACTATCAGGACGTGAAATGAGTGGGCAGGAAGAAAAGCACCGCCTGCATTTCTCTGAATTCACTTTGGCTCAAGACCATCCTAGTATGCTTAGCTGTGTCTTTCGTTAGCTGTCCTGATTTCTTTAATTGCTGGGTGGGATCTGAACTGTGGCATATGGAACTCAGAAGCAAGGTACCCCCGGGAAGTGGATGCCTGAGCTTCAACAGATGCTCGGAAACATTTAGAAGAGTTATGTCCACAAGCAGGGCTTCAGCTGGGAAGTGACCTGGGGTGTAACCAAAGTCACATGCCTCCAAGTGTCAGGATCGGGACTACAAAGTGTAGTGTAATGGGAGACATCTTCCAAGAGACACAATGTAGCAAGAGTATTAGACAGTTAACCTACCAATTTAACATGAAAGTGATGATGTGATTCGAACCTCTGCCCACTTGTTTTCCTTTGGATTTTGGTTGTTTAAGGTGTAAGGTTACACTTAGGATACTGAGATACAGGAACATGTATGTTTTAGCCAATGTAAAGGCAAAATAAACAATCTTCCCTCGGTGATTTGCCATCCTGTCTGACACACCGGTAAACGAGACAAGGGAAAGACTCTGAGTGCCTCAATTGGCTTGCTCTGTGCGCCTAAAGTCACCGTGACTGTTCTGACCAAAGCTTGATGTTAATAGACTTTCAGGTGTATCAGCTATGCCAATTATGATCAAAACAGGTGACAGACAGACTTGGGGAGAAAAGAGGCAGTGTAAAGTGATGCTCATTTTTCAAGTAGGGTACCAGGACACTACTGAGATCCCTCTGGGAGGTTGGTTTGTTATGAAGTCTGATAGCAGCAGGCTGTTGCAGATGGGTTGAGAAAAGGAAGTCCCAGCCCTAGGCAGAATGTTGACAGACCCTCCTTTCTGTGTCAGGGTACCAGATATAGCTGCAAAAATGTGGAGTCAGATGCCTTATGCAGTTGTAAACATGAAGGAAGCGGAATTGTCTTGGAAGCATGCAAGGTCATGCTTTCACTGGCATTAATAGTATCTTTCAGATAGGTTTTAGGTTTCAGGCAACCTGCTGTGGTAGAGATGGGGAGAAAAGGAAAGCTTGAATGTTGAGAATTACTACCAGATTTTATGTGGCATGAGATTAGTTTGCAAGAGAGAGAGACATTTGCTATGGTTTTGAAAAAAGCACACAGAGATTATTAAGCGGCGTCTGGAGCAAGACCAGCTGAGAGGCTTGAAGGAAGGAAGGAAGCAAGCAAAATGATAGACTTGGCACATGATGTGGCAGCCACGGGGCACTCATGGGTTGGGGAAACTGTTGAAAGGTGTGGGTATTTTGTGGTGTGAGAGACAATAAGACTATGGTCCAGCAGTCTCTCCCAAACCAAAATCAGTAGAGAATTGAAATGAAAACATCTCCCCTGCCAGTCCTTGAAGGTACGGGATGCCTCTCCAATCAGTGGTCCAAGATCTTGAGTGATGGATTAAAGTTCAAATAAAAGACAAAGCAGTGCTTAGTACATTAGCCAAAGATGCTAAGACATCCTGAAATTCAAGAGGACACAAACATAAAAATCTCTAGTCCAACAGACTTAGCCTGTATGATGCTGTCTCTTTTGTTTTAAAATTTCATTTACTTTATGTTATGTGTCTTGAGTTGTCTACCTACATGTGTGTGTGTGTGTGTGTGTGTGTGTGTATGTGTGTGTGTGTGTGTGTGCACCATGTGCATTCCCAGTGCCTCTAGAGGCCAGAACAAGGCATCAGATGCCCTGGAACTGGACTTGCAGCCACTATGCACATACTGGCTGCTGAACCTGGGTCCTCTGCAAGAACATCGAGGCTTTCTAATAGCTAAGCTGCTCCCCTGACCCAGTGTTTTGATTGTTTTAAGATGGACCAATTAGTAAAAGAGCAGGAACAGCTGCTGAGAACACTATACATGCACTGATGGGGATTTTGGGCCCAGAGGAGAGTCATGAGCCATAAAAGGACACATGTAGATTGTGTGAGGCATAGGGATGGGTTAGGTCTGCCTGATTCCTAGCCCAGTGTTTCTCCCTCATACGATAGTTCTTGGATATCCTGTAAAAAAAAAACATCCTGAGGCATCCTCACAGTTCTACAAGAGTAAAATGAAATGGCCGATCTCTTGTTCCTTCTGCTTTCTTTCTGAAAATCCCCTGAAACACAGAAGCGAAACAAGTTCCATTTAGAAGGTAGATTTCAAAAGTCTGGACTAAACCAGCCACATTATTTGTTAGACAGCAAGGGCAAACCTATTGTTTTACTTTTAAATTACTAATGAGTATGGGTATGTGTGTATGCACATATGTGCTTGTGCTTACACACTAGCACAGGTGAGTGTTTAATGTATGTACATGTGGAGGCCAGAGGTTGACATCAGGCCTCTTCACAGACATTCTTCACTCTCTGCTTTGCTTTGTGAGGCAGTGTCCCTCACTTGCCTGGGAGTCACCTAGATATATGCTATAGGAGCTAAACAGGGAAGCCAGAGATTTACCTGTTTCCATCTGCAAGGCTCTGGGATTACCTGTGAGCACCCCGACCCCAGGGTCTTTACACAACTCCTGAGGATTGGACTTGGGTCCTCATGTTTGCCTAGCAAATGACTTACCAACTCTGCTCTGGGCTGTGAATCTGTACGTTTATTGTTTAACAAGCAGGTATCTATCTCCACAGTGTGAAGATGAAGTGTGGACATTTCTCCGGATGCGGCCCAGAGCAGAATTCCCAGCATGCCTAGCAGACTTTGGCTGTTTACCCTTCTCAACCCTCACCCAGGCCCTACATCTCTACACAGGGCTGCTGAGCAGCCAGAAGTGTTGAGATGGGGGAGGCCTTGCAGCCTGACTGTGTGGTTGAGAATACAGGCTGAAGTCAGGAGGAGCTAGAGTCTCATGGCTGCCATTCTGAGTGGGTACCCTGGCCAAGTTACTGCACTTTTGTGGTCTTAGGTCCTTCACCAAACGTTAGGATAATGGAATTTTTATCTTATAATATACTAACCTCATTCCTGATGGATGATTTTTTTAAAAGAATGTGTTGAATTCATATCAAACAATCCCTTCAGAGGACCCTCTTAAAATACATCATCAGTTGCCACATCCTGTCCCTGCATCGCCCCGTGCTGATGAAATATCTGTAGTAGTGGTACAGCTCCAATGCCTTTCAGCCCATTGAGCAACCATAGTGCTTCATTTCTATGTATTCATTTCTCTGATTATCTGACAGCCCCACAGCGTATGCCCTCTCTGCTCACACCACAGCTGAGTGTTTCAGGGGCCATTTGAAAGTGACCCCACTTACCAGGCAAACTCCCAAGTGGAAGCATCTAGTTTTACTATCTTCTACTATCTCCTGTCTATATTCTTGGATTTCTTCCAGCCAATGGGTCATAATTCAAATGTCATCTTCTAAATGAAACTTCCTTTTTTGTTTTTCAGTGTCCCCTGAATGTAGGCACATAATCCATAACACCCTCCCCTCATTCTCCTTACCATGTCCTAATATACTTATCATTAAGACACCTGTGCTTCCATAGAATGTAAGTTCTATGAGGGGTGGCATTTGCCTGTTACAAATACTCAGAAAGTAAAATGAAAAATATTAAAAAAAAAAAAAAAAAAAAAAAAGGCCCTGGAGAGGTAGCTCAGTTGGTAAAATGTTTGTCAGGCAAGCTCAAAGACCTGAATCGGAACCCTCCAACCCAAGTTAAAACAAGAGCTTGGGCATGATGGCGTGGACTTGTGTTGCGGGTTTCAATCTCCCTGACTTGGTGAGTCCTAGAGAGACCCAGTCTCAAAAAAAACAGTGGACAGTGCTCAAGGAATGATAGGCTGTCCTTGGGCCTCCACATGTGTGTACGTTCACACATACATGCAGGCCACGTAGCATATGAGCATCATTCCTGTGAATGCATATATGCACACATAAACACACACATATAGATACACACTTCCTTAAAAAAAGAATGAAAAATGTCCTGATTGGATGCTATAACAAGGGCTGTGCATGTCAACAGTCCCTGACACTGTCCTTGCCTTTCTCTCTCTCTCTCTCTGACCTAGATCCTGGATAAGCTACTGGACGGAGACTTAACAAGTGATCCATCTTACTTCCAGAATGTGACAGGATGCACCAATTACTATAACATTTTACAGTGCACGGTAACGACCTCAATTTCAAAAACACAGTAATGTGTGATTAAAACTTTGGGGAAAATCCAAACTACCTCTGATTGGGAAACATAGTTCAATTTAAACTAGAAGGTTGTCTGCAACATGCGTTGCATAATATTGTCTCCTGACCTCCGAGGGGTGTTTCATACTGGACTTGTTAGCCTGTAATCTATGCTATGTGATATTCTAGACAGCTCAGAATGGTGTCTGCTTACCTCAGTGTCCCTGCTTGACCTTGGCCCTGGGAGGGGGAGCTCTCTCTGCAAAGGGTACAGGCTAAGACTGGCAGCCCTGGGTTCTGGGTCTAGCCTTCAATCTATGAGTCTCGTGAAACCATCCACATTTCCTTGTTGGACACTTAAGATGGCTTAGGTAATTGGCACTACTGAATGTTCCTGAAAATATTTGCCTTATCTTACTTTTAACTTGAGGTGTTTGGAGCATTTAGGACAGGCCTCACTTCAAGCCCTCTGGACCACTTTTTAAAGCATTCAAGTAGTTTCTTTCATAAAAGTAGGCCAGAGTTGACATCCTTTGTGTGGAATGAAGTGAATACGAGGAGGAGAGCCAGCTTGGCAGTTTGGATGTGCGGGATCTGTGTCTACTGAACAGCACAATGCATTCAGTTTTTAAATTGCCTTATTTGTGAGCTATTTGTAAGTAAAATATGAAGTCAGTTTTGGTGGGATTCCCAGCCCTGTGGTTTGGGATTTATATTCTATCAATAACAAAATATGACAGGAAACAGAAAGCAGAATTTGTGATTGCAATGGTTTTCTGTAGAAAGTAATATATTCACAGCCAAAAAGAAAAAAAAAGTGCCGATGAGGCACAGAATTGTTGAATAGAAATCCTAAACAGTATTTTTATAACATAGAGGATTTTTTAAAAATGAATATTTGTTCCTTTTTTAAAAAGTTGTATGATTATTACAGAGACTATTAAGGGTTTTTAATTTTGGTTTTTGGTTTTTAATAAGTGCAGGTTTTTAATAAGGATTCTGGGTAACTTATTGTCTTTTATGTCTTTTATTAAGTATTGGGTTTTTTTTTTTTTGCATCATGTAATATAATTTCCCCATAAATTATTACCAGTTGGTCTATGGGAGTGAGACAGAGAGATATTAATGAATAGCAGAAAATGGCAAGTAAGCCATGGCTTTAACCCACTATGCCACCCTTGGTCTTTTAAAAGCCATTTGACTTTCTGCAGAGCCAAGGTCGTAGAGTGATGGCCTTCCATAATCTTTTTTTTTCCTTCCATAATCTTACCTCTTTCCTTTTTTCAACATTCTTTCCCATGATCTGGCTAATTAGCCATTAGATGGCATGACTGCAAAGATTAGTGTCTGAGAAAGAAAATCCATTCCCTGGCAAATTGGATATTGACTGCAAACTAAGGCGATTCTCTGTGTTTGGCCTTATGAAAGGATCCCTCTTACCTGACCTAGGATGCCCCATTAAAATGCCAAGCATGAGGAGAAGTTTAACAGCTTAGTCATGCTCTGTTCTTAGTGCTATGTGTTGTGAGAGGGTCTCAGTTTCCCCAGGGGTCCATGCCTCCTGTCCTCTGCCATGACATCTTCTGATGCGCCTTCTGCCAGGAACCTGAGGACCACAGTTACTATGGGAAATTCTTGTCACTCCCACAAGTAAGAGAAGCCATCCATGTGGGAAACCAGACCTTCAGCAATGGTGCTGAGGTTGAGAAGTACCTGCGGGAGGACACAGTACAGTCGGTGAAGCCCTGGCTAGCTGAGATCATGAGTCACTACAAGGTAAGCAGAGGGCTTGGGGTGGGGGTGTCCACCCCAGAACTCCTGAGCCACTGTGAGCTGAGGGGACATTCTTTTATTTCCTATTTTACTTCTTCCTTTCAAAAACGCATCGTCTATTCTATTTGTAAAACAGAAATAACCTTCTTTAGTTTATTTCTCTGACTTAAGTCTCTTTTAATAGTTTCTTAAAATGAACTCCCCATGGCACCAGCTCTTAGACTTACCTTGTAAAGGAAAATAAAGCCGAGAAGATGTCTAGCCTTGTATAATAATCAATTGTCCTTGGTGTTTGACCTATGAGGTGAGTGACAGCATCACCATGGTTGATCCAAGAATGCATCTGCTTAAGAACTGCTATCACTGGCTTTGATCAGTGATTACCCTCCTCTTAGTTACCACAAGCCCCACCCCTTTGGGCTCTTGCATTAGACTGAGCAATGACTCTGTGAATAGAGCAAGGCAGGCACCATGTTTAAGGTTGACATGTTCCAACTAGTTGGCCACATAAAGGACCAGTGGAAATCACAGTTATATGTCTTTGATCCTCCTCTACCAAGGACAATAATAAGAGCAGGTGATCTGGCAAAAAGTCCCCTGTGTATTGTTTCTTTCCTTGTATCACTCTCTCCACCCTTATCTGATCCTAGGGATGGGCTGTAGGGCATCCCTGAAGGATGAAGGCAGGAGTGATGAAGGGTTGCACCCACCGAGGCTTCCTCCCTGTAGGTGGCAGAGGTAAGAGTGGTACCCGAAATGAACAAAAACCGAGCAGCCAGTGGTCTGTAAGGCACCTTGTATAAATTAGACAAGAAAGTCCTCTTTTTAATGTATCTATTTAATCTCCATCTCTCATAAAATTGTCCACATTCTGCCTCTATACACCCACAAGCCTTTACTGCTTCTTTTCAACAGGAGGAACGTATAGTTCTGTGATATCTGGGCTAGGAATGATTCTTGGGATGCTCAGTGTACAGCGTGCACTCCGGCACAGGAAGCTTCTGAACAAACACATAGCTACTAGTGTGTGTTTTAGAATATTCCCACTGGTAGGCTCACCTTTTCTGGTCCTTCCCTTAGTACATAGAGTTTAAGACTTGTGTGAAGTCTACTAGCCTGCAGGACCCCAGGAAACCTTACATTCTAGCGAAGAAAGGACCTTGCTTACATCAGGCCAACATGTCAAGCCTCTTCGCTTTTGGCTTTGTTGAGCAAATATGGCACTTGTCTCTTCTTAGCCTGTCCTCCTATCTTAGTCCTTTCCCCTTTGGTGAGCCTTAGGACATGCTGTTGCCATCTTTGGTGCTTGGCTTGACACCTATGCAGGCGCAGACCCAAAGCACATGTCCATGACCAATGAATGAACAGAAGAAATGTTAGCTATGTCAAAAATATACCCAGAAAACCTGTCAGAACTAACTAGGTATTTATCATCCTCAAACTTAGTAAACCCCAAAGCACTTGATACTTATGCTTTAATACATAAAAGATTAAAGATGCCATAACAAAATCCAAAGTGGCTTTATTGAAAAGAATTTCCAGTATTGTTCTTTATTTGAGCCCTGGAATGAATACATAACACATACATACATACATACATACATACATACATACATACACACACACACACACACACACACACACATCACAGACACACATACAGACCCCCTGGAATGTGAGGCTTTTAGCAAGCATTTAAAGTTAGGGTGGAACATACAGCATTCCTACTGATACAATGTTCCCAGTGTTCATCAGTCACCTCAAGGCGATCACTGGATGGGTGTTAAAAGGGAACATACTGACAGGAGAACATTTGGATATTTCAGCATCTCCCTTTGTTGCCCCTATAACCCATTCAGCTGTCTCAGTCATCCTGGATTCTATGATAAAATACTTGACTAGTTAATTTCCATTCTACAAAGGCTTCCTGCTCATAGTGCCAGACAGTGCTGTTCTGTGGTGGGAGTGAGATCAGCTTCCTGTTGCCTTTGTGCTGGGTCCTCGCTGGCAGAAGAAGCTAGAATTCCTTTAGAGCAGTGGTTCTCAACCTTCCTAATGCTGTGACCCTTTAATACAGTTCCTCATGTTGTGGTGACCCTCAGCCATAAAGTTATTTTCATCGCTACTTCATAACTGTAATTTTGCTATGGTTATGAATCACAATGTAAATATCTGATATGCAATCCCTTTGAAAAGGCCCTTTGACCCCCAAACAGGTCATGACCCTCATGTTGAGAAATGCTGCTTTATAGGATTTTAATCTCATTCTCAAGAGTGCCGGCCTCATGATTCGGTTACTTTCTAAGTCCTCACGTTGGTCATTAGGTATCCACACATGTGTTTTGGGTGAAAGACAGAAATATTCAGACCCTGGCACCTACAAATGTAAACTCCAATGAAATATGAGTATTCTCTGTATGTTTCAATTCTGAATCAGTCTCCAGCAAAAGAAAATGGTTTAGTGGTGCAGATAATGCATGTTGCAATAAAGAAAGAACAAACTGTACAGTCGATCTGAATGCTGGCTGGCTGGGGCTGCTGTGGAACAGACCGCGCATTCACAGAGACAGCTGGCAGAAACCTCCTGGCAGCGATTGCTGTTGGCGTGTCTGCTATTGATGGTGAACCTCACTGTGTATATAACAGAATCAGAACAACATAGATTGGCTTAAGACATTACTGTCCTTAAAGTTTTATTTATGTAAGACTCAGCTCTAATTTGTCATAGAAAGTAGTGAGCCTGTCTCTCTCTATTCATAAGAACACAGGAGTCTTTTCCCAGTAGTGTCTTCACTTTGGCCATACGTGCAGCACCTCTGATAGAATAAGGAAGGCCTTCAGGAGTGTCTGTGATGGTGTTTAGGTGTGTTTCTATGTGAACAGCAGTTTCTGTGTAAACCACAGAAAACACAACCATGCTTGTAGGAGATGCAAATGCCAAGATTTTAGATGGTGGAATGGTAAACTGAGATATATCTAGAATAATCTTTTGAATCATCTCAATTTCTTCAAGATTAAATCAGGTCAGGATCTTGTCAGGATTTGTAGTGACTGTGTAATTAAGGAACGTGGCGGTCCAGAGCATATGCTCAAGGCTCAGGGAAAACAGTGTGAATTCATGGATGCTCCTTTGGAATGGCTATTTAATTCTTTGTGATTCGGTTTCCTTGTTATAAAATGGGATGGGAAAAAAAGTGATCTCTCGTGAGATTTAAGAGTGATTATATTTAAAACTGTCCCCAGTGGATAGAAAGTGTTTATAAGCACAGCCTATTACCAAGAACTTTTAGCCTAAGTAAGAAGCCACTGTACATAAAAGCGAAGAAGTGGCATAAGAAGGGTGGAGAGGTGACTCGGTGGGTAAAACACCTGTAACACACGTGTAGGTGTGAGAACCGAGTACACATCTCCAGAGCCCACATTTATACAGTCCCAGTTTCCCTAAGTCAAAATAAGATTTGGAGGCAGGAGGGTCCCCAGAATTGTGTGTTGACAGCTAGCCCGGAGTATGCAGCTCCAAGGGACAAAGAGACCCTTCCTCAAAAAAGATGGGGGTCAAGGGCTAACTTCTGACTTCCACATTCACATGTACACACACACACACACACACACACACACACACACACACACACACACA
>OU015744.1:145680171-145715920 GCA_907169655.1 Acomys percivali
ATAATAATAATAATAATAATAATAATAATAATAATAATAATAATAATAGTAGTAGTAGTAGTAGTTTAAAATTTGCTGTTTGAAGGCACTGAATACTCATTTGAACCTGAATGAGACTTGGCAAGAATGGCAACGTTCCAGACCAGGAATTTAAAAACAAAACAGAGGATGCATGACTAGGACTTTCATTGAAAACAACAAAAATGTGTCAATAGGTGAATAATGGACACGGAGATGTGGAAATTGTAAGGATGAAGACAGAAATGTTAGTGATGAAGATGCTAGAAAAGAAATTAGAAATGGTTGTGGTAGGTTCCTCAGCGGACTGAGTACTCCTAAGGAAAGCATCACTAAGTTTAAGAAAGTGATAGTATAAATGTGACACGTGAACCGGAACAAGACAGCTCCCACCATCCCACAGAATAATGACTAGCTTCCATGTGACAGGAGAGAGAAAAGAGTGACTTTCATGCAATGATATTACCACAGGGAGGATGTTTAAATAGTAACAGAAGCAATGACATAAAATTTATGCAAAGTAATGCCATCTGTAAATCACTCAGAGAACTTCAGACAGGATAAATGCAAAGCAAACAAAGTAGCTAACTAAATGTGCAAGGTGTTCTTAGACAAACATAAATGAAAGGAATTTGCTGTCAGTAGATCTGTTTTACAAGAAACGTTTAATCAGATTTTCAAAGAGGAAGAAAACAAAGCATTCCATGGAAAACTCAGCTCTGTAAAATGAAAGGGAGCAAAGCACAGTAGGCACGCCTTTAATCCCAGCACTTGGGAGACAGAAGCAGGTGAATCTTTGTGAGTTTGAGGCCAGCTTGGTCTACATAGCAAGTTCCAGGCCAGCCAGAGCTACCTTGTCTCCAAACACAGAAACAAGAAACAAAAACAAAAAAGGAGAAAAGAAAGATGAAAAAGGGAAGTCAGATATATCCAGCAGCAAATTCTTCAGGCTTTGTTTTCTCTTTGACCAAATACCTGAGAAAAATGGGAGTCCCTTGAGTTAGGACATCTTTAGGCTTATAGTTTGAGAGGACAGTGTCCATTATGTCAAGAAAAGCATGTTGTCAGGAATGGCTCATGCCCATAGCAGCTAGACCTTGCTCATCTGCAAGCATCAGAAAACAGAGGAGAATGCTGGTCCTCATCTGAGCAATCATCTGGTTTTCTCCTTTTTTGTTTTTATTTGGTCCAGGATACTAGCCTACTGGCTGGAGGCATCCAAATTCAGGGTGAGTCTCCCTTTCTTAGTTAAACCTCTCCCTGAAAGATATACTGAGAGATGAGTGTAAACACAGTCACACTGACAATAAATATTAAGTATCACAGTCCATAATTTTAAAAAAAAATCACTTAACGCACAAATAAACAGGCTGCCATACAGAACGCACAGATGTGGAGAGTCAAAAATGCTTGATAAGCAGAATCACGATGCAAAGACTATAAAATAACTGCAATGAATACTTGATATGTAAAATGAAATTACAAGATAAATTAAGACCTATCAAATATCTTGAAGCTAGGCCAGTGAGATGACTGAACAGGCAAAAACAAAACAAAAAAACCCACTGGTTACCTGAATTTGAGCTTTAGGACACTTATAATGGAAAAAGAGTACCAAATTCTGCAAGTTGTCCTCTGACCTACACACACACACACACACACACATTCCTCTGACATACACACAAACAGACAGACACACACCATGACATGTGCACACTACCCCAACCAAATAACTAAACAAACAAATAAATGTAAAAGTATCTTTAAAACACAATGAGACCAGTTTTAAGAATAAACAAATGGCATCAAATTAAAAAATTGTTGAATAAAGCATACAGGAGAAAGGATGTTTACTATGTGTATAAGCAAAATCATCATGGGTAAAATAGAAGGATTGAAAAGAGAGCTTAGGGGTTGTTTTTGTACTTGCTTCAAGACTGATGGTACTGGGGGCTTTCGCTTGCTTTTGTGTCTTTGGAGAACTTTTATGTAAAGTTTTTTTTTTTTTTTTTTTTTTTTTTGTCCTCGGATTGATTGGCTTGTCTTTGAGTGATTGAGCTTTGTAAGCATTCCTTCCACAGATTACTCTCAAGGTTGTCTGCGTTTTCTCCATGGTGTCCGCCATGGTCCACTGTCCTTGGTTTTGGTGGATTCTCCTTGATCTCTGCCTTCTTTCATTGTGAGTGCTTTGCTGTTGTACCTAAGAAGCCAATGCTTAAGAGAGCAAAGGTGTAGACCACTGATATTTTCTAAATTTTTTATATTACACATACACACGAAGCTAAGATCTATATATGAGAAAGAACATTCTGTGTTTATCTTTCTGAGCCTGTGTTACCTCACTTAAAATGAAAATTCCAGTTCTTTCTACTTCCCTATGCATTTTATAAATTAATTTCTCTTTGTGGCTGAATGAGATTTCACTGTGTATAATTATCCATTCATCCGTTGATAGATTCCATTTCCTTGCCTTTATGAACAGAGCAACAATAAGCAAGGATGAGTTGGTACCTCTGTCATAAGATGCGGAATCCTTGGGCTATCCCACTAGTGTATCATGGAAGGATGTTGGCCTTTGTTCAAAGACTTTTCTGATAGATGCAGATCTATCAATATGACCTTGTACCATTTGTCTTTGAGCCCGTTTGTTGGTGTGTTGCATTTATTGATTTGCATATGTTGAACCATCAGGAATCTCAAGAATAAAGAGAACTCCATTGGGATGAACACTCTTCTCACTGTTTTTTTTTTTTTTTAAAGTAATTTGCATGTGTCTTGTTGATTTTTTTCCAGCTATGTTCATTGGAGAGATTAATCTTTGGTTTTCTTTCTTTGCTGTCTACGCAGTTTTGAGTTGGGATAACACCGGCTTTGTCAGAGGAGTTTAGTAATGTCCCTTCTTTTTCTGCCTTCAGAATTCTTTGAGAGGCACTAGTTAGTTTTTTTGGAGGCTGATGGGTTCAGCCATGAGTTTGTGTAGGTCGGGGCTTACGTTTAGCTGGAAGAATTGTTTTTGGGTTACTGGTCTCACTGCTGTTATAGATCTGTTTAATGTGTCTTATCTTGATTTGATTTGGGGTCATCTTTTCATCTAAAAAATTGTCCTTTTATTTTAGGTTTTCCAAATTGTGGAGTATATGCTGTTAGGGTATGCTCTAGTGATTTCTGAATTTCATTAGTATCTTTTGCAATGGCTTCTTTTTCATCTCTAATTTTATCAATTTAAGGCTTGTCTGCCTTTTGTTTAGCTTGGCTAAGGGTTCATCAGTCTTATTTTTCCCATTTTCATGTTGTTAATGTCTGTCCTGATCTCATTATTAACTTTCCATCTACTGATTTGAGGCTTGGCTTGTTCTTGTTTTTCCAATGCCCTAAGGCACATAAATAAGTAATTTATTTACAATTTCTCTGATTTCTTAACATGGGCACTTACAGTGATAAGCTTCCTTCGAGGACTTCTTTCATTATAATGTGCATTGTTTTTCATTTCCTCTGTGGTTATTGCCAGTTTCAAGGAACTTAAAGACGACTTCCTCTTTGATTTCTTCAAGCACTCCTTCAGCGCTCAGCAGTGTTTATCTAATCTCTGCAATTTTGTGTATGTTCTATAGTTTCCCCAATCACGCATTGCAAACAGACAGAATCCAAGGAGTGATTTCAGTTTTCTTGTATTTGTGCAGACTTGCTTTGTGTTTTAATACTCGGTCTAAGTGGAGAATGATCCATGGGCTGCCGAGAAGAATGCGTGCTCTACAGTGTTTGTTTGGACTGCCTGTGGAGGCCATTTGATCCATGATGACATTTAGTTCAGATGTTTGTGCTTTTATTTTCATTTATTAATTGATTTTATTTGGCTGTTTGCTTTTTATAAGACAGGGTCTTGCTATGTTACCCTAACTGACCTGGATCTTGCTAAGTAGTCTAGGCTTGTGCTGAATTCACAGATATCTGATTGCTTCTACTTCCCTAGTGCTGGGATTATGGCACCAACCACACCTGGCTTTCTGTTTTTCTTATGACAGGCTAAGCTCCCCACTATTGAGTAGGGCATCAAAGTTACCATGATGACTTGTGTTGAGTTGACCTGTGATGTTAGCAACAATTAGGTACACCTATGTTCACTGTATGTGTTCAGAATTGTAGTGTCCCTTTGATGGGTTTTTCCCTTAAGCTGTATGAAGTGACCTTATTCATCTCTTCTATCTTGCTTTGGTTTCAAGGCTGTTTTGTCAGATATTAGAACAGCAGCACGGGCTTGTTTCCTGGGTCTATTTGTTTGGGATAGTTTCCAACATCCTCCTTCATCCTATCTGCTCTTTGTGATAAGATGTGTTTCTTGGCAGCATTGGACAGAGGAATCTTACTGTTAATTTTTAAAATTAATTAATTTTGCTGGGGGGGGGAGGTTGCCAGGCTTATGTGGACAGGTCAGAGGACAGCTCGTGGGAGGCAGTGCTTCCCTTCCACCACTTGGCTTCCAAGGACAGAACTCAGATTGTCTGGCTGGCATCCATTTCCTTGATCTACTTAGCTGCCTCTTTGTAGGGACACTGACCTTTTTATCCAATCTGCTACATTTTAATCCAATTGTCTAGTCTCTGTCTCCAGACGGGGGAATTGAGACTATCAATATTCAGAGTTACTATTAAAGGCAGTGTATGGTTTCCTGTCATTTGGAGTGGGCATGGGTGGTAGGTAGTATCCACAGTCTTCCGGTTTGTCTACTCTACAAGAGTGGTTTACTCTTCCTCATAGCCCCATGAATGTGTCTGTCTTTCTCTCTTCAGTCTCCAAGTGTCTTCTGTAGGCTTTAGTGGTCATGAATTTTTTAAGCCTGTTTTGTTGTCATGGAGAGTTTCCTCTTAAAAACAGGTTGTCTTCGCTAGGTCTGGGGGTTAGTAGTCCTAGCTGTTGTCTTTCAAAACATCGCTTCAAGCTCTCTTGACTCTCAAAGTTTCGGTCGACAGATCTGCTGCTATTCTGGTAGATCTTCCTTTACGTGTGAGTCAGTGTTTCTCTCTTGCCACGGTCAATATTACTTCTTTTTTCTAAATTTGTCACCATTAAAGGAATGTCCCCTGACATGACAGCAATGCCCGTGGGTCAGTAATCATAACCACTCCGGAGAGGGTTTTAAGAAACAGAGACTGCTTTATGACACGTGAGCATCCCCTTATACAGTGGAAGCCTATCACTGTGACTGGCACATCCCCTGGAACTAGATGGTGAGCACTCTTACCACCAGGGCCTCTAAGAGGAAGAAGCACATTAAAGGAGACTGGAGAGTTCGGACTCCTGTGCAGGCCAGCTACTGGCTAGGCACACTTCATCAGGATTCAGTGTTCTGACTTCAGGAACGCTATATGCTGGGTAGGCTGGTGGCAGCTCATGCCTGCATTTTCTCCTACATAGATTAGTAGCTTAATTCTAATGCAATGATCTTGTCTCTCTGGTATCCTGAATGCCTTCTATATCCTGACAGGCATCTCTCCCTATTTTGTGGGTACTTTTATAGTCATTTCACTGAAATGCTTTCCTTGCCTTCGGAATGGAGCGCTTTACTTTCTTTTATGCGCCTGATTCTTAGATTTGGTCTTTTCATAGTTTTCCAAATGTCTTGACAGTCTAGCGATACTTTCTTAGTAATTTATCTTCCTTCTTGTTGGCGTGTTCCAAGGCCTCTATCTTGTCTTCCTTATATATTCTGACCATCCCCTCCCCCCATCTCTTAGTGAGGCCTTTCCACAGAGTTTTTATTTAACTTCCTGTATTTTTCATATCTAGTATTTCACCTTTGATTTCCTTTAGTATTTCTACATTATGTTATGGTTATCATCTGACTCTGCTGTGGAGCCTCCTAGAGACTCTGGTCCCACCTAGGTGACACACATGGTAAGATTCTCATGGACACATAATCTTCATTAGGGCAGTAAGGGTGTTGAAGCCATATGGACCCATAATCCTCACTGGGGGACAGGTAGGACTTGAACCTACTAGCAACCCTAAGAACGCTGGGGTTGAAGCCTCATGGGCATTCTGGTCCCATTAGGGCAACAAGAGAAGCTCAAGTGCCCTGAGTACAGACTGCATTGGTATGATGCACAGGCTGGAGCCTCATGGACACATACACTTTCGTCAGGACAATGGGTGGAGCTAGAGACCGCCAGGTGTACCAGCACTGTGTTCCCTGGGGCAGTGGCTGTAGAGTCCTCACTAGGTGGGCAAGTAGAGTTGAAGCTCATTGGCATACTGACCTCACAGGGTGGGGCTGAAGCTTCCCTGGTTCACTGGCCCCACCATGTTGAAAAGCAGGGCTGATTCCCCACAGATGTCTTGAACTATAAAGGCAAGGCTGGAGCGTCTCCTGTGTAGTCCTTGCCAGAACGATGGGTAGAGCTGGGGCCTCCCATCAGACCATGCTCATGAGTTCAATGGGCAGGGCTGCAGACTCCTGGGTTCATAGGTCAATGTAGTAAGGTGGATGGATGGTACATGTGTGATTACATTTCTTATTATGCTTCCAAACTTATAGCTAAGCTATGTTTCTATGTATTCTCCAGCATGTATCACACACATGTATGTGTGTGTGTGTGAATTTTAATGAAAGCACATTTGATTACTGCTATGCAGAGATTTAATTTGCTGTATTGTAAACATTTGGACAGCTCTGTGGGAAAATGTCCTGAAATCCTCTCAAGCTGATGCAAAGAATTGTGGGGCAGTATGCTGGAGAAAAGATCCCACTCTAGCCTCATAGAAAATTCCAAAAGCTTCCCCCACTAATGCAAAATGATCCCATAATCCAAAATAGCAGGTAACTACTAGCATGATATTTTTTGTGCTTGGTTGTACATGCCAAGTGCTGGGCATCTGATTAACCCTGTAAATTATACACGATTACATCGTTTTAGTGGTGGTGTTAAACCAGGGGCAGAAGTCAAAGTTCTTGGGATTTGAGACTTTTTCCCCCTCCCCTTTTATTTCAGATCTGTGAAAAATGTATTTTATCTCACAGATAATAAGCATTCTCGGGGCAGCTGTGTACCCCATTATTCACCATTCTATATTCATATTTTGGCCCAGAGCCAGGTGCATGGCAGACAACTCAATAACCCTTAATAAATGGAAAAAGCATTGTCACAGGAACAAAGGAAGCGATCAAAGTCTTGATGCGTTGCAGATGTCGCTAATACACTCTGCCTCCTTTAATCTTCCCTTTCCTGTTGTCCTGAAGCTCTGCTTCCACTGCAGCTGTGATTCCCAGGACTCCCTTTACATTGGAAGCACCCTGGGGAGCTGGGGAGCTTAGCACTCACCCAGCCATGGCCTGGTGCTGATGCAGTTGTCTGTCCTAGAAATAAGCATCTAGTGGCATGCAGTGAGTTTTGAAAGAGTGAAGGAAGGAAATAAAGGGTGGAGTGACAGAAAGAATGTACTGTTCATGCCTAGAGTAAATAGGCTTCACAAATATAAGTAAAAATAAATTACCACCTTATATTGTAGTGTAATACCGAGATTGCCCAGATTGCAAGAACCCCCGGAAATGACCACCAGGACTCGATACTAATGCAACAAACACAGGGTTCTGTATTATGGGCTCAGAGCTCGAGTCACAATCCTTCCTGACACAGCTGGATAGGAGAGTGACCCTGGAGCTTCAAGGGTAATGGGTTTATAAGGGAAAAACTATAATTGGGGGATGGGGGTCACAGGGAAGTAAGGAAAAAAACCATAAGCGGGGGTGGGGGGTTGTGCGTCACAGGAATGTCAACCTTCAGGCAGGTTGGGTGGAGGCTGGATCTCAAGGGAAAGCTGTGGGTCACAGGAATGTCGACCTTCAGGCAGGTTGGGTCCGGGAGGCTGAATCTCCAGGGAAGTTGTTTTTATCTTAGATCATCATTGGGAGTTAATTGTATCTAATCGCTCCAGTGGAGTTTCTGGAGACTGTTGGCAGGTCTAGTTTATGTCAGTGCATGGTCATTACCAGAATGTAGGAAGAAGTGAAGTCACCTGGAGGACAAGTTCTCATAGAACATTCACAGACCACAGCATTACCTGCAGAATATATACTACATATAGAATATGACATTAATGTTGCCCTTATAGTAGACATGATATTCCTTTCTCATTTTAACAGCATTTACAAGCAAGTCAAATGTAAATATTCTTGCACATATAGCTTAGAGGCTGTATCCCAATTTTAAAACAGTAGAATTGGCGACTGGCAAATAGCATCTCTCTGGCATCGTAGAAATACCGTATTCATCCCTTAGAGCTACAAGCTTTGAAACTTCCTTGGTTCTTTGTGTAAAAAAAAAAAAAAAAAAAAAAAAAAAAAAAAAGCATTTCATTGTGCTCATGTTCCAGGAAAGTTGTCAAAACGTTTTCAACTTCGCTTCATCTGGTGGTGGTTCTCATCTCCCCAGAAAGGGCTTGGGCTATATATCCAAAGACAGCCACAACTGTGTTCGTATTTCTGTGTGAAATCAGCATTTTAACAAATAGGAGCTGCAGATGACTGCAAAGAAGCCAGTGGGGCCCAACCCTACCCACTGCCCTTGAATTAGAACCCTCCTCTCTGGCATGTCAGCTAGCAGTGCCGCATTTAAGAAAGTGTATTAGCCAAATGACCATTCTTACTGACACGCACGTGTGCTTCTAAAAGCTAAGTGGCCCCAGGATAGGGTTTAAGGTGCTGTGTTTAAAAGTTCATCTAGTCAGGAAATTGTAAATATAAAGTTACATTTCCCTGTCACTTGTCATTCTACAGCCCATTAAATGTCCTCTAATTGCATCTTCAGAATTCTGGGTCTTAATGTTTCACGGTTTCACTGCAGCCTGAAACCTTAACACCCAGGTCACTGGTGTTTTATTTATTTACATATTGAGGCTCTCAAAAGAGCTTCCTTTAGGGCTAAGTAGTCCCTGATTAATGAATGTGACTTAGAAGTTGAAAGGGTTGATCTTTCTAGTTTAGCTTGTTTTAGCGCTCATGTTAAGGGTTTGTATTTCCTTACAAACATCTTCTGGTGACACATGTTAATGGTACTAGGGCCAAGAGTCAGGGTCTGACGAATGATTAGCAAAGCAAGAAAAAAGTCACATTTAAATGATCCAGTTCTTTAATTGTTGGTTGGATCCAGGCATCCCATGAGCCACTGGGATGGGGTTGGGGAGAAGACTTTGTTGCCGTTAAACTTATGGGACCCACTTCTTCCACGCCCTCTGAAGACAGTGATAGTATTATTTCCTGAGAAAGTTCAAGAAGGAGAAGGTAACTCCCAGTGAACAGAAATGGAGGAGAAGAATGCTCATCCTGGGTCATTCGTTTTCTTGTAATTGTAGCCTAACCTACTGCTAACAAGCAGCTGCCCCAAGCCACTTCAAGCCACTTCTTCCTGCTGGCCCCTTGTGAAGTGAGGTTACCTGTTTCCATGTGCTGATCACAATCCAAGTAAATATTGGAATGAGCCGGAAGAATTATGAGGAATATCTCCAGGCCTTGCTTTTTTTTTTTTAATCATTAAGCATTTCAATAAACAAAAGGAAGAGAATGCCCATAAATTATGAAGTAGAATTTGATTACGGCTGAATGTAGGTAGCATCTTTCCATGTTTATTCTTTAAATTTAAGTAGCATAAAATGCTCAAAATGTGAGCCAATGTTCAATTTTATTCTCTTATTTCATCAAACCATTCAGCTACATGCATTGCTTTGTTGAGCTGCTCTGTTTGGTGAGTGCTGCCGTTTTTCCTGGTTCTACTTTGCTATTTGAACATATTTCATGCTAAGAACATTAAAAAGCATATTGTTGTTAGGGCAACACTAGACTCATCCAAGTGTGGCAGAGAGAAGGTAGTTAGGAAGGAAGATAACAAAGACAGTAGCATTTGTTTCGTGGGTGGAGACAGAAAGCTGCTGGCTGGTAAGCTGAAAGATACTTGCTTAAATCCAGTTACTGGGAAAGGCAATGCCCACAAATAGGCAATTCTGTCAGCTTTGTAAAGACGATGTGGGAATTGTTAAAGACTGCACACACACACACACACACACACACACACACACACAAAAAAAAAAAATGATGCAGTTGTTCAAAAGGACTAGACCATTCAATGGGATTCAGTGGATTTCAAAGCAGTGTCTAACACCACCCACTGGGATGGGGAAAGATACAATAAAATGTCATTTTAAAAAATTAAAAACAAAACAAAACAAAACAATAAGCTTTACTCATATATTTAATGTTTAGATTGGGCCTAGGGTACTGATGTGGTTGGTCTGTATGTTAGTCACTTGTCAGACACTATAGAGTCAGGATGCAAAAAGTTAGTGCCTGTGTTTTGTGTGCGTTCTCAAGTCACCTCTACCACCACCATCACCACATCACCACCACTACTACCACTACCACCATTACCATCACCACCACCACCACCATCAAAACCATCACCATCACCATCATCATCATCATCATCATTACTCTATCTGAGAACCCATAACTTAATTCAGTGGCAGCTGGCTCTGGCCTATAGAAGAGGGAGAAAACAGGGTTATACTTCCCACCCCCCAAGGAAGAAGCCATGACAGCAACCTGTATGGTTCTTCCTAGGAGGATTTTACTGACAGAGAATTTGTCCAGCCTACGCTGTGGGAGTCTCTCAACCTCATCCTTGCTGTGGGCCAATATTGCTGCCATTGTTATTGCAAACCAGTCTTGTCACAGGAGAACAGTCAAAGGTGGGATTGCTATGTGACGTGTGACTGAATGAAAGCTGAACCCTGGGGATGTGGCCCTGACCTTCCTGGCCTGATTTTCCTGCTCTGTCCCCGCCAGTGGCCTCTTATCACTCCACCGCTCAATTTGTCTCTGCAGCCTCCAGTCAGTCTCTGTATTTGTTACAGTGATTTGTGCCATCTTTTCAGCCTGTTTGACATTTTCCAGAAAGAATGAGGAAAGGGTGGCTTTATTCTCAAAATAAGGGAGCTGTCCTTTTAGAAGAAAGCGAGCCACCCAAAACCTAATTGCAAGCTAATGGGGAGGCTTTGATGAATAGAGCCTTTGAGAGTACGGGAAGAGGCTCTTGTACCTGACTGACACTGGGCTTTCCGGTGGATATAAAACCCTTCTGATTGATAAGGAAAAGTCAGCTACTTGCTTTCTTTTGTAACGAAGGTAGCACAGTTTCCATAACTTCGCTGCCCTCGTGGGTGGGCTCTAGGGACTGATCTCTACAGATGGGAGGAGGGCTCTTAGAAGTGACTTCTCTGGCCCTTTGGAGAGATGCCTGCTCGCTCTCAAGCTCAGTCCCTTGTAAGCACAGGACAAAGCAGCCTCCACTCGCAGGGAACTAGACTCCTCTCAAACTGAAAGGCGAGTGTGTTGTGGGAGAAGAGAACGCCTGTGGGGCAGCCAGCGCCCATGGTGGTCTGCAACCCATGAACGCTCTGCTCACTGACCATTGGACAAACCCCCTTCCACTTTCCCTACTGCTTTTGAGAGTTTCAGTGTTTCTTTTGCAGGCCGCTTAGGATTTCTCCCTCAGCAAAGCCATGCTTCTGTCCCCTGGCACCCGGGGGCAACTGTAGCTGGGATGTGGGCCTCCCTTCCCAAAGCCGCACCGTAGGTTTGCTTCTCTCACCATTCTGGGGAAGCCTCTCTGTGGCTAACAATACCATTGCTTTTGAATCTGAGAGTGGTGGTAATGACAGAGGGTCAGGGGTAGTGTGCAGGGTGTGTGTGTGTGTGTGTGTGTGTGTGTGTGTGTATGTGTGTGTGTGTGTGTGTGTGTGTGTGTGCGCGCGCGCGCGCACGCACATGCATGCGCACAAGCTTTGTTTTGGCACACATCACTGAGAGTAGCTGCTGTGCCCCTAAAGTGCCACATCTTCAGTTGCCTTAGTCAAGCTTGATGATACTGCAGATTTAACCTTGAAAGCTGCTTCTGTCGTTTGGCAGCTATGGCGGAGGAATCGGTTCTTTACATTATAAACGTAACAAAAGCATACAAGTGCCTTATATCTGAAATAGAATGCAAGCCGCACATATCATTTAGATTTTCTGGGAGGTACATTAAAAATGTGAGCGGCAACGAAATGAGTTTTTGTAATATACTGACCCTAATTAACTGTATAAATATAACATGTTATATATAATGAGATACACACATACATATAAAATGTTATATCAGGTTTCAATAAATACTAATAAGTCATTGAGGTATTTTACATTGGTTACTTTGTACAAAAAAACTTAAAATTCTGTGTGTATGTTGGACTTACAGAGTTTGCACTGGCCACATTTTTAGCACTCACTAACTACTCTATTAACAATGCAGATTGATACTACAAATTTAACTACCCAGAAATCTGAGCATTTCTTTTTGCAGGGCTGTTCCTGGTTGGTTAGTTTGTGTGCAAATGTATACATGTTAATTAAGTCCATTTAATGATGTGGGAAGAAATTGGCTCCTTGGTCTCCTTTTAGAAGGGTAATGATATTGGCAAACCTATTGCAGCTTTTGGAGTTTGCCCTTGACCATGACCTTGAAGTTGACCTCTGGCAACCAGGAAGGCAAACCCTTTTCTGTGTGGGAGACTGTGTATCTGTGTGGGAGACTGGGGAAGTTTACTCCTGGGGTGTGTCCAGCTCATTCACGTGCATTTATTGATAATGGTCAGTGGACAGTCTTGAGGGGCAAGTGATCAAGAAGGAGAGAAGATGACCACTAGATTGGACCACCAGGACTTTCATATTCAAAGTCGTCAGACCAACACAAACCTGGGTCATTATCAAACACGCTTTGCATTGTGCGGCTCCAGGTAGCTGAAGTTTCCTGTAGGATCCCTGTGTTGGAATGCTGGCTTTCTGGATGCTTCTCAAACTGGCTCTGCTTCTCACTCCTTTCCACAAGCAGCTCAGCTATTTAGCATGAGGTCGTGAGTAGTGGCAATCACTTTTTTTTTTTTTTGGCTGAAAGGCACTGTTTGTGAAATCACTGGACACCACTCAAGCCTCTTGCTCCAGTGTCACTTTTCTTCACTCTTCTGTTCCCAGCCCCCTTTCCCTGCCTCTTTGTCTTCCCTTTTTACCAAACTTGGAAGCAAAATCTCACATTTTAAGAATGGCATGGTTGCAGATTTGACTAGTGTTTGGTTCGACAATTGCATCGAGCTTCCGCCTTAGTCCTTTCCGGGTAACCTTGGTGGCTCAGACTTCCTGTGGCATATACCCTCGAGTCCCTGCAAAACTGAGGTAGGAGAAGGGCCAAGGTTGGCAGCCATGACCATTGGAGGCAAGTCTTTGTCCAAGAAATGGAAATAGCTCTGCCTCCAGTCAGAACAGTCCTTAAATGTTCTACTCCTTGGTGAATGAAAGTTTTTCTTTTGCTTCTCGGTGTTTGAGAAACCTTTGGGAATTATGCTATGTTGAGCTGGATATTAGTGCAATTAATTCTCTCTGCTTAAAGGCAAGGCACCATTGGATCCTGCTAATTGCTTCAAGCAGAAAGAACTCTCAGCCACCTCAGAGACTGCAGTAAAAAATGATAAGAAAATCAGCCAGAAAAGGAAGTGTGGAGGGCTGCATTGTAAGGGTTTCAATGATTTAGCATCTGTTGGGAAAGTTTCTTTTAAAAAAGATTTTTTTTTTTTTTTTGATTAGCGAACAGGGGAACATTCAAAAGGAAGACAGACAGAGGCCCGCAGGGAACTCTGTGCAGCCTGGGATAGCTTAGGCTTCTGTTCAATCATTTCCCCAAACAGGAAACCACAGAACGGTAGAGATTAAGGTCACTAGATCATTGGGAAAAGAGCATAAGTTTGTCTGCAAAGCATTATGATGTATTGTGACTGGGCCAAAACGCAAGCATAAATCTCTCATCGAAAAATGCAACAACAAAAATCCACCCTTCACACAAAAAGCCCAGTTGGCTCTCCCATTGTACCAAGAGGCCTGAGCTGCCTCCAGCAGCATTTCTGTAATTTTCCTAGTGAGAGGACAGGCAACAGGAACATAAGGAGAAAAGCTTTGTGCTGTCTGTTGGCGTGCATATTTTGTTTTGCCTTTTCATACTTACAACTCAGACAGGTAAAGTTTAGGTCTGTAAGGTGGCCTCATGTCGTTTATTTTCTACCTGGCCCTTATATATTGGTGGCAATAAAAATATGCCAAAATGAACCTTTGCATACAGTTCTGCATCAAGTCCCTTCTAAGTTATAGAAGCTACGTTTAGAGCACACGTCTCCCTTTTCGCTTTGGTTTTCTTGTGGCACCCTTAATTTAGTTGAGGCGAAGTCTAGGTTGAGAGAGCATGGATCCTCTCTGGATGGATCTGTGGGGTGCCCTTCCAAGATATCTGGCTACGACCTTGAGACTTAGACCCTACAAAACCTCTCTGATCTGGTTCTGCCCCTTAGAGGAGAAAGCAGTTTTCCTGCTGAGAGAGGTGATCCCTGAGTGAACTGTTGATTTATGTCCTTTGAGGACTGCAAATGTTTATGGTTTCACTTGCTAAAATGACTAGCCTCTCAGAAAGGCCGGAGTGAAGCTGACTTCTGTTGGCCTCTCTTCTGAGGAAAACATCAAGGATGAAAGAGCGAGTTTGCCTTTCCTCTCCCGATTGCTCACTGCTTTGCAAAGTTTAGGAACGTCAGCTGTGTCAGGACAAGGGTCGCCCCCTTTGTATGTCTGTTCCCAGGTGCTTGGCCCCTCTGCTGCTCATATAAATATTTGTCTGCTGGACAAGCATGAGCTGATTGAACAATCAAACAAAGGAACACCGCAGCACATGTCTAAGCGAGAGTGCGCTCAGCGGCTCCATCTCACACAAAAGGCCGCCTCCTCCCTTCCGTCCAGATGGACGGAGTGCTCAAGTGCCTGCAGGTCCAAAGGCTCCTCCTCCTAACCATATGGCACTGTGGGTTAGAGTTTGGCAAGAGGTGTTAACGGCTTGAATCTAAAATGTCCCTCACATGGTCAGGTTTCTCATTCCACAGCTGGTGGTACAAATTTTGGAGCTTGTGGGGCCTTTGGGAAGTGGGGCCTGGATGGCAGAAATAGGTCAGTCCGATGATGGGTCTTTGAAGGTAATGCGCTATTCTGGCATTCTGGCCTCACTCTCTGCCTCCTGGCTGAACTGGACTGTGATGAACACCTACCTCATGTTCCTGCTGCCACGGATGATGCTGAGGAGTGTGGGCCTCAGGCAGCCAATACTTACCTCTGTACTAGAGTAGAGTACATATTTTATGCTTGCCTTTGCACTTGAGAAACAGTAACAAAGACGTTGGTAGGACCCTGC
The DNA here is from genome assembly GCA_907169655.1 of Acomys percivali. Classification (NCBI taxonomy): domain Eukaryota; kingdom Metazoa; phylum Chordata; class Mammalia; order Rodentia; family Muridae; genus Acomys; species Acomys percivali. Next base: position 145,695,486 of record OU015744.1, read on the forward strand.
TCATCAGTTACAGGAGACTTTTATGTATGATTTGACCTTCCCCAAAACTCTGAGCTATAGATATTGTATTGTTCCAGGAGCAACCAAGGGCTCAGCATGAGTTAATGACACATCAGAGCTCACCGAGTAAGCACTGGCCTGGTTGGTAAGGCCAGGTCTAACGTTCAGGACGTCTGTCTGCACATTTCATGGGGGCCTTTACGAGCCCCTGCCGCTGGCTGTCATATTGTGGTGCAGCACAGCTGTGTCAGATTCTAACCCTTATGGCGCTAGCCACATATTTCATTTGGAAAATACTGAGCTGCTTCGTATTTTGCTCCAAAGGTGGCTGTGATGAGATTATTACCAAAATGTTCATTGTTTTTTCCATGCCTAGGATGCTGTGAGCACTATGTGAATAGATCTCATGATTCACTCGATTCTTATGTGCTTTATACCATGTTATGGGTGTGGAAATGTTGGTGGATGGGCCTGGTGGCTTAGTTGAGGCAAATCTGCTATTTAGTGCAGAGCTAGCAAGCAAATCCAGACAGAGCCTATGATGTTAACTACAAGCAGGCATTCTTCATTCCAAAGATTTATATTTACCTTGAGTTTGACTTCATATCTGTAAAAAGTGGCCTTTGACAGTGACACACTATGGAAAAGACTTATTAGAAGTGTGGGCTAGGCATGGGCAGACCTGAACTTTAGCCACCTTGCATCTAAAGTTGCTTCAATGACATTTGCTTTCTGGGAGTCCTTTAAGATGCTTGACGCGCTTCCTACAACAGAACCAGAGTGGGTTCTAGCATTAGTCAAGATTTTTATTTTTTAAGCTGTGTCATTTGCCACACTTGCGTAGCATTCAACGCGGGGAAATTCCTTGTGATCTTGAATTCTGCGCTTTTAAGTGCTTTCAGAGTAATAACTTAATAATTTATGGCTCTGAGGTGCTGTGACCAATGTGCATAAAGTGAGTATTGGAAAGTTGTTCTCTCAGGAGTTTAGTGTGTGAGGACAGAGTTATCCTGGCGTCATGTCCTCCTCCGCAGCTTTGTGTTGGAATTTCTTCTGAAATGACTCTTGTCTGAAAACCATCACGGATTATGAATGTTTACTTTAGAAGGGCTTGAGGGCTCCTTTCAAGCCGTTGTAAGCTAACCAACACACTGGAGAAGAGGGAGCCAACACTGAACTACTGCACACCAGGCTTCGTACTGGGAGCATTGAGTAACTGCTTCTCATCGATTCTCACGTCTGCTGTGTGGGTGACACCATGTCTGTGCCCAGAGAAGCATGGAGAGTCTCTGTGAGGTTACCAGTCACATCTTGGTGCTTTTGGTCTCAGCTTTTGGGCATGAATGGCACTGTATGCATCCAGATTTTGCAATTTTTAGCGTGGAAACATGGGAGTATTCGGTTGAGAGATATTAATGGATCATAAAATTCTCAGAACCCATGAAGGACTGGGATGAAAAAGGAAAGAACCAAAGAGAGTTGGGACATTTACACAGGGTAGAGAGCTTGTACACAGTTCAGAGTGCCCTGTGTCTGTTTGCCCAAGTTGTAAGTGAAGAGCTTTGAGTCTTTTATCTTAGTTCATATACCAGTTCTTCTTGCAAGGGAGGAAACTATGAGTGACAGTCTCTGAGGTGCTCTGTCCAATGGTTACCCATAGTTACCAAGGGAAATCAGAGTGGACGTAGCTAGACAAAACAGCATGTGATTCCATGTAACATGACAGAGAGCTGTACAGTGGGCTCTGCACCACATAGGCATCAGCAGACTATATTGGGGTAGGGAGCAGGGCAGGCCCAGCAAGCATATAGAGAGTCCCTTCCTCCAGCAGCTCATGGTATTCCGCAGTGGCCCCAGGAGGACCTTAGACAGGGGCTTTGAAACTGCTTAAGTGAAAACACAGGAAAACCTTCAGGATGTAGGTATAGTCAAGGACTTCCAAAAAACCCAACCCCAGTAGCACAGGAAATAATAGCAAGAAATGACCAGTGGGACACTGAAATTGAAAAGTGTCCACAGATCAAAGGAAATCATTACAATACAGAGACAGCCTACAGAATGGGAGACAATCATTGCTCACATACATCTGACCAAGGATTAATATCTACATTACATAAAGAACTCCAAAATTTAACACCAGAAATTGGTCCAACCAATGTACAGTCAAAAGAATGTCCAACGGTAGTTCACATGTCCAAGAAATCTATGAAAAATGTTCAATATCCACAATATAAACAAACTATATGGGAAGGTAGACAGACATTTGCAATCCCAGCATTGGGGACATGGAGACAGGAAGATTTCTAGGACCTGCTGGCCAGCTAGCCTCATTACTTGGCCAGTGAGGGAGCTTGTCTTAATAAAAAAAAAAAACAAAAAAGGAACAAACAAAAAAGTAGACAGTGCCTAAAGAATGAGACTCAGAGTTGTCCTTTGTCCCTCACATGTCTGTGTGCACCTACATACACATGTGCGCTCCCCCCAACTCTCTCTCTCTCTCTCTCTCTCTTACACACACACACACACACACACACACATGCTCTGTGTGTGTGTGTGTCCTCCTGGCCCCAAGCTCCCAGAATAAGGACTCATGAGACTTGAAATATATATATTTTCAAATACCTAGACCATATAGCTAGGCTCTTCTCTGGCTAGCTTACAACTTAAAGTTTGTATTTAATATGTAATTTATACTTAATCTATATTATCTATATATATCTATATATCTATATATAAATATGTTATTATATATTTATACTAACCTACATTCTGCCATGTGGCTAGTTACCTCTGCTCAGGTACCATGCATATGTCGCCACATCTTCTTGGGCCAATCTCTCATGCCTGGCTCTATCATAGAATCCTTTCTGCCTGCTGGACGTCCCACCTCCAATTTCGTGCCTCAGCTATAGGCCATTAAATTTTTATTGACAGGCTATGCTTCCATACAGACATAAGAGATTCTTTCTACACATACAATCACACACCACTACCACCATTACCACCACCATCAGCAACAACAACAATAACAACAACAACAAAAATTATGTGAAGATTCCATTTTCCTCCATGAGAATGGTCATCATAAAAAATAAAACTGAGAACTAGTGCTGGTGATCAAGGATTGAATGGTATTGGTAATGGAACGTTACATATTGTTTTAGGGAATAAGCTGGTACAGCCATTAGGAAGTCATTATGCAGGTTCCCAAGAAAGCTCAAAAAATAGAACTATCATATAGCCCAACTGTACCACACATGGGTACAGAGTAATCCAAAGTGAGCATCCTACAGAGGTACTTGTACATCCATGTTTATTGAAGCATTTTCTACAACAGTGAAATTATGGACTCTGCCTGCATGTCCATCAACACATGTACAGATAAAGCAAATGTGGAATAGCTATATACATAAGTTATATTGAGCCAGAAAGGAGAAGAAAATTTTGGCACTTTCAGGAAGATGGATTGAATACAAATCATGTTATAAAAAAACTACACTCAGAAAATAAATATCAGATGTTTTCTTTCGTATGTACATTGTAGGTTTATATGTGTGTGTGTATATGTACATATATGTTTGTATGTTTGTATATATATACATTATATAATGTATATGCACACACACACACACACACACACACACACACCATACATAAGGCATGAAAGCAGAACAGGGAGAAGTAAGAAGAAGAGGGGTGAGACAGTGATGCGTGGGTAAATATGAACACATAATGTACTTACACAGACATGTCAATGAAACCTATGATTTTTATAATGAATATATACTAAAACAAAATTATGGAAAAAAAACCAAAGAAGGTCCCCCCTATAGCAGGAATAAGACTCTGACACCACCTGGGAATAATGCCCCACTTCCATGCAGTCTTGTCCATACGAAGAGAGAAATGACTAAGAGGAGACCCTCAGGAGGGGTGGGCAAGCTGCTCAAGGTTGTTGGTGGAGACAAGAAGTGGCTTTCACACTCACTCCTTCAGTTTTCAGGGGCTTTTGGTGACACCGATCACTTAGTCATGGGAATCAGTACTTTCCGGTTTAAAGGGACTAGCTTGTTTTCTGAAGGACTCACCCAGCACCTCATACACTCATGGCTTCCTTAGCAACACAGTGGCCATATGCTTAGCCCTTGCCTCAGGAAGCCGTGTAGAGGAATGCACCTCAGAATAGAGATGAAAGCATGTTTCCTGTGCTGTGTCTTTCCACCTATTTATATTTTTATGTATCAGTGTATCTGTGTACATGTGGTTGACTGTGCCACAGGACACATGGCTATACCAAGAGAGCTCTAAAATGAAGTCATTCCTAGCCTTCCATGTATGGCTTCCAGGGTTTAAAATCAGTTGGTCCAAGGTTATAGTTTTGGGTGACTGTTCGGGTAACAAACTGTCTCTGTCATCTTCTCATTTGGAAAGCTACTTACCTGCACTCCTTGTATACTCAGGAAATCAATTTTATTCTTTCTCAAGTCTCTGATGGGGTTGAAGACCTGATAGTTTAGTTTTACAATTAAGCTTAGTTGTTTAGCGGTTAAGATGTTTTTAGGTCTAGATAGATGCTTTAAGTTGATAATGATGAGATATGATAGATACTGATTTACACTCATAATTTTAGATGCACCAAGACAAGAAAGATGTTTTCTTCAAGGCTATCAAATACAAATCGTCAAAACACTATGAATGTAATATTTATATAATTCCTGATTGTGTCATGGTCCTTCTTGCTATAGATAGTTTATTGTAGTGTGTAGTAATATAAATGTATAAATGTATATGTAAAATTTTAATTTTAATTAAAAAATAAAATAAAGTAAAATAAAATCAGTTGGTCAAGCTTGGTGAGTCACCTCACTGGCCCACCCTCTGCCTTTTATCAAAAATGAAATGACCACTGCCACCCTGATCACATAAATGCCATGCTCATAAATGCCTCAGTTTTGGAATGAGTTTTCAAATTTCTCTAAGACCCAAAATGAAGTTGTTTTATCCAGTTGTTATGACAACTGGGGACTGGTAGCACTAGTAGTTGGCAGGCTCTTTCCCCAGTCAAACCCTTTGTTGAACTGAGGCACCTGGCCTGCTCTTAGTGTCCCTGCCTGTTATGTAGTTTTTCATTATGACAGCACTGTAACCATGTGAACTGAAAAACTCAACACCAACCAAGCCTGAACAAGTCAAACATCCCTTGGCTGCCTTGAAACTGCCATCACTTTCCTCAGTCTTTCTTGAGTTGAAAGCGTGCATGTGTTTTAAAAACACGGGAGTTATAGAGTATAAACAAATGCAGCGTTTGATTGATTTTTTTCATATAATAAGCATTTTTCCATCGTGTGGCATAACAACCAGTTTTACTGAGCTAACCAGCTAGCCCTCCACAGAGCAAAGAAATGCTCTAAGAATGCCTTTACTCCTGGTCCCTCTCACAGCTGACAGGCAGGAGTGTGGGCATCTGAGGTGTTCAGGGTGCTGCCAGGTTCACCTCTAGAAAACAACTCCACTATCTTTCCTTTCTCCTTGTTTAATTTGATGCACTGCTGACAAGGACGTGTAGCTAGAAACTCACATCTCTCTCTCCTCCTTGTCTCTAGATTTTGTTCCTTTAATCAGCCACACACCCAGTGGGAGCTTTTACAAGACTCTCCTGCCCTTAGCACCCTAAGTCCCTATCTTGGGAAGCTCCCCAGTCTAGGACAGATGGAGTTAGATCTCTACGGACCAACATGGGTAAAGCCAGGGCATGTGTATGTCTTTCATTGTCTGCAGGGGTGCAGGGCTGGCTCCAGCCCGAGACTTCTGTGTCTCTCTGGAGGTGACTAGACACGCTCATAACTTCCAGACTACATGTACCTGGGTTTTCTGCTCACAACCGCTGGATCCCAGGGTCTCTTGTCCACCCATTCAGTCTAGAGGTTGCCTGATAAAGATCCTACCCCCCCCCCCAGGGAAGGACCGGTATGAACATGCATTGAAAACTTGGATAATTTGAGTCTGTTGTCTATGAGCCTCAGCAGTAACACACTGCATCTGATGAAGATGATGGAGCAATGGCTCACAGGCTTCCACTCTTCCTGATTTTTTGTTCTATCTGGGCCCCTAATCTGTTGGTGGGTACCATTCATGTTCAGGAAAACCAACCTACCTGCCAATTGCCTCTGGAAATACCCTCGATGACACATGTGGAAGCATGCTTTAGCAAAAAATATTTAGATCTCTCTCTTAAGCATTTACTTGATTTCCATTTTTCTGCGATTGATTTGTGAGCCTTTTAAAATTGAAAAGTGTTGGCTGTGCTTTGATAAGGGAGGATATTCATTGCTTCCCCTACCCCACCCCCTCCCACTGCGACCCAATGAGCCTTCTGCATCACTTCACACACAGGATTCTGCATCTTGGCTCTTCACTGCCTTGTTCCAGAGTGCTGGTGTTCTTGTTTGTGAAGAGTTTGGAATAATAAGGAAAATAGCTCAGGAGTGGGCTGGCTCAGTTCAGATCAGCAAACAGGGGCTGCAAGGCTGTGCAGGGGAGCCTGCAAGCTATGCCTTTTGTTACTGTCCCTTAAGAATGGAAAAAGAAACATTGGCCAACAACAACAACAAGAACCCACCTTACACTGGTTTTTAAGCGATGGTGATAGAAAAAATAAATGTAGCTACCAGGGACACTTCTGAGAGAAGATGCTAGCCCATAGCCTGGCCATGGACAGCCCAGACACACAGACACCCTGGCAAGTTGCTAATTAATCCACATCTTTTCACGGGACTCTGGAAGGAGGATTTCTTTGTATGTGATTATCCTCGTTAGCCAGCCATAATGAGGCCTTCAGAGAACGGTGAGGCATTTGAGCCTTGTTCGCTGGTACCCATCACATGTAATTGTTTCCATACTTTTGATGGAAACAGCTGTCCGAGGCTTTGCACAGGCCATAAGTACTAGGAGCCTTTGAGGCAGTGTTTTGTATAAACAATGCAAATATTTTATTGCTCAGTTGAGTCGAATCTTTTAAAATGGCCTTAAATCTATCAAGACGTTTCCCTTTGGGTTCCTGTGTAGGAGGCGGGGTGGCGATGGTGACAGAGCAACATAAAAGGCCAAGTGTTCCTGCGGTGGAGGCCCTGGCTCTTTCATCTTAGCCTGAATCCTATCCCACCTCTGGTTGAGGGTTGGGAGTGTGTCAAAGTCCTGCGATTTTTAATTACATTTAAGCCTTTTAGGAAGCCTGTTCCATGCAGTAATGGAAACAAATGCATCAAAACACTTGATATGCAATTTGAAGACTGAACCAAAAGTCTCCGCTTGGGCCAAAACAGAGCCTGAGAGTAGATCAAAGCTTGCACAGAGTGTAGGAAAACCTCTTCATTGTGCAAAATGGCAACACTTTATGATAATTATGATCATGTTAGTATCATGAAAATGACGTCAGAAGTATTAAAAAGGAGGAAACACAAAGAAGGGTGTGGTTCAAGTCTTTACCATGTAAAGTAATGAACCACAGTATTTTCCAAACTTTTCATTTCACACATGTTGGTATATATATCGAGTAAGGTAATTGTCATATGGCTTATGTTTGGCTTTCAGCATTTGTATTTCAAATCTATGATAAGCGTAGCCCATCTCACTTTGTGGCTCAGCTACACACGTAAATGACTTTACGGCATCCCATAAAACTCCTGTACACTGTGCATTTCACTCCTCACCACTTACAGGATACTGGCTTTTGTTAAGTTCTTGTTTGTATTGAGTCTCAACAAGCATAGTTACATGAATTTTAGTTTTCATTCTTTCTTTATCTAGAGTACATCTCACAAAACAGGGCTCCTGGGAACAGAAAGTACCCATGTTTCTAAACTCTATGTACATTGTGAGTTGTGTGGGGAGAAAAAAAAAAGTCTCAGCATTCATGTGAGAGGGAAAGATTTGTTCTCAAAGGAAAGACTTCCCTCACTGTGCATGAGTGGCTATCATAAGGCAAAGAAGCCTTAGGAGTGTTGTGAAGTCAAGGAATTTGAGAATTTGCATCTTGGTTGCTGCATACCTGACACAGGAGGACTGAGTGATATGAAATTCTAAGTGTGGTATTCCTTGGTTCCATTAAAATGTAACCTCCTTCTAGCCAGCCAAGCGAGTTGTTCGTGCCTGCATGAACACACACACACACACACACACACACAATCACACATACTTGCACACACACTTGCACACACACACTTGCACACACACATACATGCACACACATACATGTACACAGCCACACACACACTCACATTCACACACGGCTTTTAAGTTGCCCTTAAACCTTTTAAGAAGGCTGAGATAGTACACACAGTGAAATCTAATTTGAGGACTCAACGAAAGATCTCCTCTATTCAGGCCCAATTGGAGACTAAAGAGATCAACACTGTACAGAGTCCAGGAAAACCTCTTTGCTTGCTCTTGGGACACAGGTGTCTGTTGGTTAGCATGAGCTAACTTTGGAAGTGTGTGTTGGCTGAGACAGGACCAGAGGCTCTTTCAGGTTGTTAGTGTGTATATTGACCTGGGAGTAAATGAGCTTCAGATCTGCTAGGCTAGCCTCTTGGGACTCTGGCTCCAAAACTCAGGTTTCCATGTCTGATTCGGGTTTGCCCCCCCACCCCTGCCTCTCTCTGCCCCTTGCTTTTCCTTGTGAATTCTATACGTGCTGAGGCTTGAGCTTCATTGCAGGTTCTGCTGTACAACGGTCAGCTGGACATCATTGTGGCAGCTGCCCTGACAGAGCGCTCCTTGATGACCATGGACTGGCCTGGGTTGAGGGAATACAAAAAGGCGCAGAGGAAGGTTTGGAAGATGTTCAAAACTGACAAAGAAGTGGCTGGTTACGTGCGGAACGTGGACAAATTCCACCAGGTATGCAAACGGTTGGGGCACACAGGTCTTGGGAGTGGGTTGTCCTTAAGGAAAGTCACAGAACAGCCAACATGTGGACATATGTCTTCTACAGCCCTCCCTTCGGCAGAGAAGATAAGGTCCTGTGATCATAGTGTAGGCTTCTGGTGTCAGGGCAGCAGACAGAAGTCTGAGACACCGGAGAAGTTCAAAGAGGAGAATCATTAATGAGAAAATCCCAGTATGTTTGGGAATCAAAGGGAACTTGGCCAGTTTTGTGAGGAGAATTCACTGCAACCTCCTCCCAGCATCATGTTTTTTTTTTTTTTTTTTTTTTTTGGTTTTTCAAGACAGGGTTTCTCTGTGTAGCCTTGGCTGTCCTGGATTCACTTTGTAGACCAGGCTGGCCTCGAACTCACAGGATCCACCTGCCTCTGCCTCCCGAGTGCTGGGATTAAAGGCGTGCGCCACCACGCCCAGCTTGTGAACATGTTTTTATAAGCCATGTGGAGGGCTAACTAGAACAAGATCTCGCGCTAGCTGACCCGATAGAGTGACCTCACTCAGGGCTCAAGCATTCCTCCTGGAATTTCCTTTTCTCTTCATTTTCTCTTTAAGTTGTGAAAAAAAGTCCTTTGTGGACTTCATAACATGCTTTGGTGAGCATCTTCATCCCAGTGTCCAGTAGTAGCTCTCAGTGTTAGCAAAGTGCATGGGGGAGGCCTTCTGGGTCTGAAGGTTTCCTTAAGAAAAGATTTCAAATCGTATATTCACTTTCTCTAACAGAGGATGAATGTATTTGTTTCTGTTTCTAAGAAAATGTTATTATAGGCTTTAGGTGTTTTTTTTTTTTCATGAACTAGTCAATTTCACCTAAAATTTAGAATCTATAGGCACCTGTAACCTTCACTTAGTTCTTCTTAGGATCTGTGGTGATATTAGTAATTTATTTCTCTCTTGTCTGAGACATAACAATGCTATTACTGATTTCAAGTAAGAAATAATACTCCCTTTGTTGGTCTCTCTGTTATATTTTTGTTTCTTATTTTATTATTTATGTTTTTATCATGTTACTATCTTTATTGTAGGTTGTTTTCTATCTTAAAATTCTTTAAGATAGAAGCTTAGAAGGTGAAGCTTTAGCTTTGACTTTATATGTGCACACAATGTATGTTATATGTATGTTAGGCTTGGTCTTAAGTTTACATAAAGATTTATTATAGTTTCATTGATTTAAAGTATTCACAATTTCCACTGTATTTTATCTGCCTCAGCCAGTGGGTTGTTTCAAAGTGTATTGCTTATTGATTTGCAATGCTTCATAGGCAAGCGTTTTGACTTTGCCATTGTTGCCTTTTCTATAAGCAGAAGGGGATATGTTCTATTGTAGCTTTACAGTTTAAAAAGATGACATGTTCTTTACACTGTCAACCATTTAAAACTTACTTTCTGGCTCTCAAAGTGATCATTTTTGGCAAACATTTTCTGCATACTTTTAAAGTAATACATTATTGGTTGCAATACTTTTTATGCCAATCAAGGTCTTTAAAAACATTTTTGCACTGATTATTTTGTGAATTTACATCACTTTTACTCACCCTCCCCTTACAACTCCTGTGTCTCCCAACTCCCTCTCAAACTTTCAACCTCTTCTTTAATTATTGTTATGCAAGAACACATACATGTGTGTATATATAAATATAGCTGCTGAGTCCATTTAGTGCTACTCATGTATATGAATTTAAGGCTGGTCATATGAGACTGCATAACCTAATGGAGGGCTCATCTCTGAAGGATATTGAGTCAGCCTTTCTCATTAGCCACCAATTGGCTTCAGCCCTTCATCAAGATTGGGGCCTTGTGAGATTTCCTCTATCTATGTTGAAATGTCAACTGTCATTGTCATTATGTGAATCTTGTTTAGGCGACAGTATTGTTAATCTCATGGCTGTTACTCCCTGTCTTATATAGAAGACACTGCAGATGTCCTGGTCCTCTGGCTCTTACACTCTTTCCACACCCTTTTCTACAATGTTCCCTGAACTTTAGGTTGTAGGGGTTGTGTTGTCAATGGGCACCCCACAGTCAGGTGTTCTCTACACTTCATCAGTTATGGATCTGTGATGTCTCCATCTGCAACAAAAAGAAGCTTCTTTGATTGGGGGGGTTTCAAAGTTACATTTATCTGTGAATATAAGGTAAAATATTTAGAATGTAGTTGGCAATTATAATAGTTTAGAGAACTGGCAGTAGAATGTTCTTCTCTAAGGTCTGTGACCTCACCAGCCTCGGGGCACTTGGCTAGGTTTATAAAACCAAGCATGAATTGTCTCTGGTTGAGTGGAATTTAAGTCCAATTAGATGGCTGCTGGTTAGCCAAAGAAAATCTGGTCTTGCACCCTCAAGTATATCTTACCCTGATTGGTTGTTGTGCTTCATAGGCTTTATAGCTGCGTAGAACAATTTCCCTACTCTGCCTTCTCTGTCCCTCTTCTCTGTCTCTGTTTCTGTCTCTCCTCTCTGTCTCCTGCTGTCTCTATCTCTGTCTCTCTTCTCTCTTTGTCTCTGTCTCCATCTCTGTCTCTCTCTGTGTCTCTCACTGTCTCTCTCTCTCCCCACCCTCTTCTTGCCCATAGTTAACAAGAGAGATCGCTTAAAATATGCCACTATACTTGAAGTGTGTTCTGTTTTTCCTTTTACTTTGTGCTGTTCACTGCGTACAGCCATAGACTCCTTGCTACATGTTCCTGGCGCTAAATCTTCCTTTCTCGTGAACTATACTCATTGTCTGTAGTAATGCCGCTCATCTTAAAGTTGACTTGATTATTAATAGTGGAACTATACCAACTCCGACATAGGAGACCTTTCTTTTTTTTTTTTAATCAGCGTTTTCCTCAGGGTCATTTTATAGCATCATATTTAAGATATACTTATTTTATGAGGTATAATGGGGTTTTTTGTGGATCTTGACAATATTTTAAGTTTGGAGTCATACATTTGCGTTTAATATAATCACTGATTCTTTTTTGTTTGTCTGTTTGTTTGTTTTAGAATCTACTCTCTTGTTATATGTTTCCTATTTGTTTCTTTGGATGTATATTTCTGTTTCCTTTAGTTTTGACTCCTTAGAGTTTTACGTCATTGTATTTTTCCATCAATACATTTGTGAGCTATCATTCTTCTGAAATTGTTTTATAGCAATACTAGCACAATATGAATGCTAGCGTTACTTATTGCTAATATAAGTTAGAATTTTACTATTTTCCAGACGAATGTGAGAGCCTCAAAATATTTTAGTTTTTACCTACTCCACTGCTTTTTTTCCATTAAAAACCCAATTCTATGTCTAGTTTAAACAGCATTATTTACAGCATTTGATCCAGCCAGTCCTCACTGAGAATTCACCACACGTTAACCTGCCAGCTAGCACCAGTCTTTCATGCATTTCTTGTTCCTTCAAAAAATTCTTTAATATTTATTTTAGAAATGTACACTGACAACATGCTCTCTACTTTTGCCTTTAAGTGTCTTTCTCAATCACCTTTGATTGGGAAGGCCATGTCTAGTGCAATGAGATATTGCCTTTGACTGTGAGCTTCGTATCTAGTGCAATGGAATGCTGGCCTTGACTGGGAAGGCCATGTCTCTCAAAGTGGGGTTTCACTGTTTTCTGTGAGCTCCTGGAGGCTGTGGCTTTTGTCCTCTCCTGCACCCTTCTGATGAGGAGTCAAGACATTAGCCATTCTGATGCTATATTGAAGGTGACTCATGTTTGTTTTGTTTTTGGCTTTTTTCTGCTTAATGCCTTTCAAGATTTCCTGTGTGCTGTTTTTCAGCAAGTCTACTATCTGAACTTATAACATACTAATCTGAGTGTCTTTGTTGTCATCATTCAATGGGTTTGTTTTGTTTGTTTTGTTTTGTTTTGTTCTGATTTGATACAAGAGAGAGACATCTGGGAAGAGGGAATGACACTTGAGAAAATGCCCTCATCAGACTGGTCTGCTTCATCAGACTGAGGGTGGTGCTACTTCTGGCCATGTGGTCCTAGGATGCATAAAAAAGCAAAGTAGGAAGCCAGAGAAAGCAAGCAGCACCCCTCATGGCTTCTATACCGCTTCCTGCCTCCGAGTTCCGGGCTAGAGTTCCTGCTGACTTCCCTCACTGATCCATGGTTACAGGCACTGTAAGCTGAGCCCTTCCCTCTCCTTGTTGCTTTTGACCATGGTCCTTGTCTCAGCAGCAGAAACCTAACTAGGCTACTGGCTGTGCATCCTGCCTGGATTTCTTGAGTGATTTGTTTGTTTGTTTGTTTGTTTTTGTAATGTTATAAAATTCTCAGCCTCTATTCCTTCACAGACTGGTCATACTCTGTTGTCTTTTTTTTCCTTCTAAGGCTGTGCTTAGGTGTTGGGTGTTCATGTCACATTCTTTTTTACACTTCACATTCCTACCACCTTTCCTCTGGCTTACTATACATTTTTATTCTATTTCTAACATGTTGTTTAACCCAGCTGTTTATTCTTTTAAGATTTCACTTAACCTGACTGCTATGGAATACATTTTGTGCACACATGTGCACAAGTACACACACCCAATTACTATAACCCTACACCACGTGAATGCGTTGTGGAGACATGACCTGAGGTTAAATGAAAGCATAAAGGTAGGACCTTTATTTAATGTCCTTCTTGCCCTTGGAAGAGGAGGACACCAAGAAACATGCTTCATGGCAGAGGGAGACAGCCAGGCAAGGTAGGAGAGTGTCATTTCCAGAAGCGTAATTAGTCGGTACCTCGATTATGAATTTCCCAGAAGTCCCTCTGTCTTCCTGCCAGGAGCCTGTGAGATGGTTCAGCAGTGTCACTGCACATATAGTGCTACCTGACTCACAGTGAATGTTGTCATTTCTTCTTTATTGTCATTACCTGGATTGCCTGCAGGAACACATGCAACAAAGGAAAGTTGTAAAGTGTCAGATTCAGGACCTAAGAAAGTATTTTTCACTCAAAGCCAGCCCATAAGGGAAATCTAGGTTTTAATATTTATGCGTGGGGGCAAATAAGCACGTTGAGCTATGAAGGGCAGATGGCTGGCACCTCCCTGGCACACCATGCTGATCTTAGTGATGCAAATCTCAGAAGCACATGCAGGTCCCCTCAGCCACCTGTTACTGCATGCCCCCTATCAGCCTTGCTAATTGCTGTACTACCTGAGACTACACGAATGTCCTTCTTTCATCTTGCACAAATCTATCAACTTAGGAAGCCAGATTGATGTTCAGGGCACTGTGTGTCACAGAGGTAGGAGGAAGAGTTGGCCACCAGCCAGAAATCCATGGCTGGTATCACACTAAGCCACCTGACTCTTCCTGGGAATGCAAGACACACTGAAAGACAAAATGGCACTTCCTTGGCTTCCAAGAGTGGAACAGAAGAAGCAGGAGGCCCTCACATGCTCACTATAGGGAGGGTTTGCCTCGCAGCAGGGAATCTGCATTCTGCATGTGTGGTTTGAGCATGCTGGGAGGACCTGCTTCCCCCCCCCCCCCCCCCGCCACCCCACTGCTCAGTGACTTGGTGCTGCTGGCTGGTTGTTAGAGATGAGGGGCGACTGGAGGAAGGAAAGGAGGTCCCACATAAATAAAGGCATTCTCTATGAGGCTCAGCTATGGGAGTACAGTCTAAAAAGCACCTGGTGATGAATACTGACTCCAGCTGTGAACATTAGACACATAAGACAGAACATGTATATATGCATACACACACACACACACACACACACACACACACACACACACACACACGTGTGTGTGTCAGAAAGAACTCAAGTCTCTATAGAATACCATGGATCTTAATTAAAACACAAAAAACAAAGAAACAAAAACAACAACAAAAACCAAAGGAGACCTGTCTCCACATAGGTATCTAAAATGTCCCCTTGCAACTGTGACAGCCCTCCTAGTGGGGCACCTAGGGCTGAGAGAAGGAGGTTTACCCCAGCTCCTCCATGTCCCCATATGCAACTGCACCACTGCAGCCCCAGTGAGACTTCAGAAGGCAGAGGGAGAATGCTTCTCTGTCCCACTGTGGGTTCTGCTCAGAGGGGACAAGTCTTTGGTGGTTGCAGCTTTGTAAGCAGCAGGCCCAACCTAGTTGTGAAGCCTGGGGCCACAGCATTTCTGAGCCTCCATATGTCTGTACAATGCAGGCTTTGGAGTAAATTGTCTCTGATATGGCCTCTAACAAAAATGTGAAATATCTGCTTTTCATGAATGTCCAAAGGGTGTTCATTTAACAAGAAATGTAGGCATCTGGGAAGATGGCTCAGTGGGTAAAAGTGCTTGCCTCTCAAGCCTGACAACATGAGTTTATGCTGTGGAGCCCATACTAAATGTCAGGCATGGTAGTGTATGTCTGTAGTGATAGCACTCCCACTGGGACATGGAAGTCAGAGACAGAAGAATCTCCCCGGCCAGCTAGCACAAAGAGAGACCTTGCCTCCTGGAACCTGTCTAAGACCTCCTCATGTGTTTCTGCAGCCAAATATGCACATGCACATACACAGTGAAAATAAATGAAAGAAAAGCAATGTGGATTGTGTCACAATTCTCTTTGTATCAATGTATACATGTCTGTGCACCTGATACCTATCTATCTATCTATCTATCTATCTATCTATCTATCATCTATCTATCATCTATTTATTATCTATATCTATATTACATGTCTACATCTTCTATAGCTATAGAAATAAATAAAATGAAAGTCAAGATGAAGGTGGAGGAGAGATGGGGAGGGAGGGAGGGAGGCAGGGAAATACACTGTGGATAACAAGCAGTCCCCAGAATAAGGGCTCTCAAGATCACCGCAGCCTCTATGCGGACATTACCCTGGGCTCTTACTAATGTTATCACTGGAGCACAGAGCCTTAGTCGCTTTTCATTGACTCTTCTGAACTTGTGGCCAGGTCCAGGGCACCCTGCTGCTGCAGCAGCTGAGATCTCTCTGGTCCTTTTCCAAATGTGAACTCTGGGGATCTGCACTGGTTTTCACTCCTCTGCCTCGGGTAGGCCATTTTGTGCTGAGGCCATGGAATTATCACACCAGCTTCCAGGGTGATTTGTTGGGTTTTATTGTTGTTGTTTCAGTGCTGGGGTCTTACGTATGCCAGGCAGTTGCCTCCCCGCTAAGCTACACCCTTAGCAGTTTTTTATTTTATTTCGAGAGAGGGCTTCACTACATTGCTGAAGCCGGCCTGAAACTTGTGATCCTCCTGCCTCGGTTTCCTGGGTAGACAGGATCACGGGCCTGCACTGCTAGGCCTGGCCCAAAGGATTTTTTTCCCCTCAAGGTTTTTTGACTCCTCATTGAGAAAGATTAAAAAAATTTTGTCAGGTTTCTAGCTACACTAATGAACTGATTGAGCAACATATTTCTATTTTAAACATCATTAAACTAAATGTCTTGAAGAAAATAATTTAATTCCATTTTTGTGACTTTACTCAAAATATTTATTGACACATTATTCTCCATGTAAACATTGGGATAAGAGCTTGATTTACGTATTTTCATTTTGTGTTAGAGTTTACTGAGTGAGGATTCTGTTAACATGAGTTTTGCATAATTAATAAATCTAATTTACCTGATTGCAGCTAGTTGTAAGTATTGTAGTTTACATTTTCAGTATCAGGGTCTCTCCATATTTATTCTGGACTCACAGGATGGGTCATTTCAGCTAGGTAGCATTTTACAACTCACTGTCCAAGTACTAGACGCCAAGTACTAGAAGTTAAGTAATCTCTGTACTGGCTACTTTTCAACTGTTGTGATAAAACACCACAATTAAGGTGACTTAAAGAAGTAAGAGTTAGTTTGGGCTTTTGGTTCCAGAGGGGCAGAGTTCACCACAGCAGAGGGGCATGGCAGCAAGCAGCCGGCCTGGTGTAGGGACCAGACAGCTGAGAGATCACAGCTTCAAATGCAAATAGGAAGCCGAGAGAGTCACCTAGAGATGGCACAAGGCTTTTAGTCTCAAAGCCCGTCCTCTATGACACACTTCCTCCACCAAAGCTACGCCACCCAAACCCCCTCAATAGTGTCACCAATTGGGGACCAAGGGCTCAGACACACGAGGGGGCACCCTCATTCAGATAACCACCTCCCCCCCACTCACTTCTTATCATTGCTGAAATGGGATTCCAAGAATGCTGGCTTCTGACCCCATGCTTTCTTACCTCATGCCTGCTGCTGGAAAGATGGACTCTCAGCAGTGTCCTGGGGCAGGAGACAGTGGAGACTGTAGACTTGACCGCCTTAATTAAAGCATTCACTGAATCCTAGAAGGCTATAGAGCTAAGTTGAAGGCGAGGACAGCTTCATCCAGGGTTAAGAAGAGACATAACTAGGAACCTGTGATCTTAATAACCTAACAAATGTTGCAAGTGGCCAAGTAAGTAGAGAGATTGTGGGTGGGGACTCGGATAACAGAGCTGAGGTGGACAGAGCACACTGGCTCGTGGTCTGAAGTTTGAAGGAGAGCTGGGAAAGGACTAGATGGGAGACGTGGGGACCAGTGGTGGCCTCAAGGGTATATGGTCTGGTTTGTGTGTGTGTGTGTGTGTGTGTGTGTGTGTGTGTGTGTAATTGGAAACCACTAAAAGACTTTACAGGTGTATTTACAGCTGTAAGATGGCAGCAATAGGATGAATGTAGGCCAGGGAGGCCCTGGAAGCAGGCTGTGTTGTTAGGAGCCTTACAGTAACAACATGTTTCATCATCTTCCTGGAATTGCCTGCTTAGTGCTTGATTCTCAGCTCTAAATAGAGGTGATGAAACAAGCTTTTGAGTGGCCAAGACATGAGGACAGGTTTCTTGGTGGAGAGATGTTCTTCACTGTGTGTTCATGTCACCTTAAAAGCTAGTGACACTCATAAGAAGCATGCTTGTGCCCCTTAAGGGTCTCTGGTCATTCCCTGCAGTAGAGCCCTGGCCAAGCTTATGAATGATGCTGGGGGACATAAGCCCTATTGACTCCTCAGCCACGTGGTCTGCCACAGTCTTGGGGCCTTCTCCAACATGCCCTGACTTTTGGCAGGAAGGGAGGGAGCACAGTGACTCAGAACTTGACTCTTGCAGAGCGTGGTTGTGTTGGATGGAGGTCATGAGGTTAGTGAGCACAAGGCAGATTGTAGATTTAGATAGACCTGGTTTGAATTTAGTTTGGGCACTTTTAGCTGGGGGCTGGGAACCTGTTCTGCAAATTCAGAGTAGGGATGTGGCGAGGGCCAAGGGAGATGCTAAGGATGGTTGACAATGTTCCTGTATTAAGAATCCCTCGGAATGTGCTCTGCCTTGTACATCTTTATCCTTGAGTTTATGGAATCCTTGTTGCTACTTAGTAATTTATATTTACTAATTTGTAAGCAAGGACCTGGATGCCTCACCTCAGAAACTTGTTCGAAGCCTTAAGGACTCTTCATAGTACACAATGTTTGGTAGATAGCTAGATCTTTCCACTACCCCGCAGTGTGCTTAAATGCTGTGAGGACAGTGGAGAAGAGTGGGATAGGATACTCTTGTCAGCAGGTTCGATGCTCCATGTCTGCCCATGAGGAGCATATGCAGTGGTGGTGTCCATCATACTTGGTAGACCATCCAGACCACATAGAGGACTTAGTTCCCCAAAGGCAAGAGCACCTCTTAGGACAGGGAAGGAGAGCGCTGAATGTACAGACAGAAAGTAATAACCACTACAGATCTCCAACTGCACTGTTTTGAAACTAACTTTAACTTTAGTTTCCTTTTTGTGACCACACATAATTTGAGAGAGAGACAGAGAGAGAGAGAGAGAGAGAGAGAGAGAGAGAGAGAGAGAGAGAGAGGAGAGAGAGGAGAGAGAGAGGCAGGGGATGGCCATCAAATGGCCATTAAACAGAAATGAAAGTCAACTGAGGATTTGAATGTTTCTAAGGAAAGTCCACTCAGGAAATACCAAAGCCCCATATCTGTATTCCCCTGTGACAATTTATGATTCTTTTTCACAATTAAATATTGTATTTAATTTTAAATCTCCCAAATAGGAGATTGTTACGAACAGTTGGCTCCAGGATGCTCTTCAGCAAGCCCTTGGTTGTGTCAACATGATGAAAGGAGGCAAAGAGCAATCCATGCAACCATGACATTTGAGTAGGTGAGAGAAGATGAGACGTGCTTCAAAAACACTGAACAAAGACAAAAACTCAGAGCAAATATACTTGTATTTGTATTCCAGATATAGATTAGTACTCGGAAATGTGTCTTGCCTTTGTTACAGCATTTGTTTAAAAAAGCTCTTCGGGGCTGGGGAGACGGCTCAGAGGCTAAGAGCACTGACTACTCTTCCAAAGGTCCTGGGTTCATTTGCCAGCAACCACATAGTGGCTCACAGCCATGTATAATGAGATCTGGTGTCCTCTTCTGGCCTGTAGGTGTTATATGTAGGCAGAGCACTGTATACATAATAAATAAATAAATCTTAAAAAAAAAAAAAGATCTTCATCCCTACCTCATCCCCCAACTCGCCTTCTATAGAGAAGCCTGCACTGACTCTTGGGTTCTATGCATCTACCTTCCAGACCTGAGATGATTCTTTGGTTTGTTGAAGAAATCATTGGCAGAAAGTAAGACTTCATGGAAACCACAGCTGGGGTCCCCTAAAGCAGGTGTTAAGGACTTTGGGGATTATGTACTATGGACCAATGGTGGTAAGAGTAGGAAAACAGGATTTGAAAAAGCGCAAGATGAAAATAAGATGCAGGCCTGATAAGCCAGAAGGGAGCTCTGGGGAGAAGATTTTCATCAGGATGTTCCTCATAGGTCAAAATAATCCAGCCACTCAGCCATCAGATGTGGTCACGGTGGGCATCATCTTGAGAAAGGCTCAGGTGTGGAGACACTGCTAAAGGAAGATGTCCATTGTCTGCATCCCCCCTGACAAGAGTCTTATGGTACTTAGCCTGGCTGCTGCCAGATAGTGCCCATGGACATACTCAGTCCCGGAGGACAAGGTGATGGGGACTGGGAGTTTGTGTATGACCACATAGGAAATTGTCTTTCTTGGCTCGTGTGATCTACATGTTGTCTTCTATCTGCCTCAGAGTGATGATAGGGTGGGGCACTCACGTGAGCAAGGTGAAATGCTATGTATGTACGAAAGTCATAAAAAAACTCTCTTTTTAATGCTAATAAAAAATTAACTCAAGAAGCAAAGAAAGATGGATTGGACCTTAGTTTTCAATTCATAGATTGTAAGTTAGACACTCTATTCTCTCGGGAAAAAGAACTGGCTAAGACTTGTCAGTTAACATTTTTCTTTTTGTTATTTACTGTGTAATAACAAATGCTTCTAGAACTCCATGGCGTAAGGCCACAGTTTATTATTTCTCACAAGCATGTGGATACATTGGACTTGGTTGGGTGTTCTGATTCAGACAGGGTAGGCTAAGGTCACACACACAGCTGTAGCCATCTGGATCTTGGCTAAAGCTAGGAGATCCAGCATGACTCCCTTCCTAGGAC